>VDFB02270651.1:369461472-370116477 GCA_007258455.2 Sequoia sempervirens
ATCATTAGAAACAAATTTCTCTAAAATGTGGCCTTCATTCTTCCTTGTTATATCTCAGAACTAAACTGAAATTTATTTTTTGACAGAGCTAAAAACAAGTGTTAATTTTGAACAACCATGAGAAACTTCAGTTTACAATTGACTTCATTCATATCAAAATTTCTGAGAGTGAAAAATTTAAGCTGGCTGTAAGTTACTGATTGAATTTCCAGGCTATTTCTGGGTTTGATGGGGCTGGGTATGATCATCTCCTTTTCCATGGGAGAGGATCCTGTCCATTTGTACTATTTCGTTCCTGTGTTGTGAATCACTCGTAGTTCAGACTGATGTGATGTCATATGGAGCCCACTGATTATATATCCTATAACTCCATAAATTTCACGCCTGTCTACCTGTATGGTTTATTTATTATTAGTTTTATTTCTGCTAAATGTCACTGTTAATCTCCCTGTCACTATACATAACATTTGGGTAGTTTCAAGGAGCGGATGGTGCAGAAGGACAAGTCTGCGGATGGTGCTGAAGATGATGCTGGTTTCAAGGAGCTGCTCGAGTTCCTTACGGCGGATTGGGCGATGGCTATTCAGGATATGTCTGGCAGGAAGGAAAAGAATTAGGCCACTGGGTCTTTTTGTTCTTGTTTTTTTTTCTATGTCTAGTTGTTTGTTTTTACTGCTGAACTTGTTGGACCCTTGGTGGTCTTTGGACTTATTTGGTTGGTCTCATGTTTACATGATGAACTTTGTTATCCTACGGTTACTGTTACTTTTTGTTTTTTGATGTTGTGTTGTGGGTGATGGCTTTCTCTCTGCTGTCACTTTGTTGTTAATGTGCTTTCGCTGGATGGCCTTTGTTGCCTTGTACTTATGGGTCAGCACCCTTGTTTTGCTGCTTTTTAATTCAAAAATATTTGGGTAGTTATGCATAGAATCTAGATTACTTGGTACAAAACTTATGGTTGAAAGTTCGAAAAGATCTATATTATATTTTTTTCAACAAAGAGTCAAGAATTAAGAGATATCTATTTCATCAAATTGATATGATCTTGACCTCATCTTTTATATCATATTTTCAGGAATATGAATCTTGATGATCACATATATTTTATTAATCTATCGTAGAGATTAAGTTTATACCTCCACAACATACAACTGTTTAAGCTCTTCCAATTCACAATGAGCTGGCTAAGAACACCGTCAAATTTAGGGTCAGTACCATCTACCAGTCCAGAGAAGATACCCTTGTAAGGCAAGACATGTAGGGCTAGTAGCCGTGTGTGGAAAATCTGGTGCTCTCAAACAAAACATCCTTTTCGAGCCTAAATTTAGTAGCCTCTATTGGATATTCTTTACCACTCTAATCATTTCTTTGAGTGGACTTAAATAGTTGAAGTTTTGTTTGGGTTTGTTGCTATATTTCTTTCAATTATAGATATAGGAATTAATTTTATTTTATATTATTTTGTATTAGATGATTTGAGTAGACAATTTTAATATATAATTTTATTTATTTGGTACTTTTATTAATATCAATTTTTAATTGACTATTAATAATGATGTTTAATATATTTTTTTATGTTTTCTAATTTTTAGATTATTAGTTCTTCTTTTAAATATAAATTTGTGTCTAAAGATTTAATTCGTTTTATTATTAAATTGAAAAAAATTTAAATCTTAATAAAATCTTAGGCCCAAATCAATTCAATTGCAAGTAGGTGTTATTTGCTAATTTATATATCAAAATCACTCCATTCTAAAAGCGTTCTTAGAATCACTCCTAACCCCTATCATAAAGTCTATTGACATCACCATGTTCCAATTGCATTGCCTCTTTGTCAATAAGTTATGGAACCTTAGTTTCATAAGTTAATTATTGCATCACCCCTTTTGCATTTTGTTCAAGTTCCAAGCCCTAAGTTACCTTTATGATTACAACATTAATTGCATTTATTGTGTATTACTATTTAAAATTTATTAAAATTGTTGAATTGAATTTAGAGGCTTGTCATAAGGAGAAGAAGCTTGGTCCAAGGTGCTCATAAATACTGCTAATATTTTTTTGCAATTTCAAACACCCAAGCAACATAATGTTTGCAAGTACAAAATTTCTATAGGTCATATGATCATGTTCACAATTAGTTTATTGGAGAAAAGGATATACGAGCTTTATCATTTTTTGAAGAAGCATTACCAAAGACACAACACAAAACATCAACGAAGAATTTCAATGAAGACATCATTTTTCCAAAGCACTCAGACATTTTGAAATCTTTCACTAACAATTCTATGCATTGAGATAATGATTGTTACAGAACAATGAAACAAAAATCAGGAACAAATCTAGACAAAATACTTTGAAAAGAGATTATTGTCACTAAAATTTGGTCCAAAATAGTCAGGAAAGGGGCGCTAGCGCCCTAGGCCTGAGGAGTTAAGTTTCAATGTTTTAAAATTTTGAAAATAAACTTCAGTGTTTGAGGATCCTAATTTGCAGATGTTCAAGTTTGACAATAGACAAACTTCTAGAAAAGCAAAAAATCCCAATTTCACTAAGTGTAATATCGAATTATGCATGCAATTTTAGATTTTTGAAATAATGCAATGTGTCCCAAAGGAAATTTTTAGATTGTAAAATGTAATAATAAACTAAACTTAGTTTGAGAAATCTAGAAATTGAAATTTTTCTATTTTTTGAAATGATAAACAAAATATAAATCTTCACTTTTTCAATAATATATGTATGCATCAATGACAAATTCAAACACTTTTAGATTGTTTTCAAACCTTAACATGACCTGATTCAAATTTTGCATCGCCATAATTGATTGGATCTATCTTGTAATAACTAAAAATTACACACTTTTTATGTTTTGAATTGAAAAATAAGTTATGCAAATATTTACTTTTTTAATATTTTTATCAAAATATGTATGCACAAATTACAAATTCGGACTTTTGAAAGTTGCGTTCAAATTTTAGCAATACTTAATTAAGATATGAAAAGGTTTTAAATGCACAAATGTTAGGTTCACCAAAATGTGATATGGGAAAAAGGGACCTAAGGTCTAAGCCACACCTTGTCCTATATCATAATGGAAATGAGACTATAATTGATCTCAAACACCCACTTGGCTACTAACCTCAATAGAAGAGCCAAAATGGTGGATCAGGTTACTAGTCCTTGTTGGGGAATGTGTGTATGATGATTTGATATTTGATTAAATGACTATTAATTAATTTAATTTGAAAATAGGAAGATGCACCTAGGTTAACTATGAAAATATAGAAAACTGTTATGATTTCAACGAAACACAAAATTGAAATCCAGAAACAGAGTTCAAGAGAGTAGAGTGCAGATACAAATGAACTTGGCATATAAATCTGAGCCTAAAATGGTTGGATAGGGGCACAAGGTGCCCTATACCTAGAAGTGCAGATACTCATAATCAAAATTCAAATCTTAGACAGTCTCTTTTTGTAGGTTCTTCTCCTTTGGACTCAGTATCGAAACTTTGTTTGTTGCTAATAAATTCCACTTTCCCTAATTTTTTGACTTGTAGGACTTGAATGCTTGATTGAGAAATTAGGTCCTCAATCCTTCTCCAATTTGCTTCATATTTGTAACCTACGCTCAAGGAAGAGGGGAAAGAGTTGTGTTGTATAGGGGCTTGCCTAAGTCAAACCCCATTTTGGTATTTCTACCTCCATAATGTCTATGATGATGTAAATGAGAGCTTACCCTCGGTTGGGCAGAGGCTAAATGATAAAAAAAGTGATAAATTAACAATTGCTACAACTTACCACTCAGATATGCACTCCTTGATAGGTTGAAGTCATTGTACTCATCACCTTTGAGGACAAAAGGATGCCTAATTTGAAGTCTTGCAAGTGTTACTACTCACAAAATAAATGGATATGAAACATAAACAAACTCACATGAAAATCAGTGCATTAATACTAACATGATGCTTGAATGAAATAATATTGTGATAATTCTGCTAATTCTACTCTTGACTACTTTTAGGATGCTCAATTTCTCAATTCAAATTGCTAGCTCTAGTTAGGTGTCCTTAACCTTTAAAATGGTGAAAAAGACTTGTATTTAATGCAATTCTTTAATTTCCCACAAATTAATTACCGATGACTTACAAATAATTTTGGATTTCTAAATGTTAAAATGTCGAAACCAACATATTTGAATTGGGTCCAAAATAGGATGGATAGGGGCGCTAAAACCCTAGTCTAGACCTATTTTGAGGCTTTGAATGTCGTTAAATAATTATTAATTGATAATTCTCAATTTAACTTCGATTTTCCAAAGATTATGATAAAATAGGAAAATTAAAAGCACAATTGGGTTCAAGCACACAAGGGGGAGCTAAACCTAGTGTGAATTTGTCAAGGGCGACAATTTAGGATGCTACATCTATATCCTTTTTATGAGTGTGAAAATATTTACCTTTTGTTCATGTTGATTGATAATTTCCATATACTTTAAAATATATTCTTATGTTATATTTACACACACCAAAGTGAGGGCCAAATATAATGGAGAAATTTTTATACCCATGCCATTTCACATTTAGTTTCATGTCCATTTTGGTGGAATATCTCAAATGAAATAATATATTAACATTTGGCACACTCTTTTACCAAGTTTGGTTCATGGCTTGATCCTTATCTATACCCATTCTATTTTCATTTACACTTAGCCCCATAAATTCATCATTTATTCAATATTGTATCCATCACTATTTGTATTTACTTTCATACATTCACTCCATGCCTCAAAAAATTTGTATTACCCCTGAGGTTCATTTTTGAGTGGCATGGGGATTGACTTGATTCAAACTTAAGGCTTGTGTGAATGACCCCAAAATTTTAAAAAATCAAATTTAAATTTATAAATTTTCTACCCATTCTACTAGTCGTTATGAGTAAACTTATTACATGTTTGTACACGACATGTTGCTATGTCAAATAGTATTTAAAGGTATTCAATCATCATTAATTCAAATGTTGGAATTAGGAATAAAAAAATCTAGAGCACTTTTCAATTTTCTAATACAACAAAAGAATTGCATCTCTATATATAGATTGCCTACATGTTGATATATATATATATATATATATATATATAATCTTTGAATCTTAATTCTAAGTCATGGCTTAATTAAGGTTTTGACCTAGGAGAACTTGACCTTATTGATCCAATGAATTCCTTAAAGGTATTTATAAACACCATAATTCACAAGCTTACAAGATATAAGAGATAAAGATCAATAGATTTTAGAATTTTGCATCTCATGAGTACAAATCCATTCATGGTCTCAAAGTTAAAATGTATTAAACAAGATCAAATCTATGACACTTAAAATCAAACTTGTGGCACTCAAAATTAAAATATAGATTTTCTACACTAGTTTTAATTCTAAGATAGTTATCATGCCAAGATCATTAATTTTTAGAAATAATAAATCAATTATACATATCATCAACATCATTATTTCATCATCAATTCTATATCTAAATACTCCAATCCTTGCATTTTACTTCTAAATATTTACTACTTGATTATTGATCTAATTTATTAATATAATTTAATGTGTGTACTTAATTACATTTATTTAACTAATCCAAATGTATTTATTTAATGTGATTTAAATTTCTTTATAGACTTACTAACTTTATCAATGCACAAATATATAACCATGATCTAGGCGGATGAGTATGTGTTTTCCTATTGTTATCTTTATATTGCAACTATAAGATTAATTAGCCTTCTTGCAATTTGATTATATATATCATATTTGAAGTTATAATGTTATAAAAGCACATTTATTAAATAAATCTTATTTAAAATTAAATTATTTTTTAATTTAAAAATGAAATAGACATTTAAAATTTAGATGTAAATTATATTTGGAGGTAAAAGAAAAATCTTTTTTTAAGGAGGATTTATATTTGATTGTTGTATAATCATATTCAAGAATTTTTAAAGTAAATTACAATTAAAAGTTTGAGAGAATTATATCACATGAAAGAAAATATTTTGAATAAACCTTTAAAAAATGTGTGTGAGTGAGTGTGTGTGTGTGTGTGTTAGTTTTGACATTTGAAGGGCGACTTTGAAGAATTTAAAAATTTTAATAGAAAGCTTAAGAAATATCATAAATTAAAAATAAATTGAGATGAAATGGGGTACACTTTTTATCCTTTTGTGTGTCTCTATATGATGATAGCAATAGAGAGAATATGAATGTCTTTATACTACAAATAAAGAGAAATCACTCTATTGAAATGAGTTGTTTTTACCTACTATCAATAAAGATAAATCACATTTAAGATATAAAGAATGAAATATAGATCATATAAGATGATGTATAATACATTTAAATTATATATCTTTATTTCACTTATTTCAAATTATCGTATAATTTAATTTTAATATTAATTTAAGTGATTTATTTATTTAATTAATTTTAAGATTTTATATATATACATATTGATTTTTTATTATAAAGTAGAATTTATTTTTTCAAATGAAAATGTTCACAGTCATAACAGAAAAAAAAAATTATATACATTTTCAAATCCAGTACGAAGCGTTGCCATAAAGTCAAAAGTCTAAGTGCCATTGAAGGAGGTGCAAACGATGAACTCAATATGGAATTATTACTTAGTAATAATGCAAGAGTAATGTTAACATCGAACTTATAGATAGAAGGACTTGTAAATGGAGCACTTGGATATATACGAAATATTATATATTCACCTAGCACTACACCACCGCAACCACCATCATATGTACTTGTTGAGTTTGACAGCTACTCTAGAATATCGTTTGATGATCACCATCCGCGTACAATACCAATTGCATCAATTCAAAGGGGGAGCACAAAACAAATACCATTACAATTAGCTTGGGCTCTAACAATACACAAGTCGCAAAGATTGACACTCCAAAAAGCTACAGTGGATATAAGACTTGTTAAGGATTGACATTTGTAGTGATTTCTCGCATAAAGTCTTTCAAAGGACTACGAATTATGCCACCATTCACATATGATAGATATGAAAAAAATGAAGAAAGAAAAACAACTAGCAAAGAGAAAAGCAGAACAAGAAAGACTAAATGTCTTAGAAATTAATTAATTTGACAAATATTGTTAAATTAATCATGCATTTACCATTTTAATCTTCAATATAATGTGTTCAATATAAGGTAAGGGTTGTTGGGCCGCTAAACTAAGTCGCAGGGACACCCCTATAGTATCAAAAATAATCTAATATAATATTAATATTATTAATAATATATCAATGATATTAATAATCTAATATAATATTCATGATTTAGTATTAATATAATAAAAATATTATTAAAAATATAATATTATCATATAATATATTAATAATATAACATAAATAAATAAAAACTCGTCATTTATGAATCCGGCAATTTAACTAGGGGTTTTGGAAATTATTGATCTAAGAAAAAACAAAATAAATAGTGGAAGAGAACAACACAAAAATCAAATTGCATTGGAAGGGCAGATGTCTAATTCGTGGAGAAAATGATTGTTTTGTTTTGCTTTCTTCTTTGTCAAATTTGGATTTTGTATTATTATTCTACGGACTAAATATTTTACTCGCAAATGGACAACACACAAGGAGATCGTTCGTTAGTACAACTCTCCTTTGGAGTACATCCGTCTTTTCCACGCTTCAATATTTTGTTTCTTCTGGTAGCGATAGTAAAATTCGTTTTATATAAATAAAATTAGTAGAGATATTGAGAATTTTGAAGTACTAATTATATTTAAATGTGTAATTATAAAAGTAGGAAAGGGTTGGACTATATGAATATGTTAATAAAATTATTAAAGAAGTGGTATAAAAAAATTAAATATAGAAAACAAATAAAATATATAATTTAAATAGAAAAATTAATAATTGTACAAAATTACTTCATAATTATTTTTATTTAAGTATAGTAAATAAAATTAAAATATTGTATATACTTAAGTCTAAATAGAAAAATTTAATAACTCTATAAAAATTACTTCATGATTATTTTTATTTAACTATAGTGAATAAAATAATTTTATTGAAATAAGTAAGTAATTACTATATAACTATTCATTTTACTAAATAAAATAGTGAATAATACTTTTAAGTAAAATACATATTATTTATCTTTGTATATAAATATTAAGTAAAAATTTTAGATATTATCAAAAGAAAATAAAATATAGAGTAAATTAGACTAGATATCTTAAACTTCTAATTATAAATAAAATGAAATAACTCTTATGTAAATAAAAAACTTCAAAAAGTAGACAATGTAAAATTGATATCTCTATATTTTTAAGATGTATTTAAGATATTTTTATTTGAAGAGCTATTTTACTTTTAACTTTTGTATGTACCTTTAATTTTATTTTTTGGAAAAGCCACAATAATTCTTTTATTTTATTTTCTCTCAAAAGTATAGTAAACAAGTGTCACGTAGGGGAGTACTTGCCTTCATAGTATTGTGAGGGAGGTAAAGAATGTGTCATTTAGTTGATAGATGATTTGACATGACATAGCAATTTAGAGGTAGGTTAGTAATAGTTTGAGAGCGAACATTATATTAATTCTATAATTGTACATTTTAGATTTATAAAATAATATTATATAAATATATTATTAGATATTTAATTAAGAAGATTTGTTAAAAATAATTTTATTTTAATATAAAAATATTAATTTTAGACTTTAAATTTGATTAAATTAAATTAATAAACCAATTATTATAGACATTACTTATTTTTAGTAAATAAAAACAATAGAAAATAACCAATGTCTATATTCTAGGATATTGCATTATATTCTAGCTTAATGGGAGGAAATGGAAGCAACATATTAAATACAATTTACAAATATTTTATAAATATTAATTTATATAATCATTTGCATGCCTATATTCTAGCCTAGTGGAACAAAATGGGATAAATTATAATAGCACTTTATATTTATAATACCTATAAAAGACAAGAGTTGTAGAGCTGGGAAGTTCCTTAAATGTTTAAGAATAGTCTTGTTTTTATTTGTTGTGTTTGCTATGTTTTAGCAACAGTGTTGATATTATAACAACTTAATAGTAATCTTGAAATTTGTCAGATGGTGACATGTAATACTATAAACAATATCGGGAAATTGCAAAGTAGGTGATTTTTGACAATACAACAAATGTAATCATATTTTTTCAGTCTCTAGATATAGTGTTTCAAGAACATTAAAGATTTTAAAAGTTTCTTTTAATTGGCCGACTGATATTGGTAGAAGCATCAACCTCAAAATAATGCATAGACATCCTAAAAGATTTTTGAATAATGCATGATTTCATGAGCAAAAGAAATTAAAATTGCAATAAGAAGGATGGGGTAAAAAGGTTGATTCAGGTAGTAAGGAGGGCTACGTTGAAGGTAGAAAGGGGAAGGAATGTGCCTGGCAGGAGGAAGAAGTCACACCACAAAAGGAGAAATGAGATGGTGCATAAGGGGGTATCATTAAAATCTGAATTAAGAGTTTTTGGGGGTTGCACAAATAAGAGGTGTGGTGGAGAAGTGAGGTCACGCCTCATGAGTGGGAGATAAAAGGAAAAACATTGAACAATCCACACCAATGAAAGTAGAGAGGATTGCACAATAGAGTGGAAGAGAGCTGAGTAGGAGGTGTTATTCAGGGAATAGGAGTGTGTATGTTGATTCCTCTATAAATAGAAGGTTAGGACTACATAATAGAGTGAAAGAGAGCTGAGTAGGAGGTGATATTCAGGGAATAGGAACATGTATGTTCCACCCTCTGTAAATAGTAGGTTAGGTGTTTTGGGTTTGTTCTTGTTAGAGATCCAAATCTGCACCTAATGCCAAGCTGTGAATGAACTTAGCAAGTTTCGATGTAACATGGGATTGCTTTCAGGTTGTGGGTGTCCTATTCGAAAGAAGACCTCCATATTATGGGTTGGCTCCCCTTTTGATGCCACCTAACTATTGATTTATGAGGTAAAGGGTAAGAATTGCATGACAAATGAACCTAAACTAAAAAAACCTAAGGTGATACACCAAAACTAACCAGGACTTGATAACAACCTATCACATTTGAATCAATATCACAAAAAGTTGTTTACACAACTCACTTTCTTATGCATTTCACATAAATAATTTATAAGAAGGTTTTTTAAACAGGACCTTTAGAAGGAAAAAAAATGTCTCACAACTAACAACACTATTGACTAACACAACTTATAACCTGTTAACATGCATTTTCTACAAAACAAATGCCTAAACATGAGACAAGTTGGAAAGGAAAGATAAATTTCACAAGTCAAATTGATCAATCACTAACAACATACCATGAAACATGAAATGAGAAGGCAAAATATGCTATCATATTAATTCAAAGTTACTCACTGTATAACAGTCCATCTGAGTTACAATACTACTCCATGCTAAAAAAATAAATCCAAAAGCTAAAGCTATCACTCTACTAGAAAGAAAGAACTCCCTTCAAAATGCAAAAACAAGCTACTTAAGCAAAAACTCATCAAAACCCCTCACACATGTCCATCTAGAAGGTTCTAGTCGGACGCAACAATGAGGCCAAAAAATAACCTTCTAAAGTCACTCCAAAAAGTCCTCCAAACAGTCCAAGGTCAAGCCAAGACCATAGCCATCCAAAAAGTGTGACAAAATAGCCTCCAAAATAGCACATGTTTCTCCAAAATAATCAAATGCTTCACCCACACACTCTCCTCATGTCTGCAAGTCATCATTTTATCTCCCAACTTTGACCCATGCAATATGTGTGTTTTGAAAACACAAGACTTCAAAAAGGCATTAAAGATAATAACTTGATTACGTGATTCATAATACACCACCTAATCGAGTTATTTTACATTTCAAATAAAAATTATAAGAGGGCTCCACCACCTCTTTGAATTACATTACATTTGCAATAAAAAGACATGTTAAAAGTGATTTGCAAATCACTTAAATAATATCTTTATAATTTGAAATAAAATGCAACATAAAATGCTATATCAAAATGCTTTCAAAAAGCATTAAACAAGGTCAAAACCTCCAAGGCCACACACTAGTTAACATCTTCTAATTCTCAAAGGGAGCAATAAAGGTTCAAATTTGGCCTATATGGTCGACCTCCACACTTCATGGAATGCATATTCTGAAAGTCTTGAAAGCACTATGATATTACATGACCAAAGGTCAAAGGCATATATATGTGACTTGGTACACTCCTCATGTTTCATTTTGAAACACTTAGCAATTTTTGAAATAAGGCATCAAGACTTAAGGCATAAAAATGCCTAAGTCATAAACTTATCATCAACCCCCATTTTGCATTAACATGTGTTTTATTTTTTAAAACATGGGACAAAATTTCCATTGGTCATCAAAATAGGGTCAAACCCTAAGCAACAAAAGATGAAAAATGTGGAAAAAAACATCATTTTACCATCGAGCATTTTGGCAGAGACATGCTGCTGCCATAGGGTTTGGAGTTTTGCACATAAAATGGTGTTATCTGACTACTTTTTGGCTGATTCTTTGATGGAAAGTGTATGGAAACACAAGTAAATGCATTCATTTGACACAAAACTGCATTTTTCCACTTCTTTGGAGCCATTTGATGAGTTTTGGGCCATGAACTGTAGAGTAATTCTGACCATTTGTTTCATTTTTGTTCTTTTGTTGTTGTTCTCCACTTTTATAGATGCCATGAGAAGCTTTTGGTAAAAGAAAAGAAGCTTGAAAGTTTGAAAAATGTGAGAAAAAGCTCTAGGTATGCCTTGAATCAACTCCATTCCTCTCAGATTTTGAGCAACAAAGCTCATTTCAAGCCTCCATTATGATAGAGCAAAAAATCATTTCCTTTTGTGTTTTACATTGTCATGAAGGAAAAACCCCACTTTTTGTTGTTGTTTTGAAGAAAACATAGCCATTGAGGTCGAGGCCAAGAGGATAGAAGAATGGCTCTTTTTGTTTGTCATTTTGAGTCTGCACTCATAGCATCATACCTTGTGATTTACTTTAAAACAAAAAGAACTTCAAATGTGCTTTTGTAGCTCGAACCCCAAGTGGGTCTCTATCATTTTGAATTTCCAGGCCATGGCTGTAAGAGATAGAATGGTTTTTCATATCTTTCCCTTTTTCTTAAAAATCCATGATGGCTTCTTCTAAAAAACACTATGTTTTTGACATTCATAAAAAAAACCCAGATGGTTCTCTCAAATTGCAACAAGACTGTGATTTATGTAAAATACCCCAAGTGGGTTTTGGTGTTTTTTGATGAAAATACCTTTACAGGTCGTAGCCATGAAAATGTAACTAAACCCTTGCATTATGTATTTGCATTTTTTTTATAAGATTTCTCATGATCATAACTTTGTTTTTGCATTTTTTTGTTAATAAACCCCAGATGGGTTTTCTGAATCTTGCAAAACGGATTTACTTAGCCACAACCTCCAATAATGAATGAAATGGGTTTCCATTTTGATTGTTTTTTTTAAAAACAACAACTCTATGCAATTTCGCCTTTGATTTCTGGAACTTGTGATAACCCAAATGGATTCCTCCATTTGTGAAAGAAAACTTAGTTTTAAAAAACTAGATCTTCCAAGGAATAAAACTGTCCCTCCCCATCATAAATTATGTCATCTTCTAAGAATGCACTCACATCAAAAATGTGTAGCTCATTGCACTCTTTCTTGAAACATAATGACCATTGCAGTGATGTTGAATAGCTGATATGTTCTTTTGACCTTCACAATTGCATCAAAAATGTGTATTTTGTCATTTATACTCTGTGCATTCCTATTACATTCACTTATGCATGTGCAGTCCACCTTTATTTCATCAACTGTAGATAACTCTTTATGTAACTGAACATGATTATCATGTTGCTTACTTAAATTCTAACTTCCATAATCACATTTTTCCTTTGAAGGACTATAGTCATCTTCTTCATTAGATGAGATATTCAATAGCTTATACTCATGCATGCCAAGGGTTTCCCATGCATTGAAACCTCTGTTCATTTAAAGTAGATGCACATTTCTTTTACAGGAACATAATAGACTGGAAGTACTTACCTCTATCTTGTTGTGATAGTGCATAAGCATTGCTTAATGTGTTTTGCTTCCATGTGGTTCATTACATATATCCATCTTCATTTGGACAACTAAACCGCATGATTATTAATGTTTATGCAACACAATCCTTATCACACAAGAGATCACCAAGATCTGACATCAGTGCATAACAGAGTTTCTCTTTTTCATGTAGTCCCTTTAATATGTTTCAAAGACTATGCATGTGCTCTCACGTTGCAAGTTGCATTGGAAGACTCCCTCTTTTGTATTGATTTATCAATTAAAGGCATATTACATTACTTCCTTTTCATCATGCCCATTAAAAGTTACACTTTTAAGTTGTGAAACTTGACTGCTTCCCCATTTCCATGAATAAATTTATTGTCAACTGCATATATCACTTGTGGAGGTAATCCTTGGGTCTAAGAAACTCAAGAAAATGTAGATGAAAGTTGTGGTTGATCATTATGTGACACCAAATAGGGCAGTTGAAAATCTTTACTACCCTTCCTTTCTTCTTCATCTGTGATGCAATCTCTTGTGACCATCTCTTGTTTTCCTTTAGTAAAGTCAAAAGACATTTGTCTTTGTTGTTGTCCTATATGACATGCAAACACATTTGCTCCTATGGACTGCCCTGATTTCTTGGAAGTTACCAGGTATCTCCTTGAACACATGCATTTCAATGGTGTTCTTTTCTGTAACATTGACATCATATAACACTGTCATCCTTTAGAGATTATGGCTCACTGCTTCTTTGATGCTATGTTCTATTTTTTGGACTTCTTGTTTGATGACATTGCCTCTCCATGTCACTGTTATGTATACTTGTTCTCAAGGCATTGATTATTATCATTCTGAACTTGGGTTCCTTCTTTCTGGCATGCAATCTTGATCTATGTTGGATCATTTATGATGACCAAACCCCTGCATAAAATTTTATGAGCATATCCAATAATAATAGCATTCCATGAGATCACATTTCATTGGCACACTTAGTTAAGCAGTATAGATGCCTTGTGTATAAATGTTGTTGCAACTTCTCATTTGTAAGATTGAGGCAGACTATTGTGCTTAAAGCTCTCAAAACCAATGATCTTTTCCGTACTCTTCCTCCACATTGGAGGTCTGTGACTGGGTGGATGATGCCTTGCAAGGACCTCTTTCACTTCTCTTGGTCCTCTACATTTGTCATTGCTTAATGCCTTTCTTCCAGGTTTCATGATTCCTGTTAGCATATGATTTCATTAATGCATGTGAGGTTGCTCTTTTTTTTTTTACTGCACTTTTCATTACATGGATTATTTCAGTTTATCATTCACTACCAAAGTGAAAACATGGTTCACTTGCTCCCTTAATGGATGAAGTGACTACCCTTGTTGTCATGTAGCATACATTCATGATTGCCACCCATATACATGAGATCATGATTTTACCCATTGTTGTTGTCCTATTCATGACATATAGCATGCATTTTTCTTTAGGACTATCCCAACCTTCATGAATTTCACAATGCTTGCTACCCCACATGTTTTCTACCTAATCTCCACATTTGTTGTTTACCTTTTAAATCATGTGCAACAATTAACACTATCTCCTCACTTTGATCCTAGTGGGAAGACACATGTCACCTATGTTGGTGACCTGAAATCTCACCATCCTATGTGATGTGTGGCTATCCAATAGGGTTAAGGTGAGAGGGACCTGACAATACTTTGGATTGCTCCCTCATTATTTAAGAGATGCATAATTCAACTTGATGCATCTTTTGAATTTGATAATGAAATTTGATCAACTGGTGTGATTCCATATTGATTTAATGCATTAATAGCATGTATATCTTTGATCAAGTTGCTCAATTTCCTATTTCTCTCAAAACATTAGAGGGCAACATGTTGAGCTCTACCCTCGTAAGAGCCACAATTACCCCACATGCTGCATTTACCTGAATCAGAACAATAACAAGACTTGTCCTAAATCTACACATGAAGCAAAAAAGTTGGAAAAATAGATGCATATTTTGGATGTGTTTAATGACTTCATTGTTTTCCTGGACATGCAAGGTTTTTCTTTTCTCATTTGTTGTAATTGCAACATTGGAATGAAAATGTATTTTGTTTCATTTGACAATCTCTTTCATGCATATTGAACTTGAATTAGAAAAAATATGGTTTATCTTTTAAATGTTTAAACAAAAAACACAAAAAGAATAAACACTAAGTTACCTAATTTCAGCTAAAAGCAAAAAATTAGGTAACATTTTTTGGCGACATTTGTTATATGTTTTCCTACTAAACATGAAACTGGCTTCCTAAGCTTATCCATTGGGCATAGAGTCACTCAGAAAACTAACATCACTTGAAAATAACATTGTAAATTGTTGTAACTCACTGAACCAGCAAGAGACACTTTGAAAACTTATTGAAAACCCAACACTGCAGAATGAAAACTATCTAACTGTGTTGAACAACACTTAGGGAAAACTAAAAATGCATCTGAAATGAAACTACACTAACCTACTCTAACCAGCAAAGGAGCTGGTCAAACAAAACCATTAACAGGCTTTGCAAAATAACACCCCTTTTTAATCAACAATTGATGCATTACATGGTTATGCATTGTTGAAAGAACATGAAACACATGCAGATATTCAAAAGATTGTTGCAATGTTTCATGAAAGATGCAAAGAAACTCACTTACACCTTGATCTCGATCATGCCTATTGTTGTCCTGAACTGGACAGGTGAGCTAAATTTGATCACCTTCAGTAGCAACTCCAACCTCAGCTTCTTCTTCAATTGCATCCTCATACTTGGGTGCAGGCATGACCTCTGGTACTTCAGTGGCCCTCAAACTAGCTAAATATCTAATGGGGTATCCTCTTGAGATGACAAAGGTTGAACTGCCCTTATTGGTTGCTTTTCTTCCTTCCTACCTTTCATGGTTGTCCTGCTTCGTGGCTTCACCTTGCATAATGATTTTCCATGTTGATTCTTCCTCCATGGTTAATGAACAATCACCCTCCACCAAGGTAGCTAATAACTTATCAATGCTGTTAGTTCTTGGAAGGCTCTTAGAGTCAGCTTGTTTAGCCTTAAAATCCACATTATCACTCAAATAGATGTACTCCAAAACAAGATTTTCTTCTTCAATGAAGGCATACAAGTGTTCAAACAGTGAAGTAGCTTCCTGAAACAAACTTCCAGCTGATAAATTAGCTTCAAGCTCTATTATACAACAGAAAGGAAGCTCCTCTGACCAAACAAGACATTGCACATCAAGTTCATGAGAAGTTTCTTGTTCAGAATTGTAAACCTGCTGTTGAATTTCAACATGAGTTCCAAACTCCTCTAACAGATCTGATTCCTTGTCATCCAATCTTGAAAAAAAATGATCAATTATACCAATGCAAACCTCTTCATAAAGCTCAATATTAGCCTTTTCATCCATAGCATGCTCAAAAATTTGCAATCTGACAATACACTACTATTCATGGTCAACTTTTTCCACCATTTCACCTTGTTGTCATGTTCGAACATTTTCACCATCTTTGACAATAGCAGGAGGATCATTAGCTAAAACATTACAAAAAACATTTTGAGAAATCTTCTCCTGTTCAGGCTTTTGTAGCTATAGCCTATATTCCTCCATAGCTAAATGCAACAAGTTCACACTCTGAGTCTCCTCCATGTTGAGTGAGTTGTGCGAACCAAGGGTCTGCTCTTCTTTTTCTTTTTGGATGTTAGAGCATGGTTCCAATTGAATGATAGATAGAGGAACCTTACAGGGTGGAGCAAATGGCTCTTTCCAACTTGAAAACCTACGAGTAGAAGGCTCGTTGGTAGGGTCGCTCAATGGCTCAACAAGTTCCTCTTGTCTAAAGCTAGGGAACTTGTACTTAGGAACTTCTTCACTCACAGGAAGATTCAACATGGCAAGAGGAATTGAGCTGAAAATAGGAAAGGAAGGGGTTTCTTGAGTTTCATACCTTAGTTGGCATTCCTCTACAACCATCTGCTTTGCTAGACATTCCTCATGTTGTCTCCTTTGAATCTCCATCTCCTGCTCTTGAATGTATTTCTAGTAAGCTAATTCCTCTTGATGCATTTCAACCTCCTGTTGTTGCATTTTATATCCTTGTTCTTTACTAATCTCATCCATCTGCCTATGGAAATCTAGCAATATACTATCAATATTGCTAATCCTCATAACATCAGCATTTTGGGGCTACAAAATGAGAATAGGATTGTTGTTTTGGAACAAGATATCCTCCTTGAGGCTAGTTCTAGGCATATATGGGATGATATTGAGATTGATCAGGAGTGGGAGGGTGGCAAACATAATGAGGATGTTGGTAACTTGTTGTCACAGGGTTATTTGAAATAAAACCAACAAGTTGTTTAGTGTGGTATGGCTAATAAGAGGTCATACATGCATGATTTTCATGGAATGGTGGGTATTTGGCATTTTCATGATATGCAGGGTGATATGACATGTTTCCATGAAATATGAACATGTTTATTCATTCAGAAGCTAGAAAATGAGTAGAAATCAGATTTTCTTGAATCTAACCAGCACTTGATCACACTAAAACCAGTAAAACTTCTTAGAGTCACCAGGTATGTAAAGAAAATACCTCCAAAAGGTTGAAACTATTGTTGTACACACCAAATAGTAGCAATAAAATGTGTGAAATGAACTGAGAAGTAGTTCATTGTCCCATCAGGCATGCCAAAATTGTTAGGGATCCAAATATGCACCCTAATGCCAAGTTGTGAATGAACTTAGCAAGTTTGGATGTAACATGGGACTGCTTTCAAGTTGTGGGTGTCTTATTCGAAAGAAGACCTCCAGATTATGGGTTGGCTCCCTTTTTGATGCCACCTAACTATTGATTTCTAAGGTAAAGAGTAAGAATTGCATGAAAAATGAACCTAAACTAAAAATACCTAAGGTGATACACCAAAACTAACTAGGACTTCATAACATCCTATCACATTTGAATCAATATCACAAAAAATTGTTTACACAACTCACTATCATATGCATTTCACATAAATAATTTATAAGAAGGTTTTTCAAACAAGACCTTTAGAAGGAAACAAAAATATCTCACAACTAACAACACTATTGGTTAACACAACTTATAACCTGTTAACATGCATTTTCTACAAAAACAATTCCTAAACATGAGACAAGTTTGCAAGGAAAGATAAATTTCAGAAGTCAAACTGATCAATCACTAACAACATACCATGAAACATAAAATGAGAAGGTAAAATATGCTATCATATTAATTCAAAGTTACTCAATGTATAATAGTCCATCTGAGTTACAATACTACTCCGTGCTAAAAAATAAATCCAAAAGCTAAAGCTATCACTCTGCTGGAAAGAAAGAACTCCCTTCACAATGCAAAAACAAGCTACTTAAGAAAAAACCCATCAAAACCCCTCACACATGTCCATCTAGAAGGTTCTGGTCATATGCAACAATGAGGCCAAAAAATAACCTTCTAAAGTCACTCCAAAAAGTCCTCCAAACAATCCAAGGTCAAGCCAAGACCATAGCCATCCAAAAAGTGTGACAAAATAGCTTCCAAAATAGCATATGTTTCTCCAAAATAGTCAAATGCTTCACCCACACACTCTACTCATGTCTGCAAGTCATCATTTTGTCTCCCAGCTTTGACCCATGCAATATGCTCATTTTGAAAACACAAGGCTCCAAAAAGGCATTAAAGATAATAACTTGATTAGGTGATTCATAATACACTACTTAATCAAGTTATTTTACATTTCAAAGCAGAAATATAAGAGGGCACCACCACCTCTTTGAATTACATTACATTTGCAATAAAAAGACATGATAAAAGTGATTTGTAAATCACTTAAATAATATCTTTATACTTTGAAATAAAATGCAACATAAAATGCTATATCAAAATGCTTTCAAAAAGCACTAAACAAGGTCAAAACCTCCAAGGCCACACACTGGTCAACATCTTCTAATTTTCAAAGGGAGCAATAAAGGTTCAAATTTGGCCTATATGGTCGACCTCCACACTTCATGGAACGCATATTCTAAAAGTCTTGAAAGCACCATGATATTACATGACCAAAGGTCAAAGGCATATATATGTGACTTGGTACACTCCTCATGTTTCATTTTGAAACACTTAGCAATTTTTGAAATAAGGCATCAAGACTTAAGGCATAAAAATGCCTAAGTCATAAACTTATCATCAACCCCCATTTTGCATTAACATGTGTTTCATTTTTTAAAACATGGGACAAATTTCCCATTGGTCATCAAAATAGGGTCAAACCCTAAGCAACAAAAGATGAAAAATGTGGAAAAGATCATTTTACCATCGAGCATTTTGGCAGAGACATGCTGCCGCCATAGGGTTTGGAGTTTTGCACATAAAATGGTGTTATATGACTACTTTTTGGCTGATTCTTTGATGGAAAGTGTATGGAAACACAAGTAAATGCATTCATTTGACACAAAACTGCATTTTTCCACTTCTTTGGAGCCATTTGATGAGTTTTGGGCCATGAACTATAGAGTAATTATGACTATTTGTTTCATTTTTGTTCTTTTGTTGTTGTTCTCCACTTTTATAGATGCCATGAGAAGCTTGAATGAAGCTTTTGGTAAAAGAAAAGAAGCTTGAAAGTTTGAAAAAAATGAGAAAATGCTCTAGATACGCCTTGAATCAACTCCATTCCTCTCAGATTTTGAGCAACAAAGCTCATTTCAAGCCTCCATTATGATAGATAGAGAAAAAACTCATTTCCTTTTGTGTTTTACATTGTCATGAAGGAAAAACCCCACTTTTTGTTGTTGTTTTGAAGAAAACATAGCCATTGAGGCCACGACCAAGAGGATAGAAGAATGGCTCTTTTTGTTTGTCATTTTGAGTCTACACTCATAGCATCATACTTTGTGATTTACTTTTTTTTAAAAGAACTTCCAATGTACTTTTTGTAGCTTGAACCCCAAGTGGGTCTCTATCATTTTGAATTTCCAGGCCATGACTGTAAGAGATAGAGTGGTTTTTCATATCTTTCCCTTTTTCTTAAAAATCCATGATGGCTTCTTCTAAAAAACACTTTGTTTTTGACATTCATATAAAAAACCCAGATGGGTTCTCTCAAATTGCAGCAAGATTGTGATTTATGTAAAAAAAAACCCAAGTGGATTTTGGTGATTTTGTGATGAAAAGACCTTTATAGGTCATAGCCATGAAAATGTAACTAAACCCTTGCATTCTGTATTTGCATTTTTTTTATAAGATTGCTCAAGATCATTACTCTGTATTTACATACTTTTGTTAATAAACCCCAGATGAGTTTTCTGAATCTTGCAAAATAGATTTACTTAGCCACAACCTCCAATAATGAATGAAATGGGTTTCCATTTTGATTATTCTTTTTTAAAACAACAACTCTATACAATTTCTCCTTTGATTTCTAGAACTTGTGATATCCCAGATGGGTTCCTCCATTTGTGAAAACAAACTTAGTTTTAAAAAACCAGATCTTCCAAGGAATAGAACTTTCCCTCCCCATCATAAATTGAGTCATCTTCTAAGAATGCACTCACATCATAAATGTGTAGCTCGTTGCACTCTTTCCTGAAACATAATGACCATTGCAGTGATGTTGAATAGCTGATGTGTTCTTCTTACCTTCACAATTGCATCAAAAATGTGTATTTTGTCATTTCTGCTTCGTGCATTCCTATTACATTCACTTATGCATGTGCAGTCCACCTTTATTTCATCAATTGTAGATAACTCTTTCTGTAATTGAATGTGATTATCATGTTGCTCACTTAAATTCTAACTTCCATAATCACATTTTTCCTTTGAAGGATTATATTCATCTTCTTCATTAGATGAGATATTCAATAGATTATAATTATGCATCCCAAGGGTTTCCCATGCATTGAAACCTCTTTTCATTTAAATTAGATGCACATTTCTTTTGCAAGCACAAAATAGACTGGAAGTACTTACCTCTATCTTGATGTGATAATGCATAAGCATTTCTTCATGTGTTTTTCTTCCATGTGGTTCATTGCATATATCCATCTTCATTTGGACAACTAAACTGTATGATTATTAATGTTTATGCAACAACATCCTTATCACACAAGAGATCACCAAGATCTGACATTGGTGCATAATAGAGTTTCTCTTTTTCATGTAGTCCCTTTAATATGTTTCAAAGACTATGCATGTGCTCTCAAGTTGTAAGCTGCATTGGAAGCCTCCCTCTTTTGTATTGATTTATCAATTAAATGCATATTACATTACTTCCTTTTCATCATGCCCATTAAAAGTTACACTTGTAAGTTGTGAAACTTGACTGCTTCCCCATTTCCATCAATATAGTTATTGTCAACTGCATATATCACTTGTGGAGGTAATCCTTAGGTCTGAGCAACTCAAGAAAATGTAGATGAAAGTTGTGGTCGATCATTATGTGACACCAAATAGGGCAGTTGAAAATCTTTACTACCCTTCCTTTCTTCTTCATCTGTGATGTAATCTCTTGTGACCATCTCTTGTTTGCCTTCGGTAAAGTCAAAAGATATTTGTCTTTGTTGATGTCCTGTATGACATGAAAATACATTTTCTCCTATGGAGTGTCCTAATTTCTTGGAAGTTACTAGGTATCTCCTTGAATACATGCATTTCAATTGTGTTTTTTTCTATAACATTGACATCATATAACATTGTCATCCTTTAGAGATTATGGCTCGCTACTTCTTTGATGCAATGTTCTATTTTGTGGACTTCTTGTTTGATGGCATTGCCTCTCCACATCATTGTTATGTATACTTGTTCTCAAGGAATTGATTCTTATCATTCTAAACTTGGGTGCCTTCTTTCTAGCATGCAATCTCTATCTCTGTTGGATCATTTATGATGACCAAACCCCTGCATGAAAGATTATGAGCATATCCACTAATAATAGCATTCCATGAGATCACATTTCCTTGGCACACTTAGTTAAGCAACATAGATGCCTTGTGTATAAATGTTGTTACAACTTCTCATTTGTAAGATTGAGGCAGACTGTTGTTCTTAAAGCTCTCAAAACCAATGCTCTTTGCCTTACTCTTCCTCCACACTGGAGGTCTATGACTGGGTGGATGATGTCTTGCAAGGACCTCTATCACTACTCTTGATCCTCTACATTTTTCATTGCTTAATGCCTTTCTTCCAGGTTTCATGATTCCTGTCAACATATGATTTCATTAATGCATGTGAGGTTGCTCGTTGTTGTTTGTTGACTGCACTTTTCATTGCATGGCTTATTTCATTTTATCATTCACTACCAAAGTGAAAACATGGTTCACTCTCTCCCTTAATGGATGAAATGACTACCCTTGATGTCATGTAGCATACATTCATGATTGCCACCCATATACATGAGATCATGATTTTACCCATTGTTGTTGTCATGGTCATGACATATAGCATGCATTTTTCTTTCGGACTTTCCCAACCCTCATGAATTTCACAATGCTTGTTTCCCACATGTTTGCTACCTGATCTCCACAATTGTTTACCTTTTAAATCAAGTGCAACATTTAACACTGTCTCCTCACTTTTTTCCTAGTGGGCAAACACATGCCACCTATGTTGGTGACCTAAAAGCTCACCATCCTATGTGATGTGTGGTTTTCCAATAGGTTAAGGTGAGAGGGACCTAACAGTACTTTGGATTGCTCCCTCATTATTTAAGAGATGCATAATTGAACTTGATGCATCTTTTGAATCTGATAATGAAATTTGATCAACTGGTGTGATTCCATATTGATTTAATGCATTAATAACATGTATATATTTAACCAAGTTGCTCAATTTCCTATTTCTCTCAAAACATTAGAGGGCAGCATGATGAGCTCTACCCTCATTGGAGCCACATTTATCCCCCATGCTGCATTTAACTAAATCAGAACAGTAACAAGACTTGTCCTAAATCTGCACATGAAGCAAACATGTTAGAAAAATAGATGCACATTTTGAATGTGTTTGATGAATTCATTGTTTTCCAGGACATCTAAGGTTTGCATGCTTATTTAATGCATTTAGGGATCAGTTTATACATGCATAGGTAAGTGTTTATGTAAGGTTTGAGATCTTTCACTGCTTAGAGAATTGCTCTAATGTCATTGTGATTGCCATATGCAAGAGCTAGGAAAACACAAGTAGCTCGGGGTAGCAACAGGGTAAGATGACACCTTCAAAACCAGTCATTCTCAGGCAATGACTGGTCTCCACCCTTATATGTACATTTTATTTGTTTACTTATTCATGTATAAATTGTTCTTTATTTTCACTGAATAAGTAAAGTTAGTCCCTTGGCTTGTGAGGGACATGTACACTTCATGATTATCAATAAATATTACATTTGTAACACATATGTTTTTTCTTTTCTCATTTGTTGTAATTGCAACATTGGAATGAAAATGTAATCTGTTTCATTTAACAATCTCTTTCATGCATACTGAACTTGACTTAGCAGACTATGGTTTAGCTTTTAAATGTTTAAACGAACAACACAAAAGGAATAAACAATAAGTTACCTGATTTTAGCTGAAAGCTAAAAATTAGGTAACAGGTCTCTTTTGGTTTGCTTCATTCTTTTAATTTTTTTTTCATCATGTGTTTTCTTATACTTCACAACTAGTGACTCTATTACCCATGGACAATCATAAATCTTGTGTTATGGGTTCTTTAGCATCCTTTATAGTATTTTTCCCCAATTAGAGCCAATTGTTACCTCATTTTTCATCAAATCCTTTTGAGCCTTGCTAAAATTTGGAGAAGTTCATCATTGGTCATTCGGTTTCGATAAGGTTCTCAGAACCTTGTCGATTTTTGACAATGTTTCACTAACCATCTGTTATCCCAACAACTTGTTAAAGGTTCATATTATTTATGATGTGTTGGTCATCACTTAAGTTATAATAATATCATTAGCTTTCGATGAGGTTTTCATAACCTCATTGGGTTTTGATCATGTTTTCCTAACCTACTCTAAAGCCAACACAAGTAGGGAAAGTTGACCCATTCTATCAAAAGTGGAGAAATTGAAGACAATAAAGAATCATTTAGGAACTTATTGAAAGTTTTGAAACCTTTGTTAGTGTAGACATCCAAATTTGATCGCTCCCATATGATCAAATTTACCTCTTTATTCATCCATTCCACCAATATTAATTTATTTAATTAATATTACACTTCCCACCTAAGGTTCTTAAAGTATTTAATTTAACAATTAAATGATTTACCTTACACCTTTTTCCTCTCTAAATTAAATAAATACATCAATTTATTTAATTTAGTCATCTTAATCCTTTTTGAATTAAAATTAATTTAAAATTCTTCTTTTCTCTCTCCTTGTCACATCCTCCATAATCCCTCTCAAATCTGGATTAATTTAATTGATTCATGATTAATATGTGCATCCTTTTAATCAAGGATTAATGTCACATCCTCCTACATTTTCCACTTGCTTCCAATCTCTCATTAATTACCTTAATCAGGTATTTGCACAACCTTAATTAAAGTCATTAGCCACTTTTAACACCTCTTTTTAGTCAACCTTTTCATTTGTCTTTCTTAGCATTGACCCTCTTTCCCATGTGAATTTTTAATTCACATTTATTCTTCCTAGGTCTCTCTCCTCCCCATGTGAATTTTTAATTCACATTTTATCCCTCCAAGACTTCTAGAACATTTGACTTGTCACCTCATCCACATGTGACCGATTCCCACCTTTTTAGAGACCCCCTCTTATCCATTAGATTCTCCTAAGAATGAATTCACATTTATTTCTCCAACCACTTTCTCATTTTCCATGGAGATTTTTGAGGAATTCCAAAATTCCTCAAATGTCACTTTCATTCTTACTTGGGGAAAAGAAGTTCCTTTTTGAGGAAATCTTCTCATTCCCCAAGGTACTTGGAAGGTACTTGTCTTTCCTCCACATCATGTACTCTCCTTCCACATCATCTACACATCATCTCACATTTAGCCACTTCACATTCCACATGTCAAAATGTGAGGGCTTGTGAGTCCTCAACTCACCTTAGCCCTCCATCTTGGCCTTGTTGGATAAATCTCAACCATTGAATTCTCTAGAGAATTCAAATTCCTCTATAAATACCCCCTCCTCTAAGGCATTTTTAACACTTAACCATTTTGCAACTTAATGCTGTCATTTTGTGCACTCATTTTTCTCTCGTCTAGCCATCCATTTTAGCCATTTTACATTTGCATCTCACCATCTACTTAATCTTGCATTTAGCTACATCAATAGCCATCTAAGGAGCATACAAAGCAATCCAAAATCAAGGGTCAACCAAGGAATTTTAGTTGCAAAGAGAAGGTATAATCATTCGCAATCTTCTTTCATTTTATCACTTTGTATTAACAATTCTTTAAGCTAATCTTGAGGTGTTTCTTTGTGTTTTTCCATTGCATCTTAGTTGTTTAGAATAGGTAAAACTCGAGGATATCACATTTTTGGCATGCCCGGCGGGACCCACAAGTGGGTTCCTTTATTTAACATTTGTTGTTGTTGAGATTATTTGTACGAACAGGTTGCAAAAGGGGGACTACGCCCTCCTCTACGCTGCAGAGGGGTGACTACGCCCTCTGGTTCACTACAGAGGGGCGACTACGCCCTCCTGGTCACTAAAAAAAGGCAATTACGCCCTCTATTTCACTGTAGAAAGGCAATTACGCCCTCTGTTTCATTGCACTTTTCTAGCGTTTTACTGTAGAGAGGCGACTACACCCTGGTTTGAATTTTGCTTGCTAACATTTCACTGCAGAAAGGAAATTGCGCCCTCTTGCTGCTACAGAAGTTCAATTGTGCCCTCTTGTTGCTGTAGAAGTTCAATTGCACCCTCTTGCCACTGCAGAAGTTCAACTGCGCCCTCTTGCTGCTGCAAAAGTTTAACTGGGCCCTCTTGCTGCTACACCCTTCGGTTCACTATAGAGGGGCGACTATGCCCTCTGGTTCACTATAGAGGGGCAACTACGCCCTCTGGTTCACTGCAGAGGGGTGACTATGCCCTCCTAGTCACTGTAGAGGGGCGAATTTTCCCTCCTGGTCACTACAGAGGGGAAAATTTTCCCTCCTGGTTACTGTAGAGGGGTGAATATGCCCCAAAACATCACATTTTGAGAGGTAAAACAATCGTTTTAGCTTAGTTTTTGCTCCAATTTTTTTCTTTTTTCATATCTTAACCCCCTAACATTGTTTTTTGCAAGGATATTGGTATTTTTGCTAACATTTTGCAGCATATTCTTGTGTAATTGGTGAAGAAAGAAGGGTAAAACAACTAACGTTTGCTTGCAGGACCTTCTGTTTACACAGATTTCCAAAGCTATCCTTGGGCTTTTTCGTTAATCTAGGAGCATAGTTTAATTAGGGGAGGTAATATCTATTATTTGTTGTGTCTATCTTTTTGGTGTTACCCAAAGGGGGCATTATTTTTTTTCACTTTCCCCTTGCACTTCGTGTGAGCTTGGGGAGTAGTTGGAAACGATTAGTGTCTTCTTTCTAGTGGGACCTGCTTGGGGATTTCATCACCCCAAGGGACGATCCCAACCATGCGTACCGACGGGGTATACAAAAGGGGGAGAGTGAAAGTTGTACCTCAATCCAGTCACATCGTAATTGGCAAAGCGTTGAAGCTAGGGTGATACCTAGATAGACGTGAAGAGTTGGTCTGAACCCTTCAGTATCTCGCTGGGGTTCCCGAATCACGCTTGTGACGGGCTGGTGTTCATGGTTGTGTCTCACGTACCGAGAGTATATCGAGGACTCCCTAGACACCTTGTGCATCCTAGATTAAGACCTTTATTGGCCATACCCTTAATACTAATCATAGGATTGTGCTTGTTTGAAAGTGTTTTTTGTGAAAAACCAGTAAACTTTTTGAAAAATTGGCCTTATTGTTGTCATTTTAAGTCCTTGCCATAGTCATTTTCATCAAAACCAAGTCACTGTTCACTATAGAGGGGCAAATTTTCCCTCATGTTCACTACAGAGGGGTGAATTTTCCCTCCTGTTTGCTGCAGTGGGGCAAATTTTCCCTCCTGAACAGTCAAAATCACCCCTTTTAGTTCTGTTTAGCCTCTAAACCATCATCTAATCACTCCAAACTTTTATCTAATCATCCCAAACCTTCATTTTGTCATTATAAACCTCTGAAACCCCCGTTTGATCATTCTAAACCACCATTTTATCATTCCAAACCTCTGTTTAGCCTCCAAAATTTCCTTTTAATCATCCTAAATCTCTATTAGTCATCCCAAACATCCATATATTTATTCTCTCAATTCGACCACTCATTTTGAATTTTTTGGTAACTCATTTAGAAAGCCCATATCATCACCTAGTGAACTTGATTCACCAAAATCTTACCATTTGCATCACCTAAGTTGTATCACATCAGCACCACTCATCATCAAATCACCTTAACCTCATGTTAAAAAGTTGTTACCCAAATTGACCTTAGCGCTTGAATATGATTGTTATCTTTCATATCAATCACTAACTTTGACCTAAGTCAATTCACTTCCATCTTGAAGTCAATTCGGTGTTGTGAGTTATCATCCTCGGCCCAAATCAATCCATTTCTATTTTGAGGTGGATTCGGTGTCGTGATCATCTGTTGGATCAATCAATGTTCTAGGTCACTAAGGGTGATGTTTTTTGACTGGATTTAGGGTCCCTCACATCTTCCATCATCCAATCACATCTGTCCAATCACTCAATCTATTTTATCTAATCATCCAATAAAACCAGTCACACTTATCCACTTATCTAATTGATCCAATCACATCCAACCCAATCCAATCAAAATCCGATCTAATCTATCTAATCAAAATCCAATCTTAACCAATAAAAATCCAATCGTGCAAAAAGGACATCTTTTTAATCCACCCATAGCACATTTGCATGCCCATTCAAACTAGGTCAAAAGCTAAGAAGCAAATGGCACAACAACAAGGTCAAAATTCTCAAGTGAACATGTCTCAAGATCTTAATAACAATGCAAATCCTACAAATGGTGCAAATGTCTCTCAAGATCCTAACAATGGAGTAAACATCCCCCAAGACCCTCATAATTGTTAGGATTTAGGTGTCATCAACCTTGTAAATCCTTTAATTTATTATTCTCCTAAAGTGTTTTGTACATTTACCCATAAGAGGTGAAACTGTTTGACCAACAGTGGTGAAAGAGACAATGTAAATGCAGTGTTACCGTTACCATTTATCCTTTTGGGAAAGGAAAAAATAGCTAGGCATCCCACCTTGGAATCTTCTAAAATAAGGTTGTTGGGTCAAAATAGGGTGTTGTAAGAGCATCTATGACATGCATGACAATTGTCATAAGATGCTATGACAGTATGACAGATTCCTATGACAAAATATTCTATTTTTGGACCCCAGGTGCTCATGCATGAAAGATGCCTTATGAAAACTATAAGAGCATCTGTAAGAGGCTATTTTTGGTATTTTTTGACCATTTCAAGGAGGGAGGCATGGGGTTTTATAGGTGGTATTTATGCCTATTGTTTGGTGAAACCATGGTGGTTTTCACCCTCACAAATCTCTATAAATTGGGGCCTTGAGCTAGAGTTATTCAATTTCAGTTTTGCAGGGTAAAAGGGTGTTGTTGGATTTACAGGGAATGATAAGAGAAGTCTATTGCTGCATGTAATATTTGAGATTATCAGTAATATACTTGCCTCTCTTTCAATGGTGGAGTATTTTCCCTTCTAGTTTTCTCCACGTAAATCTGTTGTTGCATGTGTTATGGTTTTTTCTATCTCTCTCTCTCATTATTTCTTCACACTAAGGAAAAAGGTTAATCTACATATTTCAGATTTGCATTCACTCATTTAAGTTCATAATGAAAGCTTTCTTCACCTTGATTATCAACATTTGGTATCAGAGCTAACGGTTCTATTAAGGAAGGGACACTTTCCTTTTAAAGTGTTGAAGGTTTTTTGCTGCAGTGGGAGCTTTTGTGTTGTGGGTTTTGCAGATTTGTGAAAGATTGCATACCATGGCCTCCACCTCTCATATAGATATTGAGAAGTTCAATGGCACTGGTTATGAGATGTGGAAGTTGAAAGTGGAGGATCTTCTTAAGGAGAGAGATTAGTGGTTACCAGTTTTAGTTGATAAGAAGCCATCTACTTCAACCTTGTCAGATGAAGATTGGAATAAGTTAGACAAGAAGGTTCGAGGGACTATTTAGTTGTGTCTCATAGATTATGTCCTCCTGAATGTCTCTTCAGAAGACACAACATACAATCTTTTGAGGAAGATAGGTGAAATCTACCAAACTAAGAGTTTGTCTAACAAGTTGTATCTCAAAAGATGTTTGTATTCATTAAAGATGAAGGATGGTGAATCTATTGCTGAACATTTGAATGCTTTTAATTTGATTATAATTCAGCTTGCATCTATTGATGTTAAAATAGAATATGAAGATAAATGCATTTTATTGATTTGCTCTTTGTCAAAATCTTGGGAAAATTTAATTATTGCTATAACAAGTGGTGGTGCAGAACCTAAGATTGATAATATTATTCCCATACTTCTTTCAGAGGAGATGAGGAGAAAGACCATGTGTAGTGGCTCCCAAGATGCCTTGCATGTGCAAGGTAGGCCCAAGGAGAAAGATCCTAAAGGGGATAAGAGGAAGGATAAGTCTAAAGGACGATCTAAGACCCCTAGAAAGAGCAGAGTGAAGTGTTGGAACTGTGGTAAACGGGGACATGTGAAGAAGGAATGTAGAAACAAGAAAAAGAATGCAGATTCCTCCACAGAAAAGTCCTCTAATAACAGTGATTTTGATGCTTTGATTATTTCAGCTAACACAGTTTGTAATGATACTTGGATTATTGATTCAGGTGCTTCCTTCCATATGACTCCTCATAAGGAGTGGTTTTCTACATACAAAGAATATGATGGAGGAGAGGCCTTCATGGGTGACAATAGCTCACAAAAGGTTATTGGTAAAGGAAAGGTAAAGTTGTGTTTCAATGATGGGAGGGTTAAAATCCTTGATGATGTTTTACATATTCCAGGACTTACAAAAAGTTTAATTTTGGTTTCCAAGTTGAATGATTTTGGGATGCATGTGACATTTGACAAGTCTGGTTGCAGGATGGTAAGGGGAAGTTTGGTGGTTGCTAAAGGATCTTAGACAGGGAATTTATTTACACTACATGCCTCTACTTTTTGTAACTCCTCTTTTATAACTATCACTGAAAATGCATGTATGTTGTGGCACCATAGATTGGGTCACATTGGTGAAAAAGGTCTTAGGACCATACTTGATAAGAAACTAGTAGACGATATTTCTGATTATTCTGTTGGTAAAAATGATTTTTGTGAGGATTGTGTGTTTGGTAAACAAAATAGGTCATCATTTCCTAAAGGAACTAATAAAGCTAATGGATTGTTAGAACTAATTCATTCAGATGTGTGTGGTCCAGTGGATACAAATTCTTTGGGTAGGTCTCGTTGTTATGTTTCCTTCATTGATGATTACTCAAGATATACTTGGATTTATTTTATGCATACAAAATATGAATTTTTCACAAAATTTAAGGAATTTAAGGCATTAGTTGAAAAGCAAACAGATTATAAGATAAAAGTATTGAGATCTAACAATGGGGGTGAATATTGTTCTAAGGAATTTGATGAGTTTTGCAAACATGCAGGAATTGTTACGAAAAAGACTACACCTTACACACCCCAACAAAATGGGGTAGCAGAAATAATGAACTGTACATTAATGGAAAGAGCTAGGAGCATGTTAAGTAGTGCTAAGTTAGATAAATGCTTTTGGGCAGAAGTTGTTGGTACTGCTTGTTATTTAATTAATAGATCTCCTTGTAAAGCTCTTGTTGATAAAACTCCTTATGAAATGTGGTTGGGTAAAAAGCCTTCAGTTTCACATTTAAGGGTCTTTGGTTGTGAGGCTTTTGTTTGTGTGCCTCAAGAGAAGCGGTCTAAATTGGATCCCAAATCTCAGAAATGCATCTTTGTAGGTTATGGTGAAAATGTTAAAGGTTATAAACTTTGGAATCCACTAACACGAAAGATGATATTTTCTATAGATGTTATTTTCAAGGAATTTAGAGCTAACTCTGAAGATGTGCAACCAAAGGAAAATTCAAAGACAGTGCATTTTGAAACTAAGCAAGAAGATGCACATGTGGGAGAACAAAGAGATGGAGAAGAAGATGGAGAAGAAGAAGAGAGTTATGAAGAATCTGTTGTAACAGAAGAAGTTGAGAATAATGAGGAGGAACCTCTTACTTCACCTTTGAGAAGATCCACAAGACAATGAAATATAGTTGACAGGTATAGCCCACCTGATTTTCATTGTAAATTTGCTTTGTTATGTACTTATGATGAACCTAGATCTTTCAGGGAGGCTCTCTCTTTAGAAGAATGTGAGTCTTGGATGCAGGCCATGCATGATGAGATTATGTCTTTGAAAAACTATGACACCTGGGATCTTGTTAGTTTGCCCAAAGGAAGAAAGGCCATTGGTTGTAAGTGGATATATAAAAAGAAGTTTGGAGCAGATAGAAAGTTGGAATGGTACAAGGCCAGATTAGTGACCAAGGGCTACTCCCAGAGAGAGGGAGTTGATTTTGGTGAAATATTCTCTCATGTTGCTAAGTTAACCTCTATTAGATTCCTTTTATCCATTTTTTCTGCTTATGATTTAGAAATAGAACAAATGGATGTTAAAACTGCTTTCTTGCATGGGGATCTAGATGAAGAAATTTATATGCAACAGCCTGACGGTTTTGTTGTGAAAGGAAAAGAACACTTGGTTTGCAGGTTAAAACAGTCTCTATATGGTTTGAAACAATCACCTAGGATGTGGTACTAGAAGTTTGATGCATTTGCATTAAATATGGGTTTTTTTAGAAGTGATGAGGATCACTGTGTTTATTTTAAAGTTATTGATGATCAGATACTGATTATTGTCTTATATGTGGATGATATGTTGTTCATTGGTAACAATAAGGCAATGATTAGGGAACTTAAAACTCAGCTTTCTGGCACATTTGATATGAAAGATTTAGGGGCTGCTAAATATATTCTTGGGATGGAAATCATTAGGGATCGGGTTCACAGAAAGCTTTGGTTAAGTTAGAGTATGTTAACACTATTTTGCAAAGGTTTAATATGCAGGACTGTAAACCAGTAAATATTCCATTTCCTGTTGGTACTAAGTTGAATTTAGACATGTGTCCTAAATTCGATGATGATATTGATGAAATGTCTAAAGTTCCTTATGCTAGTGTTGTCAGTAGTTTAATGTATGCAATGGTTTGTACTAGACCAGATATAGCCCAAGAAGTGGGAGTTCTAAGTGGGTTTATGTCTAACCCTGGCAAAGAACATTGGACTTTTGTTAAAAGGGTATTTAGATATTTGCAAGGCACTTCTGATTACTATTTGGTTTATCATGGTAGTGACAATGTTGATAAGTCATTGGCCATACAGGGTTTTGTTGATGCAGATTGGGCAGGTGACTTGGACAGTCGAAGGTCCACTAGTGGCTATGTGTTTACTTTGTTTGGAGGAGTAGTGAGTTGGATGAGTAAAAGACAACCTATAGTTACTTTGTCTACCACTGAAGCAGAGTATATGGCTGCTACACATGCCTCTAAGGAGGCAGTTTGGTTACAAAGACTTGGTAATGGTATTGGTTTTGATTGTAGGATAGTGAGGATTGGATGTGATAGTTAGAGTGCCATATGTTTAGCTAAAAATCCTATGTATCATGCTCGTACTAAGCATGTTGATGTTCAGTATCACTTTGTGCGAGAAATGATTGAGAATGGACAGGTCTTAATTGAAAAATTTGACACTTTGGATAATGTTGCAGATTCTCTTACGAAGCCAGTCACCATAGAAAAGTTCTCTTGGTGCAGAAAGTCCATGGGCCTTGATCACTGTACTTAATTCTATGTAATTGTATCTCTATGGGTGTAATTTACAATGTATGATGTCAATTGGGAGAATGTTAGGATTTAGGTGTCATCAACCTTGTAAATCCTTTAATTTATTATTCTCCTAAAGTGTTTTGTACATTTTCCCATAAGAGGTGAAACTATTTGACCAACAATGGTGAAAGAGACAATGTAAATGTAGTGTTACCGTTACCATTTATCCTTTTGGAAAAGGACAAAATAGCTAGGCGTCCCACCTTGGAATCTTCTAAAATAAGGTTGTTGGGTCAATATAGGGTGTTGTAAGAGCATCTATGACATGCATGACAATTGTCATAAGATGCTATGATAGTATGACAGATTCCTATAATAGAATATTCTATTTTTGGACCCCAATGCTCATGCATGAAAGATGCCTTATGATAGCTGTAAGAGCATTTGTAAGAGGCTATTTTTGGTATTTTTTGACCATTTCAAGGAGGGAGGCATGGGTTTTTCTAGGTGGTATTTCTACCTATTGTTTGGTGAAACCATGGTGGTTTTCATCCTCACAAATCTCTATAAATTGGGGCCTTGAGCTAGAGTTATTCAATTTCAATTTTGCAAGGTAACATGGTGTTGCTGGATTTACAAGGAATGATAAGTGAAGTCTATTGCTGCATGTAATATTTGAGATTATCAGTAATATACTTTCCTCTCTTTTGGTGGTGGGATTTTTTTCCCTTCGGGGTTTCTCCACGTAAATCTATTGTTGCATGTGTTATGGTTTTTTCTATCTCTCTCTCTCATTATTTCTTCACACTAAGGCAAAAGGTTAATCCACATATTTCATATTTGCATTCACTCATTTAAGTTCATATTGCAAGCTTTCTTCACCTTTATTATAAAAAATAATGGCATTTCATCACACTCCAACACCAAAAATCAGAACAACTCACCACATGGTGAAGAGAGCATGGCCAATCAACCCGAACTCACACTTGAGGAACATTTCAAGAATCCCGCCAATGTGCAAATGACTGACTGCCTATTCGAAATACATGGAGAAGAAATCTTGTCCACCTAATCAAAAAGGGTGTCAAACCTCCATCAGGTGTTGACTTATCCAAATATAGGAGCTCCACATCTAATATACCCCAAGGTTCACAAAATGCACCAGATGGTTCATGCATCCCCAATGTTCCTCCAGTAGAAGGTTGGTATCAACCTAAATTTGGCAATGTCGTTCTTTATCATGTTAACCATCCCCCACATGCCACAATCTTAGTCATGGGGGCTCCTCAAGTGTCTGATCCCAATAAAAAATTTTCCTACGGTATGCCACAAAATATTCCACAACCTTCGCCATTAATGCTAACAACACCACCCCTTTCGAATCAACCTCCCATCAACATTGGGGGAAACCATTTTACCACATCTTCTCCACCTCCTGGGGCTACAAATCTACCATCATTTCCATATACATTTCAATAGCCTCCTCAATCTAACCTACCACCTCAATTACCTCCATAGGGAACATCCCAACCAAATGTTTCGGTTGGTACCCAACAACCTCCTTTACAGAACGCCTCTACGTTATCTCAACCACCTCATCAACAACAACCCCCACATAATGTTTTTGTTTCTTCACAACAACCAACATACCAATCGCAAGGCAGTCCAGCCCGACCTCTCGCCCAAACCATATCCTCATTCCTCGCATCCATTTTACATCCACATGCTCAACCACAACACAACATCCCATGTCATCCCACACAACAGTTGACATCACATCAGCAATCTCCTCAGAATTACTACTATCATAACCAACAACAATTCCAGCAACAACCACCCTATGTGGCCCCCCAACAATTACAACAGTACCTTCAATACCAACAAACCAATCTACAATATCACATTCAAGTTCCTCAACATTCGGTCGCGCGTTCTTATCAAATAAATCTATACTATAACACACAACAAAAACACCAATACCAAAAAAATCCCTTGACATACCCAGAAGGGATATCATCATCTCACTATCAAAATCCATACGCTAACCTTCAGACACTATCTCAACAGAATCCTTCATCATCCTACCACCCATATCCATCCAACCCATATGTCTCAATGCCTACGCCACTGGTCAACGTGGACCTGTTGGAAATCAAAGCTGCTTTGAAAGATCTTCAAGCAGGGACTGGTAAAAAATCCTTTAAATTTGAAGATATATGTCCCTATCTATTTGATCTGTCCATCTCACTAATTCCTTTCCTGAAGCACTTTGAGATGCCAAAATTTGATAGATACAAGGGAAACAAAGATCCTAAGGCCCACTTGCAAGATTTTTATTCCCAGTGTCAGGAAGTTATGCACAACGACAACTACCTCTTGCGTTTGTTTCCGCAGAGCCAAACAAGCAATGCCCTTGAATGGTTCATGAGTCTAGAATGAGGGTCCATAAAATCCTTTGCGAATCTTTCAAAAAAAATTGTTTCTTACTTTTCTTTCAATTTGGAAAAAGACACTGATACTTTAAACCTCCTTAAGGAGAAGCAATGTGAAGGTGAAACCTTTTCTAGCTACCTCAAAAGGTGGCAAGCACTAGCAAGCCAAATGAAAACCCCTCTCAAAGAGAAAGACATGGTCACCCTCTTTGTGGAGAACTCACATCCTGACATGGCTCACAATTTTAGGTTGCACTGTGTTACCACTTTCATTGAAATAGTGGAAAAAGGACCCATCCTTGAGCATGCCCTTATTTCCAAAGGACGCATCAAGATACATGACCATGAAAAAGACAGGCCATCCGTTGATAAGTCACGCTTTTGGAACAAGAACAAAAATGCAGTGAATGATGGTGTCACTGACACTAAACATGTTCAGGTGGCTAGTACATCCCAGAGGCAACAATCATCTATTCCTAATGCAATATCCGTGCCACAGGGGGCATCTCGCCCTCCTCAACAGTTGAACCAAAATAGTCAAGGGAATGGAAAATGCCAATATACTCAATTAGGAGAACCCTTGAGTGTCATCTTTAATAAATTATTAGAAGTCAACTATCCAATCATGTACCTTGTCACCAAACCATTTGATGAATCCAAACCCAAACTAGCCCGGTTCAAGGAGAATGAATATTGTGAATTCCATAAGATAAAAGGGCACACTTTGAATAAATGTCAAGGCCTCAAAAACTATGTCCAAGATCTTATTGATCGAGGAGATATCAAAGTTGACACCAGTCAAGCTTCATCATCCAATGCTTAATTACAAATATATCAAAATGCCTTCCCTAACCATAATCAAGGCGCAAGCACCTCCAATAACAATTCCCAAAACAACAACATAAATAATATAAGCTATAAAAATGTACCCCTCAATTATGATGGCATTGTCCACTACATTGAGCAGACAGAACCTCGAGTGTCTATGATACATGTTAAAGCTAAAGATCCCCAATGTGTTGTTGCTACCCGACAGTCCCGTATTATTGTCCCTGCAACCTCCACATCTGCCCAATCAAATCCTGTAAACTCCCAGTATAAAATTCTTGATCACTTAGGGAAGACCCCTGCCCAGATTTCAATCTTGGATCTGCTTAATTCTTCTCCCGTACATCAAGAAACACTCAACAAAGCTTTACAAGAAACCAACATACCTAACGACATCGATCCCACATGGTTCCAAGCTTTAGTAGGATACCTGGCTCTGTCTTACCAACTACACTTCAGCCAAAATGACATGCCAAGTATTGATGCCAATCACAACTATCCCTTACACATCGAAGTCCTAGTTGCTTGTCATAAAATAAAAAGGGTCTTGGTAAATAATGGATCTTCCCTCAATCTATGTACTCTGAAGTTCATAAAACACATAGGGTATACTCAAGTGGATTTGAGTAATCAAATCATCACAATCAAGGCTTATGATAATGCAGAAAGAAATTTTGAAGGGATCATCAGTCTTCCTATCCAAGTTGGACCTGTAGTTCAGCACACTACTTGTCATGTCCTTGATCTGGACTTACCATATAATCTCCTCCTCAGCTGCCCATGGCTCCAAGCCATGTAATTCATCCCCTCCACGTACCATCAATGTCTAAAGCTCCTAGTTAATGGACAAGAGATCACCTTTTATGCTGACCCACAACCATTTGAATATTGTTGTGCCCTAGAAGCATCATTTCCACATTTACATTATTGTCCTAGGGTCAAAATGGGGGCATCTCAGTCATCATCCTCCAATCCATCATCCACCACAATGGTCACTCCATCTTCTACCAATAATCCTATAGTCACCAAAGTCCAGATCATTGATAAGGGGTGTGGTGAATATGAAATGCATACTGCTCTAAATGTGGCAACCTTTCCACTGTCACCACACATGTACGACCAACCTTCTCAGGCTACTCCAAAGGAAGACAAGAATATCACCTTCAGTGCAAAAAAACATTCCCACTACCACTTTTCGGTTGCCTAGTATAAAGATAGATGCACCAGAAGAGGATATCAGTTAGTGGGTATACCGTGAAGAACCCCAACCAGATCCTCCTTTAAAAGAATAATTTTAGGAAGTATACCCTTGGTCAGATAAGTTCATATAAAAGAATAACTACCAAGGCGGGGGCCTAGGTAAGGAAGAATAGGGATGGTTGCAACCTATTGATGTATCAAAGTTGTCACAGAATATAGGCCTCAGATATGACAAAAAATAGAAAGGCCTTACAACATCATCTAATACCTCCAATAGTGTTACTGTGGAGAATGGTCCCTTGGAAGAAATACCCGAGGAAGAGTCCATCATACGTGCGTACGATGATGTTGATCACATAGACTTGTCATCCATGTTTGACTACTTATCTGTCTGTACCATCAACCTTTCTCTTCGCCATCTTGAACTCATTGATTGGGACCTACGTGATCGCACACCTACCAAGGTCTCCCTGGATACATATGTCAACCTCATGGGATTGAGGGAAGATGAACACTCTAGTCACAAGAATAAAAACAAGAAAAACAAAAAAATGGTCATCTAGTGAAAACCTCCCCGAGGCACTTCCTAACTTGGAAAAAGTTAAAATAAATGATGCATCCGATAGTGAAAACCTCGAAGAAGTGCTGGAAGATGGAGACATTCATCTTCCCCTTGTGGGAACTCAATTATCCACATGGTCATCCATCCTAATTGAAGAAACTCAAGAAGTTAACTTGGGTACTGCTGAAAACCCTAAGATCACTTATGTGGCCAAGTCATTATCAGAGCAAGAATATTCAGCATTTGTTCAATTGCTCCAAGATGGAATCATTAACTTTGCTTGGTCATACTTAGACATGCCAGGCTTAGACCCTACTTTAGTAGTTCATCATCTGGATGTTCACCCAAATGCCAAGCCTATCAAACAGAAGCTCCAAAAAATGCATCCACAAGTAGCATTATTGGTCAAGGAGTTAGAAAAATTAGTGGATGCTAGTTTTATCAAACCCATTGACTACTTTGATTGGATCTCCAACATAGTGCCTGTTTCCAAACCAAACGGAGATATTCAGATTTGCACAGACTTCTGGGATCTCAACAAAGCCTGTCTAAAAGATGACTTCCCACTGCCTAGTATTGACATGTTGTTAGACCTTACTGTAGGACATGAGATGTTGTCCCTTATGGATAGTTTCTCTGGTTATAATCAGATCCAAATTGCACCTGAAGATCAACACAAGACCGCTTTTACGACACCTTGGGGCACTTTTTGCTACAATGTTATGCCCTTTGGTCTCAAGAATGTGGGGGCGACATATTAGAGGGAAATGACTATCATCTTCCATGACCTCATCCAAATTATCATGGAAGATTATGTTGATGACTTGCTAGGAAAATCCAAAACCAGAACATAGCACCCTACCATACTAAAAAAGATCTTCGAACGGCTAGAACATTACAAGCTACGACTAAACCCAAAAAAGTGTGTCTTTGGTGTTACATCAGGGAAATTGTTGGGTTTCATAGTCTCTTGAAGAGGCATTGAGGTTGACCCCGCCAAGGTAAAACCTATTTTGGATATGCCACCCCCACGCACTCTCAAAAAATTAAGAAGTCTCCAAGGAAAACTGTAATCCATCCATCGATTCATAGCCCGGCTTGTAGATAAGTGTCAGTCATTCACCCATCTCCTAAAAAAGACTCTGCCTTCAGATGGAACCACTAGTGTCAAATAGGTTTTGATAAGATCAAGGAATACTTGGCTCATCCACCAATCTTAATGCCACCAATTCCAGGGAAACCCCTCCTACTTTACATCTCTGCCACTTCAGTTGCACTAGGGGCATTATTGGCACAACATGATGAGTCCTCAAAAGAAAGAGAAATCTATTACACTAGTTGAATACTGGTTGGTTATGAATTAAATTATTCACCCATGGAGAAATCCTACCTTGTAGTGGTTTTCAATACACAAAAACTCTGACATTACATGCTCAGCCATCCGGTCAAATTAATAGCAAAAATTGATCCACTAAAGTATCTGTTATCCAGAACCACTTTAACTAGTCGCATGGATAAATGGGTCATTCTCCTAAGTGAATTTGGCATAGAGTACATGGATCACAAAGCCATAAAGGGACAAGTCATAGCTGATCAGTTGGCCAAGACACCACTAGTGGATGCTTACCCTCTAGTCACTAAATTTCCAGATGAAGAAGTTTTCATAGTTACAGAAGCACCTGCTTGGATATTGTATTTTGATGGCTCATATACTCATAATGGATCAGGCGCAGGAATTTTGTTAGTTACCCCTCAAGGTGACTACATTCCAAAATCATTCAGGATAGCATTCCCATGCACCAACAACATAGCAGAGTACGAAGCCCTCCTCACAGGCCTCCAAATTGCAAAGCAGTGGCACATAACTCATTTGAGAGTCTTTGGTGATTCATTGTTGGTCATTAAACAAGTTAATGATGAATTCCTAACAAAAGATGATAAATTGTTACCCTATAAACGCATGGTGGATGACTTCAAGAAATATTTCACCTTCATACAATTTGACCAAATTCCTAGGGTGCAGAACAAAGCAGCTGATGTAATGGCTACCATTGGCTCCCTGATTGACATGCCTAACGATCGAACAGAATGTGAGTTCCTTGTGGAACAACTTTTAATCCCAGCATATGATATCCTAGAGGTTGACATGGTGTGTGACATTGTAGGTCCCGCTTCCCCATGGTACCAAGATATATATACTTATCTATATGATAATATTTTACCCCCATACCTCACACGAAACCAATGTAAATCCTTTACTCAATGTTCAGCCTGATACATTATCATCAGTGATACGCTTTATTGTTGTGGGTATGATGGAACCCTCCTTAGGTGTCTGAATGAGACCAAAGCCCATACTGCACTAACGGAGGTACATAGTGGTGTGTTCGGGGCCCATTCAAATGGTATGGCTTTGGCCAAAAGAATTCTCTGAGCTGGATATTATTGGCCTACATTAGAACATGATGCCTGTGAGTTTGTGAAGAAATGTCTTCCTTGCTATCAACATGCAAATTATATTCATGCCCTGACACAAGACCTTCAGCCCCTACTAGCACCGTGGCCCTTCTCTCAATGGGGTTTCAACTTGAATGGCAAGATTTACCCACCCTCTTCTGATGGCCATACATTCATAATTACTGCCACTGAATACTTCACCAAATTGGTGGAAGCAATGCCACTCTCACAAATCACCGGTACTCAAATTTCTAAATTCATCCTTTACCATATTCTCTACAAATATGGTATTCCATCCACCATCCTATCCGACAATGGAAAAACTTTTAAAAACCAAGCCATGAAATATCTCTATGACAACTTTCATATCCAACATCATTGGTCAATGCCTTATCACCCCCAGGGTAATGGTCAGGCAGAAGCAACCAACAAATCCCTTATCCACATCTTCAAAAAGGTTGTCAATAACACTAGTCGAGATTGGCACCTCCATATTCATCCCACCCTCTAGGAATATCACACCTCCATCTGCACCCCTATAGGAACCACCCCCTATTCTTTAGTGTATGGTGTTGAAGCCATCTTTCCAATCGAAGTTCAAATCCCATCACTAAGGATTTCTCTAAAGAACCTTATCAGTGAGGAGGATGCTCATGTTGCATGACTTGCACAAGTGGAGTTACTTGATGAAAGATGAATCAAATCCTATGATCATCTACAAGCTTACCAAAACCACCTCAAGCGTAACTACAACAAGAAGGTTCGTCCTCAAAAATTCCAGATTGGTGAAGTAGTCCTTAAAGAGAACCAACGTACTCAGCAGGACCACGATAAGAAAGGAAAATTTGAAGCAAATTGGTTGGGTCCTTATATCATAACTGCTAAATATGGATCTGGGGCATACAGACTTGCTACCCTTGAAGGAGAACCCCTAGAAGAGCCTATCAATATCATGCATCTAAAGAGGTTCTACACCTAAATCCGCTTGGTAATCCTACCTACAAAAATACAAAAAAATCAAAAAATCAAGAAAATCAAAAAAATAGTAAAGAGAAATAAATTCGTCCTATGGGGAAAACCACCTTTGGTGGTGCCTTGGATAAGTACAGGTGGTGAAAACCTATTCACAAGTGCCATTTGTAGAGGGCTTAAAACATTATATACCTTGCATCCTAGTTATTTCATGCTTTCATCCACCCTATCATCCTCACCCATCTCATCCTCGGCCGCTTGGTATATATCTTGATTGAGCATTGGACGATCCACCTTGGCTATCCCTCATCCTAAGCTTTTTTGTATCCCACTTTGAGCTTGTGTCATTCGTTTCATCGTCAACTAGATGGTGTCATCATATAGGATCATCCATCGTGTCGATCTCCATCTAGATCTCATCCTGTCACATCAGTCTTCTCATCCTTAGTCGAACTACATTGCCCCTATGCTTTCACGTAGGAAAGGATGATCATTTGATCTACCCCCGGAGCATTTTGACCATCCCGTGATGATCATTCATCATTTGTCTTCACTGTCCCCTTTTTGCTTTTATCCATGGTCAGTTGTCATTTTTCTTTCTGAACTATGTTGCCCCTACGCTTTCATGTAGGCAAGGTTGATCATTTGATCCTCCCCCAGGGCATTTGTGTGTCATGTCTTGTGTCATTCGTCATCGGTCACCATTATCGTCTTTCTTCTTTATCCATAGTATATTTAAGAACTATGAGGGCTCTTCACTTTCACGTAGGCAAGGCTAATCTATGATTAGTCCTTGAGCCCCTAGGTCTGTAGGATGTGTCAATGACTTGTCTCTTGTATTGTGTCATCGAGCTATGCCCTTATATAGCTGGTTATTAACAAACGAGATCCGCTAGTATCAGCAAAGCCACTCGGTTTCGTGTATCTCGTGTCATATCGATCTTTTAGTTTAATATCCATCATCGGTCTCAACAGGATGCATCCTTCCTAACAGACCTCATCAACCTCATCCATCCTCTCAATCCTATGGAAAAGGACGTTTGAAATTTGATTGCGATCTTTTGATACTTTTGGTTTTTGTTTATCATTTGAGCTCCCTATTATAATTAGTTAAGATCACCATAATCTATCATATTATGGTGTGTCTTGGTTGATTCACATAAGGGCATATCTTGATCTTTTATTGTTGTTGTCTACTAGGTTGTCCCACGTAGTACCCACCAAGATCCCTGTGATCTTGTTTTACGTTGGGACATCCCTTTGTACTTGTGGTTATCCAAATGCCTGGCCTGACCAAAGTTCTCACTACTTTGGGGTGTTGGGATAGCCTTCTTGTTTGTGTGTTTGTTTCATGCATTAGATACTAACTTACCTTGGTTTCCTATACCTTGGCACTTGGTGTCTTATGCTATAGCAAAAATTAGTGCTCTGAAGATGGTAAATCATATTAGGATTGCATTTCATCATCTGTTGCATTGCATTCACCCTATGATTTTGGTTGTGCAAATACTTACCCCGCTCTCTCCCATTCTTCTCAAGATACTAAAAGTTATTGACAGGTGCCAAATTACACCCATTTCCCACAAATCACTACACATACATCTTCCCCCCTTTCTTTTCATGTCAATCCTTATTGACACTTATGACCATGTGTTATTACCTTTCATGATTTACTATTCACATTGTTAATTCATTACAACTTTAACTTCGTTACACATGCATTATCATTCACACATATTAGGTTCATTCTACTATTCATACATACATCGCCACCTGCATCACAAAGTGTTAGACTCATAATACATCACATCCTGCATTTATAAAACATTCATAAAAGCATCTACATAAGCCACCATACACATATACATACACGTCAATAGATCAAATAAGCATCCATACATAAAAATCTACATAAGCCATCACATCATATCATCATATAAGCATCTGCATTAATAAAATCATCCATAATCCACAAATGTATAAACATGATCACTCATCCAACACATGAACATGGTGTCAATAAGGACTATCATATATAAATATACCAAAAGTCCAAAGTACATCTCATAAATCATGGCTATCACATGAATAATATCATAATAATGTCATCAATGTCATCATATCAATGACTATCATATACAAAAATCATCAGAGAAAAATACCATCACAAGGTCTTGTAAATAACCACTGTCACTATGACCTATCCATCCACCCTGCACCTGTCAACAACTCAGTAGCCTGTCATCTGCCAAATGAGCTACTCACATCTGATCTCTAAGGTTAATCAGGTACTGATCTCCTACCTAGTGAAACCCCCTGTGAGTCACTGAAACCTCGGGTCCATGTCCCCAGCGTCTGGGATGGTGCTGGCATCTATGTTGTCTGTTGAACATACTGGAACATCCGTTGTGTTGGGTCTGGAACTGCATGATAATATGCGTCCATCCAAAATCCTGCCTCCCTCACATTATTCTCTTGCTCAGTAACCTGGATCCGAGCAGAATTTCACTCCTGGTGATACCTATCCTGATCTCTAGTGATCACTCTCCTCTCCTGCTCCCAGGCCTCTTGGGATAATCGTAACTGCACCATCTTTTCCTGAACCCAATCTCTCATCTCCACGATGGCCAATTCCCTAGCCACTGCTGCATCTCTCTCCCCCTGTAACCCCTGTATACCTACCCCTATCACATCACCAACATGTACTGTCTGCAACTGAGCCACTACTTCATCCCGCGCACCCTACAGCATCTACATCTACATCTTTGTAGCATCCCTCTCCCTCTGTACTAACTACAACTGAGCCACTATTGTGTCCCACTCTCCTTGCAACATTTGCATCTACATCTCTACAGCATCTCTCTCTCTCTGTGCAGCCTATGATTGAACCACCATTGCATCCCTATCCCTCTGTAGCTCATGTACTTTCAAATATGATGCATCTTGCTCTTTGTGTAGTGATGATACCTCTAAAACTGTCTCCTCTCTCCTCTAAAGAGACTATATCTATGTCTCTGCTAACTCTCTCTCACTCTGCAAAACCTGAACTCACAATTGTGCCACATCCCTCTCTACCTCCATAGCATGCACCTATGCCTACACTACATCTCTCTCTGCCTACATAATATGGGCCTGCTCCCTCGCCTCGCCCTCTCTCTCTTGCATCAACCCCATATCTTTGACTGTCTACTCTAAACAATGCACTCTATCATGTAGCTTATCTTGCTCCCATCAGAGATCATCTATCTGCTACCCAATGCTTGTTGACCCCTGATCTGTCACCCCCTTTGGCTCCCCCCTGGCATATAATATAACAACCTCTTCATGTAGTCTGTCATGGTCCCAACTAACAACAGCCAACTCATCCCGTACCCTCTGTATGTCGGCCTACAGTTCATCTCTCTCTCTCCCCATCACCTCTACCTGTGTGGATAGGAGGTCAACCATAAATCCATAATCTCTTTAACCTGCTATCGGTACCCTCGAAAGCTCGACCCTGAGTCTGATCACCTCTGCCTCAGCTATCCTCAACCTCTGATTTGTAATCTGAAGCCTCTCCATAGTATCTCTCGGCTGAGCAACAGGATCCTCTAATGCCACACAAGGAGCCACTGCCAATGACTCTGCATCCAAAATATCCATATCAGGAACATCTCCATCTATCTCCATAGCATCATCACCTCCCCTACACTCTTGCTCTTGCTAAGTCTCTTGGTCCTCCATAGTGGGGCAGACCCAAACTCTCTACAACTGACCATGCCTCCCCACTCTCATCAGTCTCCTCGACTCTCCTACAACCCTTGCCTCCCCCTCCGGCTCCTCCTCATCCTCACTCTCCCCTATCTCTACCATGGAAGGCCCCTACTTTGCCATGCTCTACACCCTCCTCTGTCATCTCCTACTCTCTGACTGACCCCTAGCCTCAATCTCCTCCTGGGCTCCATCCTACTATCCACCCCCTCCCATCTCCTCCTGCTCAACCCACACCAACACTCTCCTCTATGGTACCCTACCTCCTATGCTAGTCTTTTGAACAGCTCCACCCTCCACCACATGTATCATCTCCACCTTTGGCTCATCTTGTCCTACTACATCTGGCTCTAGATCTATCCCACCCTCTTGTCGTACTGCATCTCTCCCACCAATGGGTCCCGCTATGTCCACCTCTGCCCTAGCCCTCCTCCGTTGTCTCCTCCTCCTCCTCCTCCTCCTCTCTGGCTGCCCCATTGCCTCCACCTCATCCCCTCCTCTATCCTACTGACCAACACCCTCTGCATCCTCCTGTTGTCCTACTCCCCTCCCCTCTCCTCCCCTCCGCACCTGTCTCCTCCTATTTCCACCCTCCCTCGCCCCCTGGCACTCATCCTCTGATTTGAATCCTATAGCTCCTACAATAGGAACCAATGGTGTAATCCTCTCCCATCGGTGGTTGTGCCACCACCAATCATATCATACCATCACTCCTACACCTCCACCCCAATAGCTCTCCCTAGGTAGGGTACCTGCATTGTCACTGCCCATGCCGCTCTGACATCCCTCAGTCTAAAATTGGGCCCCCATAGTCATTCTCTGGTGAGTCGACAAAACCTGATGGGTGCATCTGGAATATCCTGTATCAGCCCAAACTGCCTCAACACTTTGTCTGGTCGATGCATCTCCACTATGTGCGGCTAACTCCCAATCAAGATGCACCAGCTCATAAAGTAACCCCTTTGTCTCTCTTCCTCCCCCTCCATCCCCTGAACTGTTAATACATATATGGATGCCGTAATATGTCTCTCTCCTTTGGACCATCTATTGCTCTCCTCCACCCATCCATATCCCCCTACATCTCATACCGCAAAACTCAGCCCCTCATCTCCCCATTCCCCCAGTCTGTAGGCTCCCTATCATCCTCATCTCCCTCCCTCACCACTACGGGTCTCGTCACCATAATATTCTCGCATGCCCACACCTATAGCAGGGTAGTTTGTGTAAAAATCACTGAGTTCTAGTAGCGGATCACATGCATATCCCTATATAGCTATGCTAATACATAGGTGCCCCATGAGATCTGTCCCTCGCGCCACTTGACAATATGTCGAATCACCTCCATGTGTCATAGACTGCTAAACCGCCTACTACGATCTTGTAAAAATATCCCACTAATCAGTCCACACATAAATAATGGTAGGAGTGTTACCCCCACTAACAAGTATCTGTCTAGGTCCAACTGCCCACCCTATATGGGTAGATCCTCATCTCCAAGTAACACTGACATAGTGTAATCTAACTCCACCCCTCTCGATACCACATCACTAACTAATAGCCCTGCTATTAGCAGCTTCAGTATCGCTTGATGTTCCCTCATCATCGGAACCTATAAAAAGTGCAATAACCCCGCACGATCCAATGCTGCGTGATCTACTCTGGTAATGGTTGCTATGGTTGCTGTCAGTACCTCTGACCATCGCTCATGTGTCCATAATTGTATGAAACCCTGCATCCATATTACCCGATTGTCAGTACACTGTATTCCCAACCCTGAGACATCGCTCGTTTTCCTCTTTTCTTTTCTTTTGTTTTCTCGCTCTCTTCTTTTTCCTGCTTTACCCTAATCAGGACAAACTTGTCTTCCTAAACCCACTTGGAGGCACTCCCCCACCGGGGTGAATGCACCCCTACACCGGAGCGGACCTACCCTAGTCTAGGGCGGATACGCCCTAGCACCGAGGTGAATCCGCCCCAGCTCAGGGTGGATTCGCCCTAGTGCCAGGGCTGACGTGCCCCAGCCCCGGGGTGACTCCGTCCCGACCCAGGGTAGACATGCCCCCAACCCGGGGCAAACATGCCCCCAACCTGGGGTGCTTCCACCCCCAGCTAGGGCAGACACACCCCTGACCCGGGGTGGACACGCCCCCGCCTTGGGGCAAATCTGCCCTGACTCGAGGTGGATGCACCCCAACACTAGGGCAGCTCTGCCCCGAGCCATGGCAGACACACCCCGCCCTGGGGTGACTCTACCCCAAGTCGAGGCAAATATGCCCCCACCCGGGGTGGATGTGCCCCAAGCCGGGGTAGACCTACCCCAGTCCAGGGCGAATTTGCCCCTCCCAGCACCATCCCCCCTCCAAAATGTCTTATTTTCTCTATCTATTTGTCAAACTTAAATCTACCCATTTTTCTATTTTATCCCGCAAATAAAACCCATGTTTTACATTTTCTTTAAACATCCCAAAACATGCTATAAATGTTTAAAATACACAAGCAGGGTTTTATTACTAACCTGGCGGGGCACCGCAAAGTGGGTGTGGCACCTTCGTACCTCATCCGCCTGGTGAATGATATCAAAGTTGTAATCTTGTGACATCATTGCTCTATCCTCTCCTCCTATCCTCTCCTCTTCTCCGAACTGCTACAGTGACAATGTGACAAGGTAATTCTTAAAATTACCTTTTAACCCCTCTTTCCCCACTTTTCAAATAAAAAAGGTATTTTTTACCTTTTATTTAACTTTTTTTCTCCTCCAACTAATTCCCTCACTTTCTAGAGCCACCATTTTCAAACTGTGCATCCGATTGACTCTGTTCAAAAGTCAAAGTTATTAGTTTTTTGAGCTCTATCCAATGGTGTCCTTTTCTTCCTATCGAGAGCTCGTCCAGGGCCCCTTTTCTTCCCCAACCGCCCTCTCGAGGGGTCATACCCTATCATTTTCCCTCCATCCCTTCATAGCAGTCACTGGGGCATCTCCCTCCTTTTCCCCCTCCACTTGGGCAGCTCATTCAACCTCTTTCATGCTAAAGCATCAAGCCCTATCATTTTTCTTTACCATTGACATTTTATTTTTCTTTGAAACACTGTTATTCTAACAATATTTCGAAGAGGGGAAAAATGTAGACATCCAAATTTGATCACTCCCATATGATCAAATTTACCTCTTTATTCATCCATTCCACCAATATTAATTTATTTAATTAATATTACACTTCTCGCCTAAGGTTCTTAAAGTATTTAATTTAACAAATAAATTCTTTACCTTACACCTTTTTCCTCTCTAAATTAAATAAATACATCAATTTATTTAATTTAGTCATTTTAACCCTTTTTGAATTAAAATCAATTTAAAATTCTTATTTTCTCTCTCCTTGTCACATCCTCCATAATCCCTCTCTAATCTAGATTAATTTAATTAATTCATGATTAAGATGTGCATCCTCTTAATCAAAGATTAATGTCACATCTTCCTACATTTTCCACTTGCTTCTAATCTCTCATTAATTACCTTAATCAGGTATTTACACAACCTTAATTAAAGTCATTAGCCACTTTTAACACCTCTTTTTAGTCAACCTTTTCATTTTCCTTTCTTAGCATTGACCCTCTTTCCCATGTGAATTTTTAATTCACATTTATTCATCCTAGGTCTCTCTCCTCCCCATGTGAATTTTTAATTCACATTTTATCCCTCCAAGACTTCTAGAACATTTGACTTGTCACCTTATCCACATGTGACCAATTCCCACCTTTTTGGAGACCCCCTCTTATCCATTAGATTCTCCTAAGAATGAATTCACATTTATTTCTCCAACCACTTTCTCATTTCCCATGGAGATTTTTGAGGAATTCCAAAATTCCTCAAATGTCACTTTCATTCTCACTTGGGGAAAAGAAGTTCCTTTTTGAGGAAATATTCTCATTCCCCAAGGTACTTGGAAGGTACTTTTCATTCCTCCACATCATGTACTCTCCTTCCACATCATCTCACATTTAGCCACTTCACATTCCACATGTCAAAATGTGAGGGCTTGTGAGTCCTCAACTCACCTTAGCCCTCCATCTTGGCCTTGTTGGATAAATCTCAACCATTGAATTCTCCAAAGAATTCAAATTCCTCTATAAATACCGCCTCCTCTAAGGAATTTTTAACACTTAGCCATTTTGCAGCCTTATGCTGTCATTTTGTGCACTCATTTTTCTCTCATCTAGCCATCCATTTTAGCCGTTTTACATTTGCATCTCACCATCTACTTAATATTTCATTTAGCTACATCAATAGCCATCTAAGGAGCATACAAAGCAATCCAAAATCAAGGGCCAACCAAGGAGTCTCAGCTGCAAAGAGGAGGTATAATCATTTGCAATCTTCTTTCATTTTATCTCTTTGTATTAACAATTCCTTAGGCTAATCTTGAGGTGTTTCTTTGTGTTTTTCCATGGCATCTTAGTTGTTTAGAATAGGTAAAACTCAAGGATATCACAGTTAGAAACCAAAAAATTTGGGAAACCTCATTAAACTCCAAAGGTTTGCCGCATCCTTGGGATGGTGAGTTATTTTATTTTGGCTTCTATGGTTTCACAACCATCATCAAGACTTGACACAGTTTCCACAACCAAGTCCAGAGTAGACAAATTTTGATAATTTGGTTCCACCATGAGCTCTCATAAAAGTTTGGAAAGACCGAAGGCATTGAAGTTTAATTTTGGAACTTTCTAGAGGTTTTGAAACCTCTATTGAAATTCAATAAGGTTTCCACAACCTTGAGAAAAGTTGTCAAAAATTCATTCAAAAATAATTATATGTTCTCATTTGAAGCTCACATTCTGAATTTGGAAGAATATCAGGTAGATTATGCAAACGAATATGAAGTAAGGAGAAGAGGATGGATGAGGTTGTCACTAAGGTAGATTGTAACTTTCAGATTAAATTGTGATATTCAGGGTATCGAAGATGATGACTCTAATCTAGTTGATCGCATCTTCATAGACCACATACAAATTCAACCCATCCTACCAATATATTGGATTTTTAAGGAAATATAAACGATTGAGGCTATGATGGAAATAATACTTAGGTGAATAAAGGAATGGGTAATGAAAAATAAGGCTAAAATGAAAAATCCTGCCCCTCGGAAAGCTAAGGAAGCTACAAAGAAATCATAGATTAGTTAGAGGAGGTCTTCATCACTTCAAAAAATGGCATCCACAACACAATAGACTACCTCTGAAGGTAGTCGAGATGATGATGAGGATCCCTTAGGAAGTAGGAATTTGGAAAATGCTTGTGAGGTATTTGATACATCTCCTCTCAAAAGGTCACTTCAATTTTATTTTCCAAGAACTAGTAATGCCCCCACACCTTCATCTATCTCATGGTTAGAAAAATACTTAACCAAGAAAAAAAAGGTGGTTGACTTGAGTCTACCTAATAAGGATATTGTGTCTCAATTAATCCAAAGAATGCCACATGTCAAAAACCTAAAACCACATCCCGATTGTTGAATGATCCCTCCTAGGGAAATATGTATGTTGAGGTTGCTCATCTCTCCACTCAAAAAGAGGCTAGTCAAATGATTGCAAGTGATTTCAATATCACTAGGATTAATTTGGGACCCTCTACAAGAGATTGAGATGTCCACAATTTTTAGGTGTCAACTGCTAGGCTTGTAGAAATGATAGAAAAAGACAACTAGAGAAAAGACCAGTTGAAACAATAGGTTAATGCTTTAACCGATTATTTAAGATATCTTGTTGACCTTTCTACTCAACCCATTGGCCAAATTGAAGTAGATTTTGATCCTTTCTCTGTTTAAAGTGGAAAAGAAATGATTGATAAAATTCATGTTTACAAATCTTATGGGAAGGTCACAAAATATTGGACCTTGAGGATATGTTGGTAAGGGGAACAAAGGTTGTCACAAACATGAAAAAAATATGTGAGGATATTAAGGTATTGAAGAAAGAGATTGATAATGAAATTGTTGCCACCAAACATGAAGAATCTATTTGGTTGAAGACTGACAGTGATCTCAAGGAAATAATCGGTCTGAGTTCAAATAAACTAATAGCTAAGAATATTTTTTCAAACATTGAATATGAAAGATATTTTATGTGGAAGGAATGTATTGAATGAAAACTCTTTTTTTTGAAACAAAATATATTCAAGCAAAGAAAATTGCTCAAGGAATGTAGTCAGATGAATATTGAAATTCAAGGATCTTTCAAGCATAGGCATTAGCCTTCGAAGAGAAGATGATTCTCAAGATAAAATTAAAATAAATAAAACTAATTCTTGAGTAAATGTAAATAGTGTTTGTCTTTTATTTATCTATCAACTTACATATTTGTGTATTGATGAAACTATTTATTTATTTAGTAGTTTAGATAGATGAAAATAATTCTTAGATAAAATTAAAATGTGTCTATGTATGCATGTAATAAATAAAATAATTGTCATAAAATAAAATAACTCTTAAGTGGAGATTACTATATCTAAATATTTTCTAAATAGATTATTTAAGATATCTATAGTAGTATTATTAGTGTTCATGATTAACATATATTTCTTAAAATACAGTTATTTGAAAGATATGATATATATCTATATTGATATATATTTGATATCTAAAATATCTATACTAATTTATTTATTATCCATCCACTCCATTATTTTTTATTGATTATCTAATGATAACCAAACTAATATATCATTAGATTTATTTTTATTTATATATTATTAAAAAAAATACAACTTTGTATCAAATTTTAAAATAGAAAGACACTTTATCATTATCTAATTAAAATAATCATAATATAAATTTATCTTTCATACCATTAAATTTATTCATTATTGAAATAATATAAAATTTAATATATTTTATAAATTGAAAATGTTGAGCTATTGTAACATTTCTTATACTTTGTAATGAAATGATAAATTATTTCCTCGAAATTGAGATGTTGAATTTTTTATCTAATATCAATTGAGATCAGCCATATTTTGTATTTTATTATTATTACAAAATAAACCGTTTGCTCTTTTAACATTAAAAAGAAAAATTGAACAAAATATGTTTGTTTTGTTTTCGATTAGTTAAAAGATATAATTAACAAGATTAATTTAATATATTAGATGTTAATTTAATTTAATATATAATCTAATCTAATATATATTAAAAATATTTAATAATATAATATATTAAATTATTAAAAAGATAATATATTAAATAATTTAAAATTAAAATATAAAATTATAATATTATTATCTAATATATTAAATTATGTTTTAGATGGTATATATGTTATATACATACATATATATATTATAATATTATAATATGTTGTTAAATTAATATTATAATATATTAAAATATATTATTTATTTGAATTTGTTATTAGATTATTTAATATATTTGAATTTAATTGAATGGAAAATATAACAAGTAAATAAATTTTGAAGAGTTTAAAATTTTTCCTAAAAATTAGTTGAATATTTGTTTGATTATGGTCATTGTCGTAGAAAAAACTTGAAAAGCTATGATCAAAAGTTTATGCTCCCTGGAAATCCACCCTTATCGCTCAAAGTTTTTCAACCAATAAAATTGAAGAAAAATATTTTTTTAAATTTGAAAAGTTAAAAATATTGCATTTTAGATTAAGAAAATTAAAATATAATGTATCAAAAAATAATAATGAATTTTGATTGGCTGCAAATAAAATGTTTAATCACTAGTTAAGAAAGGTCGTGTTCCCTCACAAGAACTAATAATGCATATGAAAGCAAGATAAAATTTATAAAGTTAAATATTTTACATGTTCACATTTGAAGAGGATATTTTTTTATATTTAAATATTATTTTTGATAAATTCATTTATAGATATTAATATATATTTAAAAATTAAATAATAATTTTCTACTACATAAAAAAATTAATTAATTTATATAATAATTATTGGCAAAGTAAAATAAAAAAATTTATTAAAATTATATTATCCTTTTTTTTTTTGGGTAAGTGAACTACCATCTAAGAGATTACACCCTTTTTCTATAAAATATTATAGAAAATATAGAGTCTTTGGTCTAAATAAGGTTTAAACAATATTTACATTCTTAATCTACCAGGCTAAAATAGAACAAAATGCCCATGCAAGATTATCAAATCTTATTTTCCTAGCCTATTGTGCAAAATAATAAAAAAAAAATAACTCAAGACTACTAGAGCTAAGAGAATAATTCAAAGTACCTCGAATAAAAACATCAAAATATACATATATTTATATATGTCATCTACAAAAACTAGTCTCCTTCTTCTAAGGAATGTCTCACCAATGTTTCCATCTAATCAAATTCATTTTTTCCCCTAATTCAATCTAGTTATTACATCTTATTGAAAATGATGAGTTAATCAGCCTTAATGCCTTCAATAAATAATGGACTTCCCTCTAATAAAAAATGTGATGTCCACATTGAATATTAAGGTAGGTTAGAATGCAAACCTAGTGGTAAAACTATCTAATATTTTTTTCATTTTTATTTATTATGTGTTCCTCCTCATGTTAATAGCATAATTTTCCAAAAATTCTACCTCTCTATTAATCTCCCTACAATATGTTTCACTAAAAGGATGATTAAGGCATCTAGCAAAGGTTAAATAGAGGTTAAGATATTATATTTCAACTAGTTGAACCTTACTTTCATATAGCATTGATAATCACCATTGGTTTCTCCTTTCTTTGCACTCTTAACTCCAATTTGATGATAAATTTGAAGGTCTAGTATTAAATCCTAGGCTTCAACTTGTAAGAGAGGGGGACCAACCACATCAAGGCTCCAGGTCACAGAGAGCCGAGAGAGGAGGTCTGCCCTAACTTACCTCACTCTAAAGGATGTATTAGGGTAAGGATTGAGAATGATGAGCACTATAACATACTTCTACCACCCTACAAATCATGAACTTAGGTTTGGGCTAGGCGACTTGGTTTCTGGAGATGATACTGTGTCTCAGATAGCTCTCTATATAAGGACAACAACACAATTTTGGGATGACAGCATGACATGCTAGCATCTCTCAGGCACGCTAGCATCTGTACGATTAGAAAATAGTAAACACAATACAAATTGCTAAAAAAATAACTAATAGCCTAGCTAGTTGGTTTTGACAGGAAAAAATAGAATGAGAAAGCATGAGAAATAGAGACGAGGATGATAAAGCAAATAAATAAAGGCTAGGGTAATAAATATAATCTCACAAAAGCACTTGTTCACCAGCTAGCTCCACATGTATGTCCACCTACACACAAGCAGGAGGAAAAATTGTTGGGGCTGTATAGGGGCCTGCCTCAGTCAGACCCCCTGTTTTTGTGTTTCCACCTCCATGGACAACCAAAAAGCAACAAAGTAGAAATATGTGATAACGGAAAGCAGAGAGAACAAAAACACTACAAATAGTATTATCTTACCTCTATCAAATCACAAAGGAGAGGAGTGAAACGTTACCACCTCCACCCAAAATCTCACTAGCCAATGGAGGAGAATATGGACTTGGCAAGGTCACCACAGTCACAACTGTGATGAAGGGAGGTCTCACAAGACTCCAAGCCCATGATTCTTTGGCTTGCTTCACACTTGCTATGTGGAGTTGATGGAGTACTGCTATTGAAATGGAGTGAACATTAAAGTGCTTCTTGAGAGTGAAGTGAATGTTAGAAGTGCTAAGAGATGGCTTGAGAATGTGTGTGTAGAGATCAAATGAAGTGAGAATGGATGAATTTGAAGGAAGAATGAGGAAGAATAAGGAATTTTTGGGTTGGTTGGTCCAAGAGGGATGTTACAATTTGTCCCCAATTGGAAGTGTAACACCTCTGCCAACTTCAGATGCAAGAATCCATCAAGGACAACAGTGTGTCGTGCAAATGTCTTTGCGTCACTTGTGCATCCCTAATAAATATTCTCTCATTGACACAAAGGACATATGCTAAGTGGAAGGAAGGAAGTTGCGTGATGTGGAATTTTACCTTTGGATTTTATTTTCTAAGGTGAGGGTATGTGAAAGAGGAATTTGTGTAAGCGGTGCAAATTTTCTCCTATACATTTTCCCCCCACTTTAGCGAGCATGAATACTGATGAGTGCTTCGGTAAATTAGATCAAAGAGTTAGTAAGGTTAGAAATTTATACCTGAACCATGGAGGAAGTAGACCACGATCTGGAAAACTCGAGAACATAGGGTAGGAAAAGGACCCCATAGGTACTCTCCCTGGGGAGTTTTGAACAAAAAGACTCCATAGCCTCGCATAACTATGAAGCTACATAAAGTACACTGAAGACCCCTAGACCAACGATGGAAAAATCCTGCAAGATGAAAGAATCTCACTAGCCCTCAAACCTACAAGGAGGCAACCTCCAAGATATCTCACATGAAGAAACCCCAAAATTAAGCACCTTACAAGCCCGTAGACCTACAAGGAGGTGTCCCCCAAGATCTCTCACATGTAGGAAACCTAGAGAAGTAAGCACCTTATAGGCCCACAAACCTGCAAGGAGGTTTCCCCCAAGATCTCTCACATGGAGGAAACCCAGAGAAGGGGACTCTATAGAGTCAGATAGAGGCTTCATAGGTGCACCTGTAAAGTGACATGGTAATCTAAAAATAAAACATGTCAGGAGACATAAAGTAGTCATTCAGGAAAATAAACGGATAGTCACGCAGACTGACGACAAGTCAGAAATCTTTCAAAGGGATCCCTCAAGAACCTGGAATGAAAGAGGGGTTTAGTCAAGGGATGCACTATTTGAAAGTGCAAGAAAGATGTTTTTTCTCAAATCGATTCACCAACAAGGAATTCTAAAGGAAGAAAATTCCCCCTCGCAGGGGGAAGGTCGAGGCTTCTCCCATAGGAAAAGGTTGCTCCCTCCTTGAAGGAAAGTTTTCAAGCTCTCTTTGCAAACCCATGATGAAGGAAACACGTTCCATTAGGGGTCCAAGTTGTAAATGTGATTTTTTGAAAAAGTTTGCAAAGATTCTTGAGAAAAGATTTGTTGACAACGAATGCATTTTCTAAAAATCTTGAGGTTGACATGGTAGCCCCCACCTAGGGTGGTGCGTGTTAAATGCAAAGGCACATGACAGCCTAAGGAGAGAAAAGCAAGAATGAAAAAGTGATGTTGTGGCCCATGGTCCATAATGAGATGCCACCCTGATGATGTTGTGCACACTAGGGACAACACATAGGCACCACAACATCACAACTCAAGAAAAGAAGAGAGAAAGATAAAATAAAAGGTAAAAAGAGAATGACATCACAAACAAAGGGCATAGTGGTGATCTAATATTTTAGGGTCAGAGTTTCTCGTGAACATATATAGGTATAGTAATAGTATATTAATGAACTATCTTCAACCCCCTAATATATCAGACCATGTGAAGAATGCACGGGAAGACAAAGTAAAAATAAAAAATTGGGTCAACATGGAAGGGAAGCCTAAATTCCCCCAACACTTTGCATCATCCCCAATTTTTTGAAAATCAAGCACAAAAATGGAAGAATGATGATACAAATTGAAGAAGGTTCACGACACAAAAATCACTCCCGCATCCAAGGACAAATAAGGGTGACAAGGGTCATCCAGGAACACATAGCATGATTACGAGGGAACACATCACAACACACACACACATCTAATCTAAAGATAAAGAAGAGGCCTCCCCCTAACACTCATCAACCAAAAGATCATCTGCTTCCCAATCTAGATCAATGTAAGGGGAAAGAGGATGAGCCTACAGTGGTGGAATATTAAGGGGAGGAGCTTCTGACCCTCTCACAACAAGGGCTAAGGAAGAAGGCTCCATAAGGTCTTCTCTGCTCGGCTCTTATGGAGCTATGGTCAGCAATTTTGTGAAGATCACTAAAAAGGTCAAAATTTCATCCAGAGAGTTAAGCATGCACTTTATAGGAGTGTCATGTCATACCTCAATGGACGAAGAGGGCGGAACCCGAGATTCACCACTAGGCTCACCGAGTGACTTGGGAGCAGTGACGAACTCAAGGGAAGCCGAGGCTTGCTCCATTACTAGGATGAAACAAGCTAGCACAAGACCACCTTTCAGAGAAGGTGGGATCCTCTTACACCCTCCATTACTCAAAGGGACAACCTCCACCTTTTTCTTCTTCGAGGGATGTGAACTCCCCATAGACGAGGTGAGAGGCATAAAGGAAGAGGGGGAGGAGAAAACCACAATAGATACCACCAAAGTATTTGGAATATCTATGGGTTTAGGGAATGGTGGGATGTCCAGAAGGGACATCAACAGAGGTGGTTCATCCAAAGAAGCAATAAACACCTATACCTTTTTTGGGTCATGCACATTCATACTCACAGTAGGAGCTAGAAGTGAGACTAAACTCGATTGAATGGAAGAAAAGGGGAGGAGAGAGGAGGACACAAATGAGGCCTTGATACAGGGGTGGTTGACTCCTCTTCCTTCCTCTGCAAAGCATCGTACTCATCTGTAAGAGCCTTTCATTGATGCTTTCACTCATGTGCAAGGAAATTTCTACGACTCTTCGAGCTAGAGGTCAGGAGCTGTGAAGGGACATAAGGCTCCTATTCAGCCATAGGAGTGTCCACTATAGTTTTTTTCAGTAGAGGGAAAGACTCTTGAGTAGGAGTAGGAGGAAGAGGTTGAGAAACAACTAGTGGATTCGACTCTAATGCCTCGACAACGGGCCTCTTCCCATTTACTGCTTTAGGAGTAGAAGTGGTGGGAGGTTGTGGAGGCTGAGACATAGAGGATTCCCCACGAGGACCTTTTCTCTTACCATACAAGTAGTACCAAGGTCCAGGTGGTTTGGCCAAGAGATTTGATATCCTAATCTTGTGTCTATGCCAAGTAGGCACCATCGGACACAGTGGGTAAAATCCAGGAATATTCATCCAAAACTCTTCTCTGGAAAGAGGAGTGGATGAGGCATCCCAAGGAGAGGTGAGCTTTTCCTTTCCCTTTCAAGAAGAGGAGGCAGCTAGTTGTTGCACTACTGGAAGGGTCAATTTTAGTTGTCCCTTTCCCCCAGTCTTATACTTCACATAGTTCTTGTAAAGTAGTTTTGTTCTTTGGGGGAGCGGACCGACCTGGGTGGGCCAAAAATGATCCAATGAGTGGCCCCCATGGGACACCAATGGCTGGTATCTAGTGTCATGCACTACATGCACAACACCTTCATGGGAGAATTTTAAACACTTATGAATGACGAAGTCGATTCCTAGAAAGGTGAACATTGTGGGCTCTCTTTCACCTTTAGGGTTTTGGACCTAATAGGAGAGACAATCTTCACACTCTTCACTCAAGAACAAACCCTTGAGATTTCAATGCAAATGAGATTGAAATATTGCAAAGGGATTGTCCTAAAGGTTGAATGCAATCTAATGAGGGGTTCACCACCAATTTTAGACTTGGAAAAGACAATGCAATGCAAGATGTAAAACAAAACCCTAATTGAATGCAAACTAACTATAAATGACCAATAAATATGAACAAAATGAAACATAAAGTTATGAGATAGAAAGTGTGCACCTAGGAGATTGAAGAAAGCATAATGGAGGTCTAGAATTTTGGAAATTTTGTTGTCACAATTGACTGGGACTCATTCACCAAGTTGGGTGAATCAGTCTAGTTTTTGGAAAAATGTGCAGATAGAGGTTTCAACCAAAAGGGTATCTGGATCTGTGAAAATATTTGTCAAGCCTGTAAAATGGGACCCATTCACCAATAGTGGTGAATTAGTCCACTTCTAATTTTTTGGAAGTTCTGAACCTAATTATGTTCCTTTCAATCTAATATGCTCTTCCCGACTAGTTTTTGGATCTGAAACCACAAATTTCCACCTGTAGACTTTCTCCAAGCTTCTCCAAGGCTTGATGACAACTTTAGGGATTTGAACACTTTTATCCAACTTTTCTTTTGGATAAATCTACAACCTAGCCCTACAAATCACACACAAGAAGAGGGAAAAAAATGTTGTGGGGTTAGGGAATAGGGTTTTTCCTTGGTCAAACCCCTTGTTGGTAATTAAACCTTGAAATGAAAGAAAATATGAATGGAGAATGATGAATGAACAAAAGACAATGTTGCAACTCACCAAACCCTAGCAACAAGGTGTTTCAAGTATGCTTGAAATGGTTGCAATGGATGTGGTTATTGACTCTAGCTTGAATGATGTTGATCTTGTTTGAAACACTTGCTTGAATCATCAACTTTACATCACAATTGTTAGCACAATAAAAAAAATGAAGAATGCAATATTTGACATGATGATTGGCACTTGAATGATGTCCTAAGATGTTTGATAATTTTCCCTTGAATTCCTTTGAATGCTCTTGTGAACTCTCTTGAATGCTAGGTGTGGAATATGAGTGAAAGAACCTTGTATTTATACTCAATTATGCAAGAATTCTCAAAATTACAACACTACAAGCCAACATCAGATCTAGGAGAATAAAATCCTGCCAAAAAATTGAATTAAATTTGAATTTGGGCCACACGAGACTCATTCACCCAAGGTGGTGAATGAGTCCCACCAAACATAATGTATGGGACCAAAAATGAAAAGTTTTTAGAAATGTGTGAAACCTGCATCGGGGCCAAAAAGACCTAGGTGGGACTCATTCACCCAAGGTGGCGAATGAGTCCCAGATATTAAATCTGGGCCACACAAGCTAGGAACACCTAAATTATGATTGTTCAATTATTGGTGTCAGGATTATTCTCGAAAAGATGCAATAAATGAGGCTTTTGGATGCAAAAATGGACCAATTAAAGCATAAGAAAGCCTAATTATTAATGACAAGCCTAGAGAAATGTGAGTGTGTTAAAACACATTAAAACACTCCAAATAAGGCCATATTAATGTTTTTTTGATTAAAATTGTGTTTATTATGCTTATTTAATTGATAAAACCCTAGAAAAGTGTGAAAGTGTGTTACAACACTTCACAACACTTTAGCAAGGCACCATTAAATTCCATTAGTTCACAAGGGCCCAATACCTAATGTGAATGTGTTATCCACATTACAACACTAAATCAAGGAAAAATTAAGCTAAAATCCACAAGGAGGACCCAAACAAGTGCAAAAATGCAAAGGGATACTTTTGTTTGAAAATATGCCTCAACTTGTTGGCTTGAACCTCTTAAAGACTTGGCATTTTTCCCTTTGTTGGCCTTCATTGTCAAACTATCGCCAAAATCTACAACCTTGAAACCTATGTCACAAGGTTTATTAGTTTCATATCCTCCTGACATGGTGATCTCCTTGTTTTTGCAGCTTCCAAGAAATTCCTAACCTTTGACTTGTTGTGAAGTTCAGGTTTCTCCTGACTTAGCGACTGCTTTTGTTGTCAATGAGACAAAGTAGTGTCAGTGGGATTTATGTTAATGTCTCTTTGACATTCCAATGGAATGTGGTGGAGACATGTCGATGTGAGTCAAGCTTGTTGGCAGGACATACGTAAATGTCTCTTAGACATTCTATGATGTTCTAGTCTGGTCTTATCGATGTGACATGGGGTTGTCGAGGAGAGATTTCCCAAAGGATTGGTGACATTTTGATAGAGGTAGAGACCTAAATGGTATGATAGCCAAAAGCAGTGGATGAGTGATGTATCGACAGGTAGCATGAATTCATTCATTGATTCTACATCACTATTGTGAATCAATAATCATTGGACCAAAAGTTGTATTTCCTAATAGTGATATATTTGCATTAAATGCATGATCTAACTCAGGGGTTGACAAAGAGAAAACATGGTAACATTCTCTGCAGTCGAATTCATTTTTGGGCAGCTTGACATGTGTTAGATGGTGATGTGTGTGGCCCAATATGAAGGAAGCTTGTTGGTGAATTAAATGGCACATGGCTCAATGAAGAGGGTTGTTTTTGTAGTTCTACATTATATGATTTTACGAGCATTATAATAGCTAGAGAATGACTGTAATATGTGAGTGAAGTCGGCCAAGGGATTGTATTGCTGCTATGACTTAACATCCGAGAGTGAAGTATTTAACTCTCTATGTAATATATTTACTGTAATACAAAGTGACTTTACTTGGTGTGTGGGTTTTTTCTCCTGTAAGGGTTTTCCCACGTAAAACTGGTGTTATCTCTATATATGATGAATTTTTCTATTATTTTGTTCTGTGTATGTGCATCTCAAATGAATGTAACTTGTAAAATGAATTTTTTTTCTACACTTCTCTCTTGAGGATTTTGCATTAGGAAGGTTTTTTCACACCTTTGCTTTCCTTACAAGTAGTATCAGAGCCTGGCTAGTTGTGTTATCCTTGTGAGTAGGGCTAGTTTTTTGTGCTAATTTTATTCAATGGGAGTCTTGCAAAAGAAGAATTGTTTTTCTTGGTTACAAATTGATATGGCAAGCACATCAGGTAGAGTAGAAATTGAAAAGTTCAATGGTGACAATTTTGAGTTTTGGAAACTCAAAATGGAAGACCTGTTGGTGGATAGGGAGCCCTGGATTGTTGTGTCTAAAACTATGCCACAAGGTATGAAGCAAGAAGATTGGGACCTCATGGATAGAAAAGCTAGATGGATGATAAGACTTTGTCTAGCCAATTTTCTACTCATGAACATCCATGAGGAGAAGGTTGCACATTCTTTATGGAAGAAACTTGGTGACATTTATCAGGGAAAGTATCTAGTGAATAAGTTATTCATGAGGAAGAAGTTGTGCTCCTTGAAGATGGAAGAAGATGCATCTGTAGTAGACCATCTGAATTCATTTAATATGATTGTTGCTCAGTTGGTGTTTGCGGGTGTGAAGATAGAGGAGGAGGATCGTTGTATGCTTCTGTTATGTTCCTTACCTAACACTTGGGATCATCTGGTAATGGCTATTGGAAGTACAACAACTACTTTCAAGATGGAAAACATGGTTTCCTTGCTAATGTCAGAATAAATGCGAAGGAAGTCTTGAGAAATGGCCAAGGAGGCTCTTGTTGTTCAAGGTAGACCAAAGGAGAGAGGCAAGAAGAAAGACAAGAAGTCTAAATCCAAATCTGAAGGGAGATAAAAGTCTCTTGGTAAGAATTCCAAGGTGAAATGTTGGAATTGTGGGTAGACTGGTCATATCTGAAAGGATTATAAGGAGAAAAGAAGAACAACAACAACAACTCTTCGTACAATGACTCTTGTTAGAGTGATGCAAATTCCTTCATTGTTGCCTTGGTGACTCAGGAATTAGATGATATCTAGTTGATTGACTCAGGTGCATCTTTTCACATGACATCTCACAAAGATTGGTTCAATAAGTATGAAAAGTATGTTGGTGGAAAGGTGTACCTAGCAAGTGAGTCAACTCTGGAAAGTGTTGGTCATGGAAGAGTTAGAATCCAATTCCTTGATGGAAGAATCAAAGGGATTGATGGAATACTGCACATACCAAGTTTGGCTCATAATCTGCTTTCTGTTAGTAAGTTGAATGATGTTGGTGTGCAAGTTTCTTTCTCAAGTGGAGGATGTAAGATGACTAGAGGCTCAATGGTGTTGGCTAAGGGTGCACACATAGGAACTTTGTACTATCTGGATGCATGTCTTGTTCAATGCAACGTCTCTATAAAGTCAAGCAAAGTTGGTCGTGTAGAGGAGAATGAAGTTCCTCTGGGTGCAAATTCCTTGGAGGTGAAACTCCTAGCAAATAAAACCATTCTATGGCATCATAGACTCAGTCACATAGGAGAGAAAGGCTTAAAATCCTTGAAAAAAAAATCTTGTTAAAGGGCTTGTTGATTGTAACCTTGAGTTCAATTTTTGTGAACATTGTATTTATAGAAAGCAACACCATATTTCATTTTATTCAAGTCCTCATAAATCTTCTGGCATACTGGATTATGTTCATTCTGATGTATTTGTTCTAGTGAATGTTCCTTCATTATCGAAGTCTATATATTATGTTTATTTTATTGTTGATCATTTGAGAAGGGAATTTGTGTATTTTCTAACAAGTAAATCAAAAAAATTCAGTTGGTTTAAAGAGTTTAAAAACTTGGTAGAAAATTAGATTGGAAGGAAAATTAAATACTTGAGGACAAACAATGGCAATGAGTTTTGTTCTACAAATTTTGAAAGGTACTACAAAGACCATGGGATTAAATGGCATAAAACTACGCCTTATACTCCACAGTAGAATGGAGTTACTGAAAGGTTAAACAAGATGCTAATGGAAAGAGCGAGAAGAATTTTTAGAAGTCTTGGTTTGGAGAAAAAAATATGGGCTAAGGTTGTGGCTACAACATGTTACTTGATAAATTGTTCACCTTGTTTAGCTCTTGTTTACAAAACACCTTTAGAAGCGTGGTCTGGTAAGAAGCCCTCTCTGAGACATATTTGTGTCTTTGGTTGTGAGGCATATGCATATGTGCTGAATGAGAGAAGATAAATGTTGGAGAACAAGGTTGTCAAATGTATCTCCATTGGTTATGGTGTTGGTATGAAAGGTTACAAGCTTTGGAATCCTATTACTGAGAAAGTTGTGTATAGAAAAAGTGTAATCTTTCATGAGCTGAAGCCTTCAGTAGTTGATCTGTAGTCAGAGATAGAAGAAAGAGAAAAGAAGAATCATGTAGTTAAAACTCCTCAAACTCCAGATAAAGAAGAACTACAAAGTGTACCTAAAACTAAGGAGAGTTCTAGCAGCTCTGAGAGTTCATAAGAAGAAGAAACACAACCTCAACCTTAGCCTATGAGGAGATCTACAAGTGAAAAGCGTCAACCTGATAGGTATGAATTTTCTATGTTGGATTCAAACTATGCTTATGCTTCGATTACTAGTATTGATCAGCCTAGGACTATGAAAGAGGCAATTAATATGTCTAATTCAAATTCCTGGTTGGAAGCCATGAATGAGGAAATGGTGGCATTGAAAAAGAATGAAACCTGGGATTTGGTATCCTTGCCTGAAGGGAAAAAGCCTATTGGTTGTAAATGGGTATTTAAGAAAAAGATTGGTCTAGATGGCAGTGTTGAGAAGTATAAAGCTCAGTTGCTCGCGAAAGGTTATTCCTAGGTGAAGGGAATTGATTATGGAGAAATTTTTCTCATGTAGCTAAGCTGGCATCTATCATATTTATTTTGTCACTTGCAACAACATATAACTTAGAGATCAAGCAGATGGATGTGAAGACAACGTTTCTCCATGGAGAGCTTAAAGAAGAAATTTATATGTCCCAGCCTGAGCACTTTGTTAAAAAAGGTAAATAAAGTCTGGTGTGCAAGTTAAAGAAATCTCTATATGGTTTGAAGCAACCACCTAGAATGTGGTACCAAAAGTTTGACACCTTTGTGTTGTCATTTTGATTTGTGAGATCAAAATTTGATCATTGTGTGTATTACAAAACTAAAAATGATCGAGCTCTTATTATTTCCATGTACCTTGATGACATGTTGTTCATAGGAAATAGTAAGACTATGATTTCTAATCTAAAATATCATTTGTCAGTAAAGTTTGAAATGAAAGATCAAGGTGCAGCAAGGTATATTCTGGGGATGGAAATAAAAAGGGATAGAGAAATTAGAAAGCTTTGACTCAGCCAGAGAAAGTATATCAACACTGTCCTGGAGATATTTTTTATGACTGATTAGAAGTAGCTAGTTGTTTTAGTGTTGTAGGGAATAAAGCTATCTGTTGAAGATTGTCCAAAATCTCCTACCAAGATAGAGGACATGACCAAAGTGCCTTATGCAAGTGTTGTTGGAGGTTTAATGTATGCAATGGTTTGTACAAGGCTAGACATTTCCTAAGTAGTGGGAGTACTTAGTCGGTTTATGGTTAATCCAGGAAGACCGCATTGGGATGTTGTGAAGAGAGTTTTTAGATATTTGAAGGGCACTTCAGAGTATGCTTTGTGTTATCATGGAACCTTGGTTTGATCACATATATCTCTTAGCATTCATGAGTACGTAGATTTTTATTGGGCAGGGGACATTGGCAGCAGAAGATCCATCGGTGGATACATCTTCATGTTATTTGGTGGTGCAGTGAGTTGGATGAGCAAGCGGTAGGTTGTAGTCACTTTATCTACTACTAAGGCAGAGTATATGGTAGCAACACACACCTGCAAAGAATTTGTTTGGCTTAGACGTTTGTGTTTAGATATTGGGTTTAATGCAGGGTAGATTACAATTTGTTGTGATAGTCAAAGTGCTATTTGTTTGGAAAAAAATCCCACTTTCCATGCTAGGATGATGCATATTGATGTTCAGTATCACTTAGTTTATGATATGGTGGAGGATGGAAAGGTTAATATAGAAAAGGTGGATACTCTAGAGAATATAGCTGATGCATTTACAAAGCCTATGAGCATAGACAAGTATAGGTGGTGTGCCAGTTCGATGGGCCTTGGGGCCTACGACTTCCAATAACTTCAAGTTTAGAGGAAGCTAGTAAGTCTTTGTCAAGTGGGAGCTTGTTGGAAAATATACCTCAACTTGTTGGCTTGTACCTCTTAATGACTTGGCATTTTTCCCTTTGTTGGCCTTCATTGTCAGACTATTGCTGAAATCCATAACCTTGAAACCTATGTCACGGAGTTCAAGAATTTCATAACCTCCAAGCATGGCGATCTCCTTGTTGTTGTGACTTCCAGGAAATTCCTAACCTTCAACTTGAGGTTGTGAAGTTCTAGTTTCTCTTGACTTTGCGACCCCTTTTGTTGTCGATGAGACAAAGTGGTGTTGGTGGGAGTTCTACTGATGTCTCTTCGACATTCTGATGGAGTGTGGTGGAGACATGTCGACGTGAGTCAATGTTGTTGGCAGGACATACATAAATGTCTCTTAGACATTATAATGATGTTCCGATTTGGGCTTATTGATTTGACATGGGGTTGTCGGGGAGAGATCTCCCAAAGTCTTGGTGACATTCTAATGGAGGTAGAGACCCAAATGGTATGATAGTCAAAAGTGGTGGATGAGTGATGTTTCAACACATGACATGAATTCATTCGTTAATTCTACATTATTTTTGTGAATCAACAATCATTGGACCAAAAGTTGTATTTCCTGATAGCGATATATTTGCATTAAATGCATGATCTAACTTGGGGGTAGACAGAGAGAAAACATGGTAACATTCTTCGCAACCAAATTCATTGTTGGGTGGCTTGATGTGTGTTGGATGGAAATGTGTGACATGGCCCGAGATGAAGGAAGCCTATTGGTGAATTAAATGGCATGTAGCTCGATGAAGAGGGTTGTTGTTGCATGTTTACATTGTATTCTTTTATGAGCATTGTAACAACAAGAGAATGACTGTAATTTGTGAGTGAGATTGGCCAAGGGATTGTATTGCTACTATGAGTTAACATCTAAGAGTGAAGTTTGTAACTTTTTATGTAATCTATTTACTATAATACAGAGTGACTTTACTTGGTGTGTGGTTTTTTTCTCCCGTAAGGGTTTTCCCACATAAAACTAGTGTTATCTCTATGTATGATGAATTTGTCTATTCTTTTGTTCTGTGTATGTTCATCTCAAATGAATGTAACTTGTAAAATGAATGCTTTTTTTGCACTTCTCTCCTAAGGATTTTTCATTAGGAAGGCGTTTCCGCACCTCTTCTTTCCTTACAACATTTTACTACACTACAATTCCATTCATGAAAGCTAGCCAAGTTATTCCTAACTTCAGCCTGAACAAATCCGACTCTGGAATAACATCAAAGACTGTGTCTATAGTCCTAGGTCCGATTAAGATGAATAGAGTTATTGAGCCATACAGCTTTAGTCAAATACCATCATGTGTACATATGGTAGACTTTATTTATTCATACTCCTCCCTCTATAATGAATTCACCAACAACGTTTCTTTTGTAATGACACTCACTCAACTCATGGGGTCAACTAAGACCCCCATCACAATGTTTCCATTGAGGCAAGTGAGAATGTAGAGGGGGAAGGCTTGTTGTTTAAGGGCATATCCTACGAGGTGAAGGTCATGTCCAACGATCTGGTTTCAGGCTACGTGGTAGGAGTGACTATGACCATGTTAACGTATGCCTCGAGCTGAGTGGTACAATCAGACAGATCGATAATTAAGTTGGCAGAATTCCACAAAAATGGTCTGTGTATATCTACAACTCACTATTTTCTTTTTCCAATGATTTGTTTATATTTTGTTTACTTCCATCGAGACAAATAGTATCATCCTTGATGTGGTCCTATATCTCATGACATGGGCACATATAGTGTTTGATATCATGTCTGATAACTCCATGGCATTGATAGAAATTATTTGCATCATACCAACTAGGGTAAGGTTCCTTGAGAGGTTTAGGGTTATCCAAGGTTATGATCTTATCCTTTAGCAACTTATGTAAGATGGAAGAATAAGATTATGCTAACTTTGTGAACTTCTTGTTCTGTCTAAGGCCGTTATCATTGGTAGCAGCTACTACATTCATGACAGCCTTACCTTTCCTAGAGATTTGATATAATGGATTTCCCTTCTAGATGGGAACATGAGGAGGATCCCCCGAATTGGACTACCGTCTATTGATATTCTCATAGCATTGCACACAAATGTGCAAAAGAGGGGTACTTCATAAGGGAAAACTTTTTCTGCTAAGGTCTCTATAGGTTCCCTATGAATACCTTTTGCACATCAGAATCAAGCAATGGGTACAAGATCTATGAGAAAATCACTTGATATCATGCTATAAAATCAGTAATCTTCTCATTATCCCCTTATTTTCAATGGATGAGATCTGAAAAGTTCATCTTCGGTCCAATGTTCACTTGGAACTGTCAAATAAATGGGTTTACAAGTTGATCAAATGAGAAAATAGAGTTGTCAGGTAAGGAACAGTACCATTCAAGCGTTGTATCCTTCAGAGATTGAGGAAATAACTTTTCCATCAATGCATCATGATGGAAGAAGTTTTTACACAAGGTGTTAAAGGCGGACACGTGCATTTGTAAGTCCCCTTTTCTGACATACTTCTCAAATTTGGGAATCTCTATTCCTTGTGGGAAGGGAGTACCTAATATTTCTATTGAAAATGGGCTATGTCAAAAGAAGGGTTGAAAGATAGGCTAGGAAAAGTCTTGGGAGAGACTCATCAACTGGCTTTGCATCTTACCCATATTATGAAGAAGAGTGTTCAGAATAGGGTCTTGGGATGACAAAGGTCCAGTATGACCTCCTCTAGAACCACCACCGGAGTCACCTCTAGAACCACCAATGCGGCCACCACCAGAGCCACTGTCAAAGCCACTGCCACCAATAGGGCCTCCACCAAAACCACCTCCACCAGCACCACCCATGTTGCTGAAGCCACCACCACTACCAAATCCCCCACCATTCAACCCACCAAAACCTCCACTACTAGAGATGACAAGAGGGGTGAAACTAAAACCTAAGGGTATTGTGTATGTTTACTTCGATAATTTCATACCTCTCAAAGCCAAAGGGGATGACAATCGACATGATTGTGTTGGTCATATACACAGACATGGGAGACATCGACATTCCAAACTGTCTCTCATGTTCTTCGAGAGCAGCCCCTTGTATAATGTTAGCATTGTTTGGAAGGGTGCATGCTTCAATCAGACTAGAGATACTAGCTAGGAGTTCTATGTATGTTTGGTCTTTTCCCACATATACTTTATTTTTCTAATAACCCGAGCAGCTCTAGCCAAATTTGAGTCCTTTTCCAAGTGATTCTCCAAGTCACCCAGCCCTTGCTAAGGGTAGAGATATATTCTAAAGGAATGTGAACAATCTTGTGCTCATCTACTTACATTGGTGTAGGATATGTAGGAGGGGTTGGGACGTGGTTGGTCTCATCAGAGAACCCTACCTCACCCCTCGACAACTGATCCTGGGTAGCAAGACCAATAGTAGATCTAACAAAAAGGCCTGTAGAGAATCTAGAAGTGACCTTCATCCTCTCCATCAGAAGGTGTTGCACACTTTCCTAACAACGTACCTGGAAGTCATGGACTAGGTTGTGATTCTCATAAACCTTCACAACACTCAGGGGTATAATGATCACAAGGTACAAGGGAAAAGTCTCAACACCGACGAATTGGTAGGCGTTTCTTCATGTCGAGTTCACCAAAAATGTAAGAGAGGAGAACCAACCACGTCAAGGCTCCAATATAAAGAGAGCCAAGAGAAAAGGGCTGCCCTAACTTACCTCACTCTAAAGGATGCCTTAGGGTATGGATCGAGAAGGATGAGAACTATAATGTACTTCTACCACCCTACAGTTCTTGAACTTAGGTTTGGGCTAGGCGAGTTGGTTTTTGGAGTCGATACTGTCTTAGACAACTCTCTATCTGAGGATAGTAGTGTGTTTTTGGGATGACAGTGTGGCGCACTAGCGTCTCATAGACTCGTTGGCGTCTGTACGATCAGAAAATAGTAAACATAATACAAACTGCTCAAAAACTAACAACCTAGCTAGTTGGTTTTGTCAGGAAAAAATAGAATGATAAAGTATGAGAAATAGAGATGAGGATAATAAAGAAAATAAATAAAGGCTAGGGTGATGAATATAATCTCATAAAAGTTCCTATTCGCTAGCTAGCTCCACATGTATGTCCACCTACACACAAGCAAGAGGGAAAATTGTTGGGGTTGTATAGGGGCCTACCTCATTCAAAACCTCATTTTGGTGTTTACATCTCCATAGATAGCCAGAAAGCAACAAAGTAGAAATATGTGATAAGGGAAACAAGAGAGAACAAAAATACTACAAACAGTATTATGCTACCTCTATCAAATCACAAAGGAGAGGAGTGAAATGTTACAACCTCCACCCAAAATCTCACTAGCCAATGGAGGAGAATACAGACTTGGCAAGGTCACTACAACCACAACTATGATGAAGGGAGGTCTCGTAAGACTCAAATCCCACACTTCTATGGCTTGCTTCACACTTTCTATGTGGAGTTGATGGAGTGCTACTGCTGCAATGGAGTGTTAAAGTGTTGCTTGAGTGTGAAGTGAATGCTGGAAGTGCTAAGAGATGGCTTGAGAATGTGTGTGTAGAGATCAAATGAAGTGAGAATGGATGAATTTGAAGGAAGAATGAGGAACAATAAGGCATTTTCGAGTCGGTTGGGCAAAGAGGGACATTACAATTCATCCCCAATTGGAAGTGTAATGCCTCTGCTAACTTTAGACACAAGAATCCATCAGGGATGGCAACGCATCACATAGATGTTTGCACGCCATGCTAACGTCTGTGTACCACACATGCATCCCCAACAAATATTCTCTCACTAACACAAAGGAAAGATGCCAAGTGGAAGGAAGGCAGTTGGGTGATGTGGAATTTTTCCTTCGGATTTGATTTTCTAAGTTGAGGGTTTGTGAAAGGGGAATTTGTGTAAGGGGTGCAAATTCGCTCCTATACACAACTTCATTATTCATCCTTAATTTTAATTTCTTAAAAATAGACCCAATCAATTTTCTTGCATGGTCTCTAATTAGACATATACCTCCAAAAAGTCCAAGGTTACCCCTAGCAACATATTCAAAGTTTATCTTTATCCATCCCAAATATGGGGGGATCCATATTGCTTCTACCCAAGGGTTAGGGTCAAAATCAACTATGTTAACCCCATGAACTATGGGATCTTCAATCCATTCCATTTGATAAACCAACTTGTTATCCCAAGAAGTGAATGTTATAATATTGGTTGGTTGATTCAAATTTGTATTGTTGATTACTTCCATAATGGCTACTTCTAACTTAATATAGAATGAGTCTTCTAAAGAATCCTTTGATTTCTCTCCATAAAAACTTCTCAAACAACTAGAAGGATAGGTCATCTAGAGGCATAAAAAGGTGGTATTTTATGGACTATCAACTATTAGTTGAGAATATCTCAAAAATATCACTGGCAAACAACTTATCCACCCAATTTGGCACATAGCCATTTCCAATATTTAAAAGTGAATGGACAATTGATCATTACATGATTTACTAATTATTCATCCTACTAATATAATACACATCTAGAGGGCCCCATATATCCCATTTTCATAAATTTTATGTAGTTAAAATCTTCTTTTGGATTGTGAACTAGATCAAAGCTTGAACTCTAAGAAAGAAATTATTATTCTAACATTAATGAATGGGCCAATAATTATTCCTAGAATAGATATCCTCTACCAAATAGCCAAAATTTATTAAGTATTCCCTCATCTTTGAGCAACTCCATCTAATCATATATTGTTCCTTGGTGATTAAAACTTTTATGGACTCCAAGACTTTGTTAAAAGTGACAACTTTTTTTTTTGGTAGGGCTAGCCCTTTTGCCTCTTTATATTCCCATTCACTTATGTTCCCTTAACATTAGAGAGATAAGTAAGCTTTGATTTATGAACCTCAAGGTAAGTTTTGGCACTACATTAGTTCTAGCAAAGCCTAAATTTCAATTAGATCTAGATGACCATACCACTAATCCTCTCAAAGGGCATCCATTCTATTATTTTTAATCTCCCAAGTGGCATGCTTGGTGATGATATACCTACAAAGTAGAAGTAAATTCTAAATATTTGACCCTCTTGGTGGTTCCTTTACTAAAAAACTATAGAGGGGTTGGAGGATTCTAAATATTTATTCTAAAGGATCCTAAACCATTTAAGATGTGGTTTAGAATAGATGCCCTAAATCAACTTAGCTCCTAATGTTTTTTTTTTACATTGCACTTTTCCTAATATCAGTTCCTCCTATGTCTTTAGGTCTAAAAATAGATTCACATGTAATAAAAGTAATATTATCTCTTTATGAAGTTCCTTGCTATTGGAAATATTATATCTTTTGATCTAATTTATTGATGACCTTGGAGGGAATTCTCAAGAAAGACATTGATAAGATTGAAATAGTTGAGATGGAAACTTTGAGAATTATAATTATTCCTACTAGGGACAACCATCTCTCATTCTAAGTGGTCATATTAGATTTGTAAGCATCAAGGAAATGGTTCCAATTGGAATATTTTCCTACACCTTCAAAAATGGGAACCCAAAGTATTTTTTGGGGAGAGAACCATCTTAAATTACTGTAATAATGGAAATACTTTGCTTCATATGCTTCCCTATGTTATAAAATAAAAAATTAGATTTGGATATTTTTATTTTTTTTAAATATATGTTATTTATGTTTTAGTTTTAATGTACATGGTCATAACATGAAACTCTATACACTACTGCCAATGTAGAATTCCCCTTGACATAATTATTTTATAATTTTTTTTATCATACTCATTCCATTATACTCCACCATTGATTGTCACTATAGGTTATGCCTCTCCATGGAATAAATATAATAAAACTTTTATCGATGAATAATTGAAAGTAATGTAGCAATATAATAAAAAATTATTTAAATAAATAAATAAAAATGAAAATAGATAAGTGTAGACACTTAAAAATTTCTTGAATGACATCGTGCACTTGAATCAGATATACTAACACCATTTCATCCTAAAAACCAATCCTCTTTTCACTTAATTAATTAAATTAGCCTAGCTATTTAATTAACCACATCATTTTCATCTATTTACCTAATTGACCTAATTAGGTTAATTCACCCCTTTTCATGCTAACCCTTCGTCATGTTAAATTGGATAAATCAACTTGTCTAATTTAAATCCCTAAGTCCTCTTATTTAATTAAATAACGCTAAGTTATTTAATTAAATATCATGTCACATCCCCCTTTTCATTAAATAAATTAATTATTTAATGAATATCCTAATTCCCCTAATTTGCATAATTGAAAATTTATTTAATTATCAAGTTACTAATTAAATCTAATCCTCTCACTTGCAAGGGAATATTCCTCCTTTGCACATTCCTCCAAAAGGAATATTCTCATGGAATATTCCTTCTCCTTTGCACAATTTAATTTGGTTTTAATTAAATAAATATCTAATTTACCTCACCCATGAGAATATTCGTTGAGAATATTCTCTTTCTTCACTCATTTGAAAAGGGGAATATTCCTTTTTTGTAACAAACTTTCAAAAAAGCTTCTTGTGCAAGTTTTGAAAGTGTGTTTGTTTGGATGAATGTAAGCCCTTGATTAAATATCATATTGCATCCTTAACCCTTGATGGGAATCCATGATCCATGCCTCCATCTTCCTTACATTCAAACCGTTGATTGATCCTTTTGATCTTGGCCATTAGAACTTTTCATTTTTCCTATTCTATAAATAGATCTTGCATTTATTGAATACGGATCCACCTTTTAATAGTAAACTTATGTTGTTAAACTCACTCTCATCTTGCACTCACATTTAATGTTTTAAAAGAATTTTAGGTTAATTTCTTGCATCATATTAGCTTAGCTTCCATTAATGGCTTCCATGGTTACTTAGGTGCATACATTTACCATATTTTGAAACAAGGGTTTTAATCTCTTACATCTTGCATACATTTAGAATAGCTTAGCATACACTCACCACGATCATCATAGAATTTATCATGTTAAAATAATTTTCATTACATTTTATCACACATCTTACAATTAGTTTCATCGATTCTTTTCAATAGAATTGATGGAAACATGCTCATTATCTTACGAATTAGGAAAGGGTTTCCATTCCACATCAATACAACACCACTCCCCCAATAGGATAAGTTTCAATGGCTTAGATTAGATGTTTTTGAAGCTTTTTTATTTTAATATGTTAGTTTTAACGGCTTCTTTTTTTTTTATAAAAAGAGGGTAAAAACTTTATTGAATCATAACAGCATTACAAAGACCAAAGAAGGAAGCCACAAGGGGCCAAAAACAACAAGAATTAATTCACACCCAAGAAGCACCTCATATCCTCAGCAACCCACTCCTCAAGAACAGGGGCCATATCAACAGGGAGATTGCTCCAATCATCCACAGACCAAGAATTAGTCTTTTCCGACGCCCATCTAGCCAGCCCATCAGCCACCCTATTCCACTCCCGTGGAATATGACAGAAAACAATGGACTCCAAGGTAGAGCACAGAGAAATAATCTGTTTGACAACCACAGCTAGCTGCCAATTCACATCCTCCAAATTTTGATTATTCAACATATCAATAACCACCTGAGAATCAGCTTCACAAACAATCCGCCGCCATCCAAGGGAAACTGCACGCTCAACCGCCAAGAGAATAGCGCTAGCCTCCATAAGATTATTAGTTTGCAAACCACGATACATAGAAAAGAAGAAAACCACCACTCCAAGGCTATCTCTACCAATACCACCAACCCCAGCATGCCCAGGGTTACCCCTAGAAGACCCATCAGTATTAATTTTCAACTCCCCTAGAGCAGGTGGGCACCAAAAGCCCTCACGAGCAACCCTCTCACGCCCACGCCTACGATGCACTTTACTCATAATACACTTCCCCCCTGTGGCAAGACCCAGGGAATTTACAACACCCAAGTCCCCAGGAGCAATCGGCACAGACAAGTCACACTTTGCAGTCAAAGTCTCCAGCAAAGCCCCAAGAATTCGCCTCCAAAGTTGCCCCACGAGCAATTTTTTATCCAAGAATATTCTTCTGTTACGTTCCAACCAGATTTGCCAAACAATCAAACTAGGACCAATGCTCCAAGCAATTTTAAGAAAAGAGGTTGTAGCAGGAGAAGAACCCTGTCTCTTCCAAAAATCCTCCAAAGAAGAGACATGGCAACACGGTAAGCTCCAAAGATTCCACCAGTGATGCCAGATAGTCTTAACAAAAGAGCACTGAAAAAATAGATGTGATAAGCATTCATCATGCTGACCACATAGAATGCACATGGAGGGGCCCTGGAACCCACGTTTGCAAAGATTATCCCAAGTAAGACACTTACCTTGAACCACGAGCCAAGAGAAAAAATTACACTTAGGCCAAGCAAATTTATTCCAAGCATGCTTCCACCAAGAAACCTGGGAGCTTCCAAAGACCTGTTTATCCAAAACCTGATAACCAGAGGCAACCGAAAATTTTCCTTTCAAGTCAGGTCCCCAAGCAAGCACATCAGCCCCTTGGAGAGAATTGCAGACACGACTCGATAAAATCTTAGCAAGCTCTTGACGATCCTCCACTGCACCACCAGGAGGCCAATCCAAGGGGCTCTTCCACCTAGACACAGAAATTTGACCCAAAGATTGTTGAGATTTAAAATCTGCCACATGACTCCAACCCGCCTCCACAAAAATCTGGCACAAATCTTGGAGATGGGGATGAGATGACACAATGGGTGGGTATCCATCCCAAGAATCATACCAGAAAAGAGCATCTCGACCCCCATTACAAATCCAAAAAAGTCCCTGTTTAACCAACTTGGCACCACGTTTAAGGGTACTCCAGATCACAGAGCCTTTCCCCTCCATACTAAACCTTGATACCTCCCTACTTTCTACTGCCCCCAAATATTTGAAGGTCAGAATTTTAGCCCAGCACATATGCTGTTGAGAGCACCAGCGCCAATACAACTTAGCAGCCAAGGCCTGCCCATTCAAATCAGCCCGCCGTAAACCAAGACCCCCCTCTTGCTTTGGCCTACAAACAACATCCCACTTCACAAGACTCCATTTTCTATGAAGAAGATTACCAGCCCACAGAAACTGACGAGACAATTTCTCGAAATCTCTAATAAAACTTGAAGGAGCAGAAAGAACAAAGCATTTATAAATAGGAAGAGCCTGGACCACCGACTTTAAAAGAGTCACTCTACCTGCTGAAGAAAGCCACCTGCAAGTCCAATGACTGACCAATCCTTGAAACTTATCAAGAGTCTCTTGCCAAAACCTTTTGGGGAGAGAGCGAACAGCAAGAGGGATTCCAAGATAGGAAAAGGAAGCGAACCAATCTGAAACCGAAGGATACCAGCAATTCTCCTTTGAATACCTTTAGGAGTGTGGAAGAAATATATGAAGGACTTCCCCTCATTTATGCGCTGCCCAGAAGCCGCCAAGTAACTATCCAAGACACTGCACCAATTGAGAGCCTCCTCAACCTTAGCCCTGCCCATCAAAGCAGTATCATCTACAAATTGCAGATGAGACTGAGGGGGAATACCATCTCCCCAACTCCATCCCTGAAGCAAGCCACTAGCAACCTGAGCACGAATGAGTCTTCCCAGGCCTTCCGCAAGGAGGATGAATAAGTAAGGAGATAGGGGATCTCCTTGCCTAAGGCCTCTAGAAGCACCAAACAAACAAGTGGGCTCACCATTGATAAGCACCGAAAAGGAGGAGGAAGTGACACAACTCCTAACCCATTCAATCCAACCCTCAGCAAAGCCAAAAGCTCCAAGGATTTTAAATAGAAAACTCCATTTAACACGATCATAAGCTTTAGCCATGTCTAACTTGATAAACATAGATTTATCTTTTGAGGATTCCATAGAATGGATGGCCTCAGCAGCAATAACTACCCCATCCATGATCTGTCTTCCAGCAACAAAACCCCCCTGCTCTTCAGAAATTAAGTCATCAAGCCAAGGCTTCAGCCTTTCTGCGATCAACTTAGTAATAATTTTATACACAACATTACATAGAGCTATAGGCCTAAACAAATCCAAGGAGTTAGCTCCCACCTTCTTAGGAATAAGAGCTAAAAATGTAGCATTTAGGGACTTCAACATTTGTTTATGCATAAAGGATTCTTGGACAACCTCTAAAAGGTCCAATTTAACCACTTCCCAGAACTCCTGAAAAAATTCAATGGGGAATCCATCAGGCCCAGGAGCTTTACCTTTCTTCATCTGGAATACAACCTTCTCAAGCTCCGACAAGGTAATAGGAGCAAGCAATGATTCATTCATTTCATTAGTCACCAGCTTCGGGATACAATCTAAAATTTTAGCTTCATCCTCCTCCGCAGGAGGCGAATCCTCAGAGAAAAGGGTAGAGAAATATCGAATGCATTCAGCTGAAATAGAGGCTGAAGAGGACAAAGATTCCCCATTAGGCAACAGAATAGAAGAAATAGCATTACCTTGTCTCCGATCCTTAACTGAGTTATGGAAGAAAGCAGTGTTTCGATCCCCAGCCTGGAGCCATTCAATACGAGACTTTTGTTTCCAAAAAATCTCTTCTCTTAACTCCCATTCCTCAAGCTCTTTTGTTGCAGCAACCTCTAATAAACTCAGCTCCTCTGAGAGGCCTTGATCTCGAATTTGTCTGGTAATTAGGTCTAGATTATCTCGCGCCTTTTGCTTTTCCTGAAATAAATTACCAAAATGCTGCCTATTCCATCTTTTCAATCTGTATTTAACATACTGGAGCCTCTTTGAGAAAGAGTACATGGCAGTGCCATATGCTGGCTTCCCCTGATCCCACCAACTAGGGAGCAAAACATGAAGAGATTCATCCCTAAGCCACATGAGTTGGAACTTAAAGGTCTGTCTAGCACACCGTTGAGGCACATCAACCACTAGCTTAATAGGCCAATGATCAGAACCACGACCATCCAAAATTTCAGAGCTTATCAACCACCTGTCCCCCACCCAAAAACTAGACACCAAAAATCTATCAAGTCTTTCAGAAATAGAGGCATCGCCAATTCTCCTATTATTCCAAGTAAAAAGACCATTGCCAAGTTTGATATCCACAAGATTCAAAGCAGAGATATTGTCCTAGAGCAATAATGCAGAAGCCTCCAACCTTGCAATACCACCTCGTTTCTCTGCAAGCTCCGTGATAGCATTAAAATCGCCTCCAATAATCCAAGGATGGTAGGGAAATAAGCTGCGAACTAAACGAATGTTGGACCACAAAAGTTGCTTTCCTTGCAACTCCACAGGTGCATACACATTGGAGAAGAGAGCAATTTCCCCTGACATAAAACAAGAGGCCACCATGGAAAGGGAGGACCTGAAAGACACCCACCAAAGGGGGCAAATCTTACACGGGTTCCATAAGCATGCCACCCCGCCAGAAGACCCTTGAGCACCAATGCATTGGCATCCACCATTCCCCCATAACTTAGGAACTAGATCCATCATACCCTCCACAGAGAGCTTAGTCTCCTGCAAAAAAAGAACATCAGGCGAATGACACCTAATCAAATCCCGAACAGCTTTTTGTCTAGGGCCACTGTTCAAGCCCCTAACATTCCAAGAGAGAACTATCATTTCGAGGGGCATGAAAAATGCGAATCCAGAGTCTTGACTGACCCTGACTCCACCAAAGTCTCCCCTATCATCTTAATCTTTTCCTCATCCTTCTTCCTTCCCAGCTTAGAAATTTTCTCCGGCCCCCCCTTCTTGAGAACTTTTTGCAGAACACCCAACTGAGAGGATGCCTTAATATTCTTCTTGCCCACCTCTGGACCAACTTTTTGCAAGAGGTGAACCTTATCTACACTATCTTTCACTACCTCAGCACTACCACCCAACTCAACCTGAACCTCCATTTGACGATCTGTCCCTAGAGCCGAAGTCCCATCAGTAAGCGGAGCCATAATCCCCTCTGAGTTGAGCAAAACCTGACTAGAATCTTTCCCAACCTCATCTAAGCATGGCACTCCCATACCCCCCTCCTCTTGGGGAGCAAGCATTGCCTCAACTAAAGGGCCATGCTGATCAATATCCAGAGTCCCATGATCTAGATCCAAAAATCCTGGGTTCACCTCCTGTTGACTAAGATCCTCTAGCACCTCAAACCTGTTGAAGGTGTCCTCCTCCTGCCTGTCCTTCAAAGTCCTTTTATGACCTTTATTTCTGTTTCGGCCTCTAACGGGAATAAATCCATCTTCCCTACCACCAGAACCCTGAATGGGGTCCTTGCCCTTATCCACCCTAGGTGGATTAGCTGAAGGTTGAGAAGAATGAGCCTCCAAAGGCTTGGCCTTTGGACATCTGCGCAGGAGGTGACCATACTCATGACAGAAATGACAACGGAAGGGAAGTGTTTCATAATCCAGCTGTTGCACCCATGAATAATCTCCTGCACTCACTTCTAACGAGTCTGGCAATGGCTTACTTAAATCAATTTCTACACAAAACCGGGCAAAAGTCATTACCTTTTTGAATTGTGTTTGTTGAGAAGAACCCACAGGTTTCCCCAGCTTCGAGGCTAATAGGCACAACACATCCTCTCGCCAGCATTCCACAGGGAGCCTTGGAAGACGGACCCAAACCGGAACCCGATTCGGAAGTTCCTCTGCCGGGTTGAAGCCAGCATGCCATGGCTTAATAAATAAGCCCACCTGGTTATAAAAATACGGGCCCCCTTCAAAAATCCTATTCCGATCAGCCAAACAATCAAAAGTAACCATGAAGTAGTTATTTGCCAGGAGGCGGATCTCCATCTCTCCCTCAGGCATCCATGTCTTTTGAGCCCACATCTCCAAGAATTGCAAAGAAATTTTCAAACCTAAGAATTTGCAATAAAGAGAATGTCGTGCATAATAATCAATGTCTTCAGCCAACATCTCCATTGGAATGACTACGCTCGGCCTCTCTTTACACCGTTCGAGGCACCCATTAATCTTTGGAATTCTAGGCCCCCCTACCGAGCCCATCTCGACTTTCTCAGGTTCCACCGAGAAAAGATTATTATCAAAAATCTTTGAACCCTGTGGAGAGGGTTTCGATCCAAAAGCAGAACGAAAGTCCATATTGGGACAAACCCTAGAAGATTCTCCAGTATCCATCAAAGAGCACACAACGCAAGATGAGCAAGCAAGGCCCAAATAAAACCAAGAGCCCTTCGAAGAAGGCACACTCCACTGGACACCAAGGTCGCAACCCCCAACCCTAGAATACACACCTGCTACAAAAGAAAAGAGCCTCCCCCCGAATAGCGTAAAAAAACCCACCCCCAAGAAGCTTCAGAGAAGAAGAGAACAAATCCGACCCCCAACTACACATGCAACCACCAAAAGACCACATGCAGGCCGAGCCTAGATGGCTGCGGCCTCATGCAGCGCTTGCAGAGCCATCCTCCGCATTGTCTTCATTCCGTTAATAATAATTATTTTTCAGAGCACATACAATTTTATATCAGTTTTAACGGCTTCTTAGCTTAGTTTGTATTAAATGATTTTATTAGGACTGATGTTTAGTGGCTTAATTATGCTTCAAATCCAAATGGATCATGTGTAGTTAGCCTATACTAAGTCATTGGTCACATTTTGGCACTAGAAGGAGGGCTTGAACTAACCAATCTAACAAATTTCTTGTTAAATCTTTGTTTTGCTTGTGTTTTCAGGTTCAGCGATGCTATTGAAAATTCACCAACACATTTGATAATGTGTCACTATACATCGATGCATTTAGTTTTTTTTATTTTAGCAACACATCAACGCATATTAAAGTTTGTCACCGCACATTTAAATAGCAATGCTAAGCTAATTTTTTAATGCGGCATGAATTTTAATATAGCGACACAATTGATATAGAGACGCATTTGATGTCACTATTTACTACAAAGCGATGCATCTAATTTTTTAATAAAGTGACACTATTGATGAAATTCAATGATGTAATTGATTTCAGCATTGTGATTTACTAGTAAACAAAAATAAACCTAAATTTTGACATGTGATTTATTTTTTTACTTTATCTAATTGCTAACATGCCACTGACTTCTCATTTTGGTTTTTTAGGCTAACTGGTTTTGGAGGTTTGGATGACAAAATTTGAAGTGAAGGAGCATATTATCATTTGAATTATAATTGTAACAAGTGTTTTGACACTTATGGGGAAATTACAACCCATTTATGATGCTTTAATTCATGTTTTAATGCCAAATAAAAGCTTTGCACAATAGACAACAAAGAAGATCATTAGAAGCACACATGCATACAATACTAAAATCTAAAATGAAAATTCATCCGTTAAGCAACAAAGAACATGGGAAAGTAAAAAACGTAATTAAAACTAGAACAATCTCACCAATTTTCAAACGTATTTCCATGATTCATCTCGATTGCCCTTCTCCATTTTGCTTGTGTAGTATAATTGCCCTCAGATTTTCAAGTTCGTGCAAGTATAGCCTAAGATAGTGATTAGCAAAATATTGAAGATTCAAGACAAAGTGCTCTCAAAAGTTATAAAATTCATGAGAGAGATTGGAATGAAGAATGACAAATCAATTTATAGAAAATTGATTATTCGAATGACTAAGATCGAAAAGATCAACGATGGTTGAGATTGACTGATTAGACATGCATTCTAATAACCGATGTGATGACATGAGTGGTTCAATTAGAAATAGAATTAAAGATTAAATAAATGATTTAATCTTCGCCGCAAGATCGAAAACATAAGAAATATCTTTGCATGACAAAGATGAAGATTGATTATAACGACTCTCTGTTTGAATGCATGCACAACACTTAATTAATTAAATAAGAATATTTAATTAATCCGCATGTACACGCAATTGAGTTAGAACTGGACGATTGACTAACTTGATGAAGAGATTACTCGAGGTAGCCACTCAGACATTAAATCAAAGATTAACTGAACGATTAAAATAGATGTCGAGTCGAGTAAAAGTGAATACTTAGATAACTCACATAATTATCTAAAATATAGAGGAATGTGTTAAAATAGAATTAATGAATTAAATAATTCATTTAATTCAAGACGATATTCGAAGAATAATTAAATAAACAAGATTTATTTAATTAAATGATGAAGGGATTTAAACGAATAATTAAATAAAAATAATTTATTTAATTATAGTTGAAATATGATAAAGAATAAATTAAATAAGAATTTATTTAATTTGACAAGACGGATAAGGTTAATTAGTAACATAATTAAATAAAAGCATTTATTTAATTAATCGATAAAATAAAGAAAAGTAAATTAATTAAATAATTAAGATTATTTAATTAATAGAAGAAATAAAAGAAGATGAATTAATTAAATAATTAAGAATATTTAATCAATAGAAGAAATGAAGACTATAGAGAATAATTAAATAATTGACATTATTTAATCATGACCATGAAGAATACGAATTATGAAGAATATGGAAGTCGCAGGCCTAAACTAGATTTCGGTGTCTACATTTGCCCCTCTTTGATACAATGTCATTTCGGCATTGTGTCAAAGAAAGTCGATAAAAATATGCCCCAGTCATGCTCCAGATTAAAACAGGTGAAGGTATGCCCCCTCGGGAAAATTGACAAATTTCTGAAATGTTCAGAAAAATTTGGAAATGCTCCCGATTAGTCCAGTAGATAGGCAGAAATGCAATGCAGTTGACGGAATTGGGTTCGGAAATGGAAGGGACGGTTACGGGATGATGGAAAATGGAAGTTTACATGGCCAGTAGGAAAGAATTGCCACCTAAGCCCTAGGTATATATTTGAATTGGGGTGAAAAACTATTCATTTGCACCCACCTAGCTTAGAGATTTGAAAATTTGCTCTAGATTGATAGCGACGATGTCTCCAGTTCCAGCCACCCATCACCATGCATACAGGATCCAGACATACCAGAGACCAGCCGGCGCGGACCCCCCGGTATGGACCTAAAACTTGTCTTTTGAAAATTTTCCATTTGCGCGCATTTTAAGACATTTAATGCATTTTTAGTTATGCGTCATTTTTAATTTTGCACCGCATATGTATGCGCGAATGACGCATATGTATGTGGAAAACCGCATTTGAAAGTTTACACCGGTCATTTAGAATAGGTTTAGCGGTTAAACGCATTTGCTTATTTTTGATACGCATTTGACTTTTTGAAATGCATGTGCATATTTATAGCCGCATATGTGTATTTAGAAACACAATTGATGTTTTGCAACGCAAATGGTGGTTTTGTGACTCATTTGAATAATATGAGCCGCATTTGTTTAATAATGATGCATATAGAATTTGTGAACCGCATTTGTGAAAAAGCGACGCATGTGTAAAAGAATGACGCATGTGCAAAATAACGACGCATTTGCATTTTATGTTAAAACAGTCATTTCGCCCTAGGATAGATGATTCCGGCTAACATGAGGCATGTATAATGTTGTTGCAGGTTGTACTAGACCCTATTTATACACGGGAGTCGAGACCCACGACGTTTCGATTCAGAGACAGTTTGCGGCTGGCTGAGCGACGGACTCTATGGCATTTGGGTTTGTTGCATGTGACCGATATCCCCCAGATTCAGGCAAATCAGGGATTATTGACAGCATTATGTGAGAGGTGGCACTTTGAGACATCATCCTTCCACCTACCGAATGGAGAGGCCACGATGACATTAGAGGATGTATATAGGATACTGAGACTACCTATTAGAGGGACACGGGTGGTCTATGATACTCAGAGGGGGATTGCTGAGATGTGTAGATATTACCCCCATGTCAACGTTAGACAGCTAGGGGTTGATGAATATGAGATTAGGTGGTGGGTATTAGCTCAGAGGTATAGACAGTTAGACTATCTAGTCGACATTGATAGGCGGTATAGTACTGCCTGACCGTCGAGATCATGGATTTCCCATGGGATGGGGGGAGATGTTAGTGGGAATGCTCGAGCGCCGAGTTGTATATGCCTGGGGTTCCTGTGTGCTAGGGATGTTGTACTTCCACTTGCATGACATTGCCTATAGAGAGGCACAGTCGATGAGCTGCGATACCACGCTTCTGATGATATGGGCGTGGGAGCATATCGCTATTTTCAGACCACCTGTTATAGTAGACGTACCTCATGGAGCTCCATATGCCTTCTGTTATGCGGGGGCAACCACACAGCATCATATTGGGGACACAGGCTACTTTAGACATGCTATAGACACCATGCAGGAGTTTACATGGAGACCGTACCTAGGCTGCGAGCAATGTTCAGATGAGGACGAGCACCTGCCATTTTTTAGACAGACATAGTATTTGGTGGGATGGATAGTGTCCTATATGCACATTATAGAGTGGTAGTTGCCGGACCGAGTATTGAGACAGTTTGGAGAGGTACAGGATGTACCTCAAGGGAGAGCAGAGTTTGCTCGGTCATTACGAGAGGTCCTGCTATGGGGGCCAGAGATTCTAGTTGCCACTACGGAGGCAGATATTGATGGTTTACAGGAACTTCCATGGAGATGGAGGGACGAACCAGCAGATCCAGGGACCACTCCAGCTTATGATCAGTGGTGGGCAGTACACAGGCTGATTCCCATGACAAATCCAGGGTAGCTAGCACCGGTAGAGCGGTGTGGTACATGTCCACGAGGTAGACGAGGCAGAGGAGGCCGTGGTGATGGAGGGGATGATGGCAGAGGAGGCTGTGGTGATGGAGGGGATGATGGCAGAGGTGGCCGACGTGGAGGCAGGAGAGGGAGGCATGGTCGACGGGGATGAGGACCAGCCTTGTCATCGATCCAGGAGGAGAGGGGAGGAGAGGAGGATGTGGCTATGCTAGATGTGGCCAGATGTAGTGAGGAGGAGCAGCCAGCAAAGGCTGTTATCCCAGACATCCCAGATATCCCAGCAGAGGCGGAGGTAAGTGCCGAGGAGGCAGGCAGAGAGGAGGGAGGTGCCGAGGAGGTAGTTGGAGAGGAGGCAGAGGTTGATGCCCTTGGGTTGCTAGGTGCCTACCAGGAGGACGATGATGAGGATGATGATCACGAGAGAGATCTGAGATCAGATCCTGGAGGAGCTCGATGAGGAGGAGGATGGGATAGACAAGGCTAGACAGGATGAGAGAGGGGCGGAGGATCCAGACATGGATACATTGCGAGCCCAGGTTGCCTCCTTGGAGGATTAGATGAGAGTATTGATGGCCGAGAGGGATGCCTATCAGGTGGAGAGAGATAGAGCCTTGATGGATAGGGATCAGGCCATAGCTCGGCGGTAGGAGACTAAGAGCAGCGGTTCACAGAGCTTAGAGCATTATGTACAGGACCATCAGCTGCATTCGCTAGAGAGCTAGTCAGAGCTGGAGAGAGGGAGAGATACTATCGGGACCTATATGAGGCGGAGGTTCCCCTAGAGAGGCGGGCTCCCAGCTTTTCAGTGGCACACAGTAGCAGGTCTCAGACTAGGACCCACACGCGGACAGTTAGCACAGAGGGGGTGGATCAGCCACGTAGAGCAGGGCCATATGACAGACCTCCCACAGCTCAGAGATTAGCAGGTTCCCAGCATCATTCTCCCACACACTCCCAACATGATGGCAGTGGCAGTTCAGGATAGAGATACTGCTTGAGATTCATTTGAGACATTGTATTTTGATCTTATAGCCTACGGGCTTCCATGTATTATTGATACATTATGACATTGTGAGGTGACACATTTGAGCGATATATATATATATATATATATATATATATATATGATTTTGGCGGTGATTCTCATGATATGCATTTCTATGTATTGATTATGCAATATTTATTTATACGTGTGATGTTTATATGACATGCCTATGTGATGGATGAGTATATGTATTTTATGATGTTTATGCAGCTAATCAGATAATGTTGATTCTATGTGATGTATGGTTCTATATGATGTATGATCCTATATGATTATGAGATGCAATGTGATGTTATATGTATGATGCAGATGACATGTGATGTTATACAAATGTAATGTGATGCCCGTATTTACAGTTGCTTTGTACATGAAATGCTTATAATATGTATTGTTTTTAATGAGTATTTTCTATTATGCCATGATGATCTAGATATGAACTATGCCTATATGTATGAATGTTTCTAACATGTATGTTAATGTAGGATGATATACACTATTTTGTGTCATAGGACTTCATCATAATGCAAGAAAGAAGAACTGTTAGTGCAGAAAGAAAGATCGACAAAGAATGAAAGATAGAAGATAGATGTTCGTATTAGGAATATTCGATATTTTTTCATATCACAAAAGGTATTGCACTTTATCATCATTGGTCGGGACTAATACAAATGGAGAAAAACACTATGATATGACATAGATCAATGTGTGCAAGGTCATCCACTTGCTAATAACAGACAGTCACAGACAAGGATTGTCATTAACTCATACTAAGGGCACAAGTTGCCCTAGTCTTTTTGTTAGGACAAACCACAGACAGTAAACAAAGTAAAAGACGGGTCATGATACGTCATTGCTCCTCTAAATCCTTCATGGGAAATCCTTGAGGAAACTAGTAGCATGACAACAAATCAAATTTAAAAGACAGTCGACAAACAGCAGTCAAAGAAAATAGAATTTTGATACATCATTGCTTCTCTAAATCCTTCATGGGACATCCTTGAGAAATCTAGTAACGTGAATCCCAGTCATCAATACAAGATAAATGATAAGATAAACAAGCCATAAAGTCAATAAGCCAATAAAATAGTTTCCAAAACATGATTTGTTTGTTTGATTTGTTGATTGATAGAGCCTGATTGCAGAAGATACACATACCGGATAAGACTGTGAGTCTAGTTTCGATGTTATGACTATTTGTATAAGGCATGACAAAGCCTGGTTTCAGAAAGACATGTATCGTATAAGATGTTGAGTTAGATTTCGTTGATGTGATAACCTGTATAAGGCTATGTTTGACCTTATCGATTATGCAAGAAGGACTCATCTTGTATAAGACATAGGTTGATTGTTTTGATAACATTTGTTTCCAAGAAGGACACATCCTGTAGCAGACTGTTGGTTGATCTATTTTGAATTGTTTTGTTTGGCCAGTTGTTTGATTTGATTTAGAGACATTGTTGACTTGTTCACCAGATTGAGGCATGACTTGAGATGATGCGTGGACAATTGACTGTGTGTGACGACAAACCCTAAAGGACTAACCTAGTGCGGCCTCGGGGGCTCATCAATTGATGGCCTTGCCTACATTATACATGCAGAGACCTTGTAGTTCGACTTGACTTGACCGACAAGACTGACTACAAATAAAAGACGTGTGTGAAAGTGAATGCGATGAAAACCTAATGGACTGACCTAGTGCAGCCTCGAGGGCTCATCGATTGATGGCCTTGCCTACGTTATACACGCAGAGACCTCGTAGTTCGACACAACCAATGACCTCGTCATATAGACATATGGATTGACTCATGACTTTATACAGACAAACCTAAACAGACTGAGCTAATGCCTCGGGGGCACATCGGCAGATGGCCTTGCCTACGTCCAATCGTAGAGGCAACATAGTTTGACAAATGACAAAGACTGACAAGTGCGACTGACTCTGACTCTATTTTTGGATTTTTGAAATGCTTTGATTTTTTTTGTCTTTTTGAAGTTTTTCGATGTTTTTGTGTTTTCTCAGGTCATTTTGCAATGTTCGTGGATTTTTCTGTGGTTTTAAGTCTTCAACACAGCCAATGTAAAAACCAATATGACACATGTCAAGTGTTTTCCCCCAGTCGAGTATAAGACCAATTGATTATGAATAGGGTAAAATGGAGGATATGAAATACACTCGATGTCAATCGTTCCAAGTTATGGGAAAAACTACCACTTATTATGGATGGTATATACAAGTGATGGACACGAAAGATACGGGATACGTATAAGGATATGTAGTATGTACAAGGATAAGGACTATGTACAAGGTAGTGGACTATGTACAGGGAAGTGGTCTATGTATAGGATAGCGGACTATGTACAGGGTAGATTAGAATAATAGTAGACAAAGAAGCAGAGTTGAGTACACATGGCACCTGTTTTCCAGGTTTTCACCATGGTACCTATCCAAAGTGCCACCGAAGTGGTTTTCACTATTGGACGAATGATTTGTCTTTACTATTTTCCAGATTATCTAATTTTTTTGGTGTTACCAAGATGCCTGTTTGCCAGGTTTTCACCTTGATAACAATTTTTTTGTGATTTTCTGATTTTTTTGTATTTTTGCTAATTAAGACAAAGGCTCCCAGAAGCTATGCGTAGAACTTCTTTAGATGCATACTATTGATTGGTGAGGACAATGGTTCCCCTTCAGGAGTAGAGAGTTGGTACGCTCCTGATCCAAAAGCTTCTGTGACAATATAAGGTCCTAACCAATTAGGTTCAAACTTTCCTGGTTTGTCTCTTTCTGCTTGATTCTTTGTGTTTTCTATTAAAACTAGGCCACCAATGTCAAAGTTTCTATTCAAGACCCTCCTGTTATAGCTATGACGAAGGCAATTCTGGTATGCTTGAAGATGGTCTAGTGCCTTCTGTCTTCGCTCATCTAAAAATTCTAGCTCATGGAGTCTCGACACTCGGTACTCTTCATCATCAATGTGGCCTTTCAGGGATACCCTTAGGGAAGGAATCTCGACCTCAATAGGTAAAATGGCTTCAGACCCAAAGACAAGTGAATATGGGGTAGCACCAGTGGGAGTACGGATACTTGTACGATAAGCCCATAAGGCAGGGTTAAGTTGTAAATGCCAGTCATGACCAACATCATTGACAGTCTTCTTGAGAATTCTAATAATGGTCTTGTTAGATGCCTCTGCTTGGCCGTTACCTTGTGGGTAGTATGGAGTGGAAAAGTGATGTTGGATATGAAATTCATCACACAAGTGATGAACTTCTTGGTTCTTAAATGGGTGGCCATTATCAGTGATTATGGATGAGGGACACCATATCGACATATGATATAGTTTAGGATAAATCTAGAAATCTGTGTGTCGGTAATGTATGTCATAGGAATGGCTTCAATCCACTTCGTAAAATACTCAGTGGCAGTGATAATGAACTTGTGTCCATTAGATGATGTGGGGTGGATCTTACCTATGAGGTTGAGTCCCCATTGGGCAAAGGGCCATGGTGATGAGATAGGACGGAGCTCCTGTGTTGGGGCATGTATCAAATCTCCATGAACTTGGCATTGGCGGCATTTTGTTATAAAGACATATGAGTCTTTTTCCATAGTAGGCCAATAATAACCCAGTCTCATAATCTTTTTGCCTAAGGTAGGACCGCTAGAATGGGAACCACATATACCCTCATGCACCCCATGCAAGGTTGCTTATGCTTCAATAGAATTAAGACATCTCAGTAGGGTATTATCTAAGGCATGTCTATATAGGGTGTCTCTGATGATGGTGTATTTGGCTGACTTGCGGAGGAATGTTCTACTTTGGTTATTTGATAGGCCAGTGGGTATGACTTTGGCATGAAGGTAATCATAGATTTCTTTGTACCATGGGGAATTGGGACCAACAATGTCACACACCATTTTAGAATCTGGGATATCATAGGCTGGGACCAAAAGCTGTTCCACCAAGAACTCAAACTTAGGCACGTTGTTAGGAATATCAAGAAGTGATGCAATTGTAGCCATAGCATCGGCTGCCCTGTTTAAAACGTGAGGTATTTGATGAAATTCAACTTTGTCAAAGTACTCTTTAAAGCTATCAGCCATGCACTTGTATGGAGCAATCTTCTCATCCTTAGTCTCATAATCATCATTTACCTGTCTGATTACTAGTTGAGAATCGCCATATATCTGTAGGTTCTTGATTTTCCACTCTTGACCGCCATGTTAACCCCTCGCTACCTTCAAAGCTTCATATTCGCCATGTTGTTAGTGCATGGAAATGCAATCTTGAATGACTTAAGGATGGAATCCCCCTGCGGTGTGATAAACAGTATACCTACTCTTGAACCATGATTTGTATGTGAGCCATCAAAGTATAGTTTCCATGTTATGTTTGTGTCAAATGTGAATATGAACTCATTAGGAAAGTCTACAACTAAAGGGCGATCTGCCTATATGGGTGTGTCAGCTAACTGATCAGCAATGACATGTCCTTTAATAGCTTTCTTTTCATATTATTACTGATATCATACTCACTAATATTACCCACTTGGCTACGCCTGCTAATGATGCCTTGGTCGGTGAAGATATTTCGTGAGGGTCTATTTTAGCAATCAACATTGTTTGATGGTTTAGCATGTAGTGCCTCATTTTTTGGGTAGCAAAGACTACTGCAAGACAAGCACCTTCAATGTTACTATAGTTGAGCTCATAACCAACCAAAGTCCGACTGATATAATAGACTGCCCTTTCATGACCTTCATTGTCATTCTGTGCAAGCAATGCTCCGAGTGATGAATGGGTTGCTGTAATATAAAGAATCAATAGCCTTCCTTCAACAGGTGGCATTAAGATAGGTGGTGTGAGTAAATATTATTTAATCAGTTGAAAAGCCTCTTCACACCTAGCTGTCCATGCAAAGGGTACTCCTTTCTTAAGTAGATGTTGAAAAGGATGTGTCTTGTCTGCTAGCTGCACTATAAATCTTCTGATAGATTGCAACCTTCCCTGTAATGTCCTTAGGTTACTAAGATTGTTGGGTGGTAGCATGTCCATGATTGCTTTCACCTTAGTAGGATCTACTTCAATGCCTCGTCTAGAAATGATATAACCTAACAACTTTCCTGACTTGACTCCAAACACACATTTCTTTGGATTGAGTCTCACATTATACTTCTCCAGCCTCTGAAATATCTTGTCTAAAACCTGTAGATGTTCTGCCCTTGTCTTGGATTTTACAATAAGGTCATCGACATAATCCTCCATACAAGTATGCACTAGATCATGAAAGATAGTAGTCATGGCACGTTGATAGGTTGCTCCTGCATTCTTGAGTCCGAAGGGAATAACATTCCAGCAATATGTTCCCCAAGGACAAGTGAACATTGTCTTAGGTTGATCTTCAGTTGCAATTCTGATCTGGTTATATCCTAAAAATCCATCCATAAGGGACAACATCTCATATCATGTTGTCGTGTCAACTATCATGTCTATATTAGGCAAAGGGAAATCATCCTTAGGACAAGCTTTATTGATATCTCTAAAATCAGTGTAGATGCGGATGCCCCCAGTTGGTTTAGTGACTGGTACAAGATTGGAAATCCAATCTGCATTGTCGATAGATCTGATGAAACCAACGTCTAAGAGTTTCTTGAGTTCTACCTTGACTAATAACGCAATTTGTGGATGCATTTTTCTCAACTTCTGTTTTACTGGTTTGGCACATGGTTGTAAAGGCAAGTGATGTAGAACAAGTTCAGGATCTAACCTAGGCATGTCAGCATATGACCAAGCAAAATTTATCTGTCTCTATTCAAAGAAGTCGTGGAACTCTGATTTCTCTTGTATTGTCAATGACGCTGCCAAATAAATCAATCGAGGATTCTCTTTTGTGCCTATGTTGACTTCTACTGATTCTTCAACGAGCATGGGTGAATTTTCCTATGCAACGGGGAGAATATTCAAACCTCCATCCTTAGGTGCCTCAGAGAGGTTTTCACCTTCGGATGCGTCCATTCTTTTTACTTTTTCATTGTCTAGAGGTGCCTTTCGGTTTTCACCTAGAGACTCATCCTTTTTATTTTGTTTATCCTTTTTCTCATTTTTGCGACTGGAGGGTTGAATAGATTCCCCAAACTATGCTTTATTGTCCAAGTCAATGGTAAAACCAGCTTTATGATCTCTGTTAGGTATGCCTTCTCATAATCCCAAGAACTCAGCAATTGCTTCGTCGTTCTCAAAAATATCTAAGACGGGTGTATCTTGTTGATCCCAATCTATGAGTTGGGGATAAACTAAGGGCATGTCATTGTCAGAGTTATCAAAGTCTAATGGGGTCAAGGTAAAGATTGAATTATTCATGTGATTACAAAAATCTTGTACCAGGTTCGTTTTGCTCTTGGGTTTGGGTCGAGGTAGATGAATAGGTGGGCCTAATGCCAAGGTTTGACTATCAAAAATAGGTGGCTCAAGTTGCCAAGAGGTAGGATCAAGTGATTCCCAATAGTAGTGTTTAAACCATTCCTCTTTTGTCATTTTCTTTGGTGGATAGGAATTTAAAGGATTTGGTGAGGAACTTAACATCAAGTCAAGTTCTCCAAATAATTTGTCAAGGTCCATGGAAGAAGTAGAGGATAAGGAATCCCACTCATAATCATTAGAATCGGGGGAGTCACGATGATATTGGTCTATTGGTTCGTGAGATGTCTTAATATCTTCTGAAGCACGTACTTCCTCAAGTAAGGGTAATGGAGTACTAGGAACACCAATCTGAATCGATTGAAACCCTAGCCCTACTCCTTTTGGCCACTGAGAAACAAGTATTGGTTCAATTCTGCCATCTTGGTTTAAACCTAAACCACTTTGTCCATCATATCCTTTGCTTTGCATGATTTTGAAACCCTTTCCATATAGACTTGTAGGAATATGAGCAAGTAAAAGGGGTTCATGATTATCTTCCTTATACAGCCAGGAAGTGACATCTTCTGTATCTACAGCCTCTTTGCTTAATTCACCCCATTTAGTAAAAGTTGTTGTGGAGGGAACATGTATAGTGATTATAGACTATCCCCTACTTGTTATAGGTAAACCATATGACTTAGGAGGAACCAAATGGCTAACACAATAAGAAGTCTTCATGTAATACTCTCCACAACCCTTGTCTTGGATCTCGACCCTAGGAGTGGTAGGAAGTGAGGGTGAAACAGATGTTCGAGTGAGTGTGGACGGGTCAACATAAGAAGATGGATTAGATAGTGAGGCCTCTTGGTTAACTGGCACTTGACATTGAGGGATCTCCTTTAGATTGGTGCAATACTAGAAAGGATCAGGATCACCATCTATAGTTATTTTGGTGCCATTGTAAGGGAATTTAAGACACTGATGATATGTGGAAGGGACCGCCTTCATGGCATGAATCCATGGTCTACCTAGCAGAAGGTTATAAGGGAGGGTGAGATCCAAGACCTGGAACTTTGTCTCCATTACCGCAAGACCAATTCTGATAGGAAGTGTTACCACCCCCTTTGATTTTCGTTCTTCATCATCATAATCCTTAATGACAATACTCTTAGTGGTGTCTACGCATGCTTCTGAGATACCTAATGCCTTAGTTTTAAAGTGCATAGATTTAACCCTACTCCTCCGTCTACCAAAACTCGTCTAACTTTGGTGTCATCAACAAGGACTTCTAGATGTAAAGGGTCATTGTGATTCATCTTGTCCGTGGCATAGTCTTGTTCAGAAAATGTGGCATGATGATTATTGGTCAAGTAGCCCACCATTTCCTGGAAATGATTGACATCAAGGTCATTAGGGACCGTGGTGTTCTGTAAAGCCTTATCAAGGATAGACCGATGCTCTGGGGAAATGTGCAACAATTCCAAGATTGAGATTTGGGCTGAGGTCTTCCCTAATTGGTCAAGTAGGTTATATTGTAACTTGGAAGGTTGAGGTGTTTGCTATGATAGAGGGCCTGGGATAGTAAACTTAGTATGACGAGTATTGACTGCACACTCAGGATTAGCATTGATAGTAATGGTATTGATGTTTTGATCAGCGGCACGAAGGCAATGAATGATTTTTCCGCTATCATAATCATGTTTGATACTCGCATAATTGGCTGACATATTGGTCTTAGTACTCAAACTGGGGACAGTTCCTTTCCCATGGTCATGTAGTGGGTCTGAAAAGACTTGATGATCAGTGTTGGATGTCTTTTGTTTTTGTCCACTAACCTTAATAATTCTCCTGTCAACAAGATCCTGTATGATATTCTTCAGTTGTCGACAGTTTTGTAGGTTATGTCCCTTAGTCCTATGATAATCACAAAAGGCATTGTCATCCCACCAAGCTGGTTTAAACTGTCCTGGATCGTATTGTCTTGGTTCCTGCAGCTATATGAGGTTGTGTTGTAACAGTTGTTTGAACACCGACTCAATGGGTTCCCCTAAGGGAGTGAACTCACATTTTTGAAATCTCCTTGGTTGTGGACGTTGAGTATTTGAGGCCGTTTTAGGAGGTTGATTGACAGCATTAAGCGTGTTGGCAAAAGTATGAGGTCCTTGTAATGTGAGGAGGGGTCTTTCTTGTAGTGTTTTGGCATCAACCACCCCATCATTGGTGACATTTTTGTTGCGAGACTAGAATCTGTTTCTATCAGTGGGGGTGTTTTGTACGATTGGGTTTCTATTGGATGTTGTCATTTTGATTTCACCCTTTTCAATAAGATCCTTCTCTATTATCACCCCTTTTTCCACTAGTTCTGAAAAAGATATGCAACAATGTACCCTTAAGTTACTCCTGAGTTTTGGATGAAGGTTTTCTTGAAACATTGTAACCTTTTGTTTTTCGGGTATTTCAACAGGACACCTACTAGCAATAGTTCTCCATCTCTGGAAGAAAGCAATGAATGTTTCACCTTCGTCTTGCGTTGTATGGCACAAGGTTACTATATTTATCTCATGGTCAATGTTGAAGGAGAATTGCTCCACAAATTTCTCAACTAATTCCCCCCAAGATCTAATGCCAGAATCTAGACCTGAAAACCACTCTAGTGCAATTCCTACAAGACTTCTTGGAAATAGCCTCATAAGATATGTGGGGTCATAAGCGACATCTATGCATATGGTAGAAAATTCCCTGATATGTTCTACTGGATTGCGTTTGCCATTGTACTTAGGAAGATTCGGTATGACATATCCGTGAGGGAAAGGTGTCATGTACAATGATCTATCGAAGGGGAATGGGCATATGTCTTTTGTTGAAAATGATTTCTTAGTTGACACCGACATGTTATCCATTTGTGTTTGCAATGCGTGCATTTGTGTTTGTAGGACGTCAACTTGGGTCAAAGATGTGCTAGGAGGATTATGCGGATCCATGTATGTATTCTGAAATCCAAAGTCTCGTGATGGGTTTTGATTGAACGTTGGCATCTGAGGTGGATTTGGATTCAGAATGTTGGTAAATGTATTCTGGTCTAGTATCTGCATAAATTGGTGTTGACCTGGGTTCTGTGTAAATGGATTCCGAGCACCACTCTGTGAAAAGGGATTCTGATTCAGAATCAATGTGAATTGGTTTTGACTTGGAATCTGTGTGGACAGATTCTAACTACCAATCTATGAAAAAGGGTTCTGATTCAGAATCGACATAAATTGGTTTTGACTTGGAATCTGCGTGGACGGATTCTGACTACCAATCTGTGAAAAGGGGTTATGATTTGGAATCGATGTAAGTGGATTCTGACTGCTAGTCTGGAAGAGTGAATTTTGATTTCCATATTAGAAGGAGGGAATGCCCCCTATTTGTGTAATCCTTGGTATAGTACTAGTGATTTGAGCACTAGGTATGGCCATCGACTTTGGTAAGGTACCCATGATACTAGCAGTAGGTATGATTGTTGATTGTGCACTTGTGACACTGACATATGAGGTATGGGCTGAGGTTTTAGGTCTTTTACTCCCAATAAGAGGACCAATGGGAGTGGATGATGATGCCCCTGTAGTGAAATTAAATCTCGATGTCATGCTAGATGTACCAAATGGGGACGTATGGACTGTTGTACTCTGTGTAGACGTGCTAGATGTCATAGTTGTGCTGACCTGAGGTATAGTAGTACTAGCAGTCATGGTATTTTTCCCTTGTGTAGGTTGAGTTTGTAAGGTGCTAATATCAAATCCTAGAGGTAAGGTAGCACCTTCAGCTAGCAATTTTCCTAAAAACTGTTGACAATCATTTGCTAGGTACTCATCTAAAAAAGAGGCAAACTCAGGGTCATGTGCGACAGCCTCTATGTCTCTCTGTATGTCCTTGAGTGTTTCTAGTGGTGAATTTGTCTAATAGAGTCTTATGAGGTCTTGAAGAAAATGGATTGATGAACTCGTTTGGGTTTGACATGTTTTCTCTCTCTCTTCTCTTAGACCTAGTTTCAACCATGTAAGACACGCTCAATATGCGGGATATGCAAGACTATATTCTACAAACTGTATGACTCTAGTCTATGTTTTGGAAGTTTTAGGTATTGTTACCAAATAATAGATGTCCTAGGATGACACTAGTCCTGTAGACTCTAAAGATGCAAAGTCTAGAAAGCAAAGACCCTAAAGGTGATCAATTCCTATAAGCCAGGGTAGAGGGACCAACTACCTAAGAGTCAAGAGCCAAGGTGTCAATTTAGTGAAGTCAAGGAACCAATGTAGGACGAGGATCAAAGACAAGTTGAGTTTCCTAACTAAACTGATGAGCTAGGATGACTCTCTATAGGACAAAGTATAAGATGATAGGACTAGGTTCAATGACCAATTTTATTGACACTATGACTTTTCTAGAGTGTAGATGGTAAATCAATCCTAAAGTCTGTAAAGGTGACCTTTCTAGAAGTCTAATGCAAGGTGATATGTACCCTAAGATGAAGCTAAACTCTAACTGAAGACAACTATGGTAACGACTAAATGAACCTAAAGGATGCAAAATTGAGCAAATCATTTCAGGTTTCTGTTTCAAAGACTATTTGTGTGAAGACAACTGAAACTGGTATAACCATGTTGACTGGACAGTGACTGTGAATTTTAGTTTTCTGATAATCAGACAGATGCATCATAGGATTTAACAGATATGGTTCAAGTTTAATAGTTGCGGTCTAAACTGACATATGCAACTCAAAATCTACCAAATGCGACTCTAACTAACAGATGCGACTCAGAATGTAATGCATGCAGTTTTTCCAAAGCAAATGCGAGTCAAACTAATAGATGTGACTCAATATTAATAGATGCGACTGACAATGACAGATGTGACTCTAAATTTAACAGATGCGACTCTAAAAATCAGATGCGAGTTTCTGGTGAACAATTGCGACTCTCTGTGAATTTTTAGTGACATGAAATTTAAACTGACTCCGTTTTCTGTGATCAAATTCTGACAATCAAAGACAATCGTAATACAAAGTGTTTTTAGTTTCGATTTTGGACTCAAAGAACGTTTAAAATGATAACAGACAATCACATCCTAATAGGCCAAAGGCCTAGGGTTTGTATAATTGGTATAGCCCACCTATTATACCCCAGATTGGTGATGAACACCTTTCCTTCTCGAGAGCGGATAGCTTAGGAATTTGGTGGCATTGGCTCCCCTCCATGGCTCATTAACGTCTTTTGAGCACACCAATTCTGAATTCTTTGGGAAATGACCTCCCAAGAACTGCTATCTCTACTAAAGGGGATCAGTAGTGAGTATCTTCGGGCATGATACTGTACCCTGCACTAATACCAAGCAACGACCACAAATAGGTTGGTCTCTAAAACAAAGGGTATTTAATTTAGGCATTCCATTTGTGGGGTGTGATCCATACGGCACGAGTCCCCTTTCGGATCCATCTCGTCAGAACCACACTCGTGATTCTTGGGGTTTCCCCAAGAACCCACTTTTATATACCGACTGGAAGTCCCTCAGGTTAAGGGTGCTACCGATCTGAGTCGTCCTGTGGTGAGTACTTTTTTCCACCAGAACAGGCCCAAGTTCTAGAGTTGGTAACCTTTTCTCTTACACCCAAGATCGCACAGATGCATAAGGGGAGAGGATACTTCGATATACCAAGTCGTAAGGGTAACCAGACTTGTGCTTTCACACCAAACATAGTAGACACTTGTTAATTTTAACCAAACGAAAGATTTGCTACGCTACCAAACAATTTGCTTCAAAATTTAACTACGGTCTTCGACAAGCGTCCTGCAGAAGATCTCATTAGTAATTTTCAATATTGTCTTCGTCAATCGTCCTGCAAAATCTTGTTAACTCCAAATGGCCACATGCTGAAAATCAAATATCAGTAACACAAAAATCAATTGAAAATTCTAGATTGCCGAAAGCAAAAATAAAATTTTACCAGTCAATTGCGTCGCTTCGTTACCAGTCAAATGCATCATTTTTGTTTCAGTTGCGGCTCGGGAAATCAACTGCGGTTCAGGAATTGTCAGATGCATCGTTTCTCTGTCAGATGCGGTTCATAAAGTCAATTGCGGTTCAGGAATTGTCAGATGTATTGTTTCGTACGAAAAATCTGCAAAATCCAAAATTAAAAGATCTACAGATTCGCGAAGATGGTGTCTTCACGTCGGGTTCACCAAACGTAACACCAAATAAAAGCTTTGCACAATAGACAACAAAGAAGATCATTAGAAGCACACATGCATACAATTTTAAAATCTAAAATGCACAAAATTCATCGGATTAAGCAACAAAGAACATGGGAAAGTAAAAAGCGTAATTAAAACTAGAACAATCTCACCAATTTTCAGCGGCTGTTTCGCGATTCCTTCCGATTGCCCTTCTCCATTTTGCTTGTAGCCAGTATAATTGCCCTCAGATTTTCAAGTTTGTGCGAGTATAGCCTAAGATAGTGATTAACAAAATATCGAAGATTCAAGATTAAGTGCTCTCCAAAGTTATAAAATTCACGAGAGAGATTGGAATGAAGAATGACAAATCAATTTATAGAAAATTGATTATTCGAACGATAGGCCAAGATCGAAAGATTAACGGATGGTTGAGATTGACTGATTGGACATGCATTCAGATAACTGACAGTGATGACATGAGTGATTCGAATTAGAAATAGAATTAAGGATTAAATAAATGATTTGTCTTCGATTTAAAACATTCAAAACGCAAAATATCTTTGCGACAAAAGATGAAGATTGATTATAATGACTCTCTGTTTGAATACGCGCAACATAATTAATTAAATAAGAATATTTAATTAATGCATGTACATAATTGAGTTAGAAGCTGGGCGATTAGTGACTTGGCCCGAAGAGATTACTGGAGCGGCCACTCAAACAGTAAGTGAATTAGCTGAGCGATTAAAATAGATGTAAATTAAATTAAAAGTGAATATAGATAACTCACATGGTATCTAAAATATGGGAATGTGTTAAAATAGAACAATGAATTAAATAATTCATTTAATTCAAGACTAGAATATTAGAAGAATAATTAAATAAAATAAGATTTATTTAATTAAATGATGAAAGTTTTAGTGAATAATTAAATAAATAATTTATTTAATTATAGTTGGAAATATGATAAAGTAAATTAAATAAGAATTTATTTAATTTGACAAGACGGATAAGGTTAATTAGTAACATAATTAAATAAAAAGCATTTATTTAATTAATCAGATAGAATAAAGAAAAATGTAAATTAATTAAATAATTAAGATTATTTAATTAATAGAAGAAATAAAAGAAGATGAATTAATTAAATAATTAAGAATATTTAATCAATAGAAGAAATGAAGACTATAGAGAATAATTAAATAATTGACATTATTTAATCATGACCATGAAGAATACAAATTATGAAGAATATGGAAGTCGCAGGCCTAAACCAGATTTCGGTGTCTACACATGTTTTAGGACCAAACTAGATTTATTTTTGGGCTTTAAAATGAATATTCAAATCAGTCAAAATTGAACCCTTACATCATTATGCTTGTTGGTTTAAAATTGAACAACACAATCCCAACACTTCAAATTGGTGCTTAAAATGAACTCATTTTGCTATGATGGATTAAAATGAACATGTGTCTGAATTACTTGAGTATGCTTGTTGTGTGTATCCAATTCCCTTGTGCTTCATGCGATCTTGGGTGAAGAGAAACACACAAGTATACCTTTTCTTCTTGGAAACACTTATCCTCTCCCCTTGCACCTATTGGAAATATTAGGTGATGAAAATCATTTTATGCTTAAAACATGCATTACCTTTAGCAGGCCTACCTCCCAACTTGTGAGAGGGAACAACCCAAGTGATACTTTCATTTCAGTCCACTATAGAAATAATTGGTATGATGAAATTCATTAACTAGCTAGTGTAGTTACACTATACCGATGATCGTCTCCTCTAGTACCTGCATGATATGTCAAAACCCTTAGATGTTTCTAAGGGTTGGGAGGCCTCTCATTTGAGTGAATTCACCAAATGTATAGCACTATTTTATCCTGAAATTCTAAATTACGAACCTTTTTATTAGTGGCTCACCATTTCCTCCGAAGTATATTTCAAAGTAGTGCATTGGAATAGCACCGTTCCAATAAGTTACTTACCATGTCCGATTTTATTGAGGCAATAAAGAAAATGGTGAAGGGACTCCTTTGTTTGACATTTCAAGATGTTACATTTCCTTGACATAGCCTATTTGTCCATTTCATCTTCACGGATTAATTATCTCTTAGGGGTGATGGTAAGCCTACTAAGAAATACACATCTACCTAGGATTGTTCGTGCTTGAGAGTCATTTTACCACTTGCTTAGTTCCAAAACAATTGCAATCAAACATCAACAAGTCTTTTCAAGATTTCAAACCCTTTGGTCTAAGTATGGATATCCTTTGAAAAAACCTTGATATTGATGCTTTTCCTAAGGAATTATTCTTAGATACTTCTAAATATTTTGGTTTACATCTCAATCCGTACTTCCCAAAGTTAACCTAGGTAACTATGTCGAATCCTTTTCAAAAAATGGAATTTGTGAAATTTATGATGTTTTTGATAGAAATTTAGTTTGAACTTAAGAAAGACAAGTGATTGTGGTAAAAATAAACTCATTTAAGCAAGATATATTGACAAATTGAACCTCACATGACCATTTGGCATCTAATCGCTCCAGTTGAACAACCTAATCTTACACCCACTATCATTCAACCATAATTTGAACTAATTGAGGGAGAACAAATGGATATAGTTAGTAGTTTGAGAAGCTTCACTTTTGAAACAAAGGAAACACCCATCCAGTGGAGAAATGCAGCAAACATCTTAGACAAACAAGAGGAACAAGCCGATATCGTGGCTAGAAGGCCCATATTACTACTTCCTGTGTGGCAATAAATATTCTCTTTTCCATAATCTTATGCTTCTCTAAATGATCTCTCGTAAAATAAAAATCCCCAAGAGAAGGTCTACATGTCATCACTTCAAACTTAGGCATCATAGTCAAAATTTTGTCAAGAAACATCTTGTGAATCTCTACTGCAATAGGAACATTTTAGTAAGGAATTTTTATACACATTTTCATGAATGATCCAAACACGTATGCCCAATATGAACCCCTCATCCAAGTTAATATCCATCTTTTGGATTGATTGACTTCTAGGGTCAAGCATATTTCTCACTACCTTGGTCTTGTAAAATAAAAGGTTCACTCTATCTCAACATTGGGTCAAACATCTTCATCCATCCTTCATCATATTTTCATCCTTCACTTTACCAAAATTTACAAACTTTTGAACACACCAACTCTTTGGAATTAGACCTCTATCAACCCACCAATCCCTAACTTAGATACTTTGTATGTGAAATGAATCCTTTTCCATGCATTTGGTTAAGTTAGTTATCATCCTTGAACTCGTTTATCTTGAAGGTCACAAGTCTACCCTAAAGAGTCACAAGTTCATAAACATCCCCTATCCAAACATCAAACAATCAAACTTAAGTCAAAAGTGTTGTCCCAAAACAATTGCAAAGATCACTCCCCATATCATTCACCTTTTTCATCTCCCATTATCATCATTGCTCCAAAAAGACTTAGAGCGTCCCTTTTACCTAGATTTGAGTCAACTAGAGAGTTTAAAGATTACAAATTTCAACACAACTCTCCCATAGGTGACCCAAAATTTATTGTAAAGACGAGATCACAACACAAGAGAATCATGGAGAAAATCAAAGTCACATTCACCTCAAGTGATCCCAATCCTCAAGAACTTGATCCAAGAATCCATGTTACCCCATCGCAACAACCCTCATCTCCATCAGGACCATATGAGATAGAAGACATTACGAACAACCCATTTGGACTCAATAGGGAGGAAATCATGGAGTACAAACAATAAAATCAAGCCTTAGAAAACGTAGCTCTGATTTCCCCATCTTTTTTTGCACAATCATTAACGCAAGGCTTGACTTCATCCACCATACAAACAACTCCATCCATAAGTCTAAATCAAACACCCATTCCTAGTATTGCAGCTAGTCTTGCTAAAGACTTTGTCCATACTCTTCCATTGGAAAGAAACACAGTTGTGGGTACCCTAAACACCAATTCCTCTCAAAAAACCACTTGAACCCCAACATTTGGTGCTCCTCCCATTCCCAAACACCCCTTGCATCAAAATAAACCACTTACACTTCATGAATCCATGACATCCTCAACATATCGAGGTCACCCATCTTCACCCATCCGCACAAGTACCACAAGTGTTCCCAATGTCACACAAGGTAGTATGGATCAACCCTTAATGCAAATAGGAATATCTTTATCCAACCCCCCAATTGGTTCATCCGCACCATTGGTGGCCCAAAACACATGTCCCATCCATCACCAACCCAACTCAAAACAACCCCTTGGTCACAAACCCCGCTAACCAAGGTAATAGCTTGACCACCTCTTGAATATAAGGAAATTACCAAAACATTGGTCAAGGGAACCCTTTTAATCAATGGACTCAAGTTCCTAATGCGTCATTACCATCGAAATACCTAATGGAACCATCATCATCTTTCCCCATGGTCCCCCTCATCATGCAAAATCAAATAGGACCTCAAACTTACATTCCTCCATCCCAATCCACCATCTTGCAAGGACTGATAAACCAAGGGAACCCCAACCTCTCATCAACAACCCACAACCCACTCAAAACATCAACACTCAAAACCCATCATAGATATCCCAACAACCAATTGATCCTACATTGCAAGCACATGCACTAGCTTTATAGCAAGCACAATAGGCTTATCAACAAGTTTTCTAATAGCAGCAACAACAACAAGCAGCTCTAGCAACTCACAACAATAGCAGCAACAATAGCAAGCAGGCCTAGCAACACAACAACAACATTGAGTATCCCTAGCATCACAACAACAACATCAATCCCATCAAGCAACCTTAGCAACACAACAATAGAAACAACACCAAGTAGCCTTAGCAGCACAACAACAACAACAAGCCCTAGTGGCTCAACAACAAAAGAAAGCACAACAAGCAGCCCTTGTGGCCTAACAACAATAGTAAGCCCTACTAGCTCAAAAATATACCCAACAACAACAAGGTTCCTACTATAATCCTCAACAGAACATCATCATTATAAACACGTTAGGAACATATACGCCTCCACCACAATCACCTTTGCAATATCTTACCCCACCATACAACACCTCATCATATCAAAATCCCACATACAATTCATCTCCCTTTCCACAATATGTTCCTCCACCAAACCCACAAGATGATTTTGCATCATAACTTAATGTGTTAACATAAGAAATGCAAGATATCTGGATGAGAAAAATGAAGAAGCCCCATAAACAGAACCAATTTCCATATCCATTCGATCGAAACATCACAATGGTACCATTCCCTCTCAGTTTTGAAGTCCCAAAATTTAATAAATACAAAGGGAGAGGAAGTCCTATGGACCATGTCAAAGAGTTTAATGGCATGTGTATGGATTTTTCCTACAATGAGTCCTATTTGATGTGCCTCTTTCCATGAATCTTGACAGGCCCAACCATCAACTAGTTTTCTCAGTTACCTCCAGGAATCAAAACCTTCAAAGAAATCATTGATAGATCCATAAATAATTTCTCTTTTAATCTTGACATGGATGTGAGCCTAGAAGAGTTGTACACTCTCAAACAAAACAAAGGAGAATCTTTTGTCAATTTCTTGCAATGATGGAGACAAAAAGCTAGCAAGAGTAAGTGGCCAATTCCCAATGAACAGTAAGTGGGGATTATCATAGAAAATTTTGATCCCGATCTATCCTTCCACTTAAAGATGCAGTGCATTACCTCTTATGATGACCTTGTTCCTTGAGCCCTTAACATCAAGAGAGCTCTAATCTCACAGGGAAATACTCAAGCCTACAAAGAAAACCGCCCATCAACCTGTTTGAACGACAAGCCTCATGTTTGGGATAAAAACAAAAACATGAGAAATGATGGCATGGTAGATGCTAAGGTTTCATAAGTTCTCTTAGGCCAAACAACAATCAAATAGATAATGCTAAACCAACCATACAACAAGCTACACCATTAGAAAATAATCAGATCAATAACACTGAAACACAACAATGACAAACTCCCAATAGAAACAATTATCCAAAATGAAAATACACACAGTTGTTGGAACTTATTGAAACCATATGAAGATATTGGTAGATTCAAAATTGATAACGCTTCCCAATTTCAAAAACTACCAAGAACCATAGGATAAACCACCCTGGTACAATGAAAAATATCTTTGTGACTTTCAAAAAATCAAAGGACACAAAACATCAAACTGCATGAGGCTCAAAAATGTTATCCAAGATCTTATTAAAAATGGAGATGTATCTGTTGAGGTACCAACCGGTAATCAGGATCTTAAGATATAGAAGAACCCTATGCTAGATCATAGCAAAGGAAACAACACTAGAAAAGCTAAATATTACACAAACATGTAACATACCTATTCCAAGGGAGTCGCTTCCTATGATAGTATCATCACTGTCGTCACCATCAAAGAGCTTAGTACGGAGTGTGGAGTCATCACACAATGGGGAAAGTTCACCATCCAAGGAGCCCCATATCAATCTAGGGAACAACCTACTTTTCCAACATCAAACCCTAGCAAGTACAATCTCCTAGATCAGCTTAAGAAGACCCCCGTGCATATTTCTATCTTGGAACTATTGAGGCTATCCTCTGCACATAGGGAAATCTTAGAGAAAGCTTTATATTCATCATCTATCCCTCAGGATAGTGATATAGAGCAATTTCAAGCTATGGTAGGGCATATCACTAATCATCGTCTCACCTTCTCAGAACAAGACCTGCCATCGCAACCATCTCATAACCATGCTTTATACCTTGAGGTCATTATTTATAAGAACAAGTTTAAAAGAGTCTTAGTAGATGGAGGTGCTAGTTTGAATATTTTCACCCTCCAGCTAATCAAGAACTTGGATTATTCAGAAGATGCTATTGAGAAAGCAAAGAGTACCACCATCAAAACATATGATGATCAAGAATAGGTATCACAAGGCATCATCACACTACCCATCCAAGTGGGACCCATCATTGTAGAGACTACATGCCAAGTGTTAGACCTTGATCTCCCCTACAACATCCTACTTGGCTAACCATGGATCAATTCCCTAAAATCTGTAGCTTTGACCTATCACCAATGTGTAAAGTTTCCTTTTGAGGATAGAGAAGTTACCATCCATAAAGATCCTGAGACTTTTTACTACTACAAGAATCTTGAGGCCAAGTTCTATAAGATTCCCCAAGTACCCAAGAATGATGAAGGGCCTACACCATCTTCCTCATTTGTTGACCCATCGTCCCTTGCATCTACCTCAAAAATGAAAACACCCATTGTGCAAAATATTCCTGACATCAAAGTAGTGATCCAGGATGATGCTTGTGGAAATTATAAACTACAAAAGAACACTTTTGTGTTGTGGGAGCTACTTCTTTCTCCCAAATCTCATGGGAAACCCACACCTAGCAACAAAGTCCCTGAAAAATAAAGATAGTAGCTACTACATTCACCAAGTGGGGGGATTTGAATAAATAATATGTTAATGAGGAAGATGTCTCTAAACTGCTATATCAAGATGAATGACCCATCCTTGTTCTTCCCATGGAAGATGACAACAAAGGCTTGCAGTTAATGAAGGGATGGGGATACAAATAGAATGAGAAATTAGGACAAAATGACAATGGTTTGATATAACCCATTGTTGTCCAAAGAATCTTGGCTTAGGATGTACTACTATCAAGGTTACCCTTATTGGAAAAGGTACTTCCGCTAAATAGGTTGAGGCTTCCTCTTCATTACCAACATCCCGTGACACGACCCTAGATGACTTCCCCCTTGATGTTGCTAGCCTATTTGAGAATAACTCTCTCTTCATGATAGCCACAACATCCTTCATCCTGAATGATCAACCCACTGAAATAAACCTCTTCTACCCACAACTCATTGATTGGGACCAATAAGGACTACTGATTCTAGATTTATTCAAAAATGATGAAGCAATCTTAGAATTCATGGGACTCCACGACAACTTACCATGGGTAGATCACAAAGCTATTTTTTTATAGAACTAGACACAAGGGTGTACTATGGGAAAACGATTGAATCCTTCAGTCTCAAAATGGACTTGCAACTAACATGCGGATCTTTAAGTGAAAACCACATTGTGGCACTTTTCAATCCTAAAATAGTAAAAAGAAAGGATGCATCTAAGGTTGAAAACCTCTCTAAGGCACCCAAAGATGAGGGATTCAATCTCCCCCTTAGTGCAATGCATCCAGAAAAGTTAGCAATATTGGCAGAAAAGGAAACCCCAATGAATGTGGGAATAGGAGGCACCAAAGATCACTTTCTATTTCGAATCCTTATTGGATGAAGAATCGAAGAACCTAGCAGCATTCCTGAAAGAGCGAAGAACAAACATTGCATGGTCATACAAATAGATTCCATGTCTCAATCCAAAAGTAGGTGTGCATCATTTAGCATTCTATCCTAAAGCTAAACCAGTAAAGAAAAAATTAAGAAAGATGCACCCTCAAATAGCACTCTTGGTAAAACTTGAGTTATAAAAGCTTTTGGACATTGGATTCATCTAGCCCATTGACTATCTTGAGTGGGTTTCAAACCTCATACCAGTTTCTAAACCCATTGGGGGCATCAGAATATGCACAGATTTCAAAGACTTGAACAAGGCATGCCTGAAGGATGATTACCCTATGCTTAACATCGACATCACCATGGATTTAATAGCTAGGAATGAGATGCTATCACTCATGGATAGTTTTTTAGGCTATAATCAAATCATGATCACCAAGGAGGATCAACACAAAACTGCATTCACTTGTCCATGGGGAACATACTATTGGAACATGATGCCATTTGGGTTGAAGAATGCAGGAGTGATATATCAAAGAGAAATGACCCTCATCTTTCATGAAATTATCCACAAAATAGTTGAAGACTATGTGGACAATATCTTGGTTGAGTCAAAGAAAAGGAGTAAGCACATAGAAGTCTTGGGACCCATCTTCAACAGACTCAAAGATTATAAGGTACGGCTAAACCCAAAAAAGTGTGTCTTTGGGGTTACATCAGGGAAGCTTCTTGGCTAAATCTATCACAAAGAGGGATAGAAATTGATCCAGAAAAATTCAAAGCCATCTTAGACATGGAACCACCACAAACATTGAAGCAGATGAGAGGGTTACAAGGAAGGTTGCAGTCCATTCGAAGGTTCATAACACAATTATTAAACAAGATCCATCCTTTCTTGCATCTTCTACATAAAGGAATAACTTATAAGTGGGATAAGAAGTGTGATAAAGCTTTCCAGAAGATCAAGGACTACCTATTGAGACCTCTAATGCTCATGTTGTTGATACCAAACAAACCATTAATCCTATATATCTCAGCAATATCAATAGCACTAGGGGCTCTTCTAGCACAACATGATGAAATAAGAAAGGAAAGAGCCATCTATTACATCAGTAGGACCTTGGTGGGATATGAAATTAACTATTCATCCATTGAGAAAGCATGCTTAGCAATATTTTTTGCTTCATAAAAGTTCAGACACTACACACTGTCACATCAAATCAAGCTTATTGCAAAGATTGACCCATTGAAATACATGTTATCCAAAGAAACTCTCACAGGGTGAATAGCCAAATGGGTAATGATCTTGACTGAATTTGACATAGAGTACGTAGAGCACAAGGAAATCAAAGGACAAGTGATTGCAGACCAACTAGTAGAAGCACCTATCTATGTAGAGAACCCTTTGATATTTGAATTTCTTGATGAATTAGTGTTCCTTGTCATTACAACAAATCAAGGGAAAATGTAATTTGATGGATCATTCACCCAACATGGACCAGGGGTGGGTATTCTTTTTATCACCCCTCAAGTCAATTGCATTCCAAAGTCATATAGGATATCATTTATGTGTACTAGCAATATTGCTAAGTATGAAGCCCTAATCACATGTCTAAGGATAGCAGTTCAATGGAAGATATGTAGTGCCCCTCCGTATTTGGTCTTTCTTGACATTTGAGTAAGTGTGGTTAGATGAATTGAGATGTCAAGTTGATATTGTGATTATATTATTTAAGTTGATTTTGAAATTATGCAATAATGTTAATATTATGATTAGCCTTGATTATCAATTTAATTAAATTAAATATAAGGTAACTTAAATTAATTTGGAAGTAAATATTAATTAAATATAATATATTGGTAAAAAGGTGTTGTGTGGTGATATTGATTATTAATTATTAAATTTAAATAATAGGATTAAATGTTTAATGATAAAGAAACAAATAAAGATAAATAATATTGTCGTTATATTTTAATTGATTAAATGGAAAGTAATTTAATTATAAAGTAAATAGAATAGATAAGTTTTGGGAACTGAATTGTAAAAAAAAAATCCTAGAAAAGATGGAAAAAAATATGAGTGTGTGCACATGCACGACTCAAAACTGAAATTGGAATGGGAAACTTGTTATTTTATTGACTTTTGCTTTCGAAAACTGATCTTTTATTTGGATTTTCATATTAAGTTGTCTTTGGAGAACGGATTTGGGGTTGCATAAGAGGTCATCCTTGCTCATCATCTTATGCTTGATAATTGATCTGGTTATGCTTTTAAAATTTTGTCGTTGTATGGGTAGTATTCTTGTTGCATGTTCGTCTCTCTGTAGGCTGTGAATTCATGTTCTTGCACTCCTCATTGTTTGATTCTTTTTAAATTTCTTGAATCATCCCCAATTCATTTACAACCTAGCCGACTCCCTCTCTAGTGCATTTGGTTGACAGTTTTCTTTTCTAAAGCTTTTGTTTATGGCGATCTTACAAATCTTGATCATTAATAGCAGCTGATTTCACATATATCTTTATGGCTTCCTTATTTTAAGGTTTAGTTGGAGGTTCGATTTGATTCTATTTATTCTTTCTTTGTTAGCATGTCATTTGCATAGTTTTGGTTTACATGCTTTGTAGGTTTTGTTCCCTTTTTGGAATAGATGGATTATGGTTGTGATGGATATCATTGTAAGCGCCTAGCGCTCTATTATAGCATTCAACCCCTCTATCTTCCTTGGAGTGTTATTTAAATCTCCAGCACGGTTCGATGTTTTGTGTTAGCTCTGAGATTTGTTGTTCCTTGTTGTGCCTTTTGTATTCAACGCATGGTATAGGGTATTTGATTATACTCATGACTATATTATTATTGTTGGTCCCATGGTGTTGCTTGGTATCGACTATGTACATGATTTTATATTTTTTCTACTTGAGGTCATATTCTACTATTTTTCCCTTGATGACATATTTAATGACTTTGTATTTTGGAAAAGTCTATGGTTTACTAGTGTTACCGCAACCCAAGTAGATGGTTTTGTTGGGTATTTGGATTGTATTCATTATAGTTTTGTTGTCCCCCATAACATTTGTCACCTATATTCTTTTAAGTATGTTGCCTCCTTTCATCTGATACTTTAGTTGCAATCTGTAAAGGGGTCAATTTCTTATCTTCAACTCAATGGTGTTAGTTGATGCTACTAGCCAATGCGTCAATTCTCTTCCTTCTGTGTGGCTTGTAGGATGGAATATTACTTCCTTTGAGACTTTACCTCATTACTGGTGATATAGATAGATAGTAATTATTAGTTTTAGGGGCTTCATAGGCTCTCATAATGATGTCACCGCATTCATTGGGTTTGTGGTCAAACCAATATTATTCATTGCATTCTTACTAATTATCCTAGTGTCTAGTACATACTTGTATCCTTTACTTTGATGTTGTCATAACCCATTGTTTAGTTTGATTCTACCTACCTTCATTACCTTCAATTTCTTTGTTTTATGGTTGGTATTTGAATTTCTATGTATGGAATTCGATTTGTTTAGGCAAGTCAACCCTTCATAAATGAGACAATTTTTGAGTATCCTTGGCATACGCATAGTCTCGGTTGAGATTGGGTTTTGTAGGAAGCTCAAAATGCAACTTATATTATGTCTATTTATCAGCCTATATTTTGGATTGTTTCTTTTAGCATAATCAATATTCTCCTCAAGTTCATCACACTTGTCTTATGGGTGGAATCAGTTCACATCTCTCAAAACAATTTCTCTGGAAACAGTCTTGGAGATGAAATTCAATGTTGTGTGGCAATTGAACATACTGTCTTTTCTTTGAATTGGATGTTTGAGCCCTCAAGGTTGTGCCTACGTGTCCCCTATCCTTCTCCCTTGTTGGCATTGTTGGCAGCCATATGTTCATTTTGGCATGTGAACTAGGGGAAAAGCATATCAATGCTCTGAGAATAATGGTCAAAATAAAATAATATTTTGAAACCATAGTATGGTATCCTTCGGGTCCTGTAATCTTCACCCATCAGATGAAAGACTCATTAGGTAACCTTTTTGTGCAAAGGGTATAACATAGCATTTTTGTTATTTCAAGACATTAGGATGTTAAATCTTGGTGTTAAGCTGTAAGGTTAGTTTGTTTCTCATTATTCTTGTTTTATGTTGAAAATACTTGGGCCTTGCTGCAAAATTGTGATTCTTTTGGGAATTTGATTTCCTACTTTGAGTACTAGATTCTATTTACTTGAAATCGATATGAAAATTGCCTTTTGATGATAATAAAATATTTATATATATATAGAGTTAAAAGTCGATATCTCCTTCTCTTCAATAAAATGTATCTATTATTTAGATTGTTGGAATATTCTTAATTTGATGATTCAAAGCTTGGGAATTGGTTTGAATTACTTCCTCTTTCGATTTCCTATTATTCTGATTTATATCTATCGCTTAACCTTTTGATTTGAGTTGATATGATGAAAATATATATATATATATATATATATTATAATTGACACTCAACCCTTGTATTGGCCTTGAGTATTATTTAAACGGAATTCAATTTTATAAATATATATATATATATTAGATAGGTGTATATAAATATATAAATAGGTATGCAAATAAATACTTAATACATTCAAGTAAAATGAAATGTTTACAAACAGATTCTCAATTATAAGGAAGGTTTATACAAATGTATATAGTTATTAAATATCACATTATAAGCTAAGAATAGATATTGAACTAAAATAACTAGAGAAGTATGAGTATGGTATCGATAAGGTTATATGTGTGTAAAGAGGAAAATTATTATTTAGTTGAATTTATAAGGTATGAGAGTGCAATTTAAAAGTAAGGTGCTAAGATATTTTAGTTATCAAAGATGAAACTTTATATATATTAAATAAGAATTTTGACTCAAAATTGGAAGATTGTATTGACAAGTAAGTTAGAATTATTCTCCTTGAGATTAAACAATGGTTCCTCTTGCTTTTACTTAATTGACGTAAGGCTTATTCCATTTTGTGTTTTACTTTTGGCATCTGTCATCCTATATATATATATATATATATATATATGTATGTATGTATTCCATTTTAAATTGGGATAGAATATTGAATCATGGTGTTAAGAGAAGTATTTGTATAGCGAAGGTAAGGTTCTTGTAGTATTAAAATTCAAGTTCATCAGAGGATCAGTTTGTTATTGTTCATTTATCTATATTAGCTATATTTTAGGATGCTCAAACATATTTTTATTATATTATATAATGCTTAGTAGCGGGAAGAATATTTAACTAAAGATTGGTATGTATCTAGATAGTAGAAGAACTTTAGTTGTTATTCTTTTAATATGTGGATTTCATCGTATTTTCTTATAATTAAATTTGAAAGATAGTTGATTATTATCATAGATATTTGAGTTTCATGGTGTGAATGACTTATTGAGTAATCTGAGTTGTGAAGATAATGCCTTTTATGGAATATATCATGGTTGATTCGATTGTTTGTTTGTATTGATTTATTGGGATTAAGTTGTGGATCAATTGACTATTATTGTTGTAGTGATTGTTGTTTTGATTCAATGGTTTATTAGTCAAATTGTGAGTTTGTTAGGGTATCATGTGAGGAGAAAATTGAGGTCTCCCTTGGATTCCCTATTGGTTGGTTTTACTATTGATTAATGCAATTGATTTTGATGGTTCCTTGAAGTTATGTCTCTTTCTTGTGATTGGTTTTGAAACGATGTGATTTTATGTGTTGAATTACTTGGAGTAATGTTTTGAGATTATGTTGGGAACAAGTAGAGTTTGAATTCCTCTCAATGAGAAGTTATGGGTAGTTTGGTCTTTTAGGCTTCTAGAGGCAATGGGAAAACCTAATTTATGTTAGATTTCCATGGTTGGATCTTTGTGAATCATATGTTCTTATTTTGGAATTTGATTTCTTGTGGGTGTTACCTTGTACCATGGTTTTTCCTTTTGATGTGGCTTTTGTGCGAGAAGGTTCATGCCTCGCATATGTACTTGGTCTTCATGATTTTGGTGCTTTGTGTGATTTGGCACACCCTTGTTGTTTATGGATTATTTTGATGCTACTAGAGAGAGTGGCTCTTCATGGGGGTTGGTGCACAAAGGGGAAACCTAGATAACCCATGGAAGAGTTTGTTTAATAAATGATAACCTAATAAAATTAACTAGTGGGTTGGGTAGTTTTACATTAATAAGATAAGTAAGGTGCCTCACCCATTCCTATAGTGCTTTCACAGGCTAAGGATGGGCTGAGAAGGACATGGTCAGAAATATCACTACCTTGTCCTCACAAAAGGTTAGTGGTCCCACATGTTTCACCCTATGGGGTTGGCACCTAGTGAGGGGCAGCCAGGATAACCATAGATGGGGGTCGGTGCCTAGTGAGGGGTATCCAGGATAACCATAGATGGGGGTCGGTGCCTAGTGATGGGAAGCCATGCGATGACACTCTTCCTATAGTATCCTTGTTATTTTTTCCCTTTGCCTTTGTGTGCCTCTAGAAGTAGTCATCCTTTAAGCAATCGTGTTTGATGCAGTTGTTATTTATGTTTATTGTTGCTATTGTTTGTGGAGTCTTGTAGCCTTTTTGCTTGACTGTTTGATGTTGTGGGTCCTCCTTATGATCTCATTGCACAGGGGGTGGGCCTTAGGGTCCATGTGGTTGGGTGGAACATGCTATGCACCCCATTGGGTCCCCAATCAGAGTTCGTGAAGCGCAAAGTTGTATCGATGCAATTGATCTAGAGTTTCACCAAAGTTCAGTTGTATTGTGTTTACTTAGTTTTTATCTCTTGTAATTGATGTATTATTCCCACTATGTGTTGGGAAGCATTGTTGTACATTTGTAATCCTGAAACGATATAATTTCATATTATAAATATGATGTATATGTATATTTTGATTTGATCAATGTAATGTATGTATAATATTGACTATATCATGTGTTCATTTATGGATGTTATCATTGATGTAATATAATAGATGTATGAACTTATGTTCTTATTCTATATAATGGTTTTGTAATGTAATATTGTAATGTGGCAAAAATTATTATGGGATATGGGTTTATGTTATGTAATGCAATTGTGTGTACCCTAGAGGATGTGGTTGGATAATGTATATGTACAATTGCATTCAAGTGTTGGGTGTATATGTACATCTTATGCTACGTTTTACTTTTAAAAAAATTGTGCTATAATTTGTTAGTTTTTAGTTGTCCTTTGGGGTTTATGCGGCGGGCCGTTACAACATATAAGAGTTAAAATTATTTGGAGAGTGTGTCAGTTGGTTATCAATCAAGTCAATGACAACTACCAAACTATGGATGAAAAGCATACTCCTTACAAGAATATGGTAGATAGTATGAAGGACCTTTTCATTGATATAACTTTTGAGTAGATTCATCACATGAACAACCAAGCAATAGATGTTATGGCAACAATTTTATCATTGTTATACATGCCATACAACTTCCTTCAATGTAAATTCTTGGTAGAACAACTTCTCTTACCAACTTTAAAAATTCCAGAATATGAATTTGTGTCATCATTGGTCCTAGTTCCCCATGGTATCATGACATGTTCACCTACCTGAGCAATGGAACCCTCTCATCCAATATCACCTCCAACCTTAAAAAGACATTTGTTAAGAAGGTATCTTGATTCATGATCCTAGGTGATACCTTATATCACCAAAGCATCGAGGGAAAATTACTACAATGTCTTAAACAAGAGGAACCCTTGACTTCCTTAATAGAAGTAAATGATAGCATATGTGGTTTCCATTCTAGTGGTATGGCTTTAGCTAAGAAACTATTGAGGACGGGGTACTATTAGCCAACCATGGAAAGACAATCCCATTAGTATGTGTAGAGTGTGTCCATTGCCAATAGCATGGAGATCTTATTGATGCTCCAACTCAGGAGTTGCAACCAATGGTCACACCTTGGCCTTTCTCATAATGGGGCTTGACCTCATAGGAAAGATCACTCTAACCTCATCTAATGGTCATAATTTCATCATAACTGCCACTGAGTACTTTACCAAGTGGGTAGAAGCCATTCCTATGACCTATATAACAAGAAAGAAAATTGCAAAGTTTATCCTAAATTACCTCATTTGTCGTTATGGTGTTCCACAATCCCTTATCATACAACAAAAAACCCTTCAAGAATCAATATGTGAAAGAGTTATGTCAAAGGTTCAACATCCAACACTGGTTCTCTACCTCATATTACCCCAAGGCAACAGTCAAGTTGAGGCTACAAACAAGACCATTCTAAAAATTCTAAAGAAAACAATCAATGAAGCTTGTTGTGACTAGCATCTATAGTTAAATGCCACCCTCTAGGCCTATTGAGCTAGTATTTTCATGCCTACAGGTGCAACCTCATTCTCCTTCATATGGATCAAAAGCCACCTTGCCTATTAAGGTTGAGCTTCCATCGCTACGAGTGTCACTGGAGAATCTGATCACTGATGAAGAATATAGAGTATCGTAGCTAAATGATCTAGATTTCTTAGATGAGCATCATCTTGATAACCTTAATCATTTGGAAGTATACCAAAACTAATTGAAATGGAGCTATAACAAGAAGATCAAGTTTTGTTCTTTCTACGTAGGGGATCTTGTCCTAAAGCTAAATCAAAAGAATCTTCTAGATCATGACAATAAATGAAAGTTTGAGCCTAACTAGCTAGGTCCATTTGTGGTCACAACAAGCTATGGATCAGGAGCATATCAATTGTCAACACCTAAAGGTGAACCCTTGTAGAAACCAACCAATAGTTTGCATCTTAAAAAAATTTATGCCTAGGCTTGAAGGGTGTAAATCTAAAAATAAAAAAGAATAAAAAATGATCAAAAAATCCAAAGAAATGAGAAAAGGGATTGAGAAAAGTAAAGAAAAACAATCATCCTCTAGTGAAAACCACTTTGATCGTGCTTTGGGAAAGTACCTTGGTGAAAACTTGGAAAATAGGTGCCTCACATAAATAAAGCATCTCCATTTATTCTTTGGCTCTTTATCCTATCATTCTTGGCATCACATCCATCCCATTCATCTTATTTATTTCTATCACCCATATGTGTCTATATCATAGCTTGGTATTGTGAAGTATCATATCCCCTTTAGTACTACTTGGCATATTCCTAAGGTCAACTTGTCCTACCTATATCGAGGTAGTCTATCACATCACACTTCAGGGGCCATTTGTCTTGGATCAGATTGGGTTCTTGTATATCTTAAGGTTATTGGAAATCCCATCGAAAACCCCAAAAACATTCATAAAATCCCATCAAAATCCAAAAACACTTGCAAAATTGAAAATCCCAAAAACATTCATAATATATTGTATAGCCAAAAATCCAAAAACATCCAAATTCATGTACAACCAAAATCCAAAAACATTCAAAAAATTGTAAAGTCAAAATCACATCAAAATTCCTAAAAAGGTCAAAACATTGAAAATACAAAAATAGTACCATGTCGAACTATGAGTCTCTAAGCTTGAATGTAGGCAAGGCCATCATTGATGTGCCCCTGAGACACCTTAGGTCAATCCTTTAGAAGTCCATCATAATAAACTGACAATCCATCAATTGTTAATATCTCATCGTTAATAAGTCAAGTTAGTTAAACTACATGGTCTCTACGTGTATAACATAGGCAAGGCTCATTTTTGATAAGCCCCCGAGGCCCTTGGGATAGTCTTTTAGGTTAGGTTCTTGGTCAAAAAACTTAGAAAAACCTTAAACATTTGAAATCTTAGAAAATCCCTAAATATCCAAATATTGAAAAACCCCTAAACATTCAGAAAACTCATAAAACACAAAAACATTTGAAAACTTAAAAAACCCTAAACAACCTCAATAATCGAAAACCAAAACATTCACATAAACTTTTAAAAAGACCAAAAACAACTTCAAAAACATTTTCAAAATACCAAAAACATTGAAATATTCTAGAAAATTCAAAACCATCCACCCCATTTTTCTTTCACCCGCAATAACTTTCACCCATAATAAATCAATCGTCACCTTCAACCTTTGGAAAAACAAGTAGAAAACAAGTGTCGCAATTTGTAAAGTGAGAACCTAATTGTCAAAATCTAAACTTTGGATCATAGGTAAATGAGTCAGTGGAGTTTGTATCAACGGCTTATCACACACCTCATCCTAATCAAAACATTTGATAACATGTCCTAGAATGCATCCTTCTTGTGATGGACATCAACATCAAAAATAAACTTAGCTAAAATTAAACTGGAAAGAGATATCTAGATAACACTAACTATTTGTCTTTGATCTTTTCTTATGATTTATCTTATTGAACCATTTTGAGGACCTCTTGATTATGTCTCAATTATTTAGAGAGAAATAAATGGGGCATCGATCATTATCTTTCGTTTGTTGTGCTTGTGGATATTCTTGTAAAATAATCCTAGTGCATAGTTGCTTAGTTGCGTGTAGGGAGGTTGTCTGGAGTAGATTGTTAACTATTGCATATGCTTTGGTCCAAGATATTTTGAACTACTAAACTACATTCCAACAAGGTTTTTGTATGTAAAGGTGTGAACAAGGATTATCCTATCTATTTTCAAAGTCAAAGTCCATTACACTAGATACAACACCATCTTGGTTATCAATACCATGATGCATTGTGTCTATGTGTTATATCAAACATAAGGAATGATGGAAAATCCCAATCCCAAGATATGAGAAAATCATCATCATCATCTCTCATCACCATATCTAATAAAGTCTCAATGGATCATGGACTTCTTGGACATTTTTTATCAATCAATCATCAAAATAAATGGTCAAATCATTCATCTCATTCTTCTATATTCTTTTCACACTAACCTAGTATCATGACAGTCAACAAAAACATCATCATGCATTCATCCTGCATCCACAAATCATCAGCATGCATACATCTAGCATCATCACAGTATATAATAATAAAAGAAAACATAATCCATTGTACTATCATTTAAGTTGTTTCAGACAACATAGATTTGTTATTTTAAGCATCCTAATCCATATCACGTATCGAACACATTTCCTAGGCATAAGAATACATCACATTATCATAAGCATGAACATTTGCATTATCCATATATGCATCCATATGCATACATCATCATATCATAAATGGCATAGAAAAGTACACAAAAAGAAATGCAACCATATCATCTATATCTACATAGGCCTAACATTTCATAACATCCATCCCATAACATATCATCAAAAAGTATTGAAAAAGAAGATAACACATCCATCACATCTCATATACATCATATCATTACATCATTTCATAGTGCATAAACATAAATAAAAGAAGGGCATCCATCACATTGCATCCATACATAATCATAATGCATAAGCAGATCACATCACATCACATCATATGAATCCATACATTCATAAAGCATAAAATAAAAGGCACATCACATTATGAATTTGAATCATCTCATATATATCATATAAATGATTGTCATGGTACAATATCTGAATCAGTGTCTCTATATCAAATCAAAATTACAATATCCACAAGGATATCAAAAATGATCCCATGAATGTATATATGTATAATGAATTGGGAAAATAATCAAAAAGTTTCTACACAAACCAGCTAGCCCTTGTGGCTACTCGACTCACCCCTAAATGATGGTTGCTCTTCGGCTCTAGGTGGTGCTCCACTCCTCTGTGAAAAATCAGGTTGTCTCATTTCTTGAGCAACATCTCTTTGACAATGCATACGATAGTAGGAAGCCCATAACTGCCTATATGTACAATCAGGCCAATAATTTCTATCCTTGTGATGTAGTCATCACCACCTCCAACTACTGGCTCCACCCAAACTCTTGGGCTAGCTGTAAGTCCAGCTACTACTACAACTACACCTCATGGTCTATTTATGTTGTCATGGCCTGAAGTTGCTATTGTAGTTGATCATTCTCTCTACTTGTAGCTGGTCTCTCTCAATAGTGAGAGCCTATATCTATTCCTACATTTGAGCATCTAGTCGTACGGGTGGAGGAAGCAGTGTTGCAGTTGGAACCTATCCATCATTCCCATCCTATTGCCTTGGCACTTGTGCCTTGTCCTAATCTAACTGTTGTTGGTGCCCGTCTCCCAGTACCTGCACCTTTTCCTACACTAGTTGGTCCTACCCTCTTCCCTGGCCACCATCCCTACCTTCTTCTTGACCGCCATCTTAGTCATGGCCTCTTCCTCTACCTCTACCTCTCCCTCTACCTCTAGGGTATCCCCCCGTTGGATATTTCAAGCAAGTAGGTGGCCTAAACCATGCATCATAAGCAGGGGTGTCCCTGCATCTGGTAGGCCCTAATTGTATGCCCAAGGTTGTGCAATGAGCTTCCTAAAGTCATTGACTCCCACGGTGGGGTCAATATGCACTCCCCACTACACCTCCCTTTGTGATCTAGCGAACACTATAGTGTAATCATTAGTTGGTACATCCTGTACATCCCCAAACTACCAAGAAATGCAATCTAGGAGATATCGATCTATCATTGTGTGCTCCCTCCCCTAGAGGTAGCAAGTCTGTTGAGAAAAATATAGTTGCTTCTAATCATCATACCAAGGTGGAGCCTACAGCCATGGCCTCCATCTGAACATGATCATGTCATCAATGACACAACACTAATAAGCTAAACCTGTAGGGATCATGTGTTGGAGAGTCATCAACACCCTATACCTAAAGACGATGGGCTCATCCTCGTGAATTTCTACCAAAACCACCAAGGGCATCAATACTACAATATGCTTGTATGCCCATATGTGGAGTAGTGTAACACCTGCTTCGATGCTCATACCCTCACAGTAGACAGCCTCATACATGTCATGGTACAATGAAGCAAGAAGAACTGGACCCCATGCGTACATCATAGTCCTCTTAATCATCCCCTCCCAGGCCAATCCCTATCCTAGATCGAAACCTCTACCCCATCGGTCTAGGGTAATGATGCCAGAAATTAGTGCCACAATGAACAATCTGAAGATATCCACCTGCTTGTGGAATATATTGAGGTCTATCTATGATCTAACCAAGATAACATGTAATCTATTCAAAAGATAGCAACATGCATCCCTCCTAGCATCCATGTCATGCTCTCTATGAATAAGCAATCGCAATATGCACCACATGTTCTCCAATGTAATGGTGGCCTCACCAATGGGCATGTGAAATGAAGAGGTCTCATTGTGCCACCTCTCAATCAGTGTCGTCATCATAGCAAGGTGGGTCCAGAACTTAGGAAAGAAAGTGATGAAGCCTAAACCCAACAACCCAGCCACTCCATGTCCTTATCATCAAAGTCTCTCATAGTAGCCAAAATTTCTAAACGGTACTCTCGTGACATCAACGGTAGAGGAACCTCTTGCACACATCGCACACACAATGTCAATTTGCTAAAAAGTAAAAAAAAATATCAAAATTTGAGACTTTGCATCCTAAAACATGAAAAGCATCATTTGAAATCAATAGTGTCACTCTTTCATGGGTGTGTTGATGTATCCATTTTAGGGGTCCATCACCAATTTGGTGACGTGCGTAGCTACGCTCAATAGAAAATAAGCATTTGCATGTGTCGCTCTATTAAAAATTCGGGTGCATTGCTAAACACTATGTGCATTTCCCAACCAAAAAATGGTGGTGTGCCACTAGAAAAAAAGGTGCATCGTTAAAAATTCAATAGCGACGCTTCTGACACATCAATTGCGTCGCTGGACAGTGATGCACCTAGAAACCTAATTTTGACCCCCTATTAAATGCACCTAAAAGAAAAAATTGAGATAGGTTTTGAGTCACATACTTGGGGTCCTACGTCTACTCATCGCCGGTACTCTCAAACTCACTCTGAAAGATGAAGAGGAAGCACTCATTGTGCCATTTCATTAGGAGGTCAAAGCTCATAAGGCAACAAATCTCTCAAGTGTGAATGCACAAATGAATTGGAAGTGTCACCCTTCTCACCTATTTAAGCCTAAAAATTAGGGTTTTTTGCCCTAATTTGAACCAAAAGCTAGGGTTTTGACCTTTTTACCTAATTCCACCTTGTACAACCTATTTTGGGTTGTTTTTTGTGTTTTTGAGGCCTTTTTTGGCATCCCGAGGCTTGTTTTAGCACCCGAACCTATATTTTACCTTTGTCGATAAATCAACCCAAATTCAAAATTTATGCTTGATTTCTCAAGGGGGTAGGGAACCATCATATTCCCTCTGTTGGGGAAATAGTGGAAATCCAAAACATTAGAATTTTTTTTTTCTAGGCAGCAATTTTAATCCGAAAAGCGTCAGTCTTTGAACCAACGTAACAAGTACCTCACTTCAAAGAGGGGGAAAATGTAGACACTTAAAAATATCCTAAATGACATCATGCACTTGAATCAGATATACTAACTCCATTTCATCCTAAAAACCCATCCTCTTTTCACTTAATTAATTAAATTATCCTAGCAATTTAATTAATCACATCATTTTCATCTATTTACCTAATTGACCTAATATAGGTTAATTCACCCCTTTCATGCTAACCTTTCATCATGTTAAATTAGATAAATCAACTTGTCTAATTTGAATCCTGAAGTCCTCTTATTTAATTAAATAACCCTAAGTTATTTAATTAAATATCATGTCACATCCCCCTTTTCATTAAATAAATTAATTATTTAATGAATATCCTAATTCCCCTAATTTGCATAATTGAAACTTTATTTAACTATCAAATTACTAATTAAATCTAATCCTACCACTTGCAAGGGAATATTCCTCCTTTGCACATTCCTCCAAAAGGAATATTCTCATGGAATATTCCTTCTCCTTTGTACAATTAAATTTGGTTTTAATTAACTAAATATCTAATTTCCCTCACCCATGAGAATATTCTCTTTCTTCACTCATTTGAAAAAGGGAATATTCCTTTTTTGCAACAAACTTTCAACAAAGCTTCTTAAGCAAGTTTTTAAAGTGTGTTTATTTGGATGAATGTAAGCCCTTGATTAAATATCATCTTGCATCCTTAACCCTTGATGGGAATCCATGATCCATGCCTCCATCTTCCTTCCATTCTAATTGTTGATTGATCCTTTTGCTCTTGGCCATTAGTTTCATTTTTCCTATTCTATAAATAGAGCTTGCATCTATTGAATAGGGATCCACCTTTTAATAGTAAACTTATGTTGTTAAACTCACTCTCATCTTGCACTCACATTTCATGTTTAAAAGTATTTTAGGTTAATTTCTTGCATCATATTAGCTTAGCTTCCATTAGTGGCTTCTAGGGTTACTTAGGTGTGTTAGCTCTCAAAAACGCAGGTCAGATGCCTCAAGAGGCTGCCAATCTCTTGATACATTTCAGGGTAATAGACAAGGTTAAAAGAATTCAACCTTCTACTCTTCAGGTGCTGCCAAACCTAGGCGGGTGTACCTATCTAAATGAAGTAGACTTGTCTTATGATTATCTTTCTTGCACAATGATTTGTCCACAATGGTAGATGGAAGCGAACAAATGAAATCAACTTGATAGCAATAGCAATCTTCTAATCTAAATCCTAAAATGCTTAATTAACAGATATAAAGAAACTAAATGAATCAAATGATGAAATTGCAGAGACTAGTGCCTTATTGGCTATGCGGAGTCAAAAGAAACAGAAGTGAGCAACTTATTCTGGCAGAAAATCAAATTGATGGCATATGATATGTTTATAACTTGTATAAACATGCAATATTTTGACCACTAAGCTCTACTTTAATAATCCAGATGAATTCCCCCTTATTACTGTGATCAACAAAAAGGATTTAATCTCTGCTTGAGAGAACCAATAGGTTAATCACACAGATACAGCAAATGTGCACTGATAAACTGGAAATAAGCTTGCTACTTCAATTTAAATAACCAGAAAGAATCAACTTGGAGACAGCTTAGCAATACTTTTCAATAAACTCAACATACAATTGATACCAAAAATAAACTACCACACCAGCTGAATTTCATTGAAATCACCATTTGAAAGCATGCAACATAGTCTCTGGAATGAGAACTTTATTCTACTTTGTCCATTCCTAATCTACCTACTGTATGATTCTAAAATCTGATCATAATCAATTACAACCAGGGTGCATATATATACACCAGCAATCAGGAAATGAATTACTTCCAAATCATGTCGGCCACCGAGAAATCGGGCTTAGTCATGTCAGCCTATGACAGTTATTTTATCCCTCACATGTCGGCCACATCGGAAATCAGGCAAAAATCATGTCGGCCACAGCGTTAGAGTCTCTATTTAATCATTACTGAACAATTGCCAAGACAACTGTGTAAGTATGCCAAAGGCAATTCAATCATTAGTCGTTTCCCACTGTTCATTTTTGCCGTGACCCAGTGATGTCGGGAAGATACCATATTGAAAACCTTAAGTCACCCCAAGAGCACCTTTCTGTTATATATGTTCTGATCACTGAGACACAAGAATCTTCATACCAAAATGCTCCTTTGTTTTGTTCCTTGTCACCATAACCTTCAAACATCGGCAAGACCATATATAGATCACAAAATGTTTCACCGAAAGTCCCTTCATCCATCCTGAGTCACCGAGACACGAGCAAACTCCCGCCGAGAAGCATCACCCATTCGCATTCGCCAAGACAATGTATAGTCGAGGAGACGTCCCAAAGAGTCCACCGAGTCATAGTGAAAGCTTACATGAAACATTACGGTCGCCGTGACAAAAGTCCTTTCTCACCAACAAGCCTATCTGCCCCATGTATGTCGTTGTAACTTCCAACTATCGGCAAGAAATCTTGTAGATTATTTTGTCACACCGAAACAACCGAGCACACCAAGATTGCCAAGAGAATTCCAACCTTTCGCCAAAAGAAATCCATTTTGTATTATCGGCAAGACCCAACGGGCTCGCCAAGACCTCTTCTCGAACACCAACTCATACCGATACACTCTCCCGTCACCGGTTGAAAAGACAATGAACATCGCTAAGACATAATGCCGATAACTCCAAGCTCTACCGATGAATCCTCATAAGCGCAAGTTGGTGAGACCCGACCCATTCGGGGAGACCTCACCCCGGTGAAAATACTTATGCCGATATACCTTTCCTCCGTCGCTGAAATAGGATGAAATTCATGTTGATAACTGCCAGTGAGTAAAATCCATTCGCCATGACACAAGAAATGTCTTGCCGAAAGGCAACACAGACATTTACAAGCAGAAAAGCGGATCGGGGAGACCCAAAAATTGTCACGCCGATGCAGACTATGATGTGAAAAATGCAAGACCCAATAGAAATAATGCAAAATGTAAGTAGAATGTCATGATGGAAGGGAAGATGTGCCTATGATAAGGACTCGTATGGGAACCTAGGGGAATGAAAATTAGTGAAATCAGGCAGAAATTTATAGTCCCAACAAGGTGCATACATTTAGCATATTTTGAAACTAGGGTTTTAATATTTTACATCTTTCATACATTTAGAATAGCTTAGCATATAGTCACATCAATCAGCATAGCATTTATCATGTTAAAATAATTTTCATCACGTTTTATCATACATCTTACAATCAATTTTGTCAATTCTCTTCAATAGAATCAGTCAAAATAAGCTCATTATCTTAGGTATTAGGAAAGGGTCGCCATTCCACATCAATGTAACACCACTTCCCCAATAGGATAAGTTTCAATGGCTTAGATTAGATGTTTTTGAATCTTTCATATTTTAATATGTTAGTTTTAGTGGCTTCTTAGCTTAGTTTGCATTGAATTATTTTATTGGGACTGATGTTTAATGCCTTAATTATGCTTTGAATCCTCATGGATCAAGTGCAATTATCCTATACTAAGTCATTGGTCACAATAAGATAATTTAAATTATTTTTATCTTGAAAAGTATAATAGATACATTAGATGTTTCATTACTAATATAGGAACATTAGTTCAATGCTTAGACTAATTCCTTGGACTTAATGAATGACCTATCTATTATTCTAGATCACTTTCACAACTAAAGTTTTAATTTTGCAAGTGTAAATTTGAATTGACATGTGGATCTAATATGTACTTGTATATTCAATCTTGGCTAAATTTTAAATTGTTTGTTTTAGCTCACCTTGATATTCTTAGTATACCATGGCTCAAAAGCTATTTGTGGTTATTATTGGTTTGCACATTATGGTGATAATTTCTCCCTTTTTAAACCATATAATGATGATAATTCAATGACTAGATAAAAAATCAATGATAACACTATCAAACATGAAAGATGTCCTAGATGTTTGTGCAATATAATTTTTTGGATAAATGCTCCTAATAATGTGTGCAGATAATAAATATAACTTTAGGATGTAAGAGTTCTTAGCTATATCAATTTCCTCTAAAAAGAACTAGGGTGAACCTTATAAATACAACACTAAGAATCATAACCAAAATGTTTCCCACCTTGATTTGACACACAAAAATCATAAGGATGGGTAAATTTAACCTCAAACTAGAATCAAAAGTTTAAAATTAAAGTGGTCATTCCTTTAAGTGTGGAAGTTATTGAGACCACTTTCGTGGTTGTGGATTTTTCCTACAATAGGAAAGGGGTAAGAATAATAATCAAGACTTTCCCCTATACACGCCAAATGTTATCACCACTAGTGTGAATAAATCATAAATTTACATACACACATGTGTTGCACATATTTGATTGAACAATTGATGGATCAATCTTGTTCACATGAAAAGAAAGAGGAGAAATATAGAATTCAAAGGACTAACCTCTTCATGTGGATGGATTACCCTTTGGGTGTGTTGGATCCCAAAATCATCTCTCCACTTCCTAGAACTAAATCTCACTCACAAGGCTAGGGTTGGCATCATGCAAATGAAATCAGCTCATCAAAAATGTGTGGAGGGTTGAGGGCCAACTCTATGAGAGTGGGTTTCATCTCTTATTCTTCAATCTTAGCTTAGACTCAGGAGGGTGTATTTGAATAATCCATAAGATTAGAATATGTTTTTATTTGAATGACTTGATATTGGTAGGTGGTTCAGATTGGTGGTTATCTATTGGATAATAGAGTCACAACACATTGAGAAGAGAACAATATTTAATAAAAGAACATGGACCTATGTATTTCCATATAAACATGATCATGAATATTTGTGATAGAGCATATTTAGTAATCCATAATATAAATACATATATTCATACATAAAATGAAAGAGATCATTACAATACTTATAACAATTTCAGAATATTGCTACATTCATCTAACCCACATTACATTCATACCAACAAATGTGACAAAGTAAAATCCCTAGTTTTGACTTGGAAACCCTCTTGGATATATGCATACCATCATGGAAATGTTATATTACAAAATCCATTTACAATATTAATTTCCCTTGATTATATGGGTTTGTAATTTACCCAAAAGAAGTGGACTAGCATCTATGGTTGCCCTGCAACATATTGGAAACTCTCTAGTATCTGAAGACCACAACAAAACCAAGCTCTTTCAAAATGAACCAAAACTCTTGATGTAAAAAGTGTGAGGTGAAAGCCTAATTTAGAACACTATCTGATAAATGGCATAGGATCATTCCTACCTAGAAAATGGGCATCTTAGATTGAAAAACATGGGAATTGAATTTTGATAGGTAGGTGACCTTTGCAATAATGACAGGTAGTTGGTAGAAAAATCAAGAATGAAGCTTTGGTGCCCAAACATATTTTAAAAAGTATGTCATCAAATCCCTAGCAAGTGGAATATATATTAACGATGTATCAAATTGATAGGAGAGTAGAGGAGAGATATTTGTAGAGAAATACCATGAAATTATGACCATTCTGGAATTTTATAGGATCCTTCTACGCATCTAGATGAATTTGTGGGTTTCCCACTTAATCAATTTTTTGAAGAAATTCATCTAAAATGCACCTACAAGGAAGACTGTTTGAACTAGTCAACTTCACAATTGATTTTGGTGCTTGGTTCAGATGAAAATTTCTAATGATGATGTCAAAAAAATGATAGGATGATGTCAAAAAAAGGATAGGATGTTCTTAAAATGGGATGATGTAATGATGACACTAGTAGGATGGGATGTCCTCAACAAGGTGGGATGATGTCAACAAATGATGGCATGCAATAAAATGCAAGTGGACTAGTTTTGTGGGGGAGACCAACTAAATTAGTTAAGAATGTGGGTTTTAAAAGGTTTAGTTTAGTTAGCTATGGAATCTTCACAAAAATTCTAATGATACAATGATTATGAAATGGTGGTGTCATAGAGGTATGGGATGCAAAAATTTCAAATTAAATTATGTTTAGCTAGTAAAGATCAAGTTTAGATCAACCTAGGACTTTCACAATCATTTAAAGTTGGCTTGATAAGTTCATCAATTTCTATTTTTGTCTGTACAAATTATCCATATTTTCAAGATATGGTTTCATATTAATTAGGATAATTAAATCACATAAAATCAATCTAACCTCTTTGCAAAAAGGGAACAGAACCTAGGTAGATTGGCTCTCCTTTTAGGAAGTTAGCCAATCATAACACCTTTGTTGATTTTTGTTCTAATTTTATGCAAAGAAAGGATTGATCCGGGTTAATCTATTAGTTAGATATAGGATCTCTTTTCGCAATTAACACCTTTTAGGTGCACTAGATAGAGAACCCATCAACAACCACCACATTAAAGACTTCAAAGTCTTCTAATTGCAATATTCTCCTTGTCACTAGTCCTTTATCAATGAACTTGTGAGCAGTGCTTGCATCAATAAGTATCCTAAGTCACTATTTTTTAGATCCCCTCAAAAATAAGGGATTATACCTAGGAAAATCAAAAATCTTGGAAAAGGAGCCTCCTAGGATTCCTTCATACTCCTTTATATTATCTTCTTCCTATTTAATTCTAAGTTTTTGGTTCTTCCTCTTAACTTGGTAGCTTAGGTTCCTCGAATCCTAACTCTTCTTTAGAGACTACTTCAATGTAGTGCATCTAACCCTTCCTTAAACACTTTTGTCCAAGCAACCAAGGATCCTTACAACAAAAGCACAACTTCTTCCTCCAAAATTTATTATTTGCTTCTAAGTCATGGCTAGTGGGTAACTCTTGGCTTGGTGTATCTTCTTATGGAGAATATTCCTATGAAGGAAAGTACTTTTTGAAAACTATTTCTTGGTATAGAAGTCTTGAGTGTTAAAGCCCACTTAATTTATTCCTATAGGGAAGTTAGTTCAAAGGATTTGACTAGTCCTCTAAAAGATTAATTTATTACTAGGAAAAGGATGGGAAATATTCTCTTTGAGATATTAGGTACCATGATGGATAACTTCTAAAATTTTGTCACATAGCTCTCCACTACCCCATTATTTGAGTTGAGACGATTCCTTAAATTGTAGCTTCATATCCTTCCTATCAAACCTCTTAATTAACAACCTACAAAATTCATTGTGCAAGTTGATGGAGTCATGGCCTTGAGTGATTATTTTATGGCATCACAAATAGTGTGCAGTCTCTTCTAGAACTGAGGCTGCAAAATTAATAGACTCATCCTTTGTCATAGGCCTGAGAGTTTGGTATGTGTCTAGTTTTTGCACTCATGTACAAGAAGTAAATTTGTTGGACCCATTATAGGGGATAATGTCAAATTTCATAAAGCATGTTAGGAATCTCTATGTGGAGTGTGGTATCTTAGTTTATTTTGGGATTATTCTTGCTATGTTTATTTAGATTTAAAAAATTGGTAAGGAACATCTCATTTCAAATTTCCACTGGTAATTTTTGACACACAATATATCAAACTATGATATCATCAATGATTAGATTTTGGGCTAAGACTTATGAGGTCTCTCTCTCCATATGAATGAAGGTGAGTTGGAAAGGTCTAACAAATGATATGTGTAGATACCTAAAATTGTCCTAGTCTGTAAACTTAACACTTTTATACTAACTTTTACCCTTTTTCCCTAATGATTAAATAATAATTTATTATTTAATTATCATCAAATATCATATTTTACAATTAATTAAGAAACTTTATGTTATTTATTTAATTAATTCTAATTCGCCCTTTCTGACTAATCAAATAAATCTTATTTATTTAATTATGTCTAGATTACCATTAATCTTCTTGATTAATTAAATAAATCTTATTTATTTAATTACGTCAAACATTTATCTTAAGAGAGCCAAATTGGACACTACCTTTCCATATACACACTAATGCTTCATATTTTTCTATAGGAACAGTCTTGGGACAAAATAAGGTAAAAAATATTCCATTTACTATATCGGCAAAAAGTTTCAAGGAGCTAAACTTAACTACACTATCACAGAGAAATAGATGTTGGTAATTGTTTATGCTAGTAACAATTTTAGGTATTATATCATTGGTTATCAAGTCTTTATCCACACAGATCATACATCCATAAGATACTTAATGAAAAAACCTATAGATGGGGGAGACTAGTCAAATGGTTGCTCTTGCTTCAGGAGTTTGATATAACAATAGTGGATAATCCAAGGAAAGCTAATGTGGTGATAGATTTTCTATCTAGGTTTCCTACACAAATAGGTGTTGTGGATGGCTCTTTTCCAAATGAGAATTTATTTTCTCTTACTATACACATGCCATGGTTTACTGATATTACAAATTACCTAATGGAAGGGCATATACCATCACATTTCTCCCCTAGAGAAAAGAGACAGTTGATGCATAAAAGCTTTCCATATTCTTGGGTAGTTGGTTACTTATTCTACACTAGTCTAGATAATAGAATGAGAAGAAGTATAAGATAAGATGAGATCTTTGACATTCTAAAAGATTTCCATGATGAGCCTTGTGGAGGTCACTTTGCAACCAAAAGGACAACATTTAATATCTTGACAACAAGTTACTATTGGCCAACTCTCCACAAGGATTCAATGAAGTATACCAGGATTTCTGTTAGATGTCAGATAATGGGAAAACCAACAAGTATAGATGAAATACCTTTGCAACAACAAATAGCACTAGCACCATTTGACAAATGGGGGCTTGATTTCATTGGCCCAATTTCACTAGCCTCTAATAATAGCGAGTATATTTTGGTTTGTACAAACTATCTGACAAAATGGGTTGAAGTAAAGGCATTATAGTTTGTAAGAGATGGAAATGTAGCTAAGTTCTTGTATGAAGAAATCTTTACCAAGTATGGAGTACCTAGAGAAATTTTCACTAATCAAGGTCCTCAGTTTACTTCTAGCCTTATTTATCAATTGGTTAAAGAATATTCAATAAGAGATATAAAATCAACACCTTATCATCCCCAATCCAATGGGCAGGTGGAGGTTACAAACAGAGAAATTGAGACATTCTAACAAAAACAGTGCAAATTGATAAAAATGATTGGAAATCAAGATTACCTGAAGTAGTGTGGGCTTATAGAAAAACATGGAAAACAACTAGAAGTTTGACACCTTATGACCTAGTCTACAGGAAAACAACTTTTCCAATAGATTTTGAGTACAAGACACTTAGGATAGTAGTGGATTTAGGAATGGATTTGAAAAAAGCACAAAAATAAAGGTTGCATAGTCTAAATGGATTGGATGAAATTAGAATGGAGGCCATGCATCATACAGAGATCATTCAAGAACAAAGAATCATATGGAATATTCAATTTATAAAGGCCAAGGAGTTCATTGTAGGTGACTGGGATTTACTATATGATTCCAGGTACAAAGACCACAAGTGTAAGTTACAATCTAGATCGTTGGGACCCTATAAAATTCAACAAGTATTTCCCAATGGAGAAGTCAAGTTAGAAACTATAGATGCAGTTAGATTCAAATTGTTGGTGAATGGACATAGATTGAAGATATACATACAGCCAACTGAGAAAGATGATTTTCTTCTTTCACTAATGTATCTATATGGTCAAAAGAATGGTTTGAATACAGACAATCAATCATAGGATAACACATCAGTAGTAGATACAACCAGTTCTCACTTTGCCTCAGTAGATGACCTACATAGTTCATCTCCTAAGGTTACTTAGGTATAAATTACTATCCCAAACTTTTATGCACACACAACACAATTACTATGATTCACAATCTTCTTCCAAGAATGCTTCATACTACCAAAGGGACCTGTAGCTTAATGTATTAAAGTTTCTACAATCTAGTTTGGGACCTATTGTAGTAGGGACCTATAGCTTAATGCATGTGATTTGTCATAGTTCAGTTCAGGACCTATTGCAAAAGGTATCCACAATGCCATCTTTCAAAACATTTAAAAATTTGTGCTAAATTAATTGTAGTTCATCACCTTTCACTCTAATTTTTCCCACAAATGCAACATTTATCCTATCATATTAAGTACATGAAACATCCTCATTTTGTTCCACGTTACCAATTCAAATTTCAAGCATTTGAACTATCACTTCCAATCACATCATTTGTACTTTCCACTTCATTTCCTTACACATTCCAACCTATCATTAATTTCACCATACATTGCAATTAACTCTTCTCAAATCAATATCATACTATAGATACTCTTCAATTCACCGCACACATGTAGAGTTATGTTAATCACATATGACAAGTATGCAAACTACACTTCCATAATTGTCATAGATTTTCAAATCTTTCATTATGTATTTGCATTCAATTATGCATGTTATCTATTCATTACTTTTATTTCCATATTTTACAATCATACTCTTCACCTATTTCACATGACTTGAAGTGAGGTCACTTCAAAACTTAAGTTGGGGGGGTAGCATATAAGCCAAATTTTTAGTTTTCCACCACCAAAACCCAAATGCAAAAACAAACATACAAACCATTTTTTCCTTAATACCTTTTGCACCTGCAACCTTTTACTGTCAATTCCCTAGATTCTAGGCTAATTTGAACCCAATTCAAGCTAAATTAAGCTATACAAAGGAAAAAGGGATGTTAAAATTACAGTTACAATGCAGTTATAATGGAAAGGTGAATGCAAGTGTGGCAGATAGAGAGGGTTGGTAGGCTGTTGAAATTGAAATTTGAGTTGAATTTCTAGAGCATTGAGCAAAGGAAAAATATTTCACCATGAGAGGTGAAACTATTCGAAGAGAACCATCAGCCCACAAACAAATATCAGAGGACACATTATGTCTTCCCATTTTTACAAGGGTTAGATGGTTGGACTACTTCCTAAAATTGACATAGTACAACGAAGATATGATGAGGCAATTTGTAGCTACATTACAAATTGATGAGGCCACAATCAAAGAATCAAAAGTGGATGCTTCAGAGGTAGCAATTGCACAAGTGTTTGGTCTATTGAGGGTTGGAGCTGAATTCCTTGTTCGAGCAAATGCAGTGGCTGCCAAGGATGAGTTCATAGAGATAGGAGAAAACCTTGACTCCTCATCATAAGGTACCAAGAGACTATCAATGTCATGGGTATGGACCTCTTGTGCTTCTTATATCATTAAGCACATTACATGTGATGGTAGGATATCTCTTTTGTACACTATGCATTTTAAGTTGCTAAGTCATCTTTGTCATAATAGATTGTTCAATATGCCCAATTATCTTCACAATTCGCTAAAAAGAATGGGGTCTAAATATCAGAGGAAGCAAAATGATTCAGCCTTATCACATTATTGTCTGATAACCTTGTTAGTAAAAAGAAGCCTTAGAATTTAGCATCCACAGGTTTCTTGGGAGATTTTTGTAATTTTTAAAGATATTAATCACATCCTTGAGGAAATTGTAGTTCCAAAAACCCTAGAATCACCTATTGTGTCTATAAGAGAAACTCCTCTTATTTCACCTGTGGCTTCACCTACACATAGCCAAGGTAAACTTGAGGACCAAAATGTGAAATATTTACCACATGTAGCCTTTGGCCAACCTACAGCAAAAGAAACCCCATCTTCCTCTAAAAAACCTAAGATTGAGAAAAAGATAGGTAGTTATTCCACACCTTCCAAGGTACACAAGAAAAAGAAAGATACACTAGAAAGGAAATATACCTCACCTAGGTGTTTAGGCCACTTGAGAAAGAAAGGTGTTATGAGAGGAAGTGTAGAGAAACCATAAAAGGAAACAAGGGACAAAGGAAAACAATAAGAAGATGTTATGATGGTTGAAACTAATTCAAAAATGAAAGAAAATTCCTCTAAAAATGTACATGTGTAGTGAAGAGAAAGTGATATACATATACTACCTCTAAGTCAAATTCAGAGGATATTTTTGTTGCTAATAAGATAAGAAATAGAACCCCGATTAGCCCTAATAAGGAGGGTTATGATTATACAGGAGTTATGATGAGCAGTTTTAGAAGACAAGGAAATGTTTTTTGAAGACATAAATGTTAAGGAGCTACAAGAAGCTTTAGAAAGGAGTAAATAGCTAGAGGAATTGGTACAGACTTATAAGAAAAGGGACAAAGAAAGGGAGATAAAGATACAAGAGTTGGAGGAAAAGCTACAAACATATGGACATGGGGAAAAATTTGACCTGTTGGCATAGCTTGTCATAGTCAAAACAGGGAATAGAGAGATTGTAGTTGAAGATAAGAGACCCCCTACTATGAAAACCCCAACTTATCATACAACCCTATCCCTTGGGTACCAACTGTGGAAGGTTAGGAATTTTCTCAATAAAAGGAAAAGGAAGAAATGATGGAAAAACATTCTAGAGTACTGGAGGGTAAGTATATGGAATTGAAAAGGTTAGAAATTAAGGTAGAAGAGGTAGCAGACAAATTTTCCCAAGTTTTTAGATGCAAACCCCCAATTAGAACCTATACCTTGTATCTACAAGAAGAAAAATTGTCTACAATTCAGTAGGTTGATAAGCAACTAGCCAGTTTCCATGAGCAGGAAATTTGATTTCCTTAACATTTTTGTTGATTCTACACCAGATGAATAGGACCAACTCTATGAATATTATCTGCATAATTATGTAGTGCCAAAGGAGACAAAATGGAACCCCTTGATGTTTGTGGGGAATTTACAGGTAAGGGTACCATGCCCTCTATTTAACACTTAGGACATGCACACACCATATAATTTTTTTGATTAAACAAGTAAAATGATTGTGCACTAATACCCAACATACACACATGGCCATGAATCTACACACATGGTAGCATTGCATGAATGACATCATAAACCAATATATTGCCTGATGGCGGGGTGTAGGAGCATAAGTTGAGCATGTGGGATTCATCACACATACTCTAGACGAAACTAGGCAACACTAGACACTCATATTACACCTACTATAGTTTGCATAACCTACTAATAATTAGGTAACCTACATACTCATGGGGTTTCAATGTGTGTGACAATGGCATGTTCTAATTTGATAATCCCCTTTTTTTGCGATAATTCTATTCCACTAGGTAATGACAACATTACTATTGGAGCCATCGATACGAATGTTATTATTAATGCTTTGCAACATTGAATTTTACTTTTAACATAACATTATTGATGTAACCTTAATAGAAACTATCTTATGAAATTTATTTTCAATAGATATTGTTGCTAGCAAAATACAAGTCATAACTACTTGAGCATTTGAATCATATTCGTTATCCATAAGGTTAATATAACACAATTCTCTATCACCCTATTATCAACATTATTATGGTTTCTTGTTAATATTATTAATAATATTAGTCTTGGTATTAATATTAAGTTGTTAAGCATCAAGTTAGTACCAACACTAAATAAATAGATTTTGATATTAATTCTATTTTATTAAAATTAACAATAGAAGTAATATTAATTATTATATTTATTAAAATTGAGTCGTTAAACATCAATATTAGTATCAACAATTAAATCTATAGATTTTCATGTTGATTCTAATTTGTTAACATTAACAATAGAGGTAATATTAATTCCTAAATTCACTAGATAGTGATGTTAATATTGGATTTGCTAACATTAATATTATTTATTTATTAGATTAGCATTAAATTTAATTGCCAATTGTTATTAATGTTAGACTCATAATTACAGATATTAATATTAAACGTTAATAACAAGATTACAAATAGTTTCTTTGTTTTCTTTTACTGTGCTAAGTAAATTACTAGAATATTACCCATTATAATTTTAGTAAACTCCAACGGCTAAACTAATCGGTTACCATGAGCATGTGAGTGATGTAATTAAACTTTTATGGCCCACTTGTTACCTCTAGAGCATATGAGACTAAATCCTGCTTGCAACATTATAAGGAATCTATATTCAAAGGATTAACTCTATTTAATAAATCATGGCATCCATTTTCAATGAGGAATAAGGTGCCTGGAATTCACGTGGGTTTATCCTTTGTAAAACTATTATTCAATAGAATAAGTTTCTTTCCCTAATCTGGTCGCCCAAACAAGAAAACCCTATTTCCTTTTTTTTTTTTGTTATTGTGTTGACTAGGCCTGGAGGGCAACGATGGAAGTTTCATGAGGATTGGTTCCACTGTATTCAACTTTCATCTTCTCTATACTAAGCCCTGCATCTTTATTTTATTCTCAACCCAATCATTTTGAATATGCATTTTTCAATGTGCAGGGCATTGTGGAGTCTTTTATCAATGCAACAAGTTTGACCCATGCCTCAATTGAGGAGGTTGTAGCCTCCACAAGGAGCCATGACTCCCTCAATGGGGTCACACCCCTGATGTATTTCATGATTTTTTTTCAATATTTATTGATTTACATTTCATTCCCCTTATTTTTTTAAAACTCCTTTTTACATGTTTTTTTCCTGACCTTTCATCCCCACTAAAAACCTATTGATGTACTTATATTAGGATCTCTTTAGAGATCATTTTTTATATTATAGGGTGTTTTGATATTGGAGGTTAAGCATGCTTTCTGTAGGGAAATAGAATATGGGTTCTCCTTTAATGGCATGCCTTTTCTATGAGGAAAGGGAGCTCGTTGGCTTGTAGGTTGTGGCCCCTACGTCAACACTACCCATTGCTACTATTATTCACTTTCTTTTTTTTTGTACAAAACGTAGGTTCCTAACTTGTTTTCTTCCTATTAAATTCTATTGTTTTTTGTCTACTGTGTACAGAAGAACATGGGGAAGCAATGTACAAAGGAAACTCTTTCACATATTATTTTATTATCCCTTCCATTACTAAATGGAAATAACATGTGTAATTTCTTGCATAAGGTGTGATGAAGAAAGCAATCCAAAACAAAACTTTTCAATATACCAAGAAGAAAAAATGCAACCTTAATAAACATCCATATCATTTTTCTTTTGTTATATAATGAAATAGATGCATAAGATAACCATCCATCTATTAGAACCATAATATCAATCCATCCAAATAGGACATTAAACCTTGTTTCTCATGCCATTATTTTCTTCTAAATGGCAACTCTAGCAAAAAAATTTCATTCCATAACTTCTAGGGAAGTAGATGTACACCATACCTTTTTCAAAACAATATGCAAAACACAAATAAATTGAGGCATTATTCCTTATAGCATTCATATCTGAAAATAACTCTATTTATTTTTCCTTTCTGATGAAATGAAAGATGATAGAACTACACAATAACCATTCCTTTTATTTTCTTTTTCAATTCTTTTACATATTCCATTATTGCAAGATTTAGCTAATATAATCCATTTATTTTGTAGAGTTTTTTTTAAATTTCTATGGAGATAACACTTCAACCCTACAATGCAAAGTGATTAATTCTCAACATTTTATACAGTACACATCACCTATAGCAAAGATATTTCCATACATGAAGGGAATATCATACAACTAAAAATAATGATTCTCAAACACATACAACAAGGAAGTTTTCTCTCAACAAGGAGACTTAATACAGTTGAATACAATGACACTTAACACACATTTACAATCTGTAGGTTAAACTTTCTTTTACTAGCTTGAATGAACAAGTTTACAAGAATCCTCTTAGAGGCCTTCCCATACACAACCCAGAAGCAACACATTTGTTTGCAACACTTGCTTTACTATATAAGGGTGTAAACTCGTGCCCAAACCTCCCCTAACCACCTTCTTGCTAAGCCATTTCCCTGCACATTAACAACAACTCATTCCATGACCAATGGGAGATCACCTCCCAACATTAGGGTTGAAAATAGCCCACCCCCAAGCTAGGGGAAACACCAAGATGACAAGGTTGAACAACACAACATTCAACCATGATATGCATATATACTATAGCAACATTTTAACAGAACCAACAATATTTTACACAAAAAAATCCATGTAATGAACACATTATAGGTTTATGACAACACATCACTCACAACACAAGACTCTCCTTCAAGAGCCTAAAGAGGGGGAGTGGGGACATCAACAAAACAGGGAGAGTAGAAAAATTTTATACACATATAGCTTCATATATCCTTATTTTCTTATACATAACACCAGCCATACTTCAACTACCCAAACTCCATTTCACACCCAATCACCACCATACCATGCTATGTAATACACCATTTTTTCACATAGCCAAAGTAAGCTTTCCATGGGTACTCATACCCTTCCAACAGCCCCCTATATGGACATCTCACCCACTCAACCCCACATGTGATGAAACCTCCATACAATGGTAGGTTCATTCTACATGACAAGCATCACACAACACAACAAACAACACAAAATCTTTACAAACAAAATGCATACACTTATTTTTATTAAAAAAAAATGACACAGAAGGGGTAACAATATTAACCTAGATTGTCCTCAAATTGGCAATGGTAGATGCAAAACCAGTAATACTCTTCTCCAAGCTCCTTCACTCCCCTCAAAGTTGATAGCCAAACTAGCATGAATGAGAGGATCCCAATGCCAAAGGTTTTTTCAAAAAAAAAACTTTCACAACAACCCTAATTACTCATCTTCAATTGTGAGGGTGACAAGTGTCACCTCCATAATTGATCACCCAACCCTTCACACTTTTGGTGTGAGGGTTATTTTAAGCATGCCTAAGAGTCCCACACCTTATCCACTTTTTATATTTCGTCACTTATAAATAAGGCTTCATACAAGGTGTTCTAAGGCTTTAAAATTAACTTTTAAATCTATGAAATTACCCCTAAGCCCTAGCCTTATGACCTAGGGTCATGAAAACACCATAAAACATTAATAATACACATTAAATCTTGGACTTAATATGTCATTACACTTAATTCAATCAAGACAATGCACCTAACATTACAACAACATTCTTACTAGCACATGACACATAATAACCACATCACATAAGGTCGTGACATATAAGACCTTAATCTCTCCAATGAGTTAGGTCAGTTTCATAGTTATGCACACACGTCACCTTGGTATTTCCCCAGGTCCACTGGTCATGGACTAAACCTACACACTCAATTCAAACATTAATCCATCATCATAATAAAATGAATCATGAAAGATACAAGATGATATCTATATGATAGCTTTTAAATAACTAAGAAACTCATCAAATTCATTCATCCCATGACATTAGAATCATAACAATAATAGAATCAACTTCAAACAAGATAGATCATAAATGCACTCATGTGATATCCGTTTAATCATATTAACATATTCTCATAAAAGAAGGATAACAAAATTATTAGATTAGTTCAATTAGCTACATAACACTACAAAACCATATTGATAAAGATAACACACATATATGAGTGTAATATATCTATGGTAACATCAAAGTATGTTCAACATCTATGATATCAAAGCATCCATAATCAAAACTGTCCATACAGATCATACAAACCACCTAAGTCACAAAAATTCCTGGTACTGAAAAGATAAGTCTCGCATCCTCCCCCCTAGGGTTGGACTTCCTCTTGGAAGTCCCCAAATAGATGAGAGTATAATGTCCTCATATGTGATGTGTCCTTCCAGGTGGTAGTAACCTCATCATAACTATCCCTTTGGACCCTGACTTGTTCTAGCTCTCGTCCTTGAAGGGCCAATTTTTGATGACCCAAGATACGAATGGAATCCAGCACCAACTGGTCGTTCGACTCCACCTGTAAGGAATCCCAATCCAAAACATGAGATGGATCATGCACATAACATCACAAAATAAAAACATGAAAGACATCATGGATACATGATAGGCTAGGTAGTAGGGCTAGATGATAAGCAACTAGTCCTATACGCTCTAAAATCTCAAAGGGACCCACAAACCAAGGTGCTAGCTAAGAGACCTTTCCATATTGGATTGGACTCTTATGTGGTTGCACTCTCAGGAATACGCAATCACCCACTACAAAGCTCTAATTTGTCCTCTTAGCATCTTCATACATCTTCTGACAATATTGAGCCTCCTATAACCGTTGTCTGATCAGAACTATCTATCACTCCATATCCTATAACAACTCTAGACCAATGAAAACCCTATCCTCAATCTTGTCCCAACTCAAGAGAGTCCTGCAAGGTTTTCCATACAACGCCTAATAAGGTGCCATACCTAAAGAACTATGGTGACTATTGTTGTAGGAAAACTCAACTATGTGAAGGTACTCCTCCCACCTAGATTGATGATCCATCACATATATGTGTAACATGTCCTCTAAAACCTAATTAACCCTCTATGTCTGACCATCTATCTCTAGGTGATATGTGGTACTGAAATTTAGTTGAGTGCCCAAGGCATGTTGTAATGCTCACCAAAAAACTGAGGTGAAAAATGAATCCCTATCTGATATGATCATGTGAGGAATCCCATGCAAACTGACAATGTCATCCAAGAATACCCTCGCTACTGTAGGTGTTGTGTAAGTATTTCATATCAGAAAGAAGTGAACCACCTTAGTCAATTTTTCAACTGTCACCATAATGGCATCATGGTGTTGAGAAGAAAAAGGTATACCAACAATAAAATCCATGGAAATGGTGTTCCATTTCCACTCTAGAATCTCATGGGGGTAAAGGATTCATGTTGGATGTTGGTGCTCAACCTTGACTCTCTAACACTCAAGGCACCGAGCAACAAACTCTACAATATCTTGATGCATCCCTAGCCAATGATACAACTGACAAAGATTTGCACACATCTTCTTCACCCCTTGATGTGTTGCATATGGTATTCTATGAGCCTCCGATAATATCACTATCCAAAGATCCCCAATCTATGGAACATATATATGCCCTCTATGATGTAGCAACACATCTGAATCCAAGGTCTACTCTGAATATTTTCCCCTAAGGTCCTACTAAGACTGTATCTCACTCTGAACCTCACAATACCAATCATGCTCTGGAAACTGTTGTAGAATGTGAGTCCTCAAGTATGTGCCCACTATCATAGCCATCAACTCATGTTGTCACCTACTCAATGCATCAGCTACTACATTCTCCTCCCCTTGATGTAATGCACATAAAATTCATACTCACACAAGAACTCCATCCAACATCTCTATCGAGCATTCAATTTTGGTTCCATGAAAATATACTACAAACTACAATAATCAGAGTGAAGCTCAAAGTGGTGGCCAAGAAGTAAGTTTCACCATCTAGTAAGAGCATGAACTACTATTACAAGCTCTAAGTCATGTGTGGGGTAGTTAAGCTCATGGGTCTTGAGTTTTCATGAATCATACGTGATCACTCGACCCTCCTACATAAGTACTACTCTGAAACTATCCAATAACATGCATCTGTACAAACCATGAAATCTAAGGTTGTATCAAGCACTAGTGAGACACTCCTTGAGGGTCTGAAATTCCCTCTAAAACTACTCTTTCCACTCAAACCTCTTCCCTTTTTTTTGAAGGGAAGTAATGGGATGTGTTATCTTGGAGAAACCCTCCACAAAACGATGGTAGTAATCAGTTAACCCCGTAAAACTCTTGACCTTTGTAACATTAGTGGGTGTCAATCAATCTATAATGGCACTAATCTTCGATGGATCTACTGAGATACCATTTCCTAAAATGATATGAACTAAATATTGTACCTCTTTCTAAAAGAATGAGCACTTAGCCAAATTGGCATAAAGCTGATGTCACCTCAAACACTACAAAACCTACCTCAAATGCTCCTCACACTCCTCTACTATTCATTATTAAATCAGAATATCATCCAAGAATATCAACACAAATCTATCCAAGAAGGTGTGAAATGCCTTGTTCATTAAGCTCATGAACACTGCAAGGGCATTCGTCAACCTAAATGGCACCACTATATACTCATAGTTTCCATAATGAGTCATGAATGGTGTCTTGTGAATATCTGCCTCTACAATCCTGAACTGATGGTATCTATACTTTAGTTCAATCTTGGAGAACACCTTGTCTCCCCTCATCTGATCAAAAATATCATCAATCCTAGGAAAAGGGTAGTGGTTCTTAATTGTCAACTTGTTTAGCTACATGTAATCAATACATACATGAAGGGCCCCATCCTTCTTCTTAATGAAGATGACAGGTGTACCCAAAGGTGAGTCACTAGTTCAAATGTCTACATTCTCTAGTACCTCCTCCAACTCAATCTTGAGCTCATTAAGCTCCTGTGTAGTCATCATGTATGGTGTCCTTGAAACCAACTGAGCTCCTAGAACTAAATCAATATGAAAATAAACTTCTCTATGAGGAGGCATCCTTGGTAACTCTGAAGGAAAAATATCTACAAACTCTTTGAGAATAGGATGATCATCCAATGACACCTCTATCAAGCCCTCTGACTTATCAGTGATAGTGATAGAAAACATTTGGCATCCACTTCTCATGCACTACTTCTACTACATATTTGATGTCATGCGAAGAGAAATGGGCCTATCCATCCCTGAGATCACCAATGATGTACCCTGATCATCAATACACTTGATTTTCTTACAACAAAAATCTATCTTAGCTTGATGTGCTTTAAGCCAATCCATACCCAACACTATGCCATAGGATCGCAATGGAGTAATATGAAGATCCACCATGCTGGTGATATCCCCAATAGTCAACTGACAACCATGAACCATTGAATCAATGACTACCTTGGCCCCTGAAGCTAAATCTACCTCCCACCTATCATCTTTCCTAGATTCCACTAGCCTGCAACAATCCACTATGGCTGGGAAAATAAAAGAATTTGATGCTCCTGAGTCAAATAATACACTAACGGATATACCATCAATCATACCTACTACCTTCCGGTATTGGCATGGTGTGATGGTTTATAGGTGGCATTGTTGTTCTTGCCACCAAGGTTCAAACCCCATTGGGGTGGTATTGTTGAATGGTTGTATCCGGTTCATAGCTCCGGTCAAAAGCGTTTACCCCTTGAATAAAAAAAAATCATACCTACTACCTCAATAATGGTGGCCTGATGCTCAACCTGATAGTTCTTGACTACTGCAAAGACCCAATGGGACTTTCCCACATCGCCAACTATTAGCTTAGAGGGTCTAGGATAGGGTCCTCCTACTACAAAACCCTATGGGCACTCCTAGGCTAAATGACCCACACCACCACACACATAGCAAGTTCCTCTCGACTATCCCTATGTTCGCTAAGTGCTATTGAACTAAGAAAATTTGGGCCTCCCAAAACTACTGTGTCCTCTAGAAGACTGTTGGGATCGAGGAGGAGCTACATGTTGACCCTATGGCCTATGATCTCTATGTGGGTTCTGCATGTGCCATGCTCTTAGATTCCCACCCTGTGTACCTTGTTGAGGCCTAGATCTTTGTGTCTAACTTTGTTGATGTTGTGGCCTAAGACATCCAAATGAGGGTCTAAACCCCCCCTTTGTTGAAGGGGTAGTCTACAAAAATTGTGCTCCTGATGGTCCTAATTGCAGTTTCAAAACCACTCTCGAGACTCTTGTCTCCTACTATGTACCTCCTATAATATGTATGCCTTCTCCATGGTGACCTTAAGGTCCTTGAGATTGGCCATACATATAGGTCTTGAAATGTTGGGGTTCAATCCCCTAATGAACCAATTGATAAGTAGCTTCTCATCTTGAATATAGTCCACACACTACAAAAGCTCAAGGAATCAGCTCTCATATTGAGCCATTGTAAGGACCCTCTACTGCAAGTCATGAAACTCATCAATACACCTATGATGAAAGTGATCTAAAATATACCATGCTCTAAAGCACTCTAATAAGGTATCCCACGTAATTGTGTCCATAAATAAGTGGTACTTTCGCTCCTCTTGGCACCACCAAGTAGAAGTTGATTGTCTCAACAAGTGAATATCCACCCTAGCCTTAAGGTTTCTCCCATATGTTTGCAACCCAAAGTATCTATCAAGACTAAGTAACCATGAATTTTCCTCCACCACATTGGTGGATCCTAAAAACTCTAGTGGCTTAAGGTGAAGCAAATCACTAAGTTGGTCCCTTGCATCTCATAAGGCCTTAAGTGTCCTAGGTGGTGGAATATGCATTGACTCCTCCTCTGACTCCCCTTCTCATGCTCCTCGATAGCGTGGAGGAATCCTACTACACTCACATGACCCTACATTATGCCCCTCACCCTCAGACTAATCCACATGTGGTACCTCACCCTCAGGCTACTCTGCATACGGTACCCCTATTGCTGCAAGTAATCTATGCTCAATAACTCCTATCAGATTTTTTAGTCTTGTAGTATCTATGGTCCTAGCTCTAGTTGCTCACCCCGATGAGCATCCTCTATATGTTGTGACTCCTGTGGCACATCGGGTCCATGAGATCCTCTTGGATTTCCTCTCCTTTCCTTATGATGCATCCTACAATTTCCAAGGTATACCTATTAGTTCGCTATTTAACTTAGCCCAAAAGATCCTAGTGTTTGAAAAACCTAAGCTCTAATGCCAAATGTCATGCCCTCTATTTAACACTTAGGACTTGTACACACCCAACAATTTTTTTTGATTAAACATGTAAAATTATTGTGCACTAATACCCAACACACACACATGGCCATGAATCTACATGCACATAAGCATTGCATGAATGACATCATAAACCAATACATTTCTCAATGGTGGGGTGTAGGAGCATAAGTCAAGCATGTGGGATTGATCACACGTACTCTGGGAAAAACTAAGAAACTCTAGACACTTAGATTATGCCTACTATATTTTACATAACCTGCCAATCATAAGGTAACCTACATACTCACAAGGTGTCAATGTGTGTGACAATGGCATGTTCTAAGTTGACGATTACCTTTTTTTGCGATAATTCTATTCCACTAGGTAATGAAAATATTACTATTGGGTCCATCGATACTAATGTTATTATTAATGCTTTGCAACGTTGAATTTTACTTTTAATGTAATTGTTACCAAATTTTCACCTACAGCTCAATTTGGTAGAGCTAAAATAGTTGATTACATTTGAAGGTGAAAGGGATCCCAACAAATTTCTGCTAAAAACTTAACCATTGCATTTAAAATTTTCAAAAGAGAATTCAGTTTTCATTGTGCAATGTTTTGCAACATAAAGGAAACTATATAAAATTACAAGATATTGCTTTCATTCATTTTGTAATGGAATATACACAAGATTGCATAAATTTTGTTGTTTCATATATTGAAAGGAAAAGAATGATCAAATGTCCCACACAAGTTGTGGGAGTAGATGAACTAAAGCAACATAAAGATATACTATGCATCTGAAGATGAAAGTAATGAAAAGAGAAAATGAAAAGAAACATATCCATCATTTCCTAGCAGAATCTTGTGTGGGTCTTCATTGTCTTTAGCTCCTCCTTGCTCTTGACCTTCAGATAAACTTGCATCATGATGAAAAGGGTTAGTTAGAGCTTCGGATATGAATCTCATCATTTTTCCTATCAACAGAAATATAGCATATGTATATGATGCATTAAGGCATTTGAACAAGTATCAAATGTATGCAATAGAACCTGAAAATCAAACATCACAGGAGCATTGAGCTTCACTATTTTTATCTAACATGTTTGTTCATTGTACAGGTATAGGTGAAATCTCATTGTTGGATTCATTTTCATTGAAATTTCAGCATGTGGTGAAAAATGGGCTCCCATGAGGGTTGAGCCCAGCATGTTGCCACTAAGTCTCAAGAGGGGAATGAGGTAAGGAAAAACATTTAGAGTAATTCAAATAGAAGCATTTTCAACTTGAAGAATAATTCATAAAGTGGTTGTAAAAAGAATTATCACATTTTCCATTCATGATATCCAAGTCAAAGGTGCAATGAGGCAGCCCTACACCTTGAAATGGGAACCACAAATGAGCAATGAGTATTTAAGATGCTTAAGTAATCTATAGATCATAACAAAGTGCACCTTTCCTCATTAAAAATTGTTTTTTGCATACAAATATTTTATGTTGTCATTGTTTAGCTTTGTTGAATGGTGTTATCATCATGATCTTATACCTTTTATTGCTGCCATACATCATGTTTGTTTCTATTTATGTTATTTGAAGTGCACACTTTGAGCCCGTACAACCATCAAGAATCAAGAGGTGATAACAAATAATGCTCGCATAGAAGGAACAGCAGAGAGTGTACTATTCATGGAGTATAAATATGGAGCATTCATCATATGCATAGTCATCAAATTACCTTACACAAGCTATCATCAATAAGGGGATAGCAACCATGTTTGTTTTCAAAACTAGAAGGGGTAAAAAGGTATTTACAAGGCATAGTTACAAGGGAATGAGCAAACAAAAATGGAGTAAAATTGATCAAGTCATAGCACAAAGGATATTCTTGTTGTATTTGAACAAGGGTAGTAGGCAATGTCAATAAATTTCTTTCATACTTGCGTCAATTAAAATATGTTCAAAGAAGTAAAGTGCAGACCTTTAATGGAGAAGTTTGAGCACAATCACTAAGAAATGGATAACAGTCATCATAGCCAAGCAAGGAGTTATAAGTATTAGAAATATTGCATAATCATGTGAGGAGTAAAAGCGTTCAAGTACTTCAAATGTTCCTCTATCCATGTTTGATCCATTCAAAGGCACTGTACATTGTTTGGAAGGATATCATTTCATACATATAAGAATATAAATATCAAGTTGTAGCTGCCTACAACAAAAGTTAAAAATGCATGAAGAGTACAAAGTCAATCATTGAAAGACAAGATGATAGCTTATAGGCTAAATGGGAAAAGATATTTCAAGGATTTGTGCAAGCATAGTAATTGTATTCCACAAGGTCTCTTTTTCTTTCATGAGATAAAACACTTTATTGACTTCTACCAAGTTTTTGTATTTTAAAAAGCTTGTGAATAAATTTATTCTAGAGGTTTGTATATAGCAAAGTCTAATCATTTACAAGAGGTGAAAGAGTGGACTTTTCCCATGTGAAGGTCTGTAATCTTGAGGGCTTGTATGCTACAAGTGGAGTAAATAATGGTTTTGGCAATGCCTCTAAGTATTACTGATAGAGACCAAATAGAGATAAATGAGGCCTTGTCTACACAAAGATATAAGTCTGCAAGATTTTCCTCATAGTTTTTTGGGATTCAAAGGCACATAGAATGAACAAAAACTTCAAGGAGGGTCTCCAAAACACAAACCCAGATTGGTGCAAGTCTCAAGGTTGCGGGTGGGTGTTACTATTTTATTTTTTCAGAATAATGTAGATGTTGAGCTAGGGTTTCAAGCAAATAGCCCTCAAGTTTGTGTTCATCAAAGGAATAAACATAGATTAAAAGAATTGAAATCTTTTAAAAGAGAGAATTCTATAAGCTTGATAGGGTCGCAGCCATGAAGCTCTATTGAAGGTAGCATGAAAATAAGAGCCAAAGAAAACCCTAGTCATGGCGGCCATTATGGTGGTCAAAGAAAATACACCCAGATTTTGCAAACCCTTGGCCAAGATAGGAAATAGTGAAGCCACAACCAGCATTGCATTGTTTAAAGCTCACACTTGTAATGGAGGTCACGGATTTTCAAAACCTCACAACATATCTACACAATGAAGAGAATATGCAGAGAATAATATTTATACTTCATTGTCTCTAGTTTCTGAAGGTAAAAAAAATAAGTAAAGCTTGCAGCCTTAGAAGGGAGAGAATAGATTAAAATCTTCAGAGGCTGAGCATATGAAGGGAAGCAAAAGATAGCAATTTTTTCAAAAAAAAATCTATAGAAAATAAATAGAAAATTTCTTCTCTTTCATAATAGAAGGTGCAGAGAAATGCTTACACACGGCCTTGTGAACTTTCAAACATTGTAACAGAGAAACTGCCTCCAAAACAAGTCCCATATTCCCCAACCATTCATGGCGGCCTCAAAGAAAAAATGGGAATCAATAATGTTTTATAGTGAAGAAAATACATGAGTAAGTGAGGAAAACTGCGGGTTAAACCGCTGCAAGTGCATTCAAAATGGAGGAAATGAAAGGTTCTTTGCATATTTAACTGAAGGAGGTACTCACCACACATATTTCCTATAGAGAAGGCTTATAAAACTCCATGGAAAGCTAAATGAAACCCTAGCATGGTGGGAGTGTGTAGAGAGTCTTCACCAAAATCAAAAATGCAAAATGAAAGCTAAAAGTTAGGGCTCGTGGTTTTGTGTGTTAGGGTTTCCCATTTTCCCTAATTCGGCCTTGTGTATTTTTCCACATTGTTTTAAAAATCCCATGCCTTAACTAATACCTTGGTGGTATTATTATTTTACTTGCCTAATCCTTGAATACCTTAGTGTCTCTTTATGATTTTTGAAGAAAATCATATGGCTATGTGCCTTGAGTTTTGTGATTTTTGGAGAAAATCAAATGCCAACACCTTAGAATATTTAATACTTGACATAATTAAATCAAACCATATTATGCCTTGTATTTTTGCAAAAACCAAAACAAACTCAAGTCACTTTCCCTCCTTTTTGCAAAAAAATGAAACTGCAAACATTGTAAGTCATTAAATGCAGTAAAGCAAGAAAGTGTGGAAGGAAACTTCCAGTTCACCTTCTATTTTCTATTTGAGTTCCAATTGTGCAAATTGGAAAGATTCAATGAATTGAGCTTCTATTTCTATTTCAGTCAGTTTTGACTTTTTTTTTTAGTCTTTTTGGGTCAATATGTTTAGGAGGGGAAGTTTCCACATATTCTCACTCAGTTTGGGTCAATTCTATGCCCTATTTTTGAGGTTTTTCTCCTTTGCTCAAAATTCACACTAGATTTTCTATTATGGGGTGCAGTTAACTCATATTTTTCCCATTCACTCTCAGATACACATTGGAGGGATATATTGGAGAAAAACTTAGTTTTTCTCAGTTGAGATTTGCTTCTTTCTCTCTTGATCACTTGTAGAGAGATTTGTAAGCTTTATTTTGTAACTCATTTTTATGTATTTTATACTCCTTTTAGATCAATAAAAGCAGCAGGGCATTCCTATCTCATAGTTTTTGTCTCATTTTGCAATAATGATTTGATGTTGTCATTGTGATTCTAAGTGTTTAGTCTTTGTAATGTCACATTATTGCAAGTGGGGGTACAAAAATTTCATGTAATACAGGTTGTATGTTGTGTTTGATTTTGAACCTTCATACAAATCACTTTTGTGTTGTATGTTTCATATGAGGTTGTGAAAGTTAGTGTTTTGAGAGTTCATTGTGAGTTGATTTAGTGAATAAGTTTAAAGTTATGGTGCATCACCCTTTAGATTTTAGGATTTTCATTTCAAGTTATCCTTCTATCCCTTTTCTCATAAAATTCTTTAGTTTAGGTGATCTACCAGGGAAACCAGCCCTCTCTGGAGATTCATTCTCATCATAAATCACCCACAACTTGAGAATGTTTCCATGTTTCAGCATGATAGTTGAGTTTAACTCAACTAGGGTGCAATCCTGATTGATAATAGTAACATTATTGTTATAAACTTAGTGGCAACTATCTTATTAAATTCATTTTCAATCTATTGTTGCTATCAAAATATAAGTCATAACTACTTGGGCATTTGAATCATATTCATTATCCATAAGGTTAATATAACACAATTTTCTATCACCCTATTATCAACATTATTATGGTTTCTTGTTAATATTATTAATAATATTAGTCTTGGTATTAATATTAAGTTGTTAATCATCACATTAATACCAACACTAAATCTATATATTTTCATATTAATTCTATTTTATTAACATTAACAATAGACTTGTAATATTAATTCTTAAATTTATTAATATTGAGTTGTTAACTATCAACATTAGTACCAACAATTAAATCTATAGATTTTCATATTGATACTAATTTGTTAACATTAACAATAGATGTAATATTAATTCCTAAATTCACTAGATAGTGATGTTAATATTGGATCTGCTAACATTAATATTATCTATTTATTATATTAGCATTAAATTTAATTACCAATTGTTATTAATGTTAGACCCATAATTATTGATATTATTATTAAATGTTAATAACAACATTATGAATAATTTCTTTGTTTTCTTTTACTGTGCTAAGTAAATTACTAGAAGGTTACTGATTATAATTTTAGTAAACTCCAACAATTAAATTAATCTATTACCATCAGGGTGTGAGTGATGTAATTAAGATTTTATGGCCCACTTGTTACCTCTTAAACATATGACACTAGCGCCTGCTTGCAACATTATAAGGAATCTATATTCAAAGGATTAACTCTATTTAATAAATCATGGCATCTATTTTGAACGAGGAATAAGGTGCCTAGAATTCACATGGGTTTATCCTTTATAAAGCTATTATTCAATAGAATAAGTTTTTTCCCTAATTTGGGCACCCAAACAAGAAAACCCTATTCCTTTTTTTTTCTATTGTGTTGACCAAGCGTGAGGGGGAAACGATGGAAGTTTCATGAGGATCTGTTCCACTATATTCAACTTTCATCTTCTCTATACTAAACCCTGTGCTTCATTTTCCTCTCAAACCAACCATTTTGAATATGTGTTTTGCAATGTGTAGGGTATTGGGGAGTCTTTTTATTTTAGGAACCTATTGCTATGGCAGTTGTTGGGAGGCACCAATCGATGCAGCAAGTTTAGGGTGCCTCCATTGAGGAGGTCATGGCCTCCACAGGGAGACGTAGCTCCCTCAATGGGGTCACACCCCTATATTTCATGATTATTATTTTTTCAATATTTATCCATTTACATTTCATTCCCCTTTTTTAAAAAAAATCATTTTTACATGTTTTCTTGAGCTTTCATCCCCACTAAGAACCTATTGTACTTACACAAGGATCTCTTCAGAGGTCATTTTTTATATTCCAGGGCACTTTGATATTGCAGGTTAAGCATGTTTTCTATAGGGAAACAAAACGTGGGTGCTCCTTTAATGGCGCGCCTTTGCTATGAGGAAAGGGGGCTCACTGGATTGCAAGTTGTGGCCCCTATGTCAACACTACTTATCACTACTATTATTTACTTCTTTTTTCTGTTCAAAATGTAGGTTGCTAATTTGTCTTTTTCCTATTATATACTATTGTTGTTTGTCTACTATGTACAAAAGAACATGGGGAAGAAATGTACAGAGGAAAATATTTCACATATTATTTTAGTATCCCTTCCATTGCTAAATGGAAATAACATGTATACTTTCTTGCATAACATGTGACTAAAGAAAGCAATCTGAAACAGAACTTTTCAATATACAAAGAAGAAAGAATGCAACCTAAGTAAACATTCAAATCATTTTTCTTTTGTTATATATTGAAATAGATGCATAAGATAACCATCCATATATTGGAACCATAATATCAATCCATCCAAATAGGATGTTAAACCTTGTTTCTTGTGGTTGTTTTCTTCTAAATGGCAACTCTAGCAGTTCTATTTCATTCAATACCTTCTAGGGAAGTAGATGTACACCATGCCTTTTTCAAAACAATATGCAAACCACAAATAAATTTTGAGGCATTATTCCTTACAGGATTCATATCTAAAAATAACTCTATTTATTTTTTCTATCTGATGAAATGCAAGGTGATAGAACTACATAGTAAGTGTTCCTTCTTTTATATCCTTTTCAATTCTTTTATATATTCAATTAATACAAGATTTGGCTAATATGATCCATTTATTTTATAGATTTTTTTTCAAATTCCTATGGAGATAACACTTCAACCCTACAATGCAAAGTGATTACTCCTCAACATTTTATACAATACACATCACTTATAGCAAAGAGATTTCCATACATGAAAGGAATATCATACAGCTAAAAATAATGATTCTCAAACACATACAACAAGAAAGTTTTCACTCGACAAGGAGACTAAACATACAATTTAATACAATGACACTTAACACGCATTTACAATATGTAGGTTAACATTTCTTTTACTAGATTGAATGAACAGGTTTACAAGAATCCTCTTAGAGGCCTTCGGATACACAGCCTAGAAGCAACATATTTTTTTGTAACACTTGCTTTACAATATAAGGGTGTAAACTCATGCCCATACCTCCCATAACCACTTTCTTGCTAAGACATTTCCCTGCACATTATTAGCAAATCATTCCATGACCAATGGGAGCTCATCTCCCAACCTTAGGGCTGAAATCAGCCCACCCCCAAGCTAGGGAAATACCAAGATGATAGGGTTGCACAACACAACATTTAAAACATGATATGCATATATACAGCAACAACATTTTACACAAAAAAAACCATATAATGAACACATTGTAGGTTTATGACAACACATTACTCACAACACAAGACTCTCCTTTTAGAGCCTAAAGAGGGGGAGTGGGGCATCAAGAAAAGAGGAAGAGTAGTGAAATTTTATACACATATAGCTTCATATCTCCTCATTTTATCATACATGTAACACCAGCCATAATTCTACCATCCAAACTCCATTTCACACCCAATCACCACCATACCATGTTATATAACACACCAATTTTTCACATAATCAAAGAAACCTTCCATGGACACTCATACCCTTACAACAACCCCCTCTATGGACATCTCACCCACTCAACCCCACACATGATGCAACCTCCATACAATGGTAGGTTCATTCTACATGACAAGCATCACACAACAAACAACACAAAATCTTTACAAAAAAAATGCATACACTCATTTTCATAAAAAAATGACAAAAAAGGGGTAACAATACCAACCTAGATTGTTCTCAAATTGGAAATGGTAGATGCAAAACCAATAATACTCTTTTCCAAGCTCCTTCACTCCCCTCAAGGTTGATATCCAAACTAGCATGAATGAAAGGATCCCAATTCCAAAGGTTTTTTCAAAAGAAAAACTCTCACAACAACCCTAATTCCTCATCTTCAATTGTGAGGGTGACAAGTGTCACCTCCATAATTGATCACCCATCACTCTCAACCCAAATCTTCACACTTTTGGTGTGAGGGTTCTTTTAAGCATGTCTAAGAGTCTCATGCCTTATCCACTTTTTAAATTTCGTCACATATGAAAAAGGCTTCATACAAGGGGTCCTAAGGCTCTAAAATTAACTTTTAAACCCATGAAATTACACCCAAGCCCTAGCCTTATGACCTAGGGTCATGAAAACACCATAAAACATTAATAATACACATTAAATCAACATTAAAACTTGGGCTTAATATGTCAGTACACTCAATTCAATCAAGAAAATGCACTTAACATCACAACAAAATTCTTACTAGCACAAGACACACAATAACCACATCACGTAAGGTCATGAAATATAAGACCTTAATCTCTCTAATGAGTTGGGTTGGTTTCAAAGGAATGCACACACATCACCTTGGTATTTCCCTGGGTCTGCTGCTCATGAACTAAACCTACGTACTCAATTTTAAACATTAATCCATCATCATAATAAGACAAAGCATGAAAGATACAACATGATATCTATGTGATAGCATTTAAAGAGCTAAGCAACTCATCACATTCATTCATCCCATGACATTAGAATCATAACATTTACAGAATCAACTTCAAACAAGATAAATCATAAATGCACTACATGTGATATCTATCAAAATCCATCTAACCATATTAACATATGCTCATAGAAAAATGATAAGAAAATCATTAGAATATTTCAATTAGTTGCATAACACCACAAAACCATATTGATAAAGATAACACGCATGCATGAGTGTAATATATCTATGGTACCATCAAAGTATGTCAAAGTCAACATCTACGATATCAAAGCATCCATAATCAAAACTGTCCATGTGGATCATACAAACCACCTAAGTCACAAAAATCCTTGGTACTAAAAAGATAGGTCTCAAAAAGGGCACTAGCATATGTAGTGTAGGAAAAAGTATCCCTTTTTCACACTTAATTTGGGAATTAATATTAATTAAATGAGCTAAATGATTCCTTAATTTAGTGTTGTAATATGTAGTTTACATATTCACATTAATTTTAGGGCCCTATTAATTAAAATGGACTTAATTGTGCCTTATTTGTGGTGTTGTAAGGTGTACATTTACACTTTCACACTTATCTAGGGCCTCATTAATTATTTGAGCTTAATTTTCTTAATTGGCCCCTTTAATTCAAATCTAAGCCTAATTAATTGCATTTTCTGAGGGATAAAAACTGACATTCATAAATGCCATAACATAAAGTTTAACATTGAGCAAATTGTGTCCTAGGTAAGTGACCTAGGACCCATTTTCCTTAGGGAAAATGGGTCCTCACTTAGGCCTAGGACATAAATTTAAAATATTTTTTTGGTGATTTTTTAATAATTTCAAATTCATATTCACATGTTGGCTTGTGTTATTTGAATTTCAGGAATTAATGATATGTATAAATAAGAGGTCATTTCACTATGTTTCACCTAGAATATTTTAAGCAAGCTAAGGATATTCAAGTGAGCATTGATAGAGCATTTTCAAGGGATTCAAGAGCATATTTCTTCATCATTTATTGCATCAATCAAGATCCTTTCATCATGTCAAAGTTATGTTGCATCATGCATGTTTTTGGAGCTAAAATTGTGATGTAGGTTTCAAGATCAAGTTCAAGCATTCAAAGTGTCACCTCAAGCAATATTCAAGATCCACATCCATTGAATCCATTTCATGCCAGGTCAAAATCAAGATTTCAGTCCTTCAAAGGTTTAATCAAGGGGTTGATGTGCAAGTTGAAGAAGGTTTAAGATCTCAAAAGTGGAAAATTGTAAAGTTGTCAAAGTTGCATTTGTTGTCACCATTCTTACAAAATCACAGAAATTGACCTACATAATTTAGTTTCAAATTTTTTACTGTGAAATCTGGGAATCTAGGAGTGCAAACACATGAGAACAAAACCCAGAAATAGGTTTTCAGAAGCCCTAGCCAAGACCCATTTGCCATAGGGAAAATGAGTCCTCAGTGAGCCTTGAAAAAGCACTTTCTACAAAAGGTACACAACATTTATCCCTTCCATATTCTCCCTAAAGTCTGTAGGTTCCATCAGTTTTATATTAAATCTTTTTAATGCCCTTTATAGATCATAATTTGGAGTTTATTTTCTATTTTTAATCTTTCTCCCCAAAGTTCTATTTGACTCATACCCCCGTCCTAGCGAAAAAGGGAAATTTGTAGATTCACACCTTGATTTGACTCACCTTGAGGTTGATTCGCATTTCATTGTGTAGATCTCATTTACTAATGAATTGAGGAAATATGGGAACCCTTGTCCCTCTTTGGATCCACTTTTCCATTTTGGGACACACCCCTATTTTCCTTCATTTCATTTTGGTGAACCTAACCTTGTACAACAACATTCTAAAAAATGGAGTCTTTTTGACCCTAGATCTAGGTTTTGTAATAGATTGCATTAGATTTGCATGAGTTGCATTACATTTAGGTTTCTTTAATCTTGTGCTAGTTTGCATTGCATAGAGGGGTTTAAGTTTGCATTTTTGCATTGTTTAATCTAAAAAAAATAAAATTTACATGTATATTACATTAATTTTGCATAGTGTTTGCATATTAGTGTGATTTTCATCATTCATATTCAAAAATTGAGTCAAAATTGCATTTCAAAAAGTGTCATATTACACTTTTCACTTTTTTAAAACCCTAATCTAGGACTCATTCACCTAGGGGTGAATAAGTCCCTATACAAACATTTTTGGAAAAAAATTGGGTGCTTTTTAGTCTCTAGTTTGCATTTTTGTTACTGTGTTCATATCTAAGAACTAAATTCCTCAAACAGTTTGTTTTTGCATTCAATTTATTACTTATTTAGATAGATTTTGCAACATTTTTTAAAATGCTTCTTTCATATTTTAGTTAAAATTAGTGTTATATTTCTGCATTTTTCTTTCATTTTTAGCATTATTGCATCATTAGATAGATTAGGTTACATTTTGTAATCATTAGAAAACAAAATCAAAAATCAAAAACATCAAAAAAAAAAAAAAACTAAATGGTGAATCTTGGACCCTTTAGTTGTGATGACTTTGACATGTTAGATGAATCCCTTGAGGACTTCATCTCAGCTATATCATCCACTAAAGCTTTGGTACAAGAGGATGCAAGCATAGACAATCATGAAAATCATAGTTTCTCTTCTCCCAATAGCTCTACTATTTGTGACGAAGGTATCTTGGTCATAGAAGACCCAATTATTAAGCATCATGAGAATATTGTTTGTCCCTCTTCTAATGCTACATTTGTCTCAACACACACTACGGTGGATGGCATAGATGAAGATGTTAAGTTCACATTAGATTCCCCCTCACTAGAAGGTCATCTAGGTAACTCAGTTGAGGTTATGACCGAACAAATTGGATCTCCTTTAATTAGTGAGACTCATAAGTCACCTCCCATCATAGGACCACCTAAAAAGAAACTATTCAATCAAAGAGATTTTTGGAATTTATTGCAACTTGATAGTAACAATGTTTCTCAGCAACCTAGCTATAATACCGTTGCTCAAACATATAGGAAACCACAACCCACACCTACCTTATTACCATTGCCTCAACCTATCTTGCCTATTGCTCCTTTTTTTCCTTCATGGAGTGGAAAAGAGAATGACCTTGTTGAGAAACTTTTTCATATAACCATCTCCCTTTTGGATTTAACAAAAACATCACTTACATACAATAGGATGCTCCAAGAAGTTTTGCAGAAGAATAATATACAATCTTCTTTGAAATTGAATGATGTAGCAACCTCCTTTGATTATATTCAAGTGACAAAGCAAAAAATAACATTCCCTAAACATGAATTACCCTCACTTGAGATACAACATAAAAATGAAGCTTTAATGATAAAGGTGGTCATTAATAAAACCGCAATTAGGTGCACTCTCATAGAAAATGGAGCATGTCTTAATGTTTGTAGCATGGATCTCCTAGATAAAATTGGTTTCGACAAGAATCTTATTCAACTCAATGATGTTAATATTTATGGATTTGACAATGTTAATAGGAAACCATTAGAAATGATCACATTACCCATTGAGGTTGGACTTGTGGTTTTTCCTATCCTTATCCATATCATGCCAGGACCTCTTTCATACAATCTTCTCCTAGAGAGACCATGGATTCATGCTATTAAAGGAGTCCCATCTACTCTTCATCATGAGATGAAGTTTGAATATAACAACAAGATATACATCATTAAAGTAGATGAATGAAGTTATAAATCACAAGTTAAACATGATCATAACACTTAAAACTCCCCTAATACTTTGATACCTACTTGCAAAGTAGAACTATAAAATTCAATGTTAAACCTAATTTTCTTTCACCTATAACAAAACTCTTTAGTGATGATTGGGGGTCGTTAGATTTTATGCCTCGTTTCAATGAAGAATCCAAACTCTCACCCTCAAATTCTAAAGAGTCACATACAAACAATTCACTTTCAAACACATGCTCTAGTGAGGATTGGGGTTCATTAGATTGTATGCCCTCCTTTATGGGAGAGTACAAAATCTCACAATTTACACCTAAATAGCCTTGTGTTTCATTTTCTCAACTCGGTTCTATGTCAACACCATCACTCCATGGTGGTGATGGGGGGCCTACAACCCCATCCCTCATGAGAGGATGATGCGTAAATTTAAGAAAATTAAAAAGGATTAGTGTTCTTGTGAAGAAGCCAATCCTTCTCTGAAGCATAAAACCCATTCATTTGAGTCGAAAGAATGTTATGGTTGTAACTACTGGAATTTTCCTAGGGTTAGCATATTAAATGCAAAAACACAAATACCCAAAGTGATAATGAAGTGCAAAGGAAATAACATGAAAACTAATGAAAGATCTCACCCAAAAGTCTTCATTCCCCATGGTTGACCTCCATTATACCTTCTCAACTTGCTGGAAATATGTTGTTTCCCTCAGATTTTATGTGAGCAATCTAATGACTATGCCAAGCCTTAAGCAAATGTTGAAGGATTTAACCTAAATGACCTCACAAATGCAACTAGCAAACTATGAAGTATGCAGAAAATAGCCTAAAATGACAAGATAAAAAGAGCATGAGATGACAAAATATGAGCACGAGGTTAAGATATAACATGAGATTTCCTAAGACAAGATTGCATGAGATGTGCAAATGAGACCAAAATTGCCATTTTATAGAAAATGCAATTTTGAGTGAATGGCCAAGATTAAAAGTTGACAAATGCCCTAGAATCAATGGACAAGATTCAATATGACAGCCCACAATTAGGGTTAGGGAAACATTAGGGAAAATTCAAAATGAATGGACATGATTGATTTTTAGAAAATCAAATCAAGGGTTGACAATGCATGTGACAAGAGATAAGATTGGCACAAAAAAAGAGGTGGCTGGAAAATCAAATAATAATAGAAATTACTTTATTTTTGGAGGAAAAAAACTATTTTGAATTAAAAATTAATTTAATTCAAAAGGTGGGGTCACATGGCAGAAAATAATTAATTTGAATTATTTAATAAAATTCCAAGGTGGACAATAATTAAATAATTTATTTAATTATAAGAAGACTTTTAAGAATTAATGACGTATTTAAATAAATAAATAAAATTTATTTGTTTAAATAATCAAGAAGAAATTGGTGGACAAAGATAATTAAATAAATTAAGAAATTTATTTAATTATAGAGAGGCATTAGACAATTAGTGACGTATTAAATAAATAAATAAAATTTATTTATTTAATAATCAAGAAGAATAAAAAGACATGAATTAATTAAATACTTATGAATTATTTAATTAATAGTCAAAAGTGGACCAAGGACATAATTACAATGTCTTAATTATGCTAGGAAGAAAATGATGAAAAATAGAGCTTGCAGGCCTAGGTCATTTTTATGTGTCTACAATGGTCATAGATATAAACCCCTTTCTAAGCATGGATATAATGAAAACATGAAGCAAAATGATAGAGAACAATTGAAGTATATAATGTACTCTTTCAAGAAAGATCTAGGTTTACCACCTTTATCTCCATCTTCATTTAATGCCTTATCATCTATTGTGTGTATGACATCTTGTGATGAGAAAGAAATATCCCCTATTATTGATCAAGAGACTATCTTGTCGAGGCTTCTCAAAGCCCACTTGATTATTCTCCCTCCAAAAACACAAAAGAAATAGTACAACAAAAGTTCATTTTGTGCATATCATAGAATTCATGGTCATTCTACTAATGAATGTAAGACTTTGAATGAAAAAATTCAACATCTTAAGCATTGTGGTGCTCTTCCTTGTGTTGATGTGCCTACTTCCTCTAATTAATACTGATTTTTATTCTATCATGTTTCTCATCACTATGTGGCATTAGTATCTTTATGTGTCTTGCTCATTGCCATTCATGGTAGTACAATTTTAGGTGTAACTATCTCTCTCTTGGCAGCAATATGATAGTTCTTGGTGGTTGTCTTTGTCTCTATGATTGGGGGGCAAGGATAACTAGTTTTTGAGGTGTGCATTATTTTCGAGGATCACCTCTTCCTCTCTTTCTACTTAAAATGCCAACATAAAAAGTATGTTGACATTTTAAGTGGGGGGAATATTGTCCCCTACTCTTTTTTTGCATGTTCTCTTCTTAGTGATGATGGCATATACCTCCTAGGAAGTGTGACCTTTACATTAGCATTATTTTATTGACATTGGAATTATTTCATTTTGGCATTAGCATTTTGAAATTTCTTGTTTAGCAGAGAATTTTGTGTGGTTAGTACAATGAGAGCCTAGGCAGATGCATGACTTTCTCATTGTATGGTGAGAACCTATAGACCGGGCATGAATTTCTCACTAAGCCACTTTTGGGGGGCTCACCTAGTGGACAGCCGGAGTTTCTACTAGCCCTTATGAGTGTATTTTCCAAAGGCCACCTAGCATAACACAACTTGCTTTCCTATGGAGCCTTTGTGTCTTCCATGGCCACCAAGCATAACACAACGTGCTTGCCTATAGAGCCATGTATTTTTCTCTTCTCTTCACTTTAACTTTGATGTTGTATGATTGAGTATATTTGTCATTGCTGCATACATAAGTTTCTTGAATGTCTACTTTAGTGTGAGTTTGACATTGGGTCATACTCTCACTAAAGTGGGGCCTAAATGTAGTGTAGGAAAAAGTATCCCTTTTTCACACTTAATTTGAGAAATAATATTAATAAAATGAGCTAAATGATTCCTTAATTTAGTTTTGTAATATGTATTTTTCATATTCACATTAAGTTTAAGGCCCTATTGACTAAAATGGACTTAATTGTCCCCTTATTTGTGGTGTCGTAAGGTGTACCTTTACACTTTCACACTTATTTAAGGCCTCATTAATTATTTGAACTTAATTTTCCTTAATTGGCCCCCTTAATTCAAATCCAAGCCTAATTAATTATATTTTTCGAGGGATAAAACCCGACATTCATAAATGCCATAACATAATGTTTAATATTGAGCAATGTGTGTCCTAGGTAAGTGACCTAGGACCTACTTTCCATAGGGATAATGGGTCCATACTTATGCCTAGGACATAAATTTAAACTATGTTTTTGGTGGTTTTTCAATGATTTCAAATTCATATTCACATGTTGTCTTGTGTTATTTGAATTTTAGGAATTAATGATAAGATATGTATAAATAAGAGGTCATTTCACTATGTTTCACCTAGAATATTTTAAGAAAGCTAAGGATATTCAAGTGAGCATTGATAGAGAATTTTCAAGGCATTCAAGAGCATATTTCTTCATCATTTGTTGCAACAATCAGGATCCTTTCATCATGTCAAATTTTTGTTGCATCATGCATGTTTTTGGAGCTAACATTGTGATGTAGGTTTCAAGATCAAGTTCAAGCATTCAAAGTGTTACCTCAAGAAATATTCAAGATCCACATTCATTGAAGTCATTTCATGCAAGATCAACATCAAGATTTCAGTCCTTCAAAGGTTTAATCAAGGGCTTGATTTGCAGGTTGAAGAAAGGTTGAAGATCTCAAAAGTGGAAAATTGAAAAGTTTTAAAAGTTGCATTTGTTGTCACCATTCTTGAAAAATCACAAAAATTGACCTACAAAATTTATTTCTAGCTTTTCGACTATAAGATTCAAGAATTTGGGAGTGTGGACACATGAGAACAAAACCCAAAAACAAATTTTCAGGATCCCTAGCCAAGACCCATTTCCCATAGGGTGAATAAGTCCTCAATGAGCCTTGAAAAAGAAATTTCTACAAAAGGTACACAACATTTATCCCTTCCAAATTATGCCTTAAACCCTTAAACATAGTAGACATTGTTAGTATGATGCTTTCCATCAAAACTTATTGAACCTATCCAACAGATTTTAGCACCAGTATCATCTCCAAACATAACCAAGCCTCCATAATATTTTTCAAGCTTAAAAAACTAACTTTTATCACCAATCATGTGATGTGAACAACCACTATCAACTACCCAAAAATTCTTCTCTTGTTTAGCATGTATGGCAAAGATAACCGTACCTTCATTTTTCTCCTTCTTTGGAGGGATTTCTTTTACCTGTTTTAAAGAATTAGTAGAAGTAGGTTCATCCTTAATCGCTAAGCACAAGCATTCATTGTCATTAGGATCTTCATATTTTGAATCCTCATCAGATATACAAGCATTCTCATTCACATAATAAGCTTTATTAATCTTCTTTCCTTTCTTTTCCTTCTCATATCTTTGTTTATTTCTTTTAGCTCTTTCCAAACACTTTGCAGCATAATTACCTATTTATCCACAACTAAAGCATTTAAAGGGAAACTTACCTTCATACTTACCAGAGCCTTTCCTCATTCTTCTCACAAAGTTAGCTTCGATTTCATCAATTTTTTCTTCATCTGGATCTTCAGATTTTGTAGCTTTAAAAGCAATCTCTAATTTGCACCCATTCCTTAGACTCGACTTCCTCATCTCATAATATGTCAAAAATCCCAATAGTAGATCCTTAATACAGGTCTTATAATCTATAGTCTTCTCAATAGCACTCACCTTCTCACTGTAAGCATCAGGAAGAGTTCTAAGAATCTTCTCTACAATCCTAGTTTCATCTACAGTAGCACCAAGTTCTCTCATTCCAGCCACTATCTCATCCAATCTTTGTACATAACCTTTAATATTCTCATCTTCAGACATGTGTAAAAGATCAAACTATGTTTCCAAGTTCTATAATTTTTCCTCTTTGACTCTTTCATCACCATCATGCACTATTTCCAAAGCATCCCAGACTTCCTTAGCCATTTTCAAATTTTAAACCTTAATCAACTCGGAATGTACCAAACTATTCTTCAAGATGAATTTTTCCTTATTGTTTGCCTCATGTGCTTTGATCTCTTCAAGTGTACTTGGACCATTATTAGGACGAGTGTAAGGATTTTTATAAGCTTTCTCCACATCATATTCGTAATACTCCAAATATTCTTCCATCAATACTTTCTAGATATCATAATTAGTTCCATCAAACCTCAGATAATCAAAGACCATTTTTCCATCCATTCGGACCTTCCTCAAGTGGTTAAGCTATTCACCAAGGAACCTTGCTCTGATACCAATTATTGAATAGGAAAACTAAGAGGGGGGTGAATCAGTTGTCATAGAATTATACCTTTAATTCAATCACCAGAACTCATACTTAAAACTACTTAATTGATTAATCATCAAATGCCAATGCAGAAACTCAAATCCAACACATGAACACAATAACACTAGATTTACATGGAAAACCCAATGAGGGAAAAGTCACAATGAGGATTAACTCACACTATAGAGAATATCAAAATGATTACAAAAAGGCTCATTGTCTAAAATGAGGACTCACTGTCCAATAGGGCTACAACCCAGAGGGCTCACTTCCATAGAGATACAAAGAAGACAAAGAAGACTTGTTATAGAGAGACTACAATCCCAATGCAACAAAGGATTCCACCATAGTCACTCGATCAACTTGCATGAATGATAGAGTTCACCTTCTACTCACTGCGTCTGAAAACTCAACATTAAGCTTCACACTGATCTCCCACACTCGCAACACACACTTATTGAATAGAATCAATGTCGCACCAAACTGCACTTCCTCTTTTCTCGTGTCGATTTTCTTCTTCGCTCTTGTATATTTTTCATCACTAACTCATCTTGTATTTATACCATCTTCAACTTTGAAACATATCCAAATTCGGCCATCCAAATCAAAATTAAAACTAGGTTACCACCAAAACATCCTAGGATGGAATTAGAATGAGGGTGACCCAAACACACACTTCATGGGGACCCAAATAGATCCAACATGCTTCATCATTCTCAAAATTATTATTTCACACAAGGTTAGCCGAACTAGTGTAAAACACATAAAACCATTAAGCATGAACTTTCCAAATGTCGAAATTAGCTTCAATACAATCAGGGCAACTCAACTCTAGAACTGCAAGTCATAAGACTTCATCAAAGAGAAATTCAAACCAACAACATTTCTCACACAGAAAACCACAGTTCACAATTGGTGAACACAACTTGCACTCTACAACAAACCAATAGCCAAAAACCTAAATATAGCACCTTCTAACAACCATGAACAACAAATCTAAACTGCACAACACAAGAGAAAATCTGAACCAAAACCCGAAGTAACCACTGAACACATGCAACATCTCTTTATTACAATTTTCTCAATATCCTTGACATATATAGCCAATAGCAACTAGTGGATAACCAGTTGACTGGTTGACATCAATGACAACACCTTCAATCTCTTCATTCTTGCAACATGGAGGAATTTAATGAAGGAGATATTGCATCATTATGATTTTCAATAAAGACATTGGAGAAGGAAGAACCTTATTACAATGTGGATTCTAACATAACTGGTTTTGAGAATTCCACGTTCAGTTTTGTTACAACAAAGTCACAATCCAAATTGGACTCTTCTTCTTTTCTAGTTGTAGTTTATATTTAACTAAATCTTTATCATACTTAAATGTCGGGAATGGTAATTAATGGTTTCAGTTTAGAGTCCTATTTTGAATAAGCTCCCTCATGCCTATATGTACAACTCGATGGTTGAGTCTTAATTTAGCTAGTTAACCAATTTTTAGCAAGCTACTAGATACTTGAATTTTCAATTGTTATGCAGACTATGTTTACTGTGAAATTATGATAAATGCATGAATAAGATCTTTCAGCAGAATCTTATGTGATATTCTAGGATTTGTGGAATGAATGAATTTGAGTTATTATAATTGTGTTGGATCTAAGGAGTTAGATTTGGTTTTAGATTAGTGCAGACAGCTACTTGAGCAAGGACCACTCATTGTAATTGTCCTTCACTCCTTTCTTTTTAGTTATTTCAATTCTATTTTAGTCGTTACCTCATAAATGAAAATTGTGTTAAATAGATTCTTTGTGTTTCAGTCATTGATGAATTCATGAATAATTTTTGTTTCATAATATACTACAATTGTTAGAGTTTGTTGTACTCTAGAGTGTAGAATAGGTTTAATTATTAGTCCAGTTGATTTTCATATTTCACTTTTGAACAGCAGTTAGCTACAGTTTTACATTATAGGTACTTGTAGCCATTGAGACAATTTTACTTTCTTTACTGTTTTATAGTCTTATGATTTTCCAGCAAGTGTAATATCTCTACTAAAATGATTTAGGTAGTTCAAAGTCTTTGAAAGAACATATAGTGCTAGTAACATCACAATCCTACTAGCCTTGGTTGATAATTTAATGGTCTTTCCAAATTTTAAGTGGATTGTTCAACTAGGTTATCCCTTTGAATTGTGTGATTGCCACCAAGTTTACTAGACACTAGTATGGAATCTACATTTTTTACGTCATTGTCGAGGATGGTGCTACTTTCAAATATTAGTTTCTTTTATTTCCAAGCTTTCCTAGTGTCGGCTAATAGATTGGGCACCTTGAGAAATAATAGGTTATTTAGCTTTGATAGGTGTGATTATTTCCAACAGCTCTAGAAAGTTCACAATTTTATTTGTGAATTTCCTCTAAATTTTGAAGGTACAACTCCCTCGTATGATATGCAATGAATTTAACTAACCAAACTAAACATATGTATGCTTTTAACCAGAAATCAGGAAAGGAAAACTTAATACAAGGAAAATTCCTAATACTAAGTGTAGAGGAAAATACCAAAGATGTTGGCTCAAAGACCAATACACATAGAAGAGATTATAAAAACTACTGGCACAAAGACCTACCACATAGAATGAGATAACAGGAATACTGACCCGATATTACTTGTAAACTAAAATAAAATACAAATATGATGCATACACCCATGCACAAAAAGCATAAACATCAAGATATGCCTTAAACACATAGATTTAAGAATATCGGTTTATCTTTGTAAACTAAATGCACACAGACATATAGTGATTTCACTTCACATCAAGATTGTATTCAATATAGTATAATATCAAGTATTTCAGCAACGTCTAGAGAGAAAACAGTTTGAAAATAAATATATATAGAGAGAGAGAGAGTAGGTGAGTAACCACTTCTTTCCCATAACTAATTTCTAATTGAAATTCTTTTCAAGAAATATTAAAATAACTATAACTATGGCAATGGCGCTTCATTTCCAACTTTTGTAGATGTGGCAAGTCATTTTCATAAGGTTTGGAAATCTTTGATGACATTTAGAAGCTCTTTATGATGTGGGATGGTTATGTTTCCCATTTGCAATCTCCATGCTAGTTGGCTATCTTTGAGGCTTTAATCCTTTGATCATATGACTTCATAAGTCTTGTCTCCTGGGATAGGATGAGATTTAGTTCACTGAACTTTCTTAAGTTCTCAGCATCAAAAGATTGAGAATTGAAAATTTGGTCAACTATCTTTTGAAAGTCACTTTCTAAAACCCTGGCATTTTCATCATGCCCACCTCCTTCCCTGTCGAGTTACAATCTGAGGGAAACAATATTTTTGTGAATCTCTTCTAGGATTGCATTGCATTCAGTTCAATCTTCTTGAAGATTTTGCAAGCCTTGTTTAATGACCTGTGATTTCCATTCCACACTTTAATCCTAGATTAAGCAATGACCATCAGCAACATTAGGTATGATCTACTTAGTAGCTAACTTCTCCATGCCAAAAACTATCATGGATTTGATCTCATTAACATACCTATTCCATATTATTTCCTCTTTTTCAGCAATGGAAATCTCCTCTTGAACCTCAATCTTGGAAGCATTTTCCCTTTGTATGTACTTAAGAAATTCGAAGATAATTTGGCTACCTCTTCTAATTAATCCATTGCTCCATTCTTCAACATCCCTACCAAATTTTTTGCAACTCCTCATTCTATTTATTTCCTCCTCTCCTATTAAATCCATGGGGTTGAAGGATGACTCAACTTAAGATATCAGTTGAGGTGGCATATCAAAGATTGATTTCAGGCATTCAGTCAAGACCTGAATTTTCCTTTTCAATTCATCCTTACTTTCTTTGTCGTTCTTGGACATCTCAACCATTCTCTCCACTAACACTTGAAATATTTTTACATCCCCATCCCTTGTATGGGGTCCTAGGTCAATTATGTCAACATTTAAATCACTGGTTGTTTTCTAGGTAACTTCTTTTTGCTCAGTGGGATGAGCAACTTCTAGGCATAAGTTTCCTGACCTAGTATCATCAATTAATTGGTTAGTACCTTTTAACTTCTTTAGCTTTGGGGTTCTTTGGAGTAATTGTCCTACCATGTCCTACTTTGGGAGATCCAATTGCACTGCTTTCCTTTTCCTATAAAGAGTGTCTTCCAACCAAATAGGAGTATTAGGGGTGTTGGCTACTTTAGAACTGCAGGAGTCAAAAAGTATCATGTTGGTGGGAGTAGTACTTGTTTGAAAATTCTGAGATGGGTGTGGAGGAGATCTCTATTGTAGAGGTTCATCAACCCTTTTGACAGGCGATGAACGAGGTGATGGGGAGGAAGAAATAATATCAATATCACTTAAGTCGTCTCCCTCCCCTTCATCTCCTTTCTCCTGATCTAGATTAGGTGAATTCAAGAGGTCCTCTCCACAAGTCTTTTGAAACTCACATGTGTTACGAGGTTCTTCACCGCCATCACCTTGAGCCCTAGATTGTATTGATTGTGAAACAACTCCAAAAGTCCCTGCAACTACTAAGGGTTAGTTGTTGCCTCCTGCCGATTGGGTGTTATGTGATTGGTTATTAGGATGAGACTACTTTGTCTTCTTCTTAGTAATCCACTCTTGTGTCCTTTCCAATACATCAGCTATCCTTGCCTCAATTTTTTCTTTCTCTTTACAACTCCAATCCATAGTAAGAATGGGCCGATTAGCTATTAAATTTGTGAAAATTGGGTCCACTAAATCTAACCCATAATCCTCAATTCCTTGCACATCATAACTCAAATTATAAGTGATTATTTTTCTTAAAGATAGTCTCATAAAACTCCTTTGCCTTACTTCAAATTCATCGAAACAATCTGCCCAATAATCTGCCAGGGTAGGCAAGTGAAGAAAACCAGGACCTAACTTCAAATTATCTTTAACATAATCTTTAAGATCAAAAGGGAAGCATTCATCATAAGTCTGTAAATTGTACTTGGTTATTTATTTTTCTATATTGACTATTTCTAACATGGATTCACATGTATAAGGTCTGAAACCAACTGGAAATTGTATTGTCATGCTTCTCCACTCCTAGCATCTCTTGTTGATGTTTTTCAATTGCCTACAGACTTCAATCATGATAAACTTATCTTCTAGGTGCCTCGAGAGCTTGATGGGAAAACCAATGAACCCACCAACCTTGATATAAGAAAATATTTGAAACTAAACAAAATTACTTCTATAATAGTTTACAAATTGTATAGCCTTGGGCGAAAACCACATTTCAATCTTCCCCTACAATTCTCTGGTCACTCTCATAGTAAAGGTGTTTGATATTCACTGGATGAGAGAAGCTCTTATTCAGTTTTAGTTTATCTAGGTACTCAAAAATTAGCACCTGATCATGAGGGATATTATTTGGCCTCAAGCTTGGCCAAGGCCTAGTGTTTGCAATAGCATAGACCAAGTAAGAGGACATGAAAAATTCCCTATCTTCCTAAAAATAAGCTAGCTAATTGTGCAACCTGTCACTAATAACTATTGCCCAATCTAGAAATTGAGTTCCTTCAAGTATAATAAGAACAAAGAAATACAACCATTCTTGAAATCAGAAAGCATCTTCATTTCCCTGGACTCTATGTAATAGCAAAATTATGTCAAATATTTCATCTACAAAATGATTCTTGTGTAAATTATGGGGCAACTGAGATTTTCCTCCTCCAAGTTAGCCAATTAGTTCCTCACCATTATGTTTCAGTAGTATCCCTTCTTGAGTGAAAACTCGATTTGAGCATTGGTGAAATCCATGGGTGAGTAGGGCTCTATTCAGGGATTTCCAAGCACAAAGAAAAGGTAGCTCTTTAGATTTTGACTACCAGTCAATTATCTTGAGTTCTTATCTCACAGGTCTGAGCATCATTATGTCTAATACATTATAGAACTAATTCAATGCATTGAATGGCTACGGGGAAATTGGTTGCTTCTACCAATCCACTCTCAATTTCACTGCATGATAGGTGGTAGATTGGACGCGCTGATTTTTTCCTTAAGATCATTCATGTTTGTTGACCCTAGCTTAGTATTCTATTTCTGGCATATCACATGTTAACCCTACAACGTACTTATACCCTTGACACTTAATTCTAGCCATTTCTAGACCACTACGATTTGAATAGATTTTCTCTAGGTAATTTAAAATGCAGGGAAAAACAAACCTAAAAATTGTATGCTCATAAGGAAAAGACAAGGACAAAAATACCTCAGAACGATCTAGAATTCTGAGGTTGGAAGTCTGCATTGGTGTGCTCCCTTACTTCACGTCTCCTGAAGTGAATGTTGTAGCTGAAGAATGTCTATCCTTGGCCTGAATTTCCTTTTTAATTCTTGTGAGAAGTGTACAAGTAGATAAAAATTAAATTCAATTCCTCCATCATGTTAACACATGTCAATTTTCACATCACATTCCTCAATACAACCGCTTTTCAAAAATTTGAAATGGAACGGTATGTGGGCGGGTAAGCGAGTAGTTCGCATAACCTTACAAATCATTTCCCAAGTACATACTTGGTTGCAAAGTACCCGCTTAAAGAAGCTAGTTGTTTTCCTCTCTTGGCAGTAAATGTGAGGGTTCGATGAACTCAATAACACACTACCAACACTACTTAGGCTTGAGAAATAGACCAAAGTGGGGATTTCATAAGTTCACCGAACTCAAAAAAACACCACTCACACTTTCAAAACAAGTAGGAGGCATTATAAGGTGGGTGAATGGAGGGTTAGATTAACTTAACAAAACACCATCCAAGTTATGCTAAACACCCAAAACACCACTAGTATATGACAGCCAAATTTTGAAAGGTAAACATTAAATTTTTTTAAAGGGGGACAAACATTAGGTAACACCTAGTTTAGAATTTGCTTTCAATATTAGGACTGTTAGGTTTAATTTTCTCAAAATACTAGAGCATTTCACTAATATTGTGCAGGACGTGTTGCTATACAAATTCATATCTATTGTATGTGGAGGCAAAGAGACTCTTTCAGAAAATTTCTCCCCTCAAACCAACAAGCTAGAGAAGATATTGGTGACTGCATTGATCAGAGTGAGGGTACTATTGAAGAAGAATCTTCCCTTTCACCAATATCTACTGAAAACATAGAGGAGACTTTCCAAACAATGGGTGATGTGGCAATGGATGATACAACAAAACATGTGACCTTTGAATTTCCAATTGACAACCAAGAAAGGGCTATTGTGTTGAATAATATACCTCCTTCAACCCTACCAGTCTTCTATGGTTTGGTAACTGAATATCCAAACACATTTTTGTTTGATTTTGATGCCCTATGTAGGAGCTATGACTATAAAACTGATGTTCATAGGTTCAAGCTATTTCCTACCACTTTAAAGGATGTTTCCCTGAGATGGTTTATGGGACTAGGCAGAGATGTTCTAGATTAGGCCACCATGAAAACAAAATTCTTGGAAAAATACCAAGACTATTGCAAAGGATTTGATAGGAGAAGAGATAATATTTTTAGAATGACTTAGAAAGAGGATGGACCATTGGAGGATTATGTAGAAAGGTTCCAATTCTGCTTGAAGAAAAACCCACAGAATAGACTCTCAAATGAATCTTTGAAGCTTGTGTTCTTAAGATGAGTCAATGAATATTGCATGGATTCCCTATATTTTATTAGGCAAGAGGGTGTGTCTCAATTACCCTTTGAAGAGATCTGTAGGGTCTGTAGAAACTATCCTAGCACCTTTACCAAAAGATCAAGGGGAGAAAGAACATTCACCATTGGAAAGAAATCCAATGGGGTTTCAAGAGTGGGATTAAGTAACCTACTATCCAACATGAAGGAGGATAGCATAAGTCATCTAGCTACTTAGTTGGACACTCTACATATAAATAAGAAGCTGGAGGAGGTTGAAGCAATGCTCATTGAATACAGCCCCGATTGCAAACAAAGGAAAGCAAACTGCAAGTACAAAAGGGTTGCTAGTATTATAGAAGACAAATTAAAAAAACCTGATTTTTAGCCACTTGAAGGAGAGGATGGACAGTTTTTTTACATTGCTCAATGAAGGCCATGGAAGCCAAGATAAGGTATACCACAAGAAACTCTAAATTTCAATACATCTTTTCCAATTGGTAATCAGAATTTATCTGGTTGGAATTCTTATCCCTAGCCAAATAACCAAAAATAATGGCAAAAACCTTAGCAATGGAAAAACCTCAACAAAACTGGAACTAGTAGCAACCAAATTCATGGCCACACCAAAACTTTCATGGTGCCAATTATAACCCTCAATGGCCATTCCAACAAAATCAGTGGTAGCCACAATGGAAAAAAGGCCAACAATGGAAACACCAAAATGTGAATTACCAACAACCTTTGTTGTGTTCTTAGCAACAACAATATGCTATTATTCCTAATCCACCAAACAAAACATCCTGTCCACCAAGAGCACCACAATTACCTGCCCAACCTATACCTAACCCTAACAACAAGCCTGTCCAATAGGCTTATACTAACAAGGAAATACAATACCCCACTTATTGGGTAGAGGTAAGTGATGTCCACCTCAAGTTAGGAAAAACACTAGCTAGACCTTCATCCCCTCAAATCACTAAGATGGAGAATGAGGAACCCATAGTTGAAGCTTTAGACAATTCACCTCTAGAACCTAGGTCAAATTAGGTAAACTAGGCCACTTCAAGTCTAGAGCCTCCTTTCTCTAAGTGTTTATCCATTCAAAAACATCGTACCCAAGTTTAGACAGACCTATTGGGTCAGCTTAAGGGTGTCAGTATCAAAATCCCCCTCATCCAAGCTATCAAGGATATCCCAATCTATACCAAGACAATAAGGGACCTATATCTTAAGAAACCAAGGAGAAAGAGGAAGAACCCTCAGATAGTTCATGTCCTAGGGAACCTTGTTGATATTATGCTAGGGAATGTAACTGTCCTTAAATACACAGACATTGGAAGTCCAATAATGGATGTTAGTATTAATGAGACCCTTATCAAGAACACCTTGATTGACTTAGGGGTAGAAATTAATGTCATGACTAAAGAGACAATGTAGCTACTTCAATTAGCTAACCTGATACCTACACCAACTATTTTAAAATTGGAAAATAGGTCAATAGTAAAGCCTGATGGGATCATTGAGGATTTAGTCATTGCATTAGATTGATGGGAGTCTCCTATAGATTTTATAGTCTTGCAACCAAAGGTCAAACTTGCAGTATATCCACTCATTTTAAATAGACCATGGTTAGCTACAATTGATGCATTCATAGGTTGTAGGTCTAGGAACATGATAATATCCAATGGGACTATAACCAAGAAATTAGTTCTCTATCCACTAGTCCAACCTCATGAAAATCTTGAGTTGACTAGATGGCCTACCTTGGATGAAGAGTACCACTATTCCCTGCAAACTCTCATGACAATAGAACACGACCCCCTGTTAGAAACCCAAGATGAGGATTTCTTAATTGACCATATCATATAGAACAACTACAGTAGGGACCTGCAACAACAAGATTGTCTTTCATGTCTACAAGATACACTGCAGAACATTATACTTGCAAATTCATTAGAAGAAGTTGTGATTAGGTGAAAATATTGTTCTATAAATGAGCAGCAAACAAAGGAGTGCAAGAAACAAATATTAACACCTTACACCTCAAGATAGGGAAAAACGTTTAACATAACAAAATAAATGGAAAGTTTTACCTTGTCAAGTTTCCCTTTGGGTGGCCCTAGATTCGTGATGTTGTGTATGCTCCACTTGATGGAAAAAGATGCACAAATATGATGCAAGATGGATGAGAAATGAATGAAAATGCTATGATGGATGCAAGGAATGCAATTTTTTAGCTAAGTGTGGCTCCAATGAAAATTTTGCAAGAGTTTGGTTAGCACAATGATCAACCCCCTAAATGAGAGAAAAGAGGGGGTATTTATAGAGGTAGTTGAATTATCTAAAGAATTCAATGGTTGAGATTAAACCAACAAGGCTAAGATGAAGGGAAATGTTGAGTTGAGAACTCACAAGCCCTCACATCTTGACATGTGGAATGTGATATGGCCTAGAAATGGTGATTTGTAAATGAGGTGGAAGGAGGGTACATGATGTGGAAGAAGGACAAGTACTTTTCAAGTACCTTGGGGGATGAGAAGATTTCCTCAAAAAGGAACTTCTTGTTTCCAAGTGGGAATGAAAGTGACTTTTGATAAATTTTAGAATTCCTCAAAAATCTCCATGAGAAAAGGGAAAGTAGTTGGAGAAATAAATGTGAATTAAAAATTCACATACTTGCAAGAATCTTATGGACAAGACAAGATTCCAAAAAGGGAAGCACTTGTCTACATGTGACTTGATGTGACAAGTCAAAATATTCTAGAAGATGCATGGGAAAATGAGATTCTAGGAGGAATAAATGTGAATTTAAAATTCACATGGGGAAGAGGGTCAATGCTAAGAAAGGTAAATGGAAAGGTTGACTAAAAAGGCATGTTAAATGTGGCTAATGCATTTGATTAAGGTTGTGCAAACACATGATTAGGAGAATTAATGAAAGATTAGAAGCAAGTGGAAAATGTTGGAGGATGTGAAATCTTGATTAATATGTGCACATCCTAATCATGAATTAATTAAATTAATCATGATTAGAAGAGGGTTATGGAGGAATAAAAGTGAATTTTTTAATTCACATAGGGAAGACAAAAGGGAATTAAAAATTCCTTGGGGGATGGGGAAAATTGACTAAAGGAGAATTGATTAGACTAACTAATCAATGGTTAGAAGACAGTTAGTAGCTAATGAAGATTAGAAGCCCACTTGCAAAAGTTGGAGGATGTGACAATGAGAGAAAAAGAGGAATTAAAAATTGGCTTAAATTCAAAGAGGTCACATGACTAAATTAAATAAAGTGATGTATTTATTTAATTTAGAGAGGAAAGAAGTAAAAGGTAAAAGTATTTAATTATTGAATTAAATACTTTAGGAACCTTATACAAATGATGAAATATTAATTAGATGAATGATTTAATTAATATTGGCAAAGAAGGTGAAATGGACGAGTAAAGGGATGAATAAGGAGACGAGTTTGACCATATGGAAGTGGTCAAATTTGGATGCCTACAGAAGTATTCCAACTATTCTATTCCCTTTGACCACAACAATGCATTCCCAACATTAGTGGCCTTGATCTCTCAGCTGTGCAATCATAATCCAAAACTGGGGAAATCATGCTAGGTATAACCCTAAACATCAACAAAGGATTAACTGAAGAACAACAAAATTCTCTGAACATTGTGTTGCAAGCACACACAGTAGCATTTACATGGGAATACCATGATATGAAGGGAATCAATCCAGAACTTTGCATGCATAGGATATACATAAATGATGGTTTCAAGCCAATTAGATAGCCCCAAAGTAGAATTAACCATGCCTTAAGAGAAATAGTCAAGACTGAATTGCAAAAGCTACTTGATGTAGGCTTCATTTATCTAATTCTTGATAGCTAATGGGTGTCACCATTAGTCATTATTCCTAAGAAAGGAGGAAAATGGAGAGTATGTGTGGACTATAGGGAGTTGAACACGACAACTAGAAAAGATCACTTCCCCCTACCTTTCATTGACCAAGTGCTTTATTCCTTAGTAGGGAAAAAGTACTTATCTTTCCTAGATGGGCTTATTGGCTATAACCAGATAAAGATAGCTCCAAAGGACCAGGATAAGACTACATTTACATGTCCTTGGGGATTTTTTTCTTCCCTTTGGACTATGTAATGCCCCAGAAACTTTTCAGAGGGTAGTTCTAAGCATCTTTTTTTACTATGGTCATGATTCCATGGAAATATACATGGATGACTTCACTACATATGGAGACACCTATGAAGATGCACTCAGCAATCTAGAAAAGGTTTTGAAAGGTGTAAAGAAGATAACCTATCATTGGGTCATGAGAAGTGTTTCATGATGATGACTCAAGGGATTGTTCTAGGACACTTTATCTCAAGTGAAGGAATTCAGGTGGATCCCAACAAAATTGAGATCATTTTCACACTTCATGAGCCACAGAAGAAAAAATATGTTAGGAATTTTTTGGGACATGCAAGCTACTATAGGAGATTCATTCAATATTTTAATAAAACTACATCTCACCTATTTTTCTTACTCACCAAAGACAGAGAATTTTAATGGACTATAGAATGTCAATGTTCCTTCAAAGCACTTAAAATAGCTTTGACACAAGCACCTATCTTAAGAGGGCCAAATTGGACACTATCTTTCCATATACACACTAATGCTTCAAATTATGCTATAGGAGCAGTCTTGGGAAAAAAAGAATGTAACAAGGAATATGCCATTTACTATATTAGCAAAAATTTACAAGGAGTTGAACTTAACTACTCTATCACAGAGAAAGAGATGTTAGTATTTGTTTATGCTATCAACAATTTTAGGCATTATATCACTGGTTATCAAATCTTTATCCACATAGATCATACATCCATAAGATACTTAATGAACAAACCTATAGTTGGGGGAGACGAGTCAGATGGTTGCTCTTACTTCAGGAGTTTGATATAACAATAGTGGATAAGCCAAGGAAAACTAATGTGGTGGCTTATTTTTGTCTAGGTTTCCTATACAAATAGAAGAATTTTTTGTGGATGACTCTTTTCCAGATGAGAATTTTTTTTCTCTTACTATACACACACCATGATTTGTTGATATTGAAAATTACCTAGTGGCAAGTTAGATAGAATCACATTTCTCTTCTAGAGAAAAGAGACATTTGGTGTATAAAATCTTTCCATATACTTGTGTAGTTGGTTACTTATTCTACAGTAGTCTAGATAATATCATGAGAAGATGTATAAGAGAATATGAGGTATTTGACATTCTAAAATATTTCCATGATGATCCCTATGGGAGTCACTTAACCAAAAGGACAACATTTAAGATCTTCAAAACAAGTTACTATTGGCCAACTCTCCACAAGGATTCAATGAAGTATACCAAGATTTGTGATCTAGATTTCAGAGAATGAGAAAACCAACAAGGATAGATGAAATTCCTTTGCAACCACAAATAGCACTAGCGCCATTTGACAAATGGGGGGTTGATTTCATTGGCCCAATTTCACTAGCCTCTAACAAAAAAGAGTATATTTTGGTTTATACAGACTATCTAACAAAATGGGTTGAAGTAAAGGCATTACAGTTTGCAAGAGATGGAAATGTAGCTAAGTTCTTATATGAAGACATCTTTACCAGGTATGGAGTAGCTAGAGAAATTGTCGTTGATCGAGTTCCTCAATTTACTTCTAACCTTATTTATCAATCGGTTAAAGAATATCCAATAAGACATAGAAAATCAACACCTTATCATCCCCAAGCCAATAGGCAGGTGGAGATTACAAACAGAGAAATTGAGAATATTTTGGCCAAAACAGTGCAATTTCATGGAAATGACTATGCATCAAGATTACCTAAATCAATGTGGGCTTACAGAACATGGAAAAAAACTATAGGTTTCACACCTCATGAACTAATCTATGGGAAAATAGCAACTTTACCAATAGATTTTGAGTACAAGAAACTTAGGATAGCAGTGGATTTATGAATGGATTTGATAGAAGAACAAAAAGAAAGGTTACACAATCTAAATGGACTGAAATAAATTAGAATGGAGGCCATGCATCATACAGATATCATTCAAGAATAGAGAAGTAAATGGCATAATCAATTTATAAAGGCCAAGGAGTTCACTGTAGGTGATTGGGCTTTACTATATGATTCCATGTACAAAGACTAGAAGGGTAAGTTATAGTCTAGATGGTTGGGACCCTATAAAATTCAATAGGTACTTCCCAATGGAGCAATCAAGTTATAAACTATATATGCAATTAGATTCACATTGATGGTGAATAGACACAAATTGAAGATATAAAAACAATCAGCTCAGAAAGATGATTTTCTTCTTTCACTAATGCATCTATATGGTTAAAAAAATGGTTCAAATAAAGACAATCAATCACAAGATAACACCTCAATAGCAAATACAACGGTTTCTTGCAGTGCCTTAGTAGATAACCTACACAATTCATCTCCTAGGGTTACTCAAGTATAAATTACTATCCCACAATTTAATGCCCACAAAACATAGTTACTATGATTCACAATCTTCTTCCAAAAATGCTTCATACTGTTGAAGGGACCTATAACTTCATGTATTGAAGATCTAGTTTGGTCCCTATTACAATAGGGACTAGTAGCTTAATACATGTAAGCTATCACGGTTCAGTTTGGGACCTGTTGTAGAAGGTACCCACCATGCTATCTGTTAGAATGTTTAAAAAAAATTGCTAAATTAATTATAGTTCATCACCTTTCACTCCACTTTTTCCCAAGCATGCAGCATTAATCCTATCATATTAAGTACATGCAACATGCTCATTCCATTCCATTTTTCCAATTCAAATTTCAAGCATTCGAACTATCACTTCAAATCCCATCATTTGTACTTTTTGCTTCATCTCCTTATATGCGCCAACTTATCATTCATTTCACCATACATTGCAATTAACTCTTTTTAAATCAATAACATATTGTGGATACTCTTCAATTCACCTCACACATACAGAGTTATGTTAATCACATCCAACAAGTATGCAAACTACACTTCCATAATTACCATAGATTTTCAAAGCTTCCATTATGTATTTGAATTCAATTTTGCATACTATTTATTCACTTTTATTTCCATATTTTAAAATCATACCCTTCACCTATTTCACATAAATTGAAGTGAGGTTACTTCAAAACTTAAGTTGGGGGGTAGCATATAAGCCAATTTTTTATATTTTCGCCACCAAAAGCCAAATGCAAAAACAAACATACAAACCCTTGTTTCCTTAATACCTTTTGCACTTGCAACATTTTTTTGTCAATTTTAGTTGTCAATTCCCTAGATTCTGAGCTAATCTGGACCCAATTCAAGCTGAATTAAGTTGATACAGAGGAAAAAGGGATGTAACAGTTGTAGTTATAGTGGAAAGGTACATGCAAGTGTGGCAGATAGAGATGGTTGGTGGGCTGTTGAAATTAAAATTTGAGCTGAATTTTTAGAGCATTGAACAAAGGAAGAATATTTCACCATGGGAGTGACATTATCCAAATGGAACCATCATCCTATAAACAAATATTGGAGGACACATTATGTCTACCTATTTTCACAAGGGCTGGATGGTTGGACTACTTCCTAAAATTGACAGAGTACAATGAAGATATGACAAGGAAATTTGAAGCTACATTACAACTTGATGAGGCCACAGTCAAAGGATTGAAAGTGGATGCTTCAAAGGTTACAATTGCAAAAGTGTTTGGTCTACCAAGGGTTGGAGCTGAATTTCCTATTTGAGAAAATGCAGTGGTTTCCAAGGATGAGTTCAGAGAGCCAGGAGAAAACCTTGACTCCTCATCACAAGGTACTAAGATACTATTGTTTCCATGGGTATGGGCCTCATATGCTTCTTATATCATTAGGTACATTACATGTGATGGTAGGCTATCTCTTTTGTATATTGTGCATTTTAAGTTGCTAAGTCATCTTCATCATAATTGATTGGTTAATGTGCCCAATTATCTCTACAATTTTCTAAAAAGAATGGGGTCTGAATATCAGAGGAAGCAAAATGATTCATACTTATCATATTTTTTTAATAACCTTGTTAGTAAAAAGGAGCCTTAGGATTCAGCATCCACAGGTTTCTTGGGAGATTTTTGTAATTTGTAAAGATATTAATCACATCCTTGAGGAACCTATAGTTCCAAAAACCCTAGAATCACCTGTTGTGTCTATAAGAGAAACTCCTCATGTTTAACCTGTGGCTTCACCTACCCACAGCCAAGATGAACTTAAGGAAAAAAATGTGCAAGATTTACCACATGAAGCCTCTATCCATTTTGCAACAAAAGAAACCCCATCTTCCTCTAAAGTACCTAAGATTAGGAAAAAGAGAGGTAGTTCTTCCACACCTTCCAAGGTATAGAAGAAAAGGAAGGATAAACAAGAAAGGAAATCTACCCAACCTAGGTGTGATGGTTGCTTGAGAAATAAAGGTGTTATGAGAGGAAGTGTAGAGAAACCAAAAGAGGAAACAAGAGACAAAGGACAACAAGACAAAGATGTTATGATGGTTGAAAATTATTCAAAAATGAAAGGAAATGCCTCTAAAAATGTACATGTGCCTATAAAGAGAAAGTGGTATACATCTACTACTTTTGAGTTAGATTCATAGAATTTTTTTGTTGCTAATAAAACAAGAAAGAACCCTAGTTAGCCTTGATAAGGAGGGTTATGATTATATAGGGGGTTTTGATGAGTAGTTTTTTAGAAGGAAATTTTTTTGGAAGAAAAAAATGTTAGGAAGGAGTTACAAGAAGCTTTATAAAGAATTAAATAGCTAGAGGAACTAGTACAAACTTATGAGAAAAGGAACAAAGAAAGGGAGATAAAGATACAGGATTTGGACTAAAAGCTACAAATATATGGACATGGAGAAAAATTGAACCTGTTGACACAACTTGTCATGGTCAAAGAAGGGAATATAGAGCTTGTAGATGAAGATAAGAGAACCCCTACTACAAAAACCCTAACTTAACATACAACCCTATCTCTTGGGTACCAACTATGGAAGGTTACTCAAGAATTTTCTCAACAAAAGGAAATTTGGAAAAAGGAAAAGGAAGAAATGATGGCAGAGCATACTAGAGTACTGGAGGGTAAGGATATGGAATTGAAAAGGTTAGAAGTTGAGGTAGAAGAGGTAGCAAACAAAGATACCCAAATTGTCAGATGTAGACCCCCAGCTAGAACCTATGCCTTGTTTCTACAAGAAAAAATTTTAAGTCTCTAATTCAGTAGGTTGATAAGCAACCAACCAATTTCCATAAGTAGGAAATTTGATTTCCTTAACTTTTTTGTTGATTCTACACCAGATGAATAGCACCAACTCTGTGAATATATCTACATAATTATCTAGTGCCACAGGAAATAGAATGGAACCCCTTGATCTTTGTGGGGGATTTAGAGGTAAGGTCACTAGCATCCTACTTTGGAAATGAAAAATTCAGGGGTGAACTCATGGAAGAGTATGTGGAAAGAGAAAAATCAGTTACTCTCCCAGCGAGAAAATAATATTAAAACCCTAATGCAATCATAGATGAATGGTTACAACTTTTGGATCACAAGGGTGCAGGAGGAAAGATCATGAAATTAAGGATACAAGATTACAATAGAATGCATACATTAACAGTTGGGATAGTTCATCATTGTTACAAGTATGTGCAAGAAATATGGGATAGTTTTACTCCATAATTGTAGAAGAAAGAAGAGCCCTATTTAGTGTATAAATTTATGGCCATTATGGAAAGAGTGCACATGTACATTGATATTGTTGTTGAAAAAGCACTTATATGGGTTCCACTTGCATTACATCCACTAATATACCTTTATCCAATGCCACATTGGACAGGAGATAAAATGGAGGAATGTGAGTAGAGTAAACTTACCATAATGTGGAGACTTTCAATCTACAGAGTATTTTACCTGAAAAAGATAGGAAGAAGATCAAAGGAGTGAACACTATCATGGATCTTAGAGAAATTACACTGCACTACAACCTCCAACCCTAGTTGAATTTCTTGAGGGAAAGAGAAAGGGTAGTTGGGGGAAAATGGTGAGTCCAGATATTAGCTACTTTTTATATCCTTTATACATGCTTATAGACATTACCAATACATTTCTCCTATACATGTTCATACATTATGCTATCTTTAATGCTTATTATGCAAACCCTGAACTTGGTTTAAGTACATTAAAATATGATTATGATATGATGGTATTGCATGATTTATGTGTGAATATGTATGAATTTTGATTGCATATCTATGCTTATTCATCGTTATTAGTATTGTGTACATGTTTTGTAAATTAACCCTTTGCAGCCAGAGGAGGCACCATAGTCTACAGCAACTGCAGGACGTAACCTGCAATCAAAGGATTTCTTGGACATCAAAACAGGAGATGTCCCAAAATAAATTGAGCAAAGTGAATACAACATGGAGGAATTTAATGAAGGAGATAGTACATCATTATGATGTTCAATAAAGACAGTAGAGAAGGAAGAGCCCTATTACAATTGGGATTCTAACATAACTAGTTTTGAGTGTTCCATGTTCAATTATGTTACAATAGAGTCACAATCCAACTTGGAACTCTTCTTCTTTTCTAGTTGCAATTTAGATTTAACTGAATCTTTATCAGACTCTGAAATCCTAGGAGTGGTAATTAATGGTTTCAGTTTAGAGTCTTATTTTGAATAAACTCTCGCGTACCTATATATATAGCTCGGCGGTTGAGTCTTAAGTTAGCTAGTTAATCATTTTTTAGCAAGTTACTAGATACTTTCAATTTTTAGTTGTTATGCATACTATGTTTATTGTGTAATTATGATTTCATGAATAAGATCTTTTAGTAGAATCTTATGTGATATTCTAGATTTGTGCAATGAATGAATTTGAGTTATTATGATTATGTTGGATCTAAGGAGTTAGATTTGGTTTTATATTAGTGGAGACAACTACTTGAGCAAGGGTCACTCAAGGTAATTATCCTTCACTTCTTTCTTTTTAGTTATTTTAATTATTTTTTAGTTGTTACCTCATAAATGCAATTTGTGTTAAATAGATTCTTTGTGTTTAAGTCATTGATGAATACATGAACAATTTATATTTCATAATTATACTATAATTGTTAGAGTTTGGTGTACTCTAGAGTGTAGAATAGGCTTAATTGTTAGTCCAGTTAATTTCTAGCATTCACTTCTGAACAGCAGTTAGCTACAGTCTTACACTATAGATACCCGTAGCCATAATGACAGCTTTACTTTCTTTACTGTTTTACAATCTTATGATTTTCCATCAAGTGTAATATCTCTACTAAAATGATTTAGGTAGTTCAAAGTCTTTGAAAGCACATACAGTGTGAGTACCATCACAAGCCTACTAGCCTTGGTCAATAATTCAATGAAGGTCTTTCCAAATGTTAAGTGGACTATTTAGCTAGGTTATCCCTCTTAAATTATGTGATTTACACCAAGTTTACTAGACACTACTAGGGACTCTACACAAATCAGTTCACTCCCACTTAGTGTGAGTTAACAAATAAATCAATTCTCTTAATGAAGCAATCAATTCACTTTAACTAATTCATGCAATTAGTTAAATGCAAACAGTTAATTGGAATCCTATAACTAGTTGTAGTGAGTTAACTCCCTAATCAATTCCTCTCAATAATCCTCAACCCTTGTTCTCGATCTTTCACCTCTTAATCTAGATCATTAATTCAAATCATTCAATTTTATAATATCAACCCTCACATCTCATTGATTTCTAACCACAAACTTTGGAGTTTTGCATTATTGATCTCTTTCACACACTTTTGAGCTTGAAGCAAAGAAGAGCATACCAAATCTAAGAGAAAAGTAAATCGAAAGAGAAAAATGGAATTAATTTGTGTCAACATGATGAAGGTAATATTAATCCTTTCTTAGTTTTGATTTCATTGTGTTGCTTGCATTCTATTTGTTGATTTGGATTTGTATTGGGTTTTGAAATGTAGTCTTTCTAGTTTACTATGTTAATCCATTACCTCTATTATGTTTAATCTCATTTTTTCAAGTTACATTTTGGTGAACCAACATGAACTCACATAAATAATAGTTTTTTTATGGAATTTAGAATTTTTGGAGCTACATGAAGTGTAATGCATTCGTCAAGGTTTGAAACACATTTGAGAGATTTGAATATGCATCAATGAAACACATCTATGTGTAGGTGTGATGCATGTAATTTTTTTGGAGCCACAGTCATCATGTCTAATATTTTTCTTTACAATTTTTAAATTGTGTACTGCAATCATAAAACCCTACATCGTAGTCATTATTTTCTACATCGCAATTGTTGTTTCCTACACCACAGTCGTCATCTTGTGCACCATAGTCAACATCCTATGCATCGCATTCGACATCCTGTGCATCATAGTCAATGTTTTATGTACCGTAACTGAACAATCCTACATCGCAACTGATTGATAAACCAAAAATTAGGTATATTATTTTATGGTTGTTTTTGCTCTTTGATTTCAATAGGGTAGAGATTTTTATGTTACTAATATTTGGTTTGTAGCTTGTGGTGATCATTTTGGGAGAATTTTTGAACACTTAATTTTAGTGTTTTAAAATGATCCCTCTTGAACATTTAATGTTAGTGTTCTAAAAAGAACCCTATCTTTAAACATTTTTTTGTGCTTGAAATTTACCCACAACTATAATCCTCATTTGGGTTTTAAAAAGAACAAGACAACTTGTAATTTCTAATTTGATTGAACATGACACATTCTATTTTTGGTGCATAAAATTTACATACAACTTGCACATTTATATTGATGTACTTAAAATGAACAAGTGTATACTGTGTTTTATTCACTTGCACACATGTGAGTGAGTCCACCGAAAGTGTGTTGTCTAAAGTATCCTCTCCCCTTATACACCTTGTGCAATCCTAGGTGATGAGAAATAATAACATTTTAAACTTTCCCTTTTTATTTTAAGTAGATGGCATGCCTGGGAGTTCACCCCAAGGTTTGACCACAAGCACGTACCTCCAGCGGGCTATATAAAGGGGAAAAAACTAAAAGGTGAGCTTAATCCACTTGTGCCATAAAATGTGTACCTTAGTGGTCTCGAGCAATTTAAAACATAGGTTTGAGACTTCGATCTTGCATTCATCATATGTCATGGTGTTCTTATGGGTTCCTCCACTATGAACCATTGTTGTAGAAGCCTAAAGTCCTATTTGGTTGTAACTTATAAGTGGTGCAACCTGATAGGATCAACATGTGAAGCTACTCACCATATACTCTCTTGGGTCAAGATAGAGTCTTTTTGGGTTGCTAGCAATAGCCTCTTAGGAAGAGAAAGAAGGTGTGCTTGTGGCATCTGTCAAAGACCCTATATCACTGGACATCTACTATCTACCTTCATATAGAAAAGGTATTGAAAAATAATCCCAATTGTTTCATTACCTAATATTTCTAAGTATTTAACCCTTTAATGGGAGGTGGGCCCACTTCAATATTACAAACCCTCTCTCCCACTAATTAAGTTGTGAATGTGATTTTTGGTCTGCTATTACCAGTAAAACCAATTGGCCTTAGGGCCTTATCTTCATCACCTACTATTAAAATTCACAACTAAAAACTTACATAAACTATTTTCTATGTTTTCACAACTAAATCAAATCACAAAACAAATTGAAAACTAATCAATATCCTAGGGTCCCTTAGAGAGATATTTTTCTAATCAAACCAATGCACCACATTTGTTAGCCTATACACTGTAACTGTGTATCTACACTGCAAAAATGGTACAACACATTTTTTAGCTCCTACAACACATTTTTCAATCAGAAAGCCACATCTCTCTATTTGCAATGCATTCATTATATTTTGCATTGCATTTGTGTTTAGAAGTCTATCAAAATTTAGAAACCCGCTTTATTAAACAACAACAATGCATTTGTGTCAATCGAAATTGTCAGCATCTACAACACATCTATTGTAGACTACATCACAGTCGTTATCTTCTACACCGTAGTCAACATTTTCTACACTACATCCATAGTTTTCTCTATCGCATCTATCCAACAAATAAAATAGGATATATTTTCAGAACATGCATAAACCTAACTTTCATTTACACAAAATTTCAAATCAAAACATAGTCACTTTCTTACATTTTCCAACAAACTTTTAGCTTTCCTAGATTAAATATTTCATACTTAGTGTCATATCAAAGTCCTAAACATATTCAAATGAGAAAGCTAAACAAATTTAGTGGTCAAGTCTAGTCTCATCTTAAACACCTTCAAATCAGAAAATCAAGTTGTAGACACTTAAAATTGTTCTGATCGATATTGCACATCAGAATTTGATTACTAACACCATTTCATCCTAAATCACCTCTTTTCGACTGTTTAATTAAATAATATTCATTATATAATTAAATTTATCATTTTATCCAATTAATCAAATAATCAAGTAGTGACACATTTGTCCATATTCTAGCACAATTGACCTTTCTATTTTTTGATAGAGCAATGTTATTGAAGTTCACTAGAGTGACACAGTTTTCAAACAACAATGCAATTGTAAGAACAATGACATAGTTGTAGGACTAACAAAGTGATGCAATTGTTAAGTAAAATAGAGAGTTATATTTTTGTGTTTGCTTTGAATTTTCAATATAATCTACTCTCTGATCATTTACTTCTAGTTTTTTATGTAAGGCTAACTATTTTGTAGGTTTGGAGAGGAGCATAAAATCTTGAAGTGAAGGAGAAAAGTATCATTTGATCTTCATTGTAAAATTGTTTTTAAACACTCATGGGATCATATAATCCATCTTGTTGCTTTATTTCATTCTTTAGGACCACTAGTTTTTAATCTTGGTTTTAAAAATTACAAATGCTATGATTTTTTTTTAAAGGTTGGATAAAATTAAACCCAAACATCCTCACATTGCAATGTTGGTTTAAAATTGGACAACACAAACTCACATTTAGTTTTGGTGCAATTAAAATGAACATAACATCTATTGCAATGCAATAAAATGAATCAGTGTCTTATTTTCTTGGCATGCTTGTGTAATCTTTTAGTGTGTATCCTCTCCCCTTGTGATTTGTGTAATCTAGGGTGAAGAGAAACACTCTAAGTTTACAAAAAAATTGAGTCACCCCAAGGTTTTCTATGTATCCACTCCCCTTGTGCTTTGTGCAATCTTGGCTGAAGAGAAATAGAATTTTCTTGTCTTTATTAGATAAGGGAATACCTATGAGACACATCCCACAATGAGAACTCATAAGTGACCCTAAAAGCGTGTTTATTGGCAGGCTATATAAAGTTTGCGAAATAAAAAGAAAGTAGCTTAAATCTAGGCGGGAATGCCATGATGTGCCTCAATCCTTGTATGAATGTAATGGGTTGTATAGGACGGCTAAAGCCTTGAGTGGCTTACATATGATGCATGTGTCCAGTGTTCATAGTTTTCATTACACACCTTTGTCTAGAGGCCAACTAAGATTTTTGAAACATCCTTTGAAGTAGTGCATGGGAGGTGCACCACTCCTAGAAGTTACCACATTCAATTTATAGTTGAGGCATAAAGCTTAAGAGTTCATTCTCTTGTAAAAAGCTAGGCATATCAAGTGGTACATTTCCTTGATATGGCCTATTTGACCCCTCTATAATTTTGGATTTAAAATCATTCCTTCAGGGGTGAGGTAAGCCTACTAAGAAGTGATGTACCTTTATTCCTCTAGATTGTTAAGTGACTAATTTTGTTGAGCCAAACTAGTAATTCTTGTGGAAGAAGATTTGTGAAATATCTCCCATACCCATTGATTCATTCAAACACATTGCTTGGAATTCAAACAACTCAAACAAACATCAACTTGGTCAAAAATTTTAAACCCTTTGTTTATATGTGAGTGCACTTCAAGGACAATATATTGTTGCATACCCCTAAATATATCTTCTTTTTTCAAAATAATATATTATTGGTTTCCCAATATATTTGACCATATATCTACTCACTTATAGTTAACTTAGGGAACTATGGCTTAGCTCTTTGATTTTAAAATTCCAATATTTTGTGGAAAACATTTTTCCTTGTCACAGACATTTGATGTGGTAAAATTAATCAAGACATTTGATGTGGTAAAATCAATCTCATTAATCAAAGATTAACTCAATTGGACCCAAAAATAAGGTACTCCTTGTTTTCATTTTTCAAAATATCTTGACTTCCAAAAAGAAAAGAGAAAGTAAGGAAATGCATACCAAAATAGTGTATCAAATTTCTACCATAAAACAAACATTGATTTCATAGGTTTATCACTCCAAGGGAAAAGCATGTTTTTCAACACCTTGATCTTGTAAACAAAGTCCCTCTTAGGTTTAAACATTAGGATCAATCATCCCATTCAATTAAAAACATTTGACATCTCACCTCACAAATAACTTTGAATTTTGGACACAACAACCTCCTAGACTTAGGTTCTCATCAACCAATCACCTAGTTTAGATATATGTTTTGGAAATAAATCATTTCTCATACATTTATTTAGATTAGAAAATGTCTCCTTTTGAACAAGTTCATCCTAAAGGTCACAAGTCTACTTTTGAGATTCACAAGTTCATTAGTATCCTTATCAAAACAACAAACATCAAACCTAAAGTCTAGTGTTGTCCAAAATTAGAAGTTCATCATCCACATCACTCACCCCTTTCATCATCCATTCACATCATTGGTCATAGACACCTTAGAGGGTCATTTTTACCCAAATTTAAATCAACTTAAGAGCTCCAACAATATAAATCTCAACACAATAATTCCAAAGTTGATCCAAAATTTATGGTAACAACAAGGTCATAATACAAGAAAAATATGGAGCAAAAATAAAATGCATCTACCACGAGTGATCCCAACCAACAAGAATTTGATCCTAGAAGTTACCCAACCCCATCACAAGATCCACCACAAACTTCACTAGAAATGGGGTATGAAGTAGATGTTACAAAGAACCAACATGAGCTCACTGGAAAGTAACTACTTAAGTACCAACAAGATTCCAAAATGCACCTTATCATCAACAATTTGATGAAATTAAACCCAACACAATACATGCTAGCCTTATCAAAGGAAGGAGAAAAAATTCCTTCAACATTCAATTTGGACACAATTAGAGAACAACCTTTGGGAAATGTGGCTTTTCTTCCTCAAACTTCCATCACACAACCCTCGGTACAAGGTGTGACTCAATATGTCACTCATCCAACATCATCACATGTGCCAAGTCAACCTTTGACTACTAGTCTTGCAACTCAACTTGGAACCAACCTTGGTCTCATTCCAAATCTAGGAACCAACACAACTATCACCCAAAACACAAATTGGACACCAAAATTTTATGCCCAATCATGTGCTTCCACTACAACAAGTTCCCAAAGTATTCCTATTGTTCAAAAAATTCAAGTGATTCAAACACCCCAAGTGGATCAGCAAGGACAAGTGAACACCATAGTGCAAGGTCAATTATCAATGCAACAAGTTTCATCTTCATCAAACCATCCCATTGACCCTCAAAGTAAAATGGTTCCACTAGTCCCTCAAAACAACCAAGGAAACACATCAAACCCATTGGTCACAAATTGCATCAATCAAGGAAACTCATTGGTCACGAATTCCATCAATCAAGGAAACTCATTTTTCCCAAATCATACATATCAAGGAAATGCATCCAATTATTCGGTCCCTCAACATCAAATAAATCAAGGGAATTCCTCCAATCAATTGACCCAAATTCAAATTATGCCACTAATATTGCAACACCGAGTGGCACCATCTCAAGCTTTGGTCCCCCAAGTAATGCAAAATCAAATGGGACCTCAAGCCTACATTCCTCCATCCCAATCTCAAATTTTACAAGGAATGATAGCACAAAATCAAGGAAAAAATATACCAAATCTAAATCAAATTTCCAATCCTTTGATCACACATCAACCACCCCAAAATCAACTCAACCCACAAATCACTCACACCATGGTCCCTCAAAATCCACCACAAATCCCACAAAATCAAAACATCTCAAGCTAATACATTCAAGCAAGTAAATTTGTCCCAAACCAAAACATCATTTCACAATCCCAAGGACAAAATGTATTTTCTTATCAACAACCTATTGTCAATAAACAACAACAAGCTCAATTGCTAACACAACAATAACAAATTTAATTGCTAGCATAACAACAAAAGGCTCAATTACAATCCCAACAACAATAGGCTCAATTACAATCCCAACAACAACAAGCTCAATTACAATTGCAACAACAAGCACAACTACAAGCCCAACAATTGCAAGTGCAACAACAATCCCAATTACAAGCACAACAATACCCTCAACAACAACAAGTTCTTACACAACAACAAGGCTTGTACTACAAACCCCAACAACCATACGCAAGAACACAACAAAACATCTTGAATAAAAACACACAAGGAGCATACAAAAGTCCTCCACCACTATCACCATTACATACACAATACAAAAATTCACCATACACACCATATAACACACCCCCTTATCAAAATCCCACATTTAATTCATCTACCATTCCACAATATAACACATATGCTCCACTTCTGAACCCTCAAGATGATTTTCCCTCACAAATTAGGGAATTCACGCAACAATTCCAAGACATCCAAGTGGGAAAAACAAAGAAATTGCATGCACAATGGTACTTGTGTCCATACCACTTTAATAGAAACATTGCAAAGATACCATACTCGCTTGGATTTGAAATCCCAAAATTTGACAAATTTAAAGGCCATAAAAATCCAAAAGATCGTATCAAAGAGTTTTATGTGGTATGTATGGAAGTTACATTAAATGACTCATATTTGATGTGCCTTTCCCATGTAGTTTGGGAGGCCCAGTGATAGAATGGTTCTCACATTTACCTCTTGGAATTCAAAAATTCCAAGAAATAATAGATCAGTTTGTGGATCACTTCTCCTACAACCTAGACATGGACGTAAGCTTAAGAACTATACACCCTAAAACAAAGCAAGGGTGAATCCTTCATAAATTTCCTACAAATGTGGAGGCATAGAACCAATAAAATCAAATGGTCAATTCTCAAAGAGCTCAAAGAGAAACAAATAGGTATCATTATTGCCAATGTAGACACAGATTTATCCTTTCAACTAAAAATGCAATGTGTCTCGTCACACGAGGAACTTATCCCTAAGGCTCTTAACATTGAAAGAGCCCTTATTGCACAAGGAAACACACAAGCATACAAGGACAACCACATATCTACTAGTTTCAATGACAAACCCCACTTTTGGGCCAAGAACAAGAACATTACTAATGACAGTATCATTGATGCAAAAGTGGTCCTAAATTCTCCAAGACAAACAAACACCCAACCAATGAGCACACAACAACCATACACACAACCACCAAATAATCAACCAACAATCAATGTTGCAAACACTCAAATAGGACCACAAAGAAAAAACAATGCTCCTAAATGAAAATTCACTCCCTTAGGGGAACCTATGGAAGATGTGTTCAAAATTTTGATACAGTCGAATCTTATCACACTCCCAAATTTCAAAAACTATTAAGAACCACAAGTCAAACCTCCTAGCTATAGAGAGGATCATTTTTGTGAATTTCACTGATACAAAGGTCATAACACACAAAACTATTTTAGAATTAATCATCTAATCCAAGATCTTATTGAACAAGGAGACATAGATATTGATCAAAAATTAGGGAATGAAAATCTAAAAATTTACAAAACTCCTATGCATGATCATGGAAAAGAAAAAGATTCGGGAAAGGCATCAACTTCAAACAGCGTAAACCATACTTATGATAAAATGGTGGGACACATTCGTGTCACCTATTCATCACAACATGAGGAAATAGACATGCATCAAGATATTATTTTAAAACAGAGTCCACACCAATCAATAGTATCTAGCAATATTTCATACCATAATGGCATCAAGTATATATCATATTGTGATATCTCTCCCTCATATGAGATCATGATTGGGCATATTGAAGAAGCTCCAAAGAAGCAAGAAATATCCCTTATTTCACCCATACCTACAAAATGTCAAGAAGAGTATTTTACCAATAATGTATTATCCAGCCAAGGATCATGTCAAGAGAAGGCTCTTGAGGATAACGAAAGTTTCTTTGAATTGAGTCAAGATCAAGATCCCCTATCCCCACAATATTTTCATGATTTTCATACTATATTCCATTCCATAAGTGATATTTTCTCTACCCTATGTCAAGATGAAGAGCTCACTTCCCCAAAGTATGATCATGACTTGATGGACATCTTCCAAACCATTTAAAATTTTAAAGATACCCATAAGATGTTTCCTTCTGATGGACATATAGACATTCTTCATCCAAAACAAGGGTCTTCCACTCTTGACATCACCACACAAGAACAAGCAGTGGTCGATATTCTTGATTCTTACACTAATTATGCATCATCAACATCTTTTGAAGCAGTATGAACAAAAGACACATTCCTAATTAAAGATATTGAGTTTAAAGATATTTTGTAATCAAAGAAAACAGTTAATATTCCTGATTAGTGGGAACCAATGGAAATATCATGTGTCCATGACAAGTCATATTCAGTGGCCATGGATCAAAGGGTACATTACCAGGGCAAAGGACTAGGTCTTCTTGAACATAACATCTTGAAACCAGCAAAATCAAAGCATGATAGTAATGCCTCCACAATGTTGGGGGAAAAAAATTTCTAGTGTAAACACCAACATGGGGGGCACGAAGAATCCTTATGATGAAAGTGTTGTCAATACTACAACTAGCCATATCATGAATCAACATACACACACCATTCCATCTGCAAATTGGGAGCAACACGAAAAGAAAGATTCCTATAAAAGAAAGGAGAACATCACCAAAGAAAAAGGAGCAGTAAATCGAAAAGGAAAAATCAAATATAAATTGATACCAAAGCATACAAAATAATATCATCCATATCACACTCCATTAATCAAAGAAACTATGGGACAAAATCAAAAGGGGAACTGTATCTATCAAAGATGTTCGTAAATACAAAAGCGAGCTTCTCAAGTTGTGTACAAGGCATATCAAGCAATTGGTCACAATTTCACATAAACCTCCCATCATTTCTCATCTTCCCAAGTTTGGAGAATCAAAGGTTCCAAACTACCAACCAATCCATCTCATATTCCTTCATACATGTCACCATACATTATGTTCATGATATCCAATTCTCACGTTGACCATGTGTTGGAAACTACTCTTCATCATAAGGATTTTGAAGGCACTCTATCATGATGTGCACACATAGATGAGGTTAATTCTAGCATCAACAAGGTAGATCAGAGTTCTCCAAAGTTGCATTCAAGTGCTCGTATCTTAGCAAAGCAGCTTCTTCAAGCAGGATATTGTTGGCATGTTATTACAATTGCATCTATATCAGTACCACCACCTAGTTCAACATGAGCATAAACCTTCAAAAAATAATAAATATAAAAATCATCCTCTAGTGAAAACCACTACGGTGGTGATTTGGGCATGTACTATGATGAAAACCTAAAAAACAAGCGTCATGAGTAGAATCAAGTGTCTATATGATCCTTTTCAGATGGAAGTATCTCATCCCCTTCATGATAAATCTAATATTTCCTCTATTTATCCAACCCATCTTTATCTAGATCTTCCAACTTATCTTGATCTTGACAAAGGTTCAATGTATACTTCAACCCTACTCATGGAAAAGTATTGACATGGTATTTTTTATTCCACTTTATCCCATGAAGTCCTATTGCCTATCTCTAGCATTGTTAAAATGTGATTTATACTCTTCGCATGATTATACATTCAATATATTGATTTGCTCATTAAAATATGAAACATTGCTAAACATTGGGGACAGGTTCTTTCACTCTTGTTTTGTGAATAACTCTTGATCCATGTCCCATATCTCACAAGGTGACTGTTGATGCCAAAAATTGGCAAGGTAATAGCCCTTTATGGGAAACTCAATTTATGGGGGACCTATTGCGCTAAACTGAGTGACCTCCAGATTTTTAAAGAAGTCAACTTCTTTTGTGAATGGGGTTTTGGAATGGGAAATGGAAGTAGATATAAAATAAAGAATTTAACTAAGGTGATATGCCAGAATTTAGATAAAAGGCACAATAAACCTATCTTTTGGATATGATCTAGGGGCCTGCTTAACAATTTACCATGTCCTAGAATAACATAAATTAAGGATTGTAGCATGAACAGCTCATTCAATGACATAAAATAATAATCACGCCCATTTTCTAAAAAGAAGAGTCGAAAGACATGATCTAAACCAGCAAACTTGCATTCAAATTATAGAAGTATGACAAATAAACCATTCAAAAAAATGGCACAACATAAAGTTTATCAATAGCATAAGAAACAAAGAGGTTGAACAATGGCACAGTCTATGAATTCTTACAATAATCTAAACAATACAAAGGCCTAGTCTCTCCAAAAATCCTATGATTATAAAAACTGGTGAAATAGCATATGATCTCCCAACTTGTAACCTAAAACATTGGAACCTTCAGAACTGTGGAACCCTTCCTCTCAAGCAAAGAGAAGTATTTATAGCAAGCCTTCCACCTCTTGGAAAGCAGCAACTGAAAATATTCAGAATCTGAGCAATGATGTCAAGGCAATGATTTCCCTCAGCCGTTGTAACATAAAAGATTTGAGACACAACATTTGGCCTCCCTCCATTCAGGTGCATCCCCTATGAATGATGCCAATGGTCCAACAAATTCTCATGAAAACAAGTGTCACCCTTTAGGATAGGCGGTTAGAAAATGTGGCAACATCCCACAACTCATAGTCTGCTTCATCGCCTACGTTGAAGAAGTGTGCACCAAAGAGACGCGTGGTAGTATTTTGTTGCCCACGGTCGATATTTCCTTCCTTCATTGAAATCTTGTGCAGAGAGGACACATAGTAAAAATGTTTACTACAAACACTACTTGTGGGGCCTGCCAAATCCTTATACAAATTGGAGCTATGTGGCACATGAGTGGGGGCTGATGAGGAAGTGAAAGGAAGTGATCAAAATAACTTGTGGTGACAACACATGGGAGTATTTATGGGGGCGATAGAAGAGCAAGGAGAAGACACGTGGTAGAAGCCACGGTGACAACCAAAAAGGGGTCAATGAAATTTGTTGAAGGCATGGGCCAGTAATTAGCCAAAAATCAAACCCGAAGGGAGCATGATGAATTTTGAATTCACAACTTCTGGCGACTATCAAGGGCATTTCGCTTTGAGGAACGTAGAACCCAAAATTCTCTCTGGTTCACAGATTAGAGCACCATCCATCGGTAATGGAGTTAGAGCTTGGAAAGGGTTGCCTACAGAGGTGGCCAGTCATCTTCGGATGGTCTCGATATATTGCACAAATTCTCCTGTGCTCCACCTAGGTCAAGCATTTCCTTATAAGGCAATGTCTCAGGTAAACCGGCCCCTGCCTTGCAATGGAAAAGTAGTTGCGCAAGAGGATGAATAACACCCTCAATGTCTGCTACAGTGGGAGGATGGCTGAAACTCTAGAAAGCATTTGGGTCTTGCTCCTTTTCTTCAATTATTTCTGCAATCTACTCGATCATGGCAATTGACCCATCTTCAAAAAATGGAGATGGCAGACCCATCTCACTTAGTTGAGAGAAATTCTCTCGAATGTCATCCATTGTCCGGTTCAAAGTAGCTATAGCTGCTTTAGTTCACTAGAAGGCCGAGTGGCAATGGATAAATCTGTTTGTCATCTGGGCAGCAATATCCTAATCTTCAATCCCTACCTTGGCCAGGTCTTCATCAGAGACCGAATATAGCTTGGTGAGAAAACTCTTTGCTTTTGGAACCTTTTCTAAGATGAACCACAAGAATTACTCAATTGTACCATGAACCTCCTAGCTCAATTTGTTGCCTTTGAGATGAACTGGAGTGTTGGCTATAGTGTCAGGAAAAAAAAATTAACCTTTTCCCAATAAGAAATATATATCTGTCGAGCCAAGGGGATGAGTTCTGGTTGTGTAGAGGAGGTTTGGAGAGAGAAGAGAGGAGATCTTTGCATCCCTTGAGTTAATAACCTCTATTAATTCTGCATTTCTCTTCTTTGTGGATGTCAATTGCTCCCCAAAGCTACTTATTTCTTTATACCAGTTCTCATGGGCTCGGGAGTGGTTCACCAATTCTATGTTAAGAGAGGACTTTGTCTCCTGAAGCTCCTTTTCTAACTAGGCCTTTCAGCCCTCAAAATCCTTATGATTCTTTTCTAATTCCTACTCATATAGAGCGCTTTGTGATGCTAACTCTTTCACCTTTTGTTGTAGATTTTACTTTGTTGAGGTCAATTGGCTCTTATATTTTTTGTTCCTTTCCCGTAGCTCATTGAGCAATGTGGGGTCAATAGACTGGGACTTATTGAGTTTATCCTGGAGCTTGCTCCACTCTGACTTCTTCATTCACACTTTCTCAAACAAGCACGCAACTTCAGCTTCTAGTGATTTCTCCTTTGTTTCCAAAAAATTAACTCTTTCCTTCACAAGCTTTAGCTACTCCTTGTTGTTCAATTGAAGGCTAAATTTTAGAAATTCGGTCGTCACCACCTATTGTGTTTCATCCATGAGTTACACCTTATCCTACAGATGGGCTGCGGTCAAATCAAGCCCCATGGCATACATGTTGTAATTGTCTGGCAACATGTCACCTTGTGGTTTCGTAACATTCAGGTACATGGTGGTGAAGTTCAGTGTTTGTTTTTTTTCATTGTAAACTGTATACACTTTAGGCTCTGCATCCTTTTTATCATCCTTTGCTTTTTTCTTTTGGATCTTGAGGGCTCACATTTTCTTCGTGGTTTCTCCCTAGGATATAGATTCAGCTAGTGACTAAACCAACCCACCAGCAATAGGTACACTAGGAGGCAGGGCAAAAGGAAATACCCATGTAGCGAGCCCTTGTGTTTTCTTTGGTGGGAGATTGATAATTTTTTAGGGAGAAAAAGGGAACCTGCAAACTGGAAAAAGGGCTCATCAGTTGCGGCAATGGGGTGGTCATAATTGAGTCAATTTGTTGGGCATACTAGGTCAAACTCGAGGTAGTAGAGGCAATAGGGGTGCCAATGGCGTCCAAACTTTCAGAAAGAGAGGCAAGGATAGATTGAGTAGCGGTGGTCGATGTTAAGGTTTGCAGAGGTGTTAAAATAGATGGCATAGTTTGGGAGAATTGGGAGAAACCTCCTGCAAACATTGTGGTATGGGTAGATAAAGCAGCACCGAAACTTGTAGTAATGGGCACTGTGGGAATGGAAGAGGACACCAAAGATTGAGAAGTAAGAAAAGCAAAAGCAAAAATTACCTGTTGACTAGACGTTGGTGGTGCTTCGCTTGTCACTGGCTGCTTACTTACTCTGGGCTCCTGGCTTGTAGCGGCTCCTTGTGATCCTTCTCCAAGAATAGCTTCAGTGCATTGCCACTTAGTGAGAGGGGATTCTTCAATCTCCACAATCTTTATAGTTTATGGTTGTTGTTGTTGGGGAATTTTTGTTATTTTTAAGGCCCAGGTGAGTGTCTACGAGGCTCGTGACATATTCAGTCACACATTTGAAGTGACATAGGTAGATTGCCCTGTAGACTTCCTCTTTTTTTGGGTGGAGGATGTTGATGTCTCAACTTCCTCCTTTGCTTTCTCTTCTCCTTCATCAGGGTCATCACCTACGTTATCACTTGAGTCAGAAGCAAGGTTCTCCTCATACCACATCCGTTCAAACTCTTTGTCTTCCTTTACGCCTTCAGATATATCCAAAATGCTCTGATCTTTTCATTAGTCCATTCCTCTTCATTCCTTAGCTTATTGTATAGAGTCTTCCCCATTTTATAGTTTTCATCATAATTCGCCACCAAAAAATAGAACTTATGCCATGGCATCTTGTTGTCTTTTGTGGGGATATGAACCAAGTCAACCAACAATTCATCTTTATCTTCTAGCAGGTTGCACCTCTTCTCCCAATAAGGTCAAGGGGTGTGAGTTACCTTGAGGTGATCATACGGTAAATAATTGAAAGGGTTGTAATCCCACTTGTCACAGATCATTACCAACCCTAAATGAGCTAGTTTATCTTGCAATAGAGGGTGTGTTTGCTTCTTTTTCAGGGCCACTATTTTGAAATATAACTGATAGGTGAAGAATTCCTTCCTCTTGACACTTTTTCATGCTACAAAAGGTAATATTGATAATGCACACCTGCTGGAACAATTTCAAAGCCAGCAATTGATTATTCACACATGTCAAAAGGCGGAAGGGTTCCCTAGTGAAGCCTTGCATTCAAGTGAATGTAAAATCTACTCTAAAGAACCAAACACATCTTGGAGTGAAATTATGCATAAACTCTATCTAAGTCAAGGTGAGTCGATTAATATACTCCTCCCCTAGTAAATCTTGCAAAATCAGAGTCGAGAAATTATCCAAAAATGTGTATAATAAAAAGTAGAAGAGAGGAGAGGGGTCCAAAAAGAAACTAGTTTTTTTCCTACCCTTCTCATCAAAGATAGATTACTTTAACCGCTCATCAAATAAATCAGGGTTTTGATATAAAAACATATAAGCAAGATAGGAGACAAATCCGAACTTTCGTTCAACTGGGTATTTCTTAATTTGTTATATCATCTTCTTTGAGAGGAATTCTTTAAAATTATACTAGAAGTAATATTTTTGTCTGCAAAATTAGAAATTTGGGCCCAATTGAAAAGAATGCACCTCTTGGTCAGTGTCCAAACCGAAAACAAACGCCATCATTGAAAAGGCATCACCGATGTCTTCCTTGAAAGCACCATGCGGCATAGGAATTTCTAGTGGCTTCTCATGCTCTACTTCAATCCTTTTGGTTTCTTCATTGTAAAACTCCTAAGCCTTATCCCTGGTGCTCCATATTTTATCTCCCTACTTAGGAGTGAATGATTCCACTTCCATCCCTCTTTGCACAGGGTCTGGAATGCACAGCATGTTCCAGATGGCAGTCGGGCTGATGTTAACTGAAAGAGTCTAGCCCTCAATAGTGTTGGTACTTGGATTGAAATGCCTAATGGCTGCATCTACCAACTTTGGGCAGTAGTGCACAGATGGGACCATATACTAAGGAAACCCATTGAACCATACTTTTTCTGCAGTTCACATTGGCCACTTGGACACCTTCATTCGTGTGTAGGATGATTCCCTCAATCCTTTGGGGTTTTTTGCAAGAAAGGGATCATGAACATTATCCCAATCCTCATGAACTAAGCTCTAGTCTCTATAAATTTTGGGCTTGTCCAACTGCCTTGTGTTTTCCTATACTAGATTTTTAGGGATGCCCGATGTAGCATAAGAAATATCCTCAAAGACATTAATGGTTGGTGCTCTTCGCAGAGCTTTAGCTAATCTCTACATAGCCAATAGCCTAACTCCCTGACTTGAACTTTTTGCATTTTCTAATTTGTGGGAAGCTTTCTACTTAGCTTGAATTCTTCTGTAATTTCACCTCGACTCTAGTAGTGCTCCAAAAAAAAAATCTTTCTACTTTGAGTAGTATTCTTCAAAGAAAACTTTTAAGTGCTTTAAAACTTTCTTCATGCAATATTTAGCGATCTTTTCTCAAGGTGGTAGATGAGAACCACCTTTTTTGCATTTAATGTGGCATGTACCACCAACCCTTTGGCCTGTACGAGATGAATTACTTGCCATTTTGATTTGACAAGAATTCATAAATATAATTAGCAATCACATGTACAACACAATTTTCTTGGAACTTGAGTTGACCCCTTGCAAGCAGCTTAAGCATTCGTATGCATTGGAAATTAATATCTTAAAAGGAATGATTAAGTTGAAGATGCAATAAGCATTTGAAAAGATATGAGTTTCACCTTGGGAAATGCAAAATACCTGGAGGATTACACCTCAATCCTTGGTCGTGTATAACACTGCTGATTACTGCCACCAGCTTGGGCTAATTAATTAGCCCTTATTTGTTTTGCACACAGCAAACCGTACTCAACAAATGCAAATGGGTTGGAAATTCAAGCGAGTTTGGGCATAGCTTTCAAGTTGGTACTTGATTAATATCACATTTATGGAAAGAAGATTACCATGCCTTTCCTCGCTTTTTCTATAAATAGGCATCTAAGCAATAGCAAAATCACACTTAGTGATTTTAGTAGAATTGGTATTAGGTAATTAGCATAGTAGTTTAGCATTTCCAGTGCATAGCGTTCTCATAGGCTAGACTTAGGTGCTTTACAGGGATAGTTTTAAGGTATTTGTAGAAAGTCTGACAAGATGAATACCCCAATTAGGATAGTGTCACACAAGTCCCAAACTGCCTTCCTAGGAGAGATTTCTACCAGGTGTTTAAAAAGGATGAAGAAGAACAAGCATTTGTTGTCCATCATAGCCATTAAATAGGTCTTGGGACGAGACTACCTTGAGTACAAGGACAAGTATCGAATTAACACTGACGTGTGGTCACACTTTGTGGCCTCCATGTTAGATATAGGAATTCCCAAGCCATCGATTCTTCGTCTGGTGAAGGAAATTTTCCCCAAGAAATACCTGAACAGCCTCGATGAGGTCGTTGCAAATGCTGCATATGGTGGGGGAATTCCAACTATGAGTGACCTCTGAAGGTTTATAGAAGAGGATGCAGTCGTTTCATGACTGCCTTTTCTGAGTGGCTTCCACCTCTAGACACGAGATGAGCACCACCAGAGGGTCACTCAAGCCTACCACTTCCTTTTTCACATCTACAATGTGGTGTCGTTCTACGATATCGACTAGTACACGGACTTCAGGAACCTGGTGTTCCCTCTACCTTCCTTTGCTCCATTGGATGATGCTACTACAGTTGATGCCCCCATTGACCAAAATATTATGGATGCTTCCATTGATGCATCTATTGTTGTTGCTACTCACGCCGTGAATTGAAGACCTACATTTTCCTTTTTGCTTTTAAAAATCTCATAGTAATTAGTCCCTTTTTGTAGACATGCCTGAAAAAGGTTTTTCTGTAAAATATAACAAAAATAGAAATGATATATTTTTGAAAACGTGGCCTATGAGCCATTCTGAAAATGTAAATATCGAAGCATATATAATGAAAATGTAACTTTATATAACCATCTTGTTGTTTCCTTTTGGATTCTACAACTGGGTCATTTCCTTCGTTTTTCAGCATGTATGTATGAATTCAATTTTGCAAGTGGGTGTTTAATTTTTCACAATTTTCAGCTATGAGTTTATTTCCCTTACTCTCTACAATAATGGGTCACTTGTTTCTTTCCGCCATGAACCACAGGATAAAATAAAAAGACCGGCCAACAAAACAAAATGGAAAGAAGGGAAAAGCATATTTACATATTTACATGGGTATGGAAAGCAAGCTTAATTGACTATCTTCAAGTGAATTTCGTTGACTGGAATTCCTAGCACTTCTTTTTCCATAGTCTCTAACTCATATGCATTGTGTTCCTTGCATTGAATTATTCTGAATGGGCCTTCCCAAAGGCTATCAAATTTTTTGTGTTGGCCCGGCATTACAGCCCTTTCGTTATATTTTAGAACCAAGTCTCTGCACTTTAGGCCTTGGTCAAACATCTTCTTGTCAAACCACCTTTTAACCACCTACTAGCAATTAGTCATGGTCGTTAGGGACTTTTCCCTTTTCTCCTGTACTTCTAGCAACTCAGCTAACCATTCCTCCATTGCATCATTTTGTTCTACTTTGAGGGAATTTAGCAATTGCAGTGTCAGAATCTCCATATAGATAGGCAATAACGTCTTTTTTTCATAAACTAGGTCATATGGTGAAGTCTTGAGGACTTGCTTTGGAGTTATGTGGTCTACCCAGAGTGTTGTTCAGAGATTTTTGTGCCACTCTCTTTGATATTCTGACCTGATTCTTTTGAGAAGTCAGACTAGATTCTTGTTTGTTGATTTGGCTAAGCCATTCCCGTGTGGGTAGTAATTTGATGATGTTTTAAGGAATATGTCATGTGTAAGTGTGAATTGACTTACTTTGGAGCCTAGGAAGGCTTTATCTTTATTAGAAATGATAGTTTTGGGCGGGCCAAATCTTGTCACCAGTTCCTCTAGGAAATCCACTATCTCTACCTTTGTCACATTCTTGAGTGGCATAGCCTCGATCCATCTCATGAAGTAGTCTATGGTCGTTAAGATCCATTTATGTCCTATGCTGGAGGCTGGGTTGATCATTCTGATGAAGTCTAAACCCCATTGCGTGAATGGCTCATCAACCACTATTGGATTGAGAGGCATTGCAGAATTATTTCTTCTTCCAATGAAGAACTGACATTCTTTGCAAGTTTTCACCAAGGAGTAGGAATCATTGAATAGTGTCAGTCAAAAGTACCCTGTGCACATGATTTTTATGGTGGTGGTTTTTGCAAAGAAATGCCCACCTGTGAGACTGCTATGGTAAGTGTGGAGGATCCTTCTTGCTTGCTCTGTGGTAACACATTGCAATAGAACGTCATTGAAATTTCTCTTGAAAAAGATGCCTTCAATGAGCATGAATTTGTTGTTTTGCAACTGGTAGAATCTCCTATTGTGAGAAGGAAGGCACGATGGATACTTTCCTATATGCATAAACCTTATTCTATCTGCCAGCCAACAACCTTTAGACTCTAACTCATTTGTTAGGACTAGTTCTGGTTGCTCCTCTTTCGAGGCCATTTCTTCCTCATGCTCAAGATACTCGCATAGTCCTCTTCCCTTAACATTCTTGGTAGGATTGACCTCAATGTCATACTTGAGGATCTTGGTGATCCAATTGGCTCTTTTCTCGATGATTTCTCCTACCATGATGTATTCATGCACACTAGAATGTGCAACATAGACAATCACCTTATTGCAGGAGATTAAGTGTTGGAACTTCTTAAGACCCTTAACTATGGAAAATGCCTACCTCTCTACAAAGTTGTAGTTTTTTTCATATTCCTTTAGGGTCCGGGAGTGAAATGCTATCAGATTCTCTCTTTCCCTCATTATCTTTCTGAGTTAAGATAGTAGCAATGCTTGAATTTCTACTGAATACATACATTATGAAGTCCTTTGATAAGTCTAGGTTAACTAGAATAGGAGCAAAAGAGATAGCATCCTTGACTTTATCACAGGCTTCTCTAGCTTCTTTTGTCCATTTAAATATTTGATCATTTTTTAGCATTAGGGTAATTGGCCTGATTATTCCTACAAAATCAAAAATAAATTTACTAACGAAATTTACCTTCCCCAAGAAGGATTGAATTCCCTTCTTGTTGACCAGAAGAGGAAGCTCTTTGATTTCTTTCACCTACTCAGGATCAATTGAAATTTCTTCTTTGGACACAACATGCCCCAATAGTTTGCCTTGCGGTACTTTGAAGACACATTTTTTGGGGTTCAGGGATATCTTGAACTCTTGGCATTTCTTAAACACCATCTCCAGATGATCAAAGTGATTGTCCTTGGATTTGGAGAACACCGTCAGATCATCCAAATAGATTAGGATAATCTTGTTGATTAGTTCGCTGAAAGCGATATCCATTTCCCACTGGAAGGTAGCTCCTACATTTGAGAGGCTAAATGTCATCTTGGCATATGTGAACCTTCCCCACTTAGTAGTGAATGTTGTCTTATGTTTATCCTCCTCTTTGACCTAGATCTGATTGTAATCAAAGAATCCATCTAATAGGGAAAACATCTTGGATCCTGCCACTGTTTGTAGGATTGAATCCATTGAGGATAGTGTGTAATGATCCTTCAGGGATGCTTTATTTAGGTCCCGAAAGTCCACACATAGGAGAATATCTCCATTCTTCTTTCAGACCAGAACTAAATTGGATACCCATGTGCTATGCTTGATTGAGAAAACAATCTACAACTAGATTATATTTTTTAATTCTTGTGCTATTAGTTCTTCAATCTTGGGATTGACTAGCCTTTGTTTTTGGCAGACAAGCTTTGCATCTTCCGCCAACTCTATTGTGTGTTGAATGATATCAGGATCATATCCCCTGAGGTCATCGTATGACCAGGCCACCACTCCATATTTATCACAAAATTTGATAAGACTTTCTTTATCACGATGTGGGATGTCCTTCCTGACTTTGAGCTTTCTTCCATCTCCGACATGAAGGTCCGCATAATCACCTTTGTCCACTACAAACTTTTGCTTGTCATTTCTTTCATTGTCACAATCAAAAAGCTTTTCAAGTGTGACCAATCATTTTGGAAGCTTGTTGGATTTCAGCTAGATGATCTGTCCTTCATAGGATTCAGCAATCTTCGGTTGGAGCTAGTTGACAAATTCACCTGATTGTTGGATGAACGAGGCAATGTTTTCATCACTGTCAAACACTTACTAGCTTTGGTCATTGTCTAGAATCGCCAATCGGACTATTACTTGTATAGAGTGTTTGTTGTGAATGAGATCGAAGGAAGGATCAAACTAAGATTTGATTGATGCCATGCAATCTACATCTGTATTCTACTCTTGGGGCACCATCTAAATGTTGAGGCTTCAAAACCCTCAATTAGGTCCCAAACTCGGTGTCTATAGGATCACATGCAGACATTTTTGGCCATAGAAATTCCTCGGACTTGATTGACTACTAGTACAGAATCTTCGAACACTATTAGTTGCTTTATGCCCATCCTTTCCGCAAGGTTGATACCTTACACTAGTCCTTCATATTCAACTTCATTGTTCAAGCAAGCAAACTAGAAGCAGAAATACCTCAGTGTCTTTTCATTTTGTGGGGACATTAAACATATCCTGGCTCCTACACCATTCTTGCATCTTGCTCCGTCGAAGTCCAACGTCCACAGTTCTGAGGCTTGACTGCCTTTAGATTCTTTTACAACCTTAGGGAGCACTTGATCTTCATCTTAGATGACATAGGTGCCCAGTCTGGTAGCATGGTAGTTGTTGAAATGGTCAGTAGCTATATGTTCGCTTAGGAGAACATCTTGATCATTCTGATCTCCGGTCACTTTTTCATCTTCTAGTAGTTCAACACAATACATTTATTGCTTGGTGATAAAGGTATGCGCAGCTTCAAAATTGATCATGTTTTCATTGGCTACATGTTCTGAGTGTAAAGCTTTAGATTCTATCTTCATCTGCACACCATGCTTGGTTCTAAGGATCAAATGCGACCAATCCAGGTACAGATATCTTCCCACCTTTGAAGTAAATTTTTGGGATAGGCAGAGGCTGAACATGGGGGAACATATATGATCACAGTGTCTTGCAGCACTGTGACACTAGGGAAAGAAAATAGAGTCAAGGGGAGTATTTTTATGACACCTACAGTTTCAACTCTATTTCCACCAAGTTGCATCACTCCTCATTTTAAAGGTTCATAACTGAGTCCTAAGGATTCAGCTATCTGTTTAGGCATAACTGTGGTGCTAGCACCAAAATCAATCATGGCATTGTGTAATCATTTCTCCCCTATAATGAGAGTTAAGAAGAAGGGTTGAGGCTTCAGCTTATCTCTTACTTTAGCAGGAGCTTCCACTGTGTTGTTTATAAGAACTTTGGCGGAAGATGTTTGTTCAACAGCCCTTTGGGCAATTATTTTTTTGGTGTTGTGCTTACATCTTCCTAGAGAGCCTTCTGTAATAGCGTCTTCTATTCTGGGATGGCTAGAATATCCCGTAGAGACACATTAGCGAATGATTTCTTCAATTGTTCCACCACATTGAAAAGTGGCAGATTCAAAGGTTTCTCCTCCTTTTCTCTTGTTATAATGTTCAACTTCTCTTCGTGGTTGGCATTGCGGCAATACTATGGAGGTATTAGGTATCTGGTCAGGAGTACCTTTAGGTTGTGGACTGACTAGCTGCGGGACAATTGGTTTGCTCATAATTCTCCTCTTTGAGTGAGTGTTGTAGTCAGATTGTACTTGTAGTGTTTTAGATGTGGATGTATCATTGGAAAACATTGCTTCTTCTTCTTCCATCCATGAGAAGAGTGTGTGGTTGGGAGTGATGTTTGCTTCTTTCCCTAGTGACATCCCTTGCATTTGTGTGGTGAGCACCACATTTTCCATTTCTGAAGAGGTATACACATAGCTTCTGAGCTATGACATTGTGGCTTGGTTGCGCTGCTCTTCCACCTTTTGTTGTAGGTTGTCACATGGAAAATTTTGGGGCATATGTGAATCACTGCAAGGGAAGCACCAAGGATTGGTGTCATCCACTAAGTTGTTTTGTCTTGTGGTCAACTCTCTGCTCGAGCTTAAGTTAGAGCCTTGTAGCGGAGTGGGTACTAGTACTATTTGATTTGTTGTTTGTGCTTGTGGATTTGCCCGAGCGCCTCCTTGGAACTAGTTTTTTTGGTAAGAGGATCTTCCACCTTGATAATTCTAATAGGCAAGCTTCAGAGGTACGGCCTAGTTGCGCTTGATAATGGTTATCTCATTGACAATAGTCCACATCATTTCCTTGAATTCACTCATCTCCTCCTTTGAAGAGCTGGATGTAGAGGCAACATTTTACGATGCGCTTGGATATGATTATATGGTTTGGAGAGGAGCCAGTGCACTAGTAGAAGGCATCTCTTGAGCAGGAACCAATATTTCAGGGAATATAGGAATGATGGGCCGAGGCAGAAATTTCTTGACTTTTATCAAATTGTTCTCTGCTTTAACAGTGATGCTATATGCACCCAGTACTATGGTTCCACCTAGAGACTGGATCATCATGGAGATGTTGGGATTGATGGAATTCAGGTAGAAAATGAATGCTAGATCTAGTAGCAGGTGGATATCAACTTAAATCCTCTGCCAACTTGTATGGAGCCAAGCATTGAAGTTAGCCATGGCTTCGTGCAGGGCCCACTTTATGACTAACAGTGGATAATATAGCGATGATCGGTCTCCTTCATTTGAAAACCTCTTATAGAAAGGATCCCCAAGCTCATCCCAGGTACTGATAGTATTTGCTTGTAATGTGTAGTACCAATCTAGTGCCTTTCCCCTGAAAGAGGCGGCAAGCAGCCTTAACGCCACATTTTGGGCTATAACCCCATGTACTAGGTATACATCTGCAACATCTTACAAATGTTCAAATGGTGTTCTTGATCCATCTCCAGTGAATTTAGGTATAGCCTTTAGGGAAAACACCAGGATAGTGGCCCAAATAGTAGGGGCTATTAGTGCAACAAGAGGGCTTTTAGCGTCCCATGCCACATAGTCTCTGTTAGCAGCAAGTGACATGGCTAGCAGAAAGGGAGGAGGAAGCAGAACATTTACTAATTGGGTCACAAGTTCTACTGTCCCTAATGGTGGTAATAATAAACCAGGATTATTTGTTGTTTGGGACCTAGTAATAGGCTGATGGCTCATACACCCTTCTAAAAATTTGATTCATTAAGCTCAGTCCCACTAGGCGTGCCAAGAAAAAGAAAAATTGATGCTAAAAATTGGCAAGGTAACAGCCCTTTGTGGGAAACTCAATTTATGGGGAACCTATTGTGCTAAACTGAGTGACCTCCAGATTTTTAAAGAAGTCGATTTCTTTTGTGAATGGGGTTTTTGAATGGGAAATGGAAGCAGATATAAAATAAAGAATTTAACTAAGGTGATACGCTAGAATTTAGATAAAAGGCATGATAAACCTATCTTTTGGATATGATCTAAGGGCTTGCTTAGCAATTTACCATGTCCTAGAATAATAGAATTAAGGATTGTAGCATGAACAGCTCATTCAATGACATAAAATAATAATCACGCCCATTTGTTGAAAATAAGAGTCAAAAGACATGATCTGAACCAGCAAACTTGCATTCAAATTATATAAGTACGACAAATAAACCATTCAAACAAAATGGCACAGCATAAATTTTATCAATAGCATAAGAAACAGAGAGGCCAAACAATGGCACAGTCTATGAATTCTTGCAATAATCTAAACAATACAAAGGCCTGATCTCTCCAAAAATCCTATGATTCTAAAAATTGGTGAAATAGCATATGATCTCCAAACTTGTAACCTGGAACCTTCAAAATTGTGGAACCCTTCCTCTAAAGCAAAAAGCAGTATTTATAGCAAGCCTTCCACCGCTTGGCAAGCAGCAATGAAAAATATTTGGAATCTGATCAATGATGTCTAGGAAATGATTCCCCTCGACTGTTATAATAAAAAATATTCGAGACAGCATTTGGTCTCCCTCCATTCAAGTGCATCCCCTACGAATGATGGAAGTGTTCCAACAAATTCACATGTAGACAAGTGTCGCCCTTTAGGATAGGTAGTTAGAAAACATGGCAGCATCCTATAGTTCATAGTCTACTTCATCCCTTGCATTGAAGAAGTGTGCACTGAAGAGACATGTGACAGCATTTCACTACCCGCGGTCAATATTTCCTTCCTTCGCTAAAAGCTTGCACAGAGAGGAAACATAGCAAAAATGTTTACTACAAATGCTGCTTGTGGGGCCCGCCAAATCCTTATGCAAATGGGAGCTATGTGGCATGCGATCAGGGATGGTATGCTTGACAAGGTTTCTATATGTCAAGTATGAACAAGGATACTCCTATCTATTTGCAGATTCAAAGTCCATCGCACAAGATACAACATCATCCTGGTTATCAGTACCTAGATGCATTGTGTCTATGTTTTCTATCAAAAATAAGGAATGAAATGATGAAGTATCCCAATCCCTGAAACAAGAAAATCATATTTCTCATCACTATATCCAATTAAGTTTCAAATAATCATAGGCTTGTTGGACTTTTGAATCAATCTCAAAAGTAATGGTTAATCAATATCCATTTCATTCTTCTACTTCTATCCATCTCATTCTTCTTATTATTCTATCTTTATCCTACTAACATTTATATCCAAGTATCAAATTTGTATGATATATATCAAAATATGCATGAGGTTACCCATGGTTGATGACTGTCTATACATCATAAAATCCATCTACATCAAACATCTAATCTTTCTAAAGAAGTATCTTTCATCCTCTTTGAGCTAAATTGATATTGCATCCTTGTCATGATCTTGACCTAAAAATCAAAATTTCCTCTCGATCTCTCGAGGGGGCAGTATACCAACATAGTTCTATCCATTGGGACACAATGGGCATCTGAAAAATCAATAATTTTTTTAATTTTTTATCTGAGCAATAGTGTCGATTTGAAAAGTGTCAATCTTTGAACCAATGTAACAAGTACCTCACTTCAAAGAGAGGAAAAATATAGACACTTAAAATCATCCTAATCAATATTGCACATATGAATTTGATTACTAACACCATTTCATCCTGAATCACCTCTTTTTAACTGTTTAATTAAATAATCTTCATTGTTTAATTAAATTTATCATTTTCTCTTATTAATCAAATAATCAATGTTATTTGGATAATTCATCCCCTTTCATACTAATTTCCATCCTATTTAATTAGGTAATGCGAATTATTTAATTAAATTTCCATGTCTTCTCATTTAATTAAATAATCTTAATTACTTAGTTGAATGTCATTAATATCCCCCTTTTATTAAATAAGTTAATTGTTTAATAAAATTCCTAATTTCCTCCATCATGCACTTGATTAAGTAATTTCTTAAATTACTTAATTTTCTAATTTCTCTCATCCTCCCACTTGCAAGGGAATATTCCTATGTAACCAACTCTCTCCAATGGGAAATATCTTGTAACAACTTCCTACTTTTTAGGAAGTGTGCTTCAAATTAATGAGAACCATTGATTAAAATCCTTGATCCTTATCAATGTGTACTCTCATCCATTTTTTGGAATCCTTGATCCATTCCATCTCCTCTTATTGATTTTCATCCATTGATTGATCAAATCAATCTTGATCGTTGATTCGTCTATTTTTCCTATAAATAGTCCTCATTTCTATGAGAAAGGGATCTAATACTATAGTTAATTTTAGATCATTCTCCATTAGCATTTTATCATTTAGCATCCATTTTAGTTAAGCTTTGCATCCATTTTAGCTTATCTTTTATCCATTTTCATCAATCTTCATCAATGAAATCCATTTGAAAGCTTGTTTCAACTAAGGGGTTGGGAAAGGGCTGACATTCCACATCAATGTAGCACCAATCCCCCAATGGGATGAGGTTGACATTAGATTAGTTTCCATTATGTATTTCTAGTTAGTTTCTTGTTTAATGGCTTCTTTGTTTGACTTTTTCAAGTATTCCATTAGGAGCTTGACTTGACTAGTTAGATCTTGGTTTATTTCATGTGGATCTACCAGGTTTAGCTTAGGTTATGGTCATTCTCACACAAGAAAATTTAGTGTTCAAGTTTAGTGTCATCTCTTGAAAATCATCAAAACCTCATTTTTAACAAAACTTATCACCATCAACAAAAGTATGAATTCAACTCATTAGTCTAGCTGGATTTTAACTTTTTTTATGAAACCACCATCATCATTTTGAGGTTTAGGATTTCCATTTGGTTACATTAGTCCATCCCAAAGTTTTTCAAGTTAATCTCCTTTTAATATCACAAGTTGAAATATCCAAGGTCCTTTGCATTCACAAAATTTCATCAAAAAATCCCAAAAACATAGAGTAGTGTCATATAGTTTGAATTCATCCTAAAACATCAAAAATACCAAAAAATATCACAAAATATCCAAAAAAAACCAAATTCAAAACAAAATCCTTATATGGTTGTCACATGTTCTCAAGAGAACATAAAGAGATGGAGTCCACTTATGATCATACGTTGAACCCTACAAGTGGCATGCACTTTGGGGCAACCCCTAGTGATCAGTCAGGCTCATAATCTCAAGTTCTATCTCCTTTTGATAACTATACGATACGTGAGGTTGAACAAGGGATAATGCCTAAAGAAATATAAAATGTGTCACAAGATCCTAGGATCTTGTGAATCATAGATGAATTAGTACCAACAGACCTAGAAAAGATAAATTCTAATTGGCACAAAATGGAGCAAGGCTTCTTGCTCACTTTGATGTATCCATAATCATATGGAAACTCCTAACACATTTTCACTAGGACTAGGTGCCACAAATTGACCACCACCATCAGTACCTACTACATCACCACCATCACAATAATTGAATGCAGGCTTACCACCTACCCAAACATCACATTTTACGTCAAATGTGAATATCCCACCAACACCTACATTCAGTATGCCAAAAGAAAATTTGGTTGCTTCCACTTCTACAACTACAACACAAAATACCATAACTATAATTACAACTTAGAATTCTAAAAATACCAAATAAAATATGAGGACCAACCCTTCATTTTTAGGACCTCAAGTGGGCACAACGTCCACTTCACAGAATCTAAACATACCTTCGACAAGGACTAGATCCTTTTTTGAGGTAGGATTTGATAGCCCAACAATTATAGATGCTCTAACAATAGATTTTCACAATACAAGTAACTGGAAATAGAAAAACCTACTTAGTGAAGGACTTATATCCTTACCCTTTTGACGGTTACATGCCCCCCTTTCCCATGAATTTCATCATTCCCAAATTTGGAAAGTATAAAGGGTGACCCTACCGAACATATATGAGAGTTTCATACACCCTTCTTTGATGTGTCTTTCAAACATACCTACTTTATGAGACTTTTCCCATGGATTTTGGGGACCAATCCCTCAAATGGTTCACACACTTACCTCTAGGAATACGTACATGGAGCAAACTAATGGATAATTTCATAGCACACTTCTCCTATAATATATCAAATGACATTAACATCATCAAATTGTGCGTTGAAAACAAAAGGATGGTGAGAAATTAACTTCATTCTTACAAATATGGAGAAGCTTAGCTAGTAAGTGTGCTTGTCATATACCAAAAAAAATAGGTACTGATTCTAATGGAGAACCTTAACAATGAGGTGATGTTTCACCTATAAATCCATTGCTCAAACATGTTTGAGGAGGTCATATAAAAAGGACTCTCCATCGAGAAAGCTCTCATTGGAAAAGGGCTTCTAAAAATATTTAAGGAGTAACAATTATTCTTCTCACAATTCCAAACCAAATGAGAACAAATTTTGGTCCTGAAATAAAATCATGACAAATAATGGCATTGTAGACACTAAGGTCATAAATAAAGCTCATCATGTGTTCAGTCTAAAAGGACCCACAATGATAAACAATAATAACCCTCTATAGAAGCAGGATCCAACCACTAATGTGGTTCAGAGCACAACACCATGTGGTCCTCCAAAGGCTATCCAACCAAGAAGGAAATACACACCCTTAGGGGAACTAAATGAGTTAGTTTTGAAGAAACTAATACAAAAAAATGTCATTCAACTACCTAAAATCATACATTATGAGCTAGGACCATTTAAACCATCTTGGTGGAATGACAATGACTTATGTGACTACCACATAACCAAAGGACATAAAACATCTACCTGCTTTAAACTAAAGAACATCATTCAAGATCACATAGAGTGGGGTGATATTCAAATTGATGACCAATCAAGATCCTCTAACTTAGATCACACAATCTTTAAGGATCCTCTACAAACCCATGGGTTGGTAAAAGCCTCCAATTCTAGAATAGACGATAAAGACCAAGCAAATTATACCAGTATTGCTTATGATTACACAGTCAATAACATCACCCATCCAATAATAATCACATCGATGATATTTATAGCTCACGAGATGAGAAGTTAGATATATATCAAGATAATTTTCCAAAGTAAGATCAAAACCAATTGCCTACATCTAGCGATCGCAATAACATGTTTGCCTCATTTGATTTCATGATGGGACATATTGAAGAAGTATTCCCACAAGAAGCATCAATCTCTCCTTTCATTCCTTCATTATTAAGACCTTTGCAACATCAAATCATATCATCCCCATCAACTGAACCATCCATTGATAACACCTTCCAAGATTTCTCCATTGGCTATCCATAATAGATAATCCAATGTTTGATATCAATCCAATCCATAATCATGAAATTCTATACCAAATACCATCATTTATCCCATCCATCCCATCACACACCCTAGATATTCCTATTCAAATTCCATTACCACCATCCCAACATATTGAGACTACCCAAGAGTCCTTTATTCATACCACATTATCAAAACTCGATCTATGTCAAGAACACTACCCAAAGCATCAAGTATAAGTCCTTGAAAATAATCAAGATCAAGTTATTCAAGTCCTTTCATTCCATTCTATCCTTGATCAGGATCCCATCATCCATTTTCATGATTCCAAAATTGAAGTTGACCCCATCCATATTCCAATCACCTCCACTTTCACAGACGAGATACTTGCTTCCATGGGACACATAGATGATATTCCCCTAGAAAAAGAGTCTCCTACTCTAGATATATTTACAAATGATCAAGCTATAGCTAAATTCATGGGAATTTATGGTGACATTTTAGAATATGGCCATGAAGAAGGTTTCTACATTAACTTTAAAGTACTGATATCTTTTGAAGATCATAATCCAACCAACATGAAAATATCTATCAGGAAGTTATCCTACATATCAATGAAGCACTAGTATCCTACCAACTTGGATCACACACTTTTATTAGAGCGATCCTTTCTACTAATGAGAAGGCAAACACCAGTGATGATTCCCAAGAATGCAAAGAAGAGTTCACATCTTGTTATCAAAACAATGAATATCCTATTGCAAACAAGATTTGTGAAAGAATACAGTATAAAGGAAAAGGATTAGGCCTACATGAACGAAGAATTCTGGAACCAGTACCATTTTTTGATAATCCTAAATATCAAGGACTCAATTATTCATCAATTGAGAAATCTAAGAACGATAGTGATACCTCTACGATGCTAGGGGCAACTACATCTAATGAAAACATTCAAATAGATGTTATGAATAGTCCTTGTCATAAGGTTGCTACCAACACTCCTCCAATTCACATCATATACCATCATTCCCTAATTCTTCCATCCAATAAAAGGGACCAACAAAAGAAAAATCTTTACAAAGTAAAATATCATAGTCAATCTTTTCAAGCTAATAAATCCAAAAGTTTAAAGGGACACATATAGTCAAAATGGATCTCAAAGAAAATTTGGTCATGCAAAATATTAATCCAAATCCAAATCCAATACTCAATGAAACAATTGAGCCACATCAAAAAGGCCTTCAAACTATCAAAAGTGTCCACCTCCTTCAAAGCAAACTTCAATACCAACACACAAAGTGTGAAAATTTTGGTTCCCAATCCATCTAAAATCACGCATCCACCCTCCATCATCCATCATCCAAAATTTGAAGTGTACTATAGAAAAATGTAAACCTTTACATTTTCACACTAGGTTTGCATCTCGTTAAGTGATTGGACTTAATTAAGCCTTTAATTGGCCCAATTATGCATTCATAAGCCTAATTAAAAAAAAAATTCTGAAAGGTAAACCCACATTTAATCAGTGCCTACACTTAATTACACATGTTGGAAAATGTGTGTTCTAAGTTTAGGACCTATGACCCCTTTACCCAAGGGCGAATGGGTCCCCTTAAGTCTCAGAACCCATTTTTTAATATATTCTTGGCGGCATTTTAATGATCTAAATTCAAATTGCAAAAGTTGGCTTGTGGTGTTTAATTGTCAGGTAATTAAGGAAATACCTATAAATATAATGTCTTTTTATCAATTCAAATTTAAGTTACATAATTCAAATTTAACAAGATCAAATATTATTGTCAAGAGAATTGGAGAGCAGATTTATCAATAATTTATTTCAACATTCAAGATCCTATCATGATTTCAAGATTTATGTGTGTTCATGCATGTTTTTCAGCTAACATTGTGATGTATGTTTCAAGTTTCAAGCAAGCATTCAAGCATCAAGATCTACCAAGCAATCAAGTTGTTTCATCCAAGATCCAATCCTTAGAGAGATGTGTTAGACTTCATTCCTCTAAGGGCAGCCATTAAAGGATTTGGTGAGGTGTAACAAGCTTTGTTCATTCATAAATTCCTTCATTTGGTCATTATTTCACTATCAAGGTTTAATTACCAAACTAAGATTTGACCAAGGAAAACCCTTATCCACCAAAAACAAACATTTTTCTCCTCTCTTTGCAGGTTTATAGGTGAAGAAGGATTGAAATTGGATAAAAAGTGCAATTTTGCAAAGTTGTTAAATTTGTCATCAAAGTTGTCAAGACATAGAAACTCACCTACAGGTTTTATTTTTGGATTTTTGATAGTCAAACTTGGTGGAATCAAAAGCTTAGATCTAGGATCTAAGGACTACGAAAAGAATTTTTAGACCCCTATATAGAGACCCATTTTCCCTTGGGAGAATATGTCCAACAAAGCTTGAAACCCACTTTTGGATCTAGGTAAACACCATCCTAACCTTCTTAGATCTTTTGGTTAATGGTTTTTTCTATAAGTGTTATCATAATACTTCGCAGTTCAAGTGTTAGATATCATAGGTTTAATTTTTAATGCACCTTTATTCTTCTCCCAAAATTGTTGTTCAGTCATTTTTGTCATATGGAAGTCAAGGCAACATAGTGTTGAAACCTAGGGTTGACTCACCTTAAGGGTTGTAAGTCAATCCTAATCATTTGTGGCACTATCCCTCTTCCGAATTAACATGTAAAAGGTGTATTTTTTATTAGGTGGACACCCCCTTTTTATTTTAGCATAGGTCCCTCATCTCATATCCTATTTTTAGGTCTCCTATCCATCTCCCCCCATTTTCCTACATTTCATTTTGGTAAAACCAACATTGTACATCCTAAATTCTAAGTTGGAGACATTCAAAAACCTAAATATATATTTGCATTATGTGCTTTGCATTGCATTTAGGGTTTAATTTTTCATGTTTGCATCACTTAAATTCATAAAAAATTAGAAATTTTGTAGTAATTTTGCATACATCTTGCATTGTAGTTGCATTAAGAGTTTCTTTTAGTCATTTACATTCAAATTTTAGTTCAAAATTGCATTCCAAAAATTTTCACTTTTCTCACATTGTTCACTATTTGTACTTGCATTAAGACACCTAAAACTAGAAAAATTTGTCACAAGATTCACAGTCTACAACCTAAAATATAAAACTCAAACATCAAACTAGAAACACAAACTTTAATTTTTCCAAACCCTATACAAAGACCTATTTTCCCTTGGGAAAAATTGTCCTTGTATAGGTGCTTTTTCAAATTTTTGAGCATCATTTTTTCTTTATTTACTTCATTTTATTCTACTGTCAAATCTATGTTTTGGTTTTAGAAAACAAAAAAAAAATTGTACTTTCTTGCATTAAGTTCAATTGGTCAAATTATGTGCATTATTTGAAATCATAATTGGAATTAAAATGATATCATTTCCAGGTTCTTTGCACCTTAACTAGTCATTTACCATATTTTACATTAACATTTACATTTTAACAATTTCATCATGGATATTTGTTTTGGTAAAATATGGGTGTCCTTGAGATATTTGGTAGACGTTTCAAGTTGTGTGTTTGGTGGTGACCCTAATAAAATTAAGCCTATTCATGAACCTTCACCTCTTGATGAATGTCCCTATGAGGTGGACATCTTAGGCCAATATGAAGATAGCATGCAACAATTCATACAAGACTCCTTACACAACCTTGAGAATAATGCATCATTCTATCCATCCATGCAAATACCTCCTATCATTCCATCACTTGATATGTTCAACCTTTTGCATCGTGAAGTTCAATCACAAAGCAAGAATCAACCATCAATCATGAATGAGCTTGTCAACAAGAGCAATAGTGATACTCTTCTATCCTATGCTCATCAAGTTACCAATACACCTATTAACTTAGAAGAGAGTTACAGTCAAGGCTTTAAGATCTTAAACAAAGAAGGATGTGACATAACAAATGACCATGAAATCCACAAACTGTTAGAAAAAATACCATCTGAAGATACCAAGGGATTAGAATATCAAGGATCTCCTCAACCCACTACTTTTCCTAATGGGAAAGGCATTCTCTTCCATAAGATTGTTTCACAACACCAATTAAAGCCTCATGAGCATAATCAAGTAGCCTTATATCCTCCACCTCCAACAATTCCTTAATCAAGTAAACAACATAAACCTTGCAAACTCAAGAAGTTACAATTTCCTTGTCCTATGTCCAAAAATGAAAAAGCTTTACACACACTCCTTGATCAAGGACTCGCCTATCAAAGAAAATCAAAAAGGAAAAAGTACAGACATGTCTCATTGTCAATATCATAGAACTCTTGGGCATAGTACTAATGAGTTTCATGTTTTAAAGATAATTATTAGAGAACTTGAAATGTTTTCAAGTCAATATGATCATATAATAAATTATTAATTGGTGACTTTTCCCATTGTAATGTGATAGTTGTAGGATCATTGCATGCTCACTATTACATGTTTTACAATTAAATGCAAATCATTTTCTATATTGCAAGGAGCACATTCTCATCACCTATCTCGGCTCATCATTTCCATACACTTGGCGGGGCAAAGAGTTAGATAGCCTCATCCTAGTATGGCACTTGTTGTCCCTTTGGCTAGTTGTCCACCTTCTACCTATGATGAACAAGATTGAGATGCAAATGACTTCCTATAGGTTGACTCGTATATTCCATACTAGTCTTTTCTTTGTCTTCTTTTAATGTTCTATGTGATTGAATGTGCAAACGCATACCATCCTAAATGACATTTTTTCATTATCAGCATCATTATCATTAAATATCATTGCATTTCACATCATTTACATCAAAAACCCTATTTTCATCTATTAATTGAATAATCTTTACTTATTTAATTAATTCGCTATATTATCATAAATCTAACTTTTATTCCTCTTGATTAATTAAATAAACATAACTTATTTAATTATGTCACAACATACCCTGTTCCTCTAAATCAATTAAATTATTATCATTTGATAATTTAATTAAATAAATTTCTCCTTTCTAAACCTAAATAATTAAATTAAGTATTCGACATCATTTAACATATATAACTTTATTTGTTAAAGTCAAATATGACTTGCATGTGCAACTTAAAATATTAATTAATTAAATTAATTAATTAAATATCCTCACCCCCTTTTGTGATTGAGCAAATCATTACCACTGATTTCTCACTCTAATAAGTTGACTAACTCATCTATTCTTCAATCCCACTAACCACTCAACTTGATTTCTTCAATCTAGATTATGCAATCTAAATCCTCCGATTATGCAATTAAAATCCTTAATTGGATCAATCACAAAATCTAACTATCCAATCTATTTCCTCTCAACTATTCTCAACCGTCGATCATGATCTTTTTCAATTAAATATTGATCATTCATCTCAAAACAGGAAATCTATAAAATAATCCTCTACCTTCTCACAAATCGTCTAAAATATTCATAGCAAAGTGTTGAGCAATTATCTCTTGAGCACAAAAAGAGTTATTATCACATTCTAGTTCACCATTTATGCAAATTGAAGCTTTTGCAACAACAAAAATGGAGGCTTTGTATTGAATTGAGCAATCTGACATCCAAACCTCAATACAAACATAACTCCAACATGGGATGGTAATGTTTTAAGGTTTTGGATTCAATTTATGTTATCTTTAAGATTACATTGTTGGTTGATTTTGTTATTTTAGAACTTCATTTCATGAGTATGGTTGGAATCTAATCTTGTTTGAATTGATTAAGTTTAATTCATTGCTTGTTTTCCTATTGCTTTATTCCCCCCTTACAACATTTGGCATGCCCAGTGGAACTTAAGTCCTTAACATTAATGTTTTTGTGATTTTATTTGAGTAGTTGCAAGTTCCAAAATGCTGACATTCTTTTCTGAAATGCTATTGATAATTTTCATGTAAAAGCTCTAGGATTTTTATGCAATTATTTCCATGTTTTTACCACAATTGCACACTTTTCAACTGCTATTGCACCAAACATGTATGCTATTGACTTTTTAACCACTATTATCTGAAACAGGTCCATAGTTGCACTTTTCTGGAATGTTATCATCTAATTGGGCTGCTATTGTTCTAGGTAGAAAGTCTACTAATGTCCTAAAGATTTCCGCTATTGTTCTAGTTTTTAAAAAAAAATTGCAAGTATTTTTCTTATTTTTTCAATTTTCCTAACCCTAAAATTTGATTGTTTGTTGTGTTTGGGGAGTTCTAGCATTTTTGGTGCAGCCCTTGTAGGAGTATGGCACATGTTTTCATAAGAACAACTAACAGTTTAATTACAGAGTTGGTGAGTGGTCAAATTCCAATTCAATTTTAGAGCTTTCTTAGTTAAAGACACATTTCAATTGGTGTTTAAAATTGAACCCAAAACTCTCACATTTCAATTGGTGTTTAAAATTGAACCCACAACTCTCACATTTCAATTGGTGTTTAAAATTAAACCTTCAATTTTCACATTTCAATTGGTGTTTAAAATTGAACAGGGCAACTTTCACACTTCAAATTAGTGCTTCTTAAAATTGAACAAGGAAACTTTCACACTTCAAATTGGTGTTTCTAAAAATTGAACAAGGAAACTTTCACACTTCAATTGGTGCTTCTAAAAATGAACAATAAAATCTCACAATTTATTTTTAGTGCTCCTAAAATTGAATGTTTTTCATTTTGGCATCATTAAAAGTGAACATAGTTTCATTTTGTTGACCCTTTAAGATGAACAACACAATAAGAAACATTTTGTTTGGTGTTATAAAATTGAACAAATCAATTTTGATTTGCACATTGTTATATCTTGCTTGAATTCTAAAACACTTTAAATTTGGTGTACTTAAAAATAAAATTAGTATCTTCACACATTTGAAATTGTGGGCTTAAAAAGAAACTGTTATGGATTGTATACCGTGTTCGTCGTGCTTGGAAAACCAAGTGTGTATCCTATCCTCTCATGTATTTTTACGATCTTTGGTGACGAAAGGCACTTTGGGTTTCACGATCATTCACTTTTAGCATCACCTTTAGATTGGGCTTGCCTAAGAGACACATCCCAAAAAGAGAACTCGAAGGTGAATCAAAGAAAAATTTCCCTCAAGTAGCTATATAAATGATTTTAATGAAATCCAAGATTTAGTTGGTATTAGCTTCAGCCATTTGGTGTCATTCATAATAGGGAGGTACCTTTGCCTATAAGTTCCTCTAGTAGGAGTGATTAAATTCTTAAGTGGCTTATTGTGCGCTCATTGGGTATCAATCCCTTGAGTAATGACACAGATTTTTAAAGTAGTTTTACCCACCTTTTACTTGAGATATTCTACTTGGTGACACAATTTAGTGCAAGAGATGTGCATTGTACTCTGAAGAACTTTACTCACCATATGAACTCCCTTGAATTGAGATAGAAATATTTGTCTTGTATAAGTTACTTGTAGCTTACTACTTGTAACTTTTCAAGGAGAGGGTGATTGGGTCATCCTTCCATTCCTGGAGGCCCCTATCTATCCATTCTCAAAAGAATTTGGTGTATACACTCAGAAGGATGCCCCTACCTTACTTCGAAGGAGCTTCCAAGTTGTGGGCCTAAAAGTGTCACCATTGGCCAATTTGATCTTAGGGATAATATTACTTGATATGGTTCAATGTTGTTACTAATTTAAACATGGGTTGATTTTGGCCTCTTATCATCAAACATTTCGGTCAATTTTGTGTATTTTGATTGATGTGCTTTGTCACTTTCTAAATCTCAAAGAAAAAATTCAAAATAGTCAATTCTACCAAACATCTCAAAATTATAAACTTGTCCAAACTATTGTTAAACAAAAACTAGAAAATTGGGAAACAGGGCCGCTATTGACACTTCTACCACTTTTGTCCTGAAATTTGTCACTACTATCCTGAGTTTTGGTTTTTGTTACCCTAATTTTCAGCTGCTATTGACCTAAATATTTTTGCTTTTGATAAATCTTCTGATATTGTCTTCACAGTTTCACCAGTTAGAGAAATTGTAACAGAGACCACTCTTGATAAACCTACCACAATTGTTGTAAAGTTTCAGTCACTACTGACCTAAACAAGGTTGCTTATGTCAAAATTACCACTATTTTTTTCTCTGTTACCAATCACAACTTGAAACAGAGACTGCTATTTCTCTAAGTTTGACTGTTGTCCTAACTTCTAGCAGCTAATGTTCTAAAGATTGTCGCTATTGTCCTATTTTCTGGTGCAAATCAAAATTTGATCCAAAACTAGTTAATCATCCATCTTTTGAAAATAAAAATAGTTAGACCTGCAAAAAATTAATATCTACATCTTTCAATATCCATTTACAAATCAAAAAAATCAACCTAGTTTTGGGATACAAATCAAAAACAACTCGGATTATTCTTTTGCTCTCAATTTCTAACATATTAACATTTTCTTGTAACCTCAAGGCTAGTTCAAGTAGATCATCACCATATCCTCTAGAAAAATAGAGTTAAATATCTATCCAAGTTTTATACACTTTTAGTCCCAAAATTAGCATCATCTCCAAAAAAACACCATTCCATTCCATAGTTAGTGATCACCAAATTTCCCAAGGTCTTGGAACTTACTTATGACAACCACAAGATCCCAACACAAGAAAAGATGGAAGCCAACAAAGGTAGTTCAAGTGCACCTATGACAAACACCACCAATGAGGAAACCCAACCATGGGGTTACAAACCAATTGACCTTACAACTCCTCAAAGAGAACCCACATTTAAAGAAAACCAAGATCAACCACCTAGTGAGGCAAAAATACTTCGTAGACATCAAGAAGGAATTGCTAGACAACACCAACCTAATGATTCTCAAACTTACACCATAGAAGAAGAGGATAGTTACTAAGGAAAGACTCTTAGAACACTCCCAAAATCCTAAGATGTAGAAACTTATGGATAAAAGGCTTGGGATAAATTCAAACCAGTATTTCCTCGCACTCACAAAAAGTGGTGCTAAACTACCCATAGACTTCAATGTGGACATGCTAAAAGATCCTAATCTTATTCCACTAGGAGATCAAACAGTGGTTGGAAAAATTCCAAAACCAATGATGAATCCTAACATACCACCCTTGTTTTCACAAAACAATGATCAACCTAAAATGCAACCTATGGATAACCCATTGTTTAGGCCACCATCCCAAATAGAACAAGAAATTGTAGCACAACAATATCATGGAAATACAACCCAAAGCGTGCCACAACACAACACTATGTAAAACATGGGAATCCTTCCAATGGATCAACAAGGTAGAAACGCATCACAAGGGAAATACATGCCACAACATATGTCCTATATTAACCCTTCCAATAACATACAATACCAACAGGGGCAATCCCAACAAATTGTACCACAAACAAGTTACCAAGGTACCCTTCAATAAAATACCCCACAACAACAAGGTGTATCATCAACGCAATACCAAAGTACCCTTCCACATCATTCCCAACAACAAGGTGTACCACCAATGCACTATCAAGGTACCCTTCAACAAAATCCCCAAGACAACAAGGTATACCACCAACAAACTATCAAGGTACCTTCAACAAAATCGACCACAACAACAAGGTGTACCATCAATGCACTATCAAGGTACCCTTCAACAAAATCCCCCACAACAACAAGGTGTACCATCAATGCAATACCAAGGTACCCTTCAACAACATTCACAACAACAAGGTATACCATCAACACAATACTAAGGTATGCTTCAGCAAAATCCAAAACAACAAGGCGTACCATAAATGAACTATCAAGGTACCCTTCCACAACATTTACAACAACAAGGTACCCTTCCACAAATGAACTATCAAGGTAACCTTCAACAAAATCCCCAACAATATAATGTACCATAAAAAAAAAAATTACCAAGGTACACATCATCAAGGTATCCCTCAACAACTACAACAAAGCATACCACAAAAAAATTACCAAGGTATACCTCAAACACAATACCACGGTATCCCCAAAAATCAAAATCAAGGAGGAAAACATAATCAATACCTAGGAATACCTCAACAGTTATATTAGGGTACACAAAAGGACCCAACCTACCTGATGCACAAGGACCCAACATACCTTAAACACAACATGGTCCTCAAGATCCCATGACTACACAATATCCTATTTACGACCAAACAAACGTCATGGGACAACAGATCAACAATACCCAAAATCCTCAAGCAAGCACACCAAACAATGACATAAATGTGCAACTACAAACACTCAATCAAAGAATATCAGACATACAAATTGAAAATCCCAAAAAGAGCTATGCTCTATGGGATATTTTTTCATATCCTTTTGATCAAAACTTATCAATGGTACCTTTCCCCAAAGTCTTTGAAATACTAAAATTTGACAAGTAGAGGGGGAAAGGAGATCCAATAGAGCACATGCATGAATTTTTAGTATCTTGCATGGAACTACAACAAAACGATGCCTACTTAATGAGGCTTTTTCCACGAAGTCTCAGTGGGCCTACTATAGACCGATTTTCTCATTTACCGCCAGGTATCAAAACATTTGATGAGTTGTCAGATAAATTTTTCAACCATTTCTTGTACAACATAGAACAGGAAATTATAATCACCAATCTTTATAAAATAAAATAAAATCAGGGTGAATCATTTTCCTCATACCTACAAAGATGGAGACACAAAGCGAGCAAATGTAAGTGGCTTGTTCCAAAGAAATAGCTTGTATATTTCATTATCTCCAATGTACATGCAGATATCAATTACCAACTCACTATGTTATGCCCAATAAATTTTGAAGAAACTATTAAAAAGGGTATACTCATCAAAAGAGCCCTCATTGCAAGGGGAGTAATCAAAATTCACAACCCTAAAGATCAACCTCTTACTTCAAATGGAAAACCTAAGATATGGGCTAAAAAAAAATGTAACCAATGATCGAGTAGTTGATGCTAAGGTTGTACATAATGTACAAACTCCCAATGTGCCATAAAATCATGTTCAAATGGCACAACAAGGCTATGCTACAAACAAGCCACAGAACAACCAACCCAATTATCAATAGAACAACCAACTCAATTATCCTCAAAACAACCAACAAAAAAATCACGGACAAGATAATGAAAGGAGACCACCAATACAATACGACCAATTGTGAAGAAAATTTACTCCATTGGGAGAATCCCTTAAGGTGATTATGCACAAACTAGTCCAAAATAACCTCATCAATATTAATGACAAAGCAAACTAGGAAGAACCCAACTTCAAACCCCCTTGGTATAACAAGAACGACCAATGTGAATTTCATGAAATCAAGGGGCATACCACCAAAAATTGTATGAGGCTTAAGAACATTGTGCAATATTTAATCGAAAAGGGAGAGGTCGACATAAAACATCAGCCTAAAAATAAATACCTAAAGATCTATAAGGATCCAATCCCTGACCATTCTAGGGGAAATAACAAAGGAAAAGAACAAGATTATCATAAGGCCAACTTCAGCTATGATTAAATCATAGGAAATATCTCTCATGATGATGAAACCATCTAATTTGTAACCATACTAGGCAGAAATCCTTACTACAACTTAACTACACGAAGAGGGAGAGTTATAATCCAAGGAGCCCCACCCCCAGTAAAAGCCACAAGTAAGCCATCAAATGACTATAGCATTTTGGAATAGCTAAAGAAAACTCTTGCCCTAATCTCCATTCTTGAGTTGTTGAAGTTATCACCAGCCCATAAAGAAATCCTAGAAAAAGCTCTTGTCAAAAATTTGGTCCCTAATGACCTCAATGCATATTAATTTCAAGCCATGGTTGGTAACATCACCTCCACCCATCATTTACTAGTTTTTGAGAAAGACCTTCAATAAAAATATTTCCACAACCAAGCTCTCTATTTAGAAGTTTGTGTCCACAAACATAAAGTCAAGAGAGTGTTGATAAATAATGGTGCAGGCCTGAACATATGTACCTTAAAATTAGTGAAAAAATTGGGATATTCTGATGATTTTATAGATAAAAACATGAGCATCACTATCAAAGCTTATGATGACATGGAGAAAAATTTAGAAGGAACAATAAGACTTCTTGTATAAATTGGACCAGCAATAGCAGAGACTACATGTCAAGTACTAGATCTTGAGCTACCATACAACCTTCTATTGGGAAGACCATGGATACACACCTTAAAAGCATACCCTTCCATTTATCATCAGTGTCTAATACTTCCTCATGATAATAAGTAAGTTACCATATATGTTGACCCTGAACCTTTCCATTACTATGCCAAATTGGAGAAGTACAAAAAGATCCTACAAATACCCAGCAATGATATATCTTTCCACTCCTTCTCATACATTAACCCATCATCACTATCTTCATCCTCCACTACAACTCCATCAATTGAACCCCAAAAATTTGATCTCAAGATCCAAGTGCTTGATAAGGGCTACGGGGAGTACCATTTCAACCAATCCTTTTGCATTGGAATGACACCCCCATCACCTAAGACTTATAGAGGACCAAAAGAGATCACACATGTTCAAGTTGTAACAATGATAGTCAAACCCACAATTTTTACCAAATGGGGAGACATGCAAGATGAGGAACTGTGTGAAGAAGACCTATTTCATGGATCTACAAAGAAGAAGGATGAGAGAGACCACTACCTCCACTTCCTATTGATTAGAGCAGTAAAGGATATCAAATATTCAAAAGCATGGGGTTCACTGGAAAAGGTTTCCTTGGTTTATGTGGACAAGGTAGAAGAGAATCAGTTATTAGAGAAAAGCACCCAAAGAATCTTGGACTGGGTTATGGTTCATCTAACGTGATTACCCCAAGTACTGAAAGCGCCTCTTATGGGGAAGGAGCTATTTCTACCATTGATGAGACATTGAATAATTGCGAACATATAGATGACTATTTTTTATATCAAAAACATGTTTGAAAACCTCAAAGTAAATACTACAATTTTTGAACCTACATCTAGCGATGACCATATTGAAACAAATTCCAATGAATACAAATGTGATTCTTGTGACTCTAGTGAACCTAGATACCTTGTGGAGCCTTGATAAAACCAATGTCCCTACCATAGATACAACCTCCAAAAGCTTTGTTGATACCGATGACAAAATATTCTTGCATTATTCATAGTTGATAGATTAGGACCAACAACATCATACACTGGTTTTGGACACATTCTAGAATGATGGGGCTATAGCAGATTTCATGGGACTTTGAAGCCATATACCACAAGGAGACCATAAAGAAAGTTTTGTAATGAGATAGATCAAGGAGCATATTTTGGAGGGGAGATTGCATCTTCCAATCACAAAGATAAAATACAAAAATTTAAAATCAAAAAGAGGTCCCCTAAAGAAAACCACAATGTGGCTTTATTGAATTAGGAAAAGAGAAAATCAAAGGATGCATTTGAGGGTGAAAACCTCTCTGAGGCACTTGAATATGGAGGATTTAATCTCCCCACCACAAAATATCAAGAGAAATCAACACTCTTAGTTGAGGACTCTAAACCTATCAACGTCAGCATGACAGAAATACCAAAAATAACATACCATGCAGCATCACTTGATCCTGAGGAAAAGGTAAACTTCTCAGCATTTATTAGTGAACGAAAAATCAACTTTGCATGGACATATGAAAACATGCCAAGGTTGGATCCTGCCTTGGTAGTACATCACCTAACAGTGTTCCCTAGGGCTAAACCTGTCAAATAAAAGCTATGCAAAATGCATCCTTAGATAGCATTGTTGGTAAATTAGAAATTCAAAAACTTTTAGATGTGGGCTTCATTAGACCCATCAAATATCCAAATTTGGTATCTAACCTGGTACCAATGTCGAAACCAACTAGGGGCATCATAATCTGCACCAACTTCAAGGATCTCAACAAGGCATGTCTGAAGGATGACTTCCCTCTACCCAGCATTGACATGATTGTAGACCTAACTGCAGGACATGAAATTATTTCATTGATGGATGGATTCTCTAGCTACAATCAAATAAAAATATCCCCCAATGACCAACATAAAATAGCTTTCACTTATGCATGGGGAACCTTCTACTAGAACATAATGTCATTCAGTCTGAAGAATGCAGGGGCAACCTACCAACAAGCAATGAACACCATTTTCCATTTTATGTTACATACCACTATGGAGAATTATGTGGATGATATATTGGAAAAATCCATCAAGAGAGAAGATCATTTGGCTAACCTAGCAAGGGTATTTAACATGCTATAAGAATACAACTTGCATCTCAATCTAAAGAAGTGTGTATTTGGTGTGACTTCTGGAAAATTATTGGGTTACATAGTATCAAGAAGAGGCATCGAGGTAGATCCCGCTAAGGTAAAATCTATATTAGAAATGCCTCATCTAAAAATACTAAAAAAGCTAAGAATTATACAAGGTAAACTACAATCCATCAGGTGGTTCATCGCACAGTTGGCAGACAAGTGTCATCCATTCACCCATTTAGTACACATGGATATATCATTCAAATGGGAGGGAAGATGTGATCAGGATTTCCAACATGTCAAGGATTACTTGCTCACTCCACTAGTATTAATGCCTCGAATTCAAGACAAGGCAATGATCTTGTATGTATCTACAACACCAGAAGCTTTAGGATCTATGTTAGCGCAACTGGATGACAATAACAAGGAATGAGAAATATACTACATCATCCAAACCTTGGTGGGCTATGAATTAAATTATATTCCCATAGAGAGAGCATGCATATCTATTGTCTTTGTAGCACATAAACTAAGACACTACATACTAAAAAGGCAAGTAAAGTTGATATCGAAGGTGGAACCCTTAAAATATCTATTAGCAAATGAAGCTTTAATAGGGAGGATCGCTAAATGGGTAATGATACTTAGTGAGTTTGACATAGAGTATGTTGACAAAAAATCTATAAAAGGACAAATAATAGTAGATCAACTAGCAAACACACCAATGGAAGATCATCCCATATGAAAGCATACTTCTAACAAAACATTCAAGCTGTTGGACCTTGTACTTTAACGAGTCTCACACTCAACACAGCTCAAGAGTTGGTATCCTATTTCTCATACCACAGGGAGATAGTATACCCAAGGCTTATGGGATTGTCTTTCAATGCACTAACAACATTTATAAATATGGAGTGCTCATCACTAGATTGAAGATGGCCATAGAATGGAGGATAAAAGAACTACAAGTTTACAAAGACTCTCAACTGGTAATAAGACAAGTAAATGATGAATATCAAAAAAAGGATGGCAAGCTAATGCCATATAAAAGAATGGTGGATAGTTTCAAGTAGTAATTTGTTTCCATCACCTTTGAACAAGTTCCTAGAATCAACAACAAAGCAGCCAACGCTATGGAAACAATAGGTTCACTACTTGACATTCCACAAAACATTCCCAAATAAAAATTTCTCATGGAGCAACTACTTATACTAGACTTTGATATCCTATTATGCCCTTACCCTAATAGTGTGTATTGAGTTATGAGTAGTCAACTTGTGGCTACCTTAACTCTTAATTAAGTCATATTATCATTATTATATTTTATTTAGTTAGTTAGGTCGACCTAGGGATTATATAGGGTTATCTAAGTTGTGATTCTTATTTTATCATGTGGAGTATTGAGTTCTTAGTATTGAGTTCTTATTGAAGACTATTGGAGGTATCCCCCTCGAAGTGGATTAGGAGGTTTCCCCCTCCAAGTGGAGTAGGAGGTTTCCCCCTCCAAGTGGCATATTATTATCAAGTATTTTCAGCATATTTCATATTATATTCTTCTTGTGAAAGTTATTTCATTACAAGTGGTATCAGAGCTTGATCTTGGCACCATAGAGGCACGATTTCTTCTCAATATTGAAGGCGATTTTGGGGAGAGCATATCTTCCAGATTTTAGAAAAAAATTCTTTGATTTTTAAAGAGTTTTTGAAGACCATATTAAAGAAGCTACAATCCATATTTGATGGGAATTGGAGTAGAATTGAGAGAATTATTGCAGAATTAGGGTTTCTACACAATTTATTTGGAAGTTGCATAACTCTCATATCTTGTTGAATTGGAGCCTGATTTTTATTGGGTTTTTGAAGAAATTGTAGAGGAGACTACAATCCAAAATTTGGAGAAATTGAAGCATAAATAATAAATTTATTACAAATTTAGGGTTTCCAATAAATTCACGCTCAGGGCTGTAAATCTGTTAATTTCTTGAAGATTTTTCTAAGTGGTATCTTAGACCTAGAAAATTACAAAAAAAGATTCATAGAATTTAAGTTTCATTTGTGTGATTTATTGCAAAATTATTGGTTTCAATCATGATGGGTCCTACAAAGGGAAAAAATAATGTGGTCACACCGAGGAAAACCCCTAATAAGGATGAGGTAACAATAGAGGATATTAATCTGAATGAGGAAATTAGTAAGGTCAAGGAAGAAATTTCCTTATTGAAGATGGATATGTGTGACTGAAGAGGAGATATATCAGACATACGAAGCATGTTAAGTTCCTTTATGAATGAACCAAGAAAGGAGGTCTCAAGTAACCAAGAAGAAGAAGAAGAACCAAAAGAACCAAAAGAACCAAAAGACGAAGAAGAAGAAGAAGAAAAAGAAGAAGAAAAATACAATGAAGAAAAAGAAGATCCTAATCAAGCTATTCAACCAATGAAAGGGTACCATGTACTATTCCTCACCTCTTCCTCTATGGCACATCAAAAGGTTCAAGTAAAGGAAGAACACATTCATCACCATCAAGAGCTTGATGTAAAGGGAAGACACATCTTGGAGCTGAAGTTAATTTTTCAAACATGCATGAAGAAGCTAGGGACATCAATAGTTCTAGGTTACCTCATTATAAGGAAATATTTTCTAGTTGAAGTTACCACATGGGATGATGAATATCATATGAAGAAACTACCACAATTGTTCAACATTGAGGACAACACTTTTGTAAAGGTGGGGGACATGTTATGCCCTTACTTCCATAGCGTATATGGTTATGAATAGTCGGCTTGTGGCTATCTTAACTCTTAATTAAGTCATATTATCATTATTATATTGTTATTTAGTTGTTTAAGTCGGCCTAAGACTTATATAGGGCTATCTAGGTTGACCTGGGTGATATCCTAGGCATAGGTAGGTATATATAGGAGGTTGTGAGTCTTATTTGATCATCATGTTGAGTATTGTGCTCTTATTGAAGACTATTGGAGGTATCTCCCTCAAAGTGGCATATTATTATCAAGTATTTGCAGCATATTTCATATTATATTATTCTTGTGTAATTTATTTCATTACAAGTGGTATCAAAGCAAGATCTTGGTTGAAGGTCATTTTTTGAAACCCATATCTCTCATATTTTAGCGAATTTTTGTCCAATTTTTAATGGGTTTTTGAAGGAAATTTTGAAGAAGCTATAGTCCAAACTTCAAAACAATTGGATTGGAATTGAGTGAGATATTATAAAATTAGGGTTCCTGCATAATTTATTTGGAAAACACATATCTCCCACATATTAGCAAATTGGTTCTTGATTTTTTGTGGGTGTTTTGAAACATATCAGAAGAGGCTATAGTCCAATTTTCAAAGAAATTGAAATAGAAATAGTTGATTTATTGGGAAATTATTGTTTTCAAAAAAAATTCAATCAAAACTACAAATTCCCTATTTTTGGGAGATTTTTCAATTGGAGTGTGGCCTAGGCCTTGGTAAGTTATAGAAAAAAAATAGAGTATTTTGGCTTTATTTGTGTGATTTTTTGCAAAATTATCTTTCTAGACCTTCTTTACAACAAAAAGTGGCCACAAAAAGAAGAAAAATAAAAAGGAACAAGTAGAACAAGAAAAAGAGCAAGAGAAAGGGAAAGAGAAAGAAAAAAGCAAGAACAAGAAGTACCAGCAGAAGAAGCGGAAGTAAAAAAGAGAAAGAGAAAGAACAAGAACAAGAATAAGAGAAAGACAAGAGTAGGAACAAGAAATAGCAGTAGAAAAAGAAGCGAAAATAAAAAAGGAGATGAAGAAGAAGAAAAAGAAAAAAGTTAGCATTGAGGACAATGCTTTTCTAAAGAGGAGGGCAATGTTATGCCCTTACCCCAATAGTGTGTATCAAGTTATGATTAGTCAGCTTGTGGCTACCTTAACTCTTAATTAAGTCATATTATAATTATTATATTGTTATTTAGTTAGGTTAGCCTAGGGCTTATATAGGGTTATCTAAGTTGGCCTGGGTGATATCCTAGGCATAAATAGGTATATATAGGAGGTTGTGAGTCTCATTTCATCATGTTGAGTATTGTGTTCTTATTCAAAAATATTGGAGGTGTCCCCCTCGAAGTGGATTAGGAGGTTTCCACCTCGAAGTGGCATATTATTATCAAGTATTTTTAGCATATTTCATATTATATTCTTCTTGTGCAAGTTGTTTCATTACATATCCTGAAATCATAACTTGTTTGTGATATAGTTGGTCTTAACTCGCCATGGTACCAACATACGTTTGCCTATATTCAACACAGTATTATAACTCCTAACTTAACGAAAAACCAAAAGAAAATATTTGTTTGTAGAACTTCTCGATTCACCATCTTAGGAGATGCCCTATACAAACGAATTCTAGATGTAACATTACTTTGATGTCTCAATGTGGATGAAGCACATACCGCTTTACAAGAAGTGCACGAAGGTATTTGTGGGTCTCACTCTAGTGGACCTAATCTACTATAGAAATTGTTGAGAATAGGATATTATTAGACCTCAATGGAGCAAGAGTCCATTCATTTCTCAAGAAGATGTCACCAATGTCAATTGTAGCTTAGGGAAAAACCTAGGGTAGCAAATTAGAGCTTAAACAAAATAACGCAAAGCAAAGAAATGAAGAACAAAGAAGTACAAAACATGAAAACAAGGAAAGATCTCACCAAATTTCTTCAACCTCCATGATTAACCTCCATTTCACCTTCTATATTTGCTGCAATATTATGTTTTCCCTCAGGTTTGTGATGAGCAACCTATGACTATGACAATGTCCTAAGAAAATGTTGAAGGATTTGATCTAAAGACTTCACAATGCAACTAAGAAACTATGAAGTAAGCCTAAAATATGCATAAAATAGCCTATGAAGTCAAGAAGCCAAGAGAATAAGAGATGTCAAGAGATGTAGATGTCCAAATGAGACCAAAATTGCTATTTTATAGAAAAGTCAATTTTGGATGAATGACCAAGATTAAAGATTGACAAATGCCCTAAGATCAATGGTTAAAATTGAATGTGACAACCCACAATTAGGGTTAGGGAAACATTAGGGTAAAATTTGAAATGAAGGGTTGAGATTTGATTTTAGGAAAATCAAATCAAAGGTCAAGATTGCATGTGACAAGAAGATAAGAATGGCACAGAAAAAGAAAGAGTTGGAAAATCAAATAATATTAGAAATTATTTGATTTATGGATGAAAGTTTCCATTTTAAATTAAAAGTTAATTTAATTCAAAAAGGTGGGGCCATGTGACAGTAAATAATTATTTTAAAATTATTTACTAAGAGAGAGAAAATTAGAAAGTGGGACAATTTTAAATAATTTTATTTTAAAATGGGAAAAGGCTAAGATAGACAATAATTAAATAAATTAAAGAATTTATTTAATTATAAGAAGACATTTAGAAATTAATGATGTATTTCAATAAATAAATAAAATTTATTTATTTAAATAATCAGGAGGAAATAATGAACAAAATATAATTAAATAAATTTAAGAATTTATTTAATCATAGGGAGACATTAGAAAATTAGAGACGTATTTAAATAAATAAATATAATTTATTTATTTAGATAATCAAGAGGAATAAAAGACATGAATTAATTAAATAATTACAAATTATTTAATTAATAGTTGAAATTGGACCATAGGACATAATTAAATATTTTAATTATGTTAGGAAGAAATATGGAGAAAATAGAACTTGCAGGCCTAGGTCAATTTTATGTGTCTAAATCAACAGCATAGTGATCTCGTTCATGCACCAACACAAGAACTACAACCTATAATAACACCATGGCCTTTCTCACAATGGGGAATAGACTTGATAGGTAAGATATCTCCCACTTCATCCATTGGGCACAAGTTCATTATCACTGCAACTGCATACTTTACAAAGTGGATAAAAGAAATTCCATTAACTTACATCACAGGCAAACTGATATATCCAAGTTTATCTTGAATTATCTTATCTGTCGCTATGGAATTCCCTAAACTATCATAACAGACAACAGGACCCCATTCAAGAACCAAGATGTCTATGAGATTTGTTCAAATTTTTCTATCCAACACTGATTCTCAACACCCTACTATCCCCAAGGAAATGGTCAAGTTGAAGCATCCAATAAAACCATTCTGAAAATACTTAAAAAGATTGTTAATGATGTTGGTTGTGATTAGCATTTGGAGCTAAATCTATCCTTATGGGCTTACTAAACAAGCATTCGTACACCTATAGGTGCCATGCATTTTTCTTTGGTCTACGAATTTGAAGCAATCCTACCTATTAAAGTCAAAATCCCCTCACTACGAGTATCCCTGAAAGGCATGGTCAACAATGAGGAATATCGGGTATCTAGATTGAATGAGTTGAAACTCCTAGATGAAAGGAATTTGATCATGTTGAACCATCTTCAAGTTTATTAGAATTGGCTCAAACAAAGCTACAACAAAATATCAAGAACATAAACAAGTTGGTGACCTAGTTCTGAAAGAGAATCAGAAGATACTATTAGGACTAAAAAAATCAGCCTTAAAAATTTTCCCTAAAAAATTCATTTCTTTAAAATACCCCATTTCCCAACCTATCATTTTTAATTTCAAAAAAATTCATCTACTTTCCCTCCAAGCCATCACATTAATAAATTTTCTCATCATACATGTATAAGAGGTAAGTCATGTCACCGAGACTATATCACATCAACAGGGCTCACTTTGGGGTCTCTTCAAAGAAGCGATGAAGTGAAACAACATAAACATTTTTGAAGAAAGTATACCATATCAAGGAGACTTACTTTTGTGTCCCTCCAAAAATCTGATCAAAATATTATCAGAAGCACTTTGACATATCACAGAGTAAAATTTTGGTTCTCTTCGACAACTCGATTCATTGAGTAAGGTTTTAATGTGTAATAACACATCAACGTTCCTTTTCGGACATGATTTAGAAATATGTTGAGGTGACAATGGAATATTGAAGGAACAACACTAAGACTTGACAATTGAAGATACTTTGGCATGTCAGAGTAAGTACTTTATAAGTCCCTTCGATATAGCAAAAAGGGAAGAATTTATCGAGAGGAACTATGTATGTTGACGGAACAAGGAAAGGTGTCTCTTCAATAAAGTGATAGCCTCCAGAAGAAAGTTAGAAGGGACATCGGAGTAACTAGTTCATAATCTCCCCAAAAACCAAAAACAACTTGTTAACTAAGAGAAATATCGATGAGAGGGATCTACATCGGTAAAATTCAAGGATCAATCCCTTTGATAGCCCTAAAACAAGAAGTAAACAACTAAACTGAAAGTTCCATCAGAAGGAAGGATGCATTTTGGAGGAATAAGGATGTGATCCTCCCAATAAAGCGATGAAATTTATCTATAAATTTTTGAATATAAAAGAATATAGAAGAAACCACTTCTTTCAAGAAGACATGATGGCATTGGTATGAAGCCATAAGGGGTCTCTCTGAAGTCCCAAAAGATTGAACAACCTAGCATTTATCGAGGAAAGAAATAAATATCAACAGGATATGAAGTTAGTCATTTTGATGCAGTGAAAGCATTAAACTCACTTAAGGTGATAAGACAAGTGATATCTCAAAGAAATAAATTGGTGGAAATGGAAAAAAAATTAACAATTGATATTCAAAAATAGCAGTAGTGACATAAAAGTTGGCATCATTCGATATTTATGAACCAGAGCCGAGAAAGTTATAGATAGACAATATATTTTGCTCTAGTTTGAGGAATTCCATTGCACTTGAGGAGGAAAGAGACCAGGAATCTAGTGGTGATTGTGGACACAAAGAACCAAGAGGAACGTGATCAGCTCAAGTAAGTAACCAAGCATGAATTGAATTCATTCTATTCATACTAGTTGAAGAATAATTATAAAGAAGGGTTTGTATTGTTCTATAAAAAAATGGCAAGTACGTCAGAAACATCCAAAGTTAAAAGGAAAAAATTAGATACCATGCATTTAAACCAATATTTAATTGACCAATGTCCTAGTTTTGGACTGAGGTCCAGAAGAAATGTCTAATTAAACTAGGGAGTCAAAAAGCTAGAGGATAAACAAAAAATTAGACACCAGGAATTCGCCATAATATTGTATAGTAGATCAATCCCTATAAGAAAATGAATGGTTGTATGGTCAAGAGAGGGATGACCATACCATAAACATGTTACAGATGGGACCCCATCAAATTGATGAAGAATACTCATCTTTTGAAGAAGGGTTCGAATATGATGTAAGTAATTAGAAATACAATGTCAACATGGGTCGGCAAGAAATATTCTTTGATCAAGAGGATGAAGAAGAAGAGATTTTTTATGCATCTAATTTAATTCCACAATTCCAGCTAAGGACACCAAATGAAGAAGAGAAAAGGGTCCTTATGTTAGTTGTTGTGGCACAAACTAGAAGTAGTTACAACTTGAGGAATAGAACTATAAATGCATATTAGGGAACACCTAGGAGCATGTTCATAAAAGATCAAAAGCATAAGGAAAATTCCCCAGATAACCAAAAGAAAGGAGAGAAAGAAAAGGCTTATAAAATTATGTCAAAAGAAACATCAGACATGGAATAGGGGAAGATTAAAGACAATGCTAAGATACAAGCTAAAGAAAAGAATGTCACTAAGATAGAGAAGGCTGAACAATTAATGACCACCCCCTCATTTGACATAACATAAGCATTACCCTAGATTAAGATTCTTGTACCATTGCTGGAAATTATGAGAGTGGATGAATATAGATATGGTGCTATCAAATTAATCTATAATATGACCAACAAGCAACAGAATTAGAATAAAAATAAAGTAATGTGAACAATGTTGAACAAGAAACCACAAAGATGTTGAAAGTGTACCTTGGTGAAACTTTAATAAAGAATCCCTCTCAAGTAGACCTATTCTACACTACACTACCAATTAACAATAAGCTGGTAAAAAATTGCATGATCGACTCAAGAGTTGTAATTAACATCATACCAATGGTTGTTATGAAAGAACTGGGCCTATGGGTGAACACTACTTATGGAAAATACTATGTGATGGATAATAGGTCTGTCCCAGTGGTCGAAATTATATGGGACATAGAGCTAAAGTTGGCAGCATACCCTGAGGCAAAATATAGAAGTGATATCACCGTGGTGGATACTCCTCCCTACTATGGTATGTTGTTATCCAGGCAGTGGACTGCTGCAGTAGGGGGAAATGTTCAACTAGACCTATCATATGCAACAATACCAGTAAATGGGAAAGAGGTCAAGTTGTATAGGGGATCCATATCTGAGCATGTTATAGAGAACTTTGATCTAAACCAAATGAATTGTTTATGTGATGTGGATCTTGGAAGTTTCGTAATTGAAAAATCACAACTAGAATTGTAAAAAATAGAACCAATCAATATAGAAGCTCAATTTGATGATAATAGCATATGGAAAATGTATTTTAATGGGGCGTGCAGCAAAGGTGGGAATGGAGTTGGAATAGTATTCATCTCATCTTCTAGAAAAATGTTCAAGTACTCATTCTTTTTAACATTTGAGTGTACCAACATTATAGCTGAATACGAAGCATTGATGTTTGGATTGAATATTGCTATAAGATATGGGATTAAGTTGTTGGTAGTCTATGGAGACTCTGAGTTGATTGTCTCTCAGGTTAGATCCAATTACTCATCAAAGAATAGAAGACTAAAACAATACAAAAATGCAGTCTAGGACACCATTGAACTCTTTGATGCATTCTCAATAGACTGGATAGAAAGATCTAAGAATATTATGGTAGATTTCTTAGCAAACATGGCTCTAAAAAAGGATGGCATTACACTGGTAGGAATAATATAGGTGGAGTTCAAAACAAGACCTACAATCCCAGATAATATTTATAATTGGTAGGTGTTCAATGATGATGAAGACCTAATTAAATTTCTTCATTGTAATTGATCAGTATGAGTCTCAAGAAATAGATTTCAATGCTTTTGTTGAAGTATATGGAAAGGAAACTTTCTTCAGACAAGAAGTGGTACAACTTAAGACAAATAAGATCCCAAAGGGGCTTGTGGCATTAGAAAGGGTATTTGATGGACATGACATATTCAATATGAAACCTACACCTGTTAAATAGGAAGATGTTGAAGAAATCGACCTTGGGACAGAACTCGCCCCTAAGAAAGTTTATATTGGCAAAAGGATTAGTCCTAAAGTCAAAGAAATGCTTATATCTCTACTTTGAAAGTATAAGAATATATTTTGCTATTCCTATGATGATTTGAAAGCATACGGAGAGGATCTCTCCAAGCACGAAATGCCATTGAAGCCTAATGCTAAAACATTTTGACAAAATCAATGGCCCATAAACCCTACATTAGCACCAAAAATGCAAGAAGAGCTTATGAAACTAAGAGACAGTGGTATTATCAACCAATCATACATTCCTCTTGGGTATCAAACCTAGTACTTGTAAAGAATAAAAATGGTGACATAAGATTGTGTGTGGATTTCAGGAATTTAAATATGGCATCACTCAAAAATAATTATCCCCTTCCAAACATGGAGGTAATTCTACAAAGGGTTACAGGCTATGAGCTACTATCTATGATGGATGGTTTCTTAGGGTATAACCAAGTGAAGGTCAAGGAATTGGAACAATTAAAAACTGCCTTCACCACGCCCTAGGGTACATATGTTTATGTGAGAATTCCTTTTGGCCTCACAAATGTTGGAGCAACATTTCAAAGGGTCATGGATGTATCCTTTGCTGATTTGATCAATGCTATAAGGGTGGTTTATCAAGATGATATGATAGCATACTCCAAATGGGTTGAAGATCATTATGCACATCTAGAAAGGATTTTTATCAATGCGTTGGAATATGGTATATCTCTAAATCCAAAGAAATGTCATTTTATTGTTACAGAAGGAAATTTTCTAGGAAATATAGTCTCAAAGGATGGATTGAGGATCGATCTTGAATGGGTGGAAGCTATTGATAAGATTCCCATTCCAAATACTGTAAAAGCCATCCAGTCCTTTTATGGATAAATTAATTTTTTCGGAGATTCATTTCAAACTTTGCAAATATTGTCAAGACAATCTCAAAAATGTTAAAGAAAGGTGCAAAAATTGACTGGACATAAGAATCCATTGATGTGTTTGTTTCAATGAAGAGAGCAATCAAGGAAGCACCTGTACTGAAATCACCAGACTTTGACAAGCCATTTTAGATATTATCTTTTGCATCATTCCTTAAAGTGGCAGTCGTGATGTTACAAATGAACAATGAAGGATATGAATAGCCTATCTCATTCCTCAGCAAGTCACTTCAAGCAGGTGAACTGAAATATGACATTAGTGGAAAAAAAGCATACGCATTGGTGAAAGAAATAAAATCATTCAGGCCTTACTTGGTGGGGGTTGAAGTAATTGCATATTTACCAAATGTTGTAGTAAAGAATGTTTTCTATCAAAAAGAAGTCACTGGAAGGAGATGCAGATGGATAAATTGAATTCAATAGTTTAATGTAAATATTCAAATTACTAAACTAATAAGGGGACAAGGATTAGCAAAATTGATGGCTAAATCCAATCTAGAGGTAGTACAAGTTTTCAATGTGGAGGAAGGAGAAAAATGGGTGTCAAGTATTGAGCATACACCCTAGTACACCAACATAGCATACTATCTTAAGCATATGAAGTGTCCTAAAGGCCTAAATGACAACCAGATGAGGACCTTGAAACTCCATGCGTCAAAATATACTTTTATAAATGGAGACCTATATTGGAAAGATAGGGATGGTGTCTTATTACTATGCTTGGATGAGGCACAAGCATAATACATCTTAAAAGAAATGCTTAAAGGTGTGTGTGGAGGTCACTTCTTGGTGAAAACCACTGCCAATAAGATATTAAGAGCAGGTTACTACTGGCCTAAAGTCTTCAATGACACCCACAGATTTGTAAGAAAGTGTGAAGAGTGCCAAAAGTTTTCTGGAAAATTAAATTATCAAGGATCCCTCCCATTGAGACCCATGCAAGTTGAAGCCCCTTTTCATCAGTGGGGAATCAATTTTATAAGAGAAATTATAGAAAAATCTAGTGGCAAACATAGATGAATCTTGGTGGCCACCAATTATTTTACAAAATGGATAGAGGCAGTTCCAACGAAACAGGCGACTAGAAAAGTGGTGATAAACTTCCTATTAGAGAACATCATTACTAGATTTGGGGTACCTATAAGGCTCATCACGGATAATGGTATGTGCTTTAGATTAGATGAATTCAAGGAATTTTGTGACTCCTATGGCATAACAATTTCATATGCTTCACCATACCATCCTCAAGAAAATGGGTAGGCAGAATCTAGTAAGAAAATTATTATAAAAATAATCAAAAGGATGTTAAACAACAACAAAAGGAATGGGATTCCAAGCTCAGATTGGATCTATTGGGCAGATACGATTACTGAAGAGGGCCACTGGAAAGTATCCATTCAAGCTAGTATATGGAGCTCAAGCTAGGCTCCCAATACATAACCTTTTACCAATCTACAAATTAATCTTACAAGAATATATATACATCCCTAAGCCTAGGTAAGAAAGGATAGAACAATTGGCTAAATTGGATGAGATCAGGACTTATTCCCAAGAGCAAAAATGAGAAGATATAGTCACAAATGAAGCATATGTTTGACAAGAAAGCGAGAGATAGAAAATTTAAGATTGATGGTATGGTCCTTATGTGGAATACCAGAAGCTAGGATAAAGGGAAGCATGGGAAATTTGAAGCATTGTGGTTAGGCCCATTTATCATCACTAGTAAATATGGTGAAGACTCTTACTATCTACAAAATATGATTGGTGAAGAACAGGAATTGACAATGCATGAACAATTCTTGAACTATTTCTTCTCTTGAAAATATTACTTTCCATGCACAATAGATTAGGATTTTCTTTTTCCCATTTTTACCACCCCCGCCATTGGTTTGCATTCTAGAGATTACTTCTAGATTCTTTCAATGACCTTATATTCATTCATCCCCAATCAGAGCCACTGTTAGGACTAGAAAAATCAGCCTTAAAATTTTTCCCCAAAAAAATCATTTCTTTAAAATACCCCATTCCCCAACCTATCATTTTTAATTTCAAAAAATTTCATCTACCTACCCTCCAAGCCATCACATTAATAAATTTTATCATCCTACCCATGCAAGAGGTAAGTCATGTCATCAAGACTATATCACATCAGCAGGGTTCACTTCAGGGTCTCTTTGAAGAAGCGATGAAGTGAAACAACATAAATGTTTTCAAAGAAAGTATATACCATATCGAGGAGACTTACTTTTGTGTCCCCCTAATAATCTGATCAAAATATTATCAAAAGCACTTTGACATATCAAAGAGTAACATTTCGGGTCTCTTTGACAACCCGTTACATTGAGTAAAAGGTTTTAATGTTTAATAACACATCAGCATTCCATGTCAGACATGATTCAACCATATGTCTAGGTTACAATGGAATATCTAAGGAACAACACTAATACTAGAAAATCGAAGAGACTTTGGCATGTTGGAGTAAGTACTTTATAAGTCCCTTTGATATAGCGAAAAAGGGAATAATTTATCAAGAGGAACTATGTATGTTGACAGAACAAGGAAAGTTGTCTCTTCGATAAAGTGATAGCCTCCAGAAGAAATTTAGAAGGCACATCGGAGTAACTAGTTCATAATCTCCCCAAAAACCAAAAATAACTTAACTAAGAGAAATATCGATGAGAGGGGTCTATATCGGTAAAATTCATGGATTAATCCCTTCGATATCCCTAAAACAAGAAGTAAACAATTGAACCGAAAGTTCCATTGGAAGGAAGGATGCATTTCGGAGGAATAAGGATACCGATCCTCCCAATAAAGCGATGACATTTATCTGTAAATTTTTGAATATAAAAGAATATAGAAGAAAGCACTTACGAAGATGGTTTTGAGAAGACATGATGATATTGTTATGAAGCCATAAGGGGTCTCTCTAAAGTCCTAAAATATTGAACAACCTAGCATTTATCGAGGAAAGAAATGAATATCAACAAGGCTATGAAGTTAGTCATTTAGATGTAGCAAAAGCATTAAACTCACTTAAGGTCATAAGACAAGTGATATCTTGAAGAAATAAATTAGCGGTGATGGAAAGTAAATCAGCAATTGATATTCAAAAATAGTAGTAGTGACATGAAATTTGGCATCATTTGACATTCATGAACCAAAGTTGAGCAAGTTATAGATAGATAATCTATTTTGCTCTAGTTTGAGGAATTCCATTGCACCTGAGGAGAAAAGGGACCAGGAATCCACTGGTAATTGTGGACACAAAGAACCAAGAGGAACGCGACTAGCTCAAGTAAGTAACCAAACCTGAATTGAATTCATTCTATTCAGACCAGTTGAAGAATAAGCACAAAGTAGGGTTTGTATCATTTTGTAAACAAATGGAAAGTACGTTGGAAACATCCAAAGTTAAAAGGAAAAAAATAGACACCAAGCATTTAAACCAAGATTTAATTGACCAATGTCCTGGTTTTGGACCGAGGTCCAAAAGAAATGTCCAATTAAGCCTGGGAGTCGAAAAGCTAGAGGATAAAAAAGGGGTTACGACCTGTTCATTTACCATTACAATAAAATGTATAGACACAAGCTAGTATCTAACTCGTGGAGACTTAACTTGGGAAAACTAGTAGTACCTAACAAGTTTATCAATGTAGAATTGATGAAGGTACTGGTGAAAATGTATAACCCTTAGACTCATATGATCTACTCGGCAGATGGGTCGTCCTTTGTACCCATTACACGAGATTACATCTTTATGGTTTTCCAACTAGATTTGAGCATGACGATGAAATTTAGGATCAAAGACCTTCTGGACAAATATCACAGTATGGATGTCAGCTATAAAAGATGGAGATTACCCTTGCACAGACCATGGGACGAAGGAAATAGACTCATAAGGTTTTTAGAAAGTGAGCACTCCCCATTTTCAGCTGAATTATTCAAAGAGTATTTTCAATACACTTACTACTCTGTTGGTCAGGTCTTGGGGATAGATGTACCCACCCTAATGTACATAGCCCCAATGGTTTTAGTAGTAGACATACAAAATGAGGATGCTAGACCTCTTGATTATGCAAAATATTTGGAAAAATCCCTCAATGATGTGTTGACTTCCATCAAGAATAATAACATCTATTGCAAATAGTATTCATTGCTCATGCATCTAATCTTATATGGACAATCTATTAGATTATGGAGTGGTCATTTACGAATAAGGGACATAGGCAATGATGGAAATGTTAGGCCAATACAGATGTGGACTTCAATATGGGATATCAAATGCACTAGATCACATTACCTTTATTTTGAAGAATATTTTGTGAAGCCACTCTATAAGGTTCTTGGTCACCCTTGTGATTATACTCTATCATCAAAAATATAAAGGTTTTAATGACCTAAAGAGAAATATCAAACTAGAAAAGTAAACCATAATTGGGGAGACTAGTATGTCTATGAAGACTATACCAAGATTAGGGTTTATGGTTTTGAAGGAGCACCACTCCTCTAGCCAAAGATAGTTTCAGATAGAGTGGCATACTTGGAAATAGTTAGACAGCTAGCTTATTCATATTTCATATATTTGAAAAGTTATAGCAAACAGTCCCTCATGCCAAGTACTCTTTGTTTTGGTGACTTTACTATTATTTCTGAGAAAGGATATGAAGCCATTGATGATAAATTGGATCATTACAATCTACCCAAAGGGAATGAAGGAAACCAGTTAAGATAAAGTTGACACAAAAACTAAAAGGGTATAAACATGAGCTCTTTGTAGATGATGATTAATACTAATGAATGTCATGCATCAAGAAGAAGGGATATTTATAATAGGATAATGATGGCCGAAGCATGGAAAAGGAGTCATAATCCACTATACACTGGGGCCTTTAATGAGATTGAAGACCCTGTGGAGAGAATGGACATGATGCTTCAACATGAAAATGAATTGACGAAATATGTACCTTCTTCAGCATTCAAGAGAAGAGAAGATGTTGCAGTAACACAAGCTAAGGATGTGACACCTTTTTGTCACATATCACCACAACCTACCCTGGACATGCAAGTGAGGAAGATGTTGAGGATGAGGTTGAATTTTTACAGAAAAATGAACCAATCATTGAGAAGTATGAACCTCTGCCTGAAAGGAGTGTTGTTGTGTTTGAAGCATCTAATCAACTCTTTGATGATGCCAGGCATAGTGCAAGCCAAAAAATTTACTTCAGCTAATACTTTTGTCAAGTCTTCTGAGTTCAAGGAATTTGTTTATCAGTACAAGGGGAAGATGATGAGAGAAAGAGTAAAGGAAATCCAACCTGACAAGGAAGATGAGGTCCTAGATGAGTTACAAAAATAATTAGATCAAGAGATAGAGAACATTACTCTAGAAAGGGAGTGAGAGTTGTTGTAGGAGGTTGGAGTTATGCTCATACCAAAATGGGATACCAGCTCCGCCATTGTATTTGATAGTTTTAGGAAAAGACAAGAATTTTTTTTGCAATTGACTACTGAAGCTAGTGGCAATATCTATACTAGTTCTGGATACAACCTTGATAATTCCACTCTTCTAATTTGGGCCCTGTATCCACCAAAGAAAAGGCCTACTATTATTAGTGACCCAAGTCAAGCATTTGGCCATCTTCTTGTACAAAGCGTGGGAGACACTGATCCCATGGAAACTGTCGACCTGAATGTCAATGTTGAAAATTTTACAAAAGCACAAATTGAAAAATTAGTGAAAGATAACAAAAGGTACATTTCTGAAAATGAGAGATTATAGTAGGAAGTAGTCAAGTACAAGGATAAGTTACCCTCTTCTTCAGGCACATACTCTCCATTGGTGGAATGTGAGAATAAGGTACTAGAAGCTATGTCAAAAACCATATATTGGAAGCGTAAAAATGAAATAGCTCAAAATAAATATGATGAATTAGAAAGGAAGATGAAGGTCGCCAAGTTCAAATGGCCTCAAAACTAATCAAAAGAATATTTGAGAAGGTATCAGGATAGGCCAATCAATTTTGGACAATTCACACTAAAGCATATAATGCTTTCCAGGAGCACAAGAGATTGTTGCACTGAATAATGGAGAAAAAGGAGTTGATGGCCAAAGAAAATATGAACAACCAAGTACTTAAGAATATGGATGAGCTAATGGAAGAACATAATAAGTTTTAAACTGCAATCACAGAGGATCTTACTGACTTTGACCAATCGATGGCTATCCCGTTCCCATCCATCTTTGATGGTACAGGTGATCTTAAACACCAAAGTGAATTGAAAGGTGAGTTGGCACAAATAATACCACAGGCCTTCAATTTGATAAATGATGAATTGACAGTGATGGACAACACCCATATGCAACTTGAAGGAATGCTTAACATGGAGTATGTAATGAATGATATAATTACCAATGTAGATACATATGTTAGTGAGTGATATATTAAGCATTTTTCTAGTTTGAATTTTTTTATTGTTCTAACAATGTAAGGAATAGATGTCATCAAAGTTACACAGCATTGGATACATTGTCATGGAGCATGTACCTTGAACAAGCCTTTAGTGATCATGGGTACCTAATGAAGATTAATGGACTATGGTGTGTCTTGAGTTGTTGCAGACTTCATTAATTATCTCTTGTTTATTGTTGATTACATTTGTTAGGGTTTTTTAGCAAAACATAAATGAAACAACACCACTTTTGATGTAATGGCCTGAAGATTGTTGCCTCCTATATATAAGGGAAACCAAGGTCAATTTTTTATCATCATAGTTAATAGCATATAGACATAATACAATAAACACAAAAGACTTCCAGTATGAATTGTAATATCTTTTGAAACAATATAATGGAGGAGAAAATTTAAATTGGTGGCCAAATTTCTGGTGTTTAACTATTTTGTTAATATTAATTCTTATATATTATTTGGATGTCTCCAAAGTGGTCTTTCTTTGTTATTCAAATTAATTATATCAAAATATATATTTAACTTTTTGAGACACATTTGTTCCACTCATGTGATTTCCTTGATTGGTTTTTTGTGAGGAGAGAATTAAAATCCTTTTAAGAGATCATTTTTAAATAGGTTTCTGCCCAAAATTAAAGTCCTTTTTGAATTGATTATCTTAATTGGTTTCCTTCTCATCAAAATTAAAAGTCCTTTCAAACATCATAGTAACTTAGGGAGATAACACTAGGATCGATAAGAAGAGCCCAAATAACTGACAAACTTGCACATTTATACAAAGCATAAACATCCAAAAGTATCAAGCATTTAGAGTTAAGCCAAGGAGAAGGATCCACATATCTTATACATCTCAAATCCATTTACCCATTAGGAATAGGCACTAATCATTTCAAAACAAAACTTTATACAAACCTTATTTATACCTTCAAACATTTGCAGTAGGATTAGTTATTAGTTTTGCATCTATTTCACCTTTACATGCCATTGTGGATAGATTTCCCAAGTTATATTTTACACAACCTTTAAATCTACTCCATTATTTAGGTAAACCCGCCTAGGTATAACAAATCCTAAAGTGCAAGAAGTCCTCAACCATAGTGGTTGACTTCATTCATTGGCCAAAACATTACAAAACTAGCCATAGATCCTAGCACCCTCTTAGGGTTTGTAATCTACAATTTTGGGAACCAATAGATCCAACTAAACCAAGATGGGAAGGAGAATTTTGAACCAAACTGGTTAGGTCTTTTCATTGTAATAGCAAGCTATGGCTCAGGGGTGTATCATTTGACTACTCCTAAAGGAGAACCTTTAACCAAACCTCTAAATAGCAGCCATCTCAAAAAGGTTTATACTTAAAACGCATCAAAATACCCCAAGCAAAAAATCTAAAAAAAGAAAAAATAATAAAAAAGCAAGAAAAATAGTAAAGAGAAATAAAACATCCTTTAAGTGAAAACCACTTTGTGGAACTTCTAGGATAGGTATTGTGGTGAAAACATGGTAAACAAGCGCTACGTTTGAATAAAACCTACATCTTTATCTATTAGCACTATCTAAAACATCAACCCCATTTGCCCCATAATAGAATGTGTATCCAACCATGGCTCAATAATTGATCAAGCATTGAACCTTCTTACACCATCTTCATCCATCTATCCTAATGAACGTAATATTGTCCCAAACTGGGGGCAACTTCCTAAAATTGGTAGCGGATTGGATCCTTGTACATCCCATCACATTTGAAAACTATCAAAAATCAAAAATATCTAGAAAAAAAACTAAAATCAAAATCAAAGTCACAAACATCAAAATCCCAAAAACATTTTATGTCTTGAGTCAACACCAGTCAAACTACATGGTCTCTGCATGTATAACATAGGAAAGGCTAATCCTTGATCATCCCCTGAGGTCCTAGGTCAATCCCCTTAGGTGACCATTGTGATCTTTAGACAATAAAAAATCCAAAAAAATATTCAAAAAATTAACAAAAATCAAAGCATACTCTTATCAAACAATCAAACTATGATCCTTTGCATGGATAACGTAGGAAAGGCCATCAGTGATGATCCCTCGATGACCTAGGTTAGTCCCCCAAAACAAAATGAAAACATTCAAATATCTTATCAAAATCTAAAAGCATTCATGAAATACAGAAAACTCCAAAAATAGTGTCATTCAATACAGTCAAACTATGATGTCTTTGCATTCATCACATAGGCAAGGCTAATCTCTGATCGGCCCCCAAGGCACTAGGTAAGTCCTTTAGGTCCCCCTATATTTTTATAAATCTCTCGAAAACAACAAAAACAACATCAAATAAATAGAAAATCTCAAAAATATCCTATCCTCATTATCACCTATCCGCAATAAATTCTTCATCCATAATAAACAATTGTCACCCTCACCCTTTGACAATGAAAAAATCAAGGAAAAATAAACAATGAAATCTAAAACATCCAAGAAAAAGATTAAAATGACTAGATCATTATCAAGTTGAAACAATGCCTAAGTATTAACTACCTACCTATCGATAATTCATCAACATCCTAACATATGTCTTAACAAATAAAATGTTCCTACAATAGACATCACTAATGGATAACATCTTGAAACATTAAATAGCTATAGCAAGTGATACTACATTGTTTATCTTTTTATGATCTTAACTTTTTAATTTATCTTAATATCACATTCTCAAGATCTCTCAAGGATGTCCATTAAGTATTTAGAGAGGAAGGAATGGATATATTGATTGTCAATTCCTATTTGTTATGTTTGTCATATATTTTTGTGATATTACCATGGTAAATACTTTCCTTCTTCTGTGTGTGGAAGTTTTTTTAAGGCAATTCATGTAGCAGTTGCATGTTAGGTACTCCATACCTCTTTATGTAACTGGTCTGAAATGTTTTAAACACAACTCAACTATACACTTTGTCATTGTAATCATAGTAATAGCTAAATACACCATATCCATATGAATTTAAGCAATATTTAACTAAGCTACAATCCCAATGAAATGTTTGAAAACCATTAACCAAGAAGCCATTTAAATAAAACCATAAAGAAATGCATAAATGAAACCTAGCTAAATGCTTCTAACCTTATCCCATTGGGGGATTGGTGTCATATTGATATGGAATAACGAACCTTTCCCAATCCCTTTGATAAAAATGAGCATTCAATTGGATTCTATTGATAAATAGAGATGAAAATGGATGATTTGAACCACAATGGATGAAAAATGCTTCAAAATAATGCTAATGGGTGAAAGTGTGGATGCATTTCAACAAAATAACTTTGCTCAAATGATTGTGGATCCATTTCTCTCCAAAATGTGAGGTATTTATAGGCTAAAATGGTGAATCAAGGGCTAAGATTGATTTGATCAATCAATGGTCAAGATGCAATGCGAGGTGAAGGCATGGATCAAGGATTCTCATCAATGGATGAGAATGCAAGATCACATGGACCAAGGATTCAATCAATGGCTCACAATGATTCAAACAAACATACTTTCAAAGTTGTTACAAAGTTTGTTACAAAGTTCTTTAGAAAAGAATATTCTCTTTTTTAGTTCAAATGGAAGAATATTCCAAGGGAATATTCTCATGCAAGTGGATGGGTGAGGGAAAATATGAATTAGTTAATTAAAACAAAGTTTTAATTGTGCAAGTTGAGTGAAATTAGACTTCTTGTTAAATAAACAATTTATTTAATGAAAAGGGGTTCAAATGACATTTAATTAAATAATTAATATTATTTAATGAAATGAGAGGACATAAGCAATCTAATAAAATAACTTGTGTTACTCAATTAAATAATATGGGAATTAATGTAAAAGGGGGTGAATTAGTCAAATGATCATTTGATTAACAGGAGAATTTGATGCATTTAATTAAACAACTAGGATTATTCAATTAAACAATCAAAAAGAAGGTGAATTTAGGATAAAACAATGTTAGTAATAAGATTCGAGTGTGCAATATCATTCAAGACAATTTCAAGTGTCTACACACTCTAACAGGGTTTTCATTTATCTGGTATGAGCAAGAATATTCTTTGTTTGTAGAGTCAAAGTCCACGCAATAGGCACAAAGCCACCTTGGTTATTAAATAACATGGTGCATCGTGTCTTTTTCATACATCAATAAGGATTGCTAAAGATATGAAGCCTCTATAAAATCAAAAGAAAAACTCATCTATAACTAACAAATATCAAATTTCTATCCATCTCTAAATCATCAAACACTTCTTATAACTAACAACTTCATCTTGCATCACAATATTATTAGTACCACATGCATCCTACATCCACAAATTCATCAGTACATAGCATGACCATAATAAAACAATAAAACATCACACATCATATGGTCGTCCATAAAAACATAATATATCATCATCCATCACATACATAATATATCATCATCCATCGTATAGATATATAAATCATACACCCATCCATTTCATATGCATACATCAAAAAAGTATAAACAACATGAGCATGTATAAATCATTATCCATGATCATCTCATAACACATAATAAATTCGAATCAAAATATGCTATATCTCATATATCATCAAAAATGAGAATGTCATGTACATCATCAAGTAACATGTGTGATATCTAAATATACAAAAAAATACATATATATGAGGCCTCAGCTGGGTCGATGAATGTATATACAAAAAATCATGTCTACACAAGTCCCTAATACAATAAACATCATAAAATATCAAGTAACAACTATCCATTTTGGTCATCTCATGGTGGAGATCCATGTGGCTACTGGCTCTGATGAGGAGAAGGTTGCAAGATAACTAGAGACTCTTGTGGTTGTCTCACCAACTGTCCACCTAAATCTACATGCATTGCTTCACTCGGCTCTTTGAAGCGAGGATTCCTCTATGCTCTGGGAATAAATGCCTCATATAATGTCTAATAATAAGTGCTCTATTGCATTAGTTGATCTTGCTTAGCTTGATACTGAGCCATGGGAATGGATGAGGCTAATGAAATCTCAGCAGCTAATCTTTGTTGCCTCTCTATGGCTAACTCTTTCCTTAACCCATCTCGCTCCTGAGAAAATCAATCTCTCTTGGTAGTCAATGCCACAACATTTTCCTCAACAACCTACCTCCATGCGATCTTTGCATCCCTCTCTATGGTCAACTAGGAAATATGAGCTACTGGTGTTGCATCCATCTTTGGAGGACCTTGTGGTACCTGCTAATCCTGACAAGGTTGATCCTAATGTTGTTGATCACCCTACTACCCATCATGTCCTACATCTTGGTTACCTTGATCACGTGCTTTTTCCAGCTACTCTACTACAATCTAGAGTTGCTATCACTCACCCCTTTGGTCAATAACACTAGCTCCCCCCACAACTGGCCTAATTCCATAAGGATCTATAAAATGAAGAGGAACACGGTGAGCCCACCACTAATCATAATCATGTGTAGTTCCAGGGTCAGCTAACCCTATTGCCCATCCCCATCCAAATGGGGCAAGTCACTAAAACTCATCTACAACATCAATAGAAGAGGCTTGTGGCCCCAACACCCTAACCTCTCAAGAAGTCCTCCTAAAATGTGTATGATAGTCATCCCCAAAATGTGTCTATCACTCTCCAAACTACTAGAGAACCTGATCAAGTAAGTAATGCTCAAGAAGAGAATCTACTCACCCTATCAACTACCATGTCTGATGATAATATGGAAGTTTCTCCATATCGTCATGTCAGGCCTCATAGTTAAGAAATGGCCTCCAAAAAAATGCAGACATATTATCAAAAATGCCTCACCAGTAGGGTAACTAGTCGGGCTCGATATAATGCATAAAATTTGAATATCTATAAGAATATGGATCCTCTAGATCTTGATCCATAATGCCATCTAGCCTCATCACTAGGATATTCTCCCAGGCCCATGCATGCAAAAGTATCATGCCAATGAAGATAGAACTACCTCCATAATAGGCAACCTTGTGCATGTCTCTATATAGGTGTGCCAAAAGACATGGGCCCCAGGCATACCTCGTATTGTTCTCCATCATCTTCTTGATATAGATACCCTAGCCAACAAGAAAATTTTGACCTCTGCGATCGAGCACCACGAGCCCCATAATCAAACCCGATAAGACCATCAATATCGAATTAGTGTTGTCAACAAATGGAGACAAGTCTATCTCTGAGTCCACCAAATGAAGCCATCGAACGCCAAGTACATGTTGCATGGCCAAAGTACCCTATCTAACATCGTAATTCATAAGCTTGCCATGAATAGGGATGCAAAGAATCCTCCACATGTATCCTCTAGTGTAATGGACACCTCACCAATTAGTAGGTGGAAGGACAATGACTCTAAATGCCATCTCTCTACAAGGGTGGTAATCATGGCCCTATGGCATTGTATCTTGATCATGTAACATATATGATGTAGACCTACCACATCTAGAAAGTCTCTCTCGACCTCGAAGAAACCAACAAGTAGGTCAAACAATTGTCATGGTTGTCACTCCCTAGAATAAAGCGACATTAATAATTTGCTAGATAATCATATCATGAACCTAATACTACAGGAAAAATAGCTAAATCTTTAAAGAAAAGCAATAGTGGCCCTATTATTGACAATAGTAGTCAAGAAAATCAATAGCGGCCCTGTTTTTGACAATAGCAAGCATTTTAAGTGATAGCGGCAAACTTGTCAAAATCACACAAGAAAATCAATAGCAAACAAAATTCACATTAGCATTCATTTCATAAGTAGAAAAAATATAGTGAATAGTTTTAGAAAAATCGGTAAACAACAATGAACATATTTTAGGATAGCGAGCAAAAAAAATGATAGCGAGCAAGAAAAGCGAAAGTAGTACAAACACAAACAACAATAGTGGTAGAATCAAGACAAAAGAGGTAATTTCATAAAATTATTGCTATTGTTAAAAAGAAAATCTAGTATTAATTACACAAAAATGAAAAGACAAAAAATAGGAATGGAAGTGATACATACAGCGATACTTGCACCAACTAACCTCCCAAAGTCACGGACCGCCTTTGCACAATGTGGGGCACCTGGAATCCTCAACATCATGACTCGGTAATTGTAAAAGCAGGATCTCTAGAGACAAGAATTCAATAAGGGATAAGAATGTAAATGAGGAAAAATGAACCCTAATTTCCTATTTTTACCCACAAAACCCTAATTTTTTACCTTAGAAACCCTCCTAGGTTAAAAATTATTTTTTACCTCTTGAGGGGGTAGCCCAACATTGTATTATCTTTTCGCTGATTGTCAAGGTGCAATGGGGCAAATTATTTTTTTAAATCTTGATCTGAACATCGAATTTTTTAAAACAAAGCAACTAGTACTTTGTATCAAAGAGGGCAAAATGTAGACATGTAAAAATGACCTAATGCATATCACACATCCTGAATGACATTTTTTCATTATCGGCATCATTATCATTAAATATCATTGCATTTCATATCATTTACAGCAAAAACCCTATTTTCCACTATTAATTGAATTATATTTAATTATTGAATTTATTCACTATATTATCATAAATCTAAATTTTATTCCTCCTGATTAATTAAATAAACATCAATTATTTAATTATTTTGCTAATATACCCTATTCCTCTAAACCAATTAATTTTTTATCATTTGATAATTTAATTAAACAACTTTCCCCTTTCTAAACATGAATAATTAAACTAATTATTCAACATCATTCAACATAGTCAACAAACAAATACAACTTTATTTGTTAAATTCAAACATGACTTACACATGCAACTCAAAATATTAATTAATTAAATATCCTCACCCCCTTTTGTGATTGAGAAAATCATTACCACTGATTTCTCACTCTAATCGATTGTCTAACTCATCTATTCTTCAATCCCACTAACCACTCAACTTGATTTCTTCAATCACACAGATTATGTAATCTAAATCATTTGATTATGCAATTAAAATCCTTAATTGGATCAATCGCAGAAGCTAACTAGCCAATCTATTTCCTCTCAATGTTTCTCAACCGTCGATCATGATCTTTTTTAATTAAATCTTGATCATTCATCTCAAAATAAGAAATCTATAAAATAGTCCTCTACCTTCTCATAAATCATCTAGAATCTTCATAGCAAAGCATTGAGCAATTATCTCCTGAGCACATTAAGAGTTTTGATTATATTGGAAAAGAAGGTTTTGAAGGGACCTGAAACACTTTACATCACATTAGATCAAAATTCTACAAAAATAGATAAACCTTAAAGCCTAAGCCAATAGAACACCAAAAGCCAAAAAATAGTGACCCAGCAGCAGAAAAATAGAAATAGAAAAAACAACAAAAACACAACAATTATTTAAAGTTTTTCAAGGTGTTAGCCACCTCAATCTCCTAGTTGTAATGCAGATTAACCATGTCCAAGAGCTCTTTCTTTTCATCTTCAAAGGACTTCTTGAGATTCCCCCTTGTACGAGTGCATGGTCCTCTAGCCTCATCTTTCACAACCTTCTTCCCCTTTCCTTTAGAGGTTTGGCCATTCTCAAGCATATCCACAAAATACATATGATCTTCCCTTAGTTGACTAATCTTGTCAAACACCTTCAAGGAATCCACACTATTTTTAATGGAGCAATGACTAATGTGCATTAATTTCCTGATGTTCTCATGTGTTTCCTTTATCTTTCCCTCCATCTCAGCAAGACGATTCTCACACTGGGTCTTGAAATCAGTGAAGGAACACTCCAAGTCAACCAAACATTCAATAAGATCAGAAGAGGAGGCCTTCAGCTAGTTCGCCATTTTTTCCTTCAAGCATCTAATATTGATATTAACCTTGTTAAATTCCTTAAGAACCCATTTAGCAAGCTTAAATGTGCATGTGGCACCCAACCACGCCATATCTAGCAATTCAAACATGGAGGTATTATCATCATTCGAGTAAGTAAAATCCTTAGAGAGAGGATTGACCTCAACCTCCTCACTAATAGATTTCTCAATTGAGGCCTTGTCACTACCAAGGAACCTATCATCCTCCCCACCCAAAGAGGGATGATGAACAAGGGAATCTTCAATTACCACATCTACCATATCCTTTACCTACTCCAAGGTAGCCATCTTTCCCTTCTTACCACCCTTCGAGCCATACTTCTTTAAATTAGCAATCCTTCTTGAAGCCCTATGTTGATTCTCCTTTGCCACATTAACCCTAGCCTCCATAGACTGAACCTTCTCCTTACTACCAGACGCACCTGAGCCCTCTCCATGAATCTCAGCATTCTCTTTGGACTAATGTCAATGGGAATCAACAGAGCTAATAAATGTATCATCCCCATCAGAATGGGACCCACGAGAATCTGAATTCTAAAAAAATAGTTTCTTGGTGGGGCCCTTCTTCCTTAAAATCCCCTTCTTTCTCTTTTTAGAGTAAGCAGCCACAGCAGAAGAGGATCCACCAACAATATTATCCTCCTTCGCAATCTAATCAGCATCACCATCAGTGCTTGTTTTTGAGCTTGATGAATCACTCAAAATATTCTCCTTACCTTTAATGGACTTGGCAGAAGTATTAGCATGCACATGCTCCATAATAAGAAAAATAAGGCCCTCGTGGAGAATAGGGGCCCTCTGATTCTTCAAATGAGCATACACAAAAACTTCTAAAGATGAAAAAAGAAAAAACAGGAAAGAAACAAGCAACACATGTCTAAAATTATTAAGCAAGGAAAAATGGTGCCCTAATATTGCAGTGAAATGGCCTTCCAAGGTCACATACCACATTAAAACCTTGGTGACATCAGCCCATATATGCTTCAAAGATGTTTGTTCATACATTCAAGCAGGCATCTTAATCATCTTCTCCCACTCATTGTCCTTGAAGAATTGATCCATAGCCTCCTCATTGCTCTTCATCTCCTTGAAGAACTTGTGGTCATCCATTGACAACCCAATAATGAAGGCTATAAAGTCTTCATTAATAAAATTTTGTCTCCTTTCACCTTCAAACAATGATTGTACCAATAGTGAACAAACTTTGATGAGGCTTTAGAGTCATGGCCATGGAGCCTCTCCAGAAAAGGTGTAAACTACCCATGCCTCAGGATTCTCCAAAATTTCCGCTTCTTCTTCCAGTTTCCACAAGAGTGTGGCTCAACTCTACTCCTATCACCTCCCATATAAATAGCCACCATTTTAAAAAAATAGAGCCCAATTACTCTTGCAGTGTTAAACACAACCTTAGTCAAAAAAAGACCCACAAAGTGTGTGGTGAAAAGATTGGTGATAAAATCACGATCACCTAAGATCACAAGCACTGAATTAGCTATCATTTCACATTAACTACTTAGCTTCCTTGGGAAGGAGAGAGTACTCCTCCCATGCCTTAAAATAATTAAGGGTGACAACCTTATTTGCAAATGAATCAGCCAGGTAATTACCTTCCCTATAGATATGTGTGACACAAATTTCATCAAATGATCTTAGCATCATTATAGAATCCATTATAAGATGGTTGGTAGTCCAACTTGGCTTTTGATTTCCTAGTAAGTAGTTGATAATATTGAGTGAATTCCCCTCAAACCAAAATTTTTAATAACCTTTATCAAAAGCATATTTTATGCTAATGAATGTGGCTTCAGTCTCAGCATGATTATTAGTTTAAATTCCCAATGGGAGTGCCACCATGCTCAAGAACCTACCATTTTCATTTCTCAACAAACCCCCACAACTTGAAAGCTTGGGATTACCCTTGGCTGCCCCATCAAAATTAATTTTAACCCACCCTAGGGGTGGGGGCTTCCACTTCGTATTCAATCTGACTTTCATATTAGACTTGAGTAAGTTAGAAGGAAAAGAAAAGATCCTCCAATTAGTAATCACCATGAGATCATAACCATCCATCACAAAATTTGGAGCACACCTATTGAGATCCTAAGACTGAAGCGAGAATTTTTCCATGATAGCCCTCCTAATTTTAATAAAAACACTTTCCACTTTCAACTTTGAGTCCCAAAAAATTATGTTATTTCTTTCTTTCCAAATACCCCAAGAAATATGTGATGCCATTAAATCCCAAAGTATCCTAAGAGGAGGAGATGAAGGACACTTCCAATGCTCCACAAAGTTAGAAAGGGAATCTAGTAATACCCAACACAGGTTCCAGAGAGAAAGAAACTTACTCCAAATGAGAAAGGAAAAATTGCAGCCAAGCAAAAGATGATAAGCACTCTCTACATAACATTCATAGAGAACACATTTGTTAGGAAAATCAAAGCCTCTTTTGTAGAGAATATCCTGATTTAGCACCTTGATTTGCATAAGGAGCCAAAAATAGATATTCACCTTAGGAATCAATACCTTATTCCACAATTTTCCCCAAAACAGATAAGAATCATGCTTCTCCAAAGAGGTGACGAAGTTCAAAGACATAGAAAAGCAACCATTAGCAAGAGGAGCCCAAATAACCTGATCTTGACTTGGGAAAAGGGGACACATATTTTAGCTAGGAAATTCTAAAGAATAGCTAGCAAGGGGTTCCAATTCTGAACATATTTTCATGAACCATTGTGAATGTAATCAGCCACCAAATGCCCAAAGTTACACTTGCAAAAGGCAACAAGAGGAGGAGCCCAAGGAAGATTCACCAATGATCCAACATCACATCAAACATCCTACCAAAATAAAATACTGGTACCATCTCCAAGCAACCACTTAGCACCTTTTGAAATGAGCTCCTTGCAGAGGATAATATTCTTCTAGAAGCAAAACCCTAGGGGGATAGAGTCAGCAAACAGGAAGTCCCAAACTCTCCCCATGCCATCCAAGTACTTATTCCTAATCAGAGCAAACCAACCAGCATCCCCAAAAAGGAAACACCAAATGTTCTTTGAAAGGAGGGCCTTATTAAAGGACCTATTGTTCCTCAGACCCAAGCCACCCCATTTTTTCATCTTACAAACAAGGTCCCACACAACCAAAGGAATTCTAGACATGTCTTCCACACTTGACCACAAAAAATGTCTTATAATTTGCTCCATCTTATCTTCAATTTTTTTCAAAATCCTGAAGAGACTCAAAGCATAAAGAGGAAGATTTTGCAAGGTGGAAGAGATAATTTGAACCTTTCCTACTTGACTAAGGAGAGCACCCTTTCACCCAACCAACTTTCTATCAAAATTATCTAGCAACCCAAGCCAAAAGGAATTTGAAACCTTAGCCACACACAAAGGAAGTCCCAAATATGTCAAAGGAAGATCACCAGAATTACATGAAAGAACTCTAGCCAATTTCAATTGAAGAAACTCTAGGGTATTGAAAAAAAAAGTTGGCTCTTAGGAAAGTTCATACTTTGACCAGAAGCCTTCTAATAAGAACCAATCACTACTTTCATAAACCTAATTTCATGGACCAAAGATTCACCCATCAACATAGTATCATCAACAAATTGTTGATGCGTGATAGGTTCACATAGAGAGGAAGGAATTAATCCCTTCAAGGAACTAGCCACTAACACCTTCTAAATATTTTTTCCTAACACCTCATCCATCAAGATAAAAAGTAATAGTGAAATAGGATCACCTTGTCTGATCCCTCGAGAACTCCTGAAAAGGGAGGAAAGGGAACCATTAACAAGCACAACAAAAGGAGTTGAAATCAGTTGTTCCACAAGCTACAGGAATTTCTGGAAAAAACTAAATCAAGCAAGAACCTACAATAAAAACCTCCAATGAACTTGGTCATAAGCCTTAAGAAGATCCAACTTAAGAAAGAAACCTGACTTTTTTTTAGAAGCAAGAGAATGTGCCACCTTATGAATAGTGATAATAGAATCTAGGATTTGATGACCCCAAATAAAGCCACTTTGTTGCTTAGAAATAAGATTAGGAAGAACCCTCTGAATTATAGTCGCCAAAGCCTTGGAAAAGATCTTATAAATAGAGTTACATAAACTAATCAGTCTAAAGCCCCCAAAGCTATTAACATCAATAGATTTGGGAATCAAAACAATGTAAGTAGTATTCAATTCCTTAAACAATCTACGACAACCAAAAAGTTGTTGGACTCAAGGAACACTAAGAGGGGGGGTGAATCAGTGTTTAGAAATATTTAAATTTCAATCTAGATGCTAAACCATTCACAACATTTAAACAAAAGTAAAGATGCAAGCACATGAAGGAAACAATCAAAACACCATAACACCAAGATTTTTATGTGGAGACCCAATTAGGGGAAAAACCATAGTGGAGATTAATCCACAATTTATACTATGTTAAAAGTATGAGGAAAAAGGGAATGCACATGCATTCAGGCACACTTCCTAGAGCTCACTGCTCAAAATAAGGAAGGATCACTTCCTTACAAAATATTTGGATTACAAAAAAATATTGAACTAAGAAATTAGCATCTGCAAATGCCTGGTATCAGTTCTGGTGAAGCTCATATAACATATTTTGAACCTTCTGTCTGATTCTGCACTCCGCTTTGCTCTACCTTAATTCACTTTCACAACAATCCTCTTCTTCACAAGAAAAATTCACTCAAATGATCTTTTGATATTCACACATGCATTTTTTCTTCTCTATACACACACTCATACGTAAAAATGAATTACCCAAACTCGAATATATATCCGCTAGCAAGAATTCAATCACTATATGTCAGCTCAAATCATGAACAATTTATAATGTGCACCCATCAAAGTCAAATCGACATAGATAGGACCCAAAACAAAAATTTCCAACACAAGAAACAATTAAACAATTACTCCTTATACATCTATGACATGTTGCATTCACCAAGTCGGCCACCATGAGCAAATAAACAGAGAAATCATCCTACCAGATCTCCTAACTTATATATCGATTAATGTGACACCATAAAGCTTAACAATAAGATAACATAGATTCTTAACAATCTATCCCCAAGATCCATAACTCAAAATCATGATCTGGTGAGGCATACGGATTGGCATACTAACCAAATACCTTGTTCTTCATTCTTTTTGTCGATAATACTCTATTCTCTACTTTGCCTACCGGTATGAACAAATCCTAATCTGCGGACCAAAATAATAACTTCAGTTGCCATCAATGACAACACTAAAAGCCATATTCCAACAATATCCCCCTTTGGAATTGATGGAAACACTTAGTGAAAAGTGACTAAGTGTCGAAACCAGTGATTACACTGCCAAAGTTCAAAATTTCAAAACACAACTTCTTTTCAAAACACAGCTCCCCCTTAGAATCTCAAGGAATTTTTCACTGCTCTCTCTCCCCCTTTGACATCAATGACAAACATATTTTTTACTGCACTCTCTCTCCCTTTCAAAAAATTGATCAAAATTTGAAGAAGTACAACTACTACTCGAGTCATAAAATTATTTTGTACTTATCTTTCATTTTTGGAAGAAATTTCTTCCAATCTTCTATTGCAATTCCAATGATTAAGATCAAGCTATTTTTTTCTAATGTCTGGTTGATAATTTGATGAGATATTCTGGAATTATGATTGCTTCTTCTAACTTCTCTCCTTTCCTCAGAACCTCAATAAGCTGTTCCAATCTGCATTCGGTTAAATCCTTCACTTTCCAAAAAGTGTCCATAAGGGTGTTTCTAGCGAAATGAACTTTTGCATGCTCAGACTACAACGTTTGAATCCTTTTCTTGACTACACCACCCTGATCCTGAAGCATGTTATAATCCTGACTAATTTTGTTCAACTCACTTTCAATATGCTCCAGCTTATCTTTGTATTTCCCAACTACATGAGGCCAACAAAGACAATAGTTGTACATGTTATTTGCTGAGTTAGTGCATTTTCTCAACACATTCATTTTCCTTTTTAGTTTGGTAAGAGATAGCCTTAACTGCTCCTTCAAATGTAGAATTATTTCTTCCTCTTTCCTTTCCTAGGACTCAAAGGCCATAGCTTCCCTGATACATTCAATCATGTCTTCAGGAAGCACATTTTGAACACTTTCCAATCCAATGTTATTGTGCACAAAATAACTACTTAGAGTGCTCTCAATCAGGTCCTGCTCATATGAGGGTCTATCTAACCAAATGTTAGCAATCTTTTGCATCCCATCTTTCTCCTGAACAAGTTGCAGTATCTTTGTTTTGGATAAAGTACCTTCTTCACTTCCTTCTTCCATTACTACATCCGGTTCAACTAATTCTAGTTCATCCCTTGGAGTGTACTCATCAGAATCTTCATCTGGTATATCCACAATTACTTTTTCTTTACCCTTTCCTTCAAATTTTGGAGACTTGTGTGCCAAAGGAGTGTCATCAGTAAATTTGAGTGCTCTTTTTTGTTTCCTCTCCATCTCACCGGAATTGAAGATGATCCAAATTCAAGTTCTTTTATTGGAATGGAGATGCTAATTACTCCATACTTCCCTACCAAATCTTTAAATAAATTTGTATACTCTTGCTCACAATTTTCCAAAGTATTAGAATGTTCAAACATTTTCTTACAAACGAGTTCATTCTCCTTCCATACCACATTATCTATCTAAGGCAAGCAATTTAGAAAATACATCATGATACATATGAACAAAGTACCAAACCTAAAGGGGTAATCTGCTTCCATTGTTAGTTGCACATTTTCCATCAATTGATCTTTTAGCAAATTGCATAGGTCAAAGTCTTGATCATCCATTATCATTTTATGAGAAATGTAAACTGCACCTACCAAGGTTGTGCCTTCCCTATTTCTAAAGAAGATTTTGTATGAAATTCCATGTGCAATGTACCTCGTTATCGGATCTTTGATTATTGAAATTATCAGTGCCCTTTGATCTCAAGTTACTCCACTTAGGGTTTTGACTTCCTTGTTTTGAATCGACTTCTTTTTTGGTATGTCCCCAAAATTGCATAATCTAGTTAGATTCCTAATCACCTCTTTCGAAATGAGATAGGGTTTATCCAGAGTAAGAGTGTCATCATTCAATTTGTTCAAGATAAAACTAACGACTTCTCCATTGTCAAAATAAGGAAACTCATTCCAAATGTTTAAACTTTTATTTTTCACACCTTCAAGCCACTTCAATTCATCGGCCGGAAACAAATTTCTCACATGCCTAATATTTTTACTACTATATTCATCCAAATTCACAATTCCTTTTATTTCCTTCATTTTTCTTTTCGTACCAAACAAGTTTTCTAATGAGCACAAAGTTTACTAAGAATGCTACAAGCAACTGAAATACCTGATGAATTCACCACCAAATTGACTTGACTCCATGGAAATTTTGTTGAAGAGACTCTCCTTCTATTCTTCTTCAATGCAAGATGACAAATGAGGGTTCCAAATACCCTCTTATAACTCGTGCACCTAACCTTTTTACCGCATTAAATGTTTTTCCCTAGGAGTTTTGGTTACTCTGTTTTCTCAGACAACAAGAAAAGAATTCATCTGTGGACCTTCTAGATCTCAAATTTATGTACAAGTGATCATGGATACATTTATAGACTGATAGCACAACTACTGAAAATTTTCTGCATTCTGGTGCCAACTACTGACAGGGGGACAAAGAATTTTTCTTGAAAAGCTTCCCCTAGGCCAATGGCCTGAGATCAATTTCTGAAGGAATTACCAGAGGCTGCTTCTGGTGTGGTCCTTTTTCCTTCATCAGATTCACTCTTCTTTACCCATGTTTTCTTCATCTAATCTCTTATTTCTTCCACATTCACCTTCCATTTTCCTTTATCATCTTTCTGTGAAATTCTTCCTTTGTATACCGAACCTCTTCTATCCATGTTTTTGTTTCTGCAAAATCTTGCAATGTGACCAAATCTGTTGCAATTGTAACAGACAGGATTTATTTGTCTAGACCATTCATTCCATTGATTTTCCCTTGATCTACATTGATTAGCAACATGCCCAAATCTTCCACAAGTGTAGCATTTAACATTCCTTACACTGACAAACATACTTCTGCATTCAATTGACTTATAACCAAACTTATTGCAACTAAAACACTAACTGGGAAATGATGGACTGCTTGAATTTATTTTACTTCTACACTAGAAGCCATATGACCAAATTTATTACAAGCAAAGAAGTAACCATTAAACTTCTAAGCATTGGGTTGTCTTACCGGATATCTTCTGCCTTTGTTCATCTAAATTTTTTGTCTGGAATCCTTATGTTCAGATCCAGAGCTTTCTCCTTTCTCATAGCCAAGTCCTCATTTATCCTTTGCATCCTTTTGTCCTTTAGTCAACTCATCAAGCTTAGAAGAACTAATCCTGAACTTCTCCTTGTATTCATTTGTAGTAATGAGTTCATCTCTGAGAATAACTATATGTCTTCAAGTTCTTGTTCATTATTTATGGATTGTTGCAAGTCAATCTTCGGCTGAATGAATCCATTATTAACTCTGTTGCATTCTTTAGATTTTTCTTTTAAGGACTGGGCCAAATTCTCCTCATTCGTCTTCGTTTCTTCAATCTCCTCAGTTAGCTTCATCGCCACATATTCCATCTCAAGCTTTAGAGTAGCATTGTTCCTAGCAAGTTTTTCACATTCTCCAGTTATTCTTTTAAGGTCTGATTCAGGTGAACATCTTCCAAAATTTTATTTTCTTTCTACTTTAGTTGATCACATAGTTCCTTCCTCTTTTCTCTTGACTCATTGATTTTATCCTTCAATGATTGAATGAATTTTTTGGCATCCACAAGATTTGATTTTAATTCCATGACTTATGCTTTAGACTAATCAATATCATCAAGTGCCACCAAAAGTTGTTGCTGAAGACCACCAGAGTCCATTCTAATCCAAGATCCACCTCAAGTTGTTAAACTTTCATAGAGGAACCTTGCTCTGATACCAATTGTTGGACTCAAGGAACACTGAGAGGGGGGTGAATCAATGTTCAACAATATTTAAATTTCAATCTAGATGTTAAACCATTCACAACATTTAAACAAAATTAAAGATGCAAGCACATGAAGGAAATAATCAAAACATGATAACACCAAGATTTTTACATGGAAACCTTGTTAGGGGAAAAACCCCGGTGGAGATTAATCCATAATTTATACTCTGTTAAAAGTATGAGGAAAAAGAGAATGCACATGCATTCAGGCACACTGCCTAGAGCTCATTGTTCAAAATAAGGAAGGCTCATTTCCTTACAAAATGTTTGGATTACAAAAAAATGTTGAACTAAGAAAGTAGCATTTGCAAATGCTTGGTATCAGTTTCGATGAAGCTTATATAACATATTATGAACCTTCTATCTGATTTTGCACTCCGCTCTGCTCTACCTCAATTCACTTTCACAACAATCCTCTTCTTCACAAGAAAAATTCACTCAACTGATCTTCTGATATTCGCACACGCATTTTTTCTACTCTATACACACACTCATACATCAAAATGAATTACCTGAACTCGCATATATATGTGCTAGCAAGAATTCAATCGCTATATGTTGACTTCAAATAAAATACAAAATATTCTCCATATGTTGGCTCAAATCATGAAAAATTTATAATGCACACCCATCAAAGTCAACCACGACATAGCTAGGACCCAAAAAAAAAATTTCCAACATAAGAAACAATTAAACAATTACTCCTTATACATCTATGACATGCTACATTTACCAAGTTGGCCACCATAAGTAAATAAACAGAGAAATCATCCTGTCGGATCTACTGACTCATATACTGATTTATACGACACCACAAAGCTTAACAATAAGATAACATAGATGCTTAAAAATCTATCCCCGAGATCCAAAACTCAAAATGATGATCTGATGAGGCATACATATCGACATACTAACCAGATAACTTGTTCTTCATTCTTTTTGCCAGTAATACTTTGTTCTCTACTTTTCCTGTCGATATGAACAAATCCTGATCTACAGACCAAAATAATAACTTCAGTTGCCATCAATGACAACACTAGAAGCCATATGCCAACAAAAACTCCTTAGTGGCATTGATAACATCCCAAGCAATGATGTCCCAGCAAGATTGAAAAAATAGCAAATGGAAACCATCAAGTCTAGGGGCCTTATTACCTTCAAAGGAAAACACAACATTCTTGATCTCTTCTGAAGAAGGAATCATGACAAGTTCCATGTTAGTATCTTTAGAAATCACATTATGGATGACTTCCAATGCAGAGTCCACACTTTGTTGATCCCAAACCACATCGTCCCTAAGAATATTTTCAAAAAATCCAGCCATCGCATTCCTTATAGCCTTATCATCAATCAATAACATCCCATCAGCCAAGATGGAGGTGATTCTATTGGAATATTTGTGTCTGAAAGCAGTGAGATGAAAGAACTTAGAGTTTTGATCCCCGTACTTGAGCCAAATAGCACGAGAGTGTTGTCTGTATAAATACTCCCTTTTTGAAACAATATCATGCATTTGAGTCAAAAGAGAATCTTTCAAAAGTTGAAGATCCTCTGATAACCCTTTAGATTGAATTTCCATTTGAACCAGATCCAACCGTTGAGCAAGAGATTTCTTATTATCAAAAATATGTCCAAAGGACACCTTATTCCATCTTCTAATATTATGTTGCTCAAAGGTGAGATTTTTAGCGACCCTATACATAACACTTTTGTCTATATTCACTTGCCACCAATTCCTCACGCGCTCCATGAAGCTAGAATCCTAAAGCCACATTGCTTCAAAACAAAATGGGATATGCTTTATTCTACCAATTTTATCAGCCACAAAAGAAATAGGGGAGTGATTCAATCCACACCCCATGATGGAAGAGAGAGAGCAAGAAAATTCAACAAGCCAAGAAGTTGAAACTAGAGCATGATCCAATCTCACTTAGATATTTTCCATGCCAACCCTTTTGTTAGACAAGGTGAAGTTGGACCCCATCAGGTCCAAATCAATAAGGGCATTATCATCTATAAACATTCTTAAATCCATCCGACTGTCAAGGGGGATCTAATATTCTCCCAACTTCTCATCATCAAATAAGGGGTATTAAAATCACCCATGACCAACCAAATAAAGTCTTGAAAATTTGAACGAAGAGAGCCAAGCTTATCCCAAAGCCTCTTCCTAACCCTTTTTAAATTTGGGGCGTAGACATTGGAAATTACCCAAGAAGATTTATCATAAAGATGAGTAAACTGGGTATCCACATGATTGAATTCCTCCATAATCAAGAAGCCCTTCACCACTCTAAAGTTCCAAAAAGTAGCTAGACCACCTGAGGCACCCTCAAAACTCACCCCATGGAAGCCATAATCCTTAAAGAAATCATTCTTCAATGATTCCAACTTATCAGCCAACATTTTAGATTCTTGAATCAACAAAATATCTAGTTTGTGATCCCAGATAAGATTCTTCAGGAGGTCATGCTTATGCACATTATTTAACCCCCTAATATTCCAAGAAATGATCTTCATTTGTAAGAGGAGGGAGTTCTCTTTGATCACAAGTCAAAGAGGGTCTTTTAGACCCCCTCCACAATATCTTTCTTGCATTCCCTCTCCTAATCTTCTAAGAAGAGGGTCTCCCTTGACCCTAATGTTCAAAGCCACAATCTAATTTTTGTCTTCTTGTGGTAACCCCTTTGTGATCTTGTGGAGGGGGGAATTCTGCTTCTTTTTCCTACCCCTCACAGGGATATAGTTATCTTCTTCCTTATTCAGGGTATCCGCTACCACCAAAGTAGCCTCGCCACCCACAAGACCACAAGCACAATCAAGGGGTGATGAAGGAATAGCGTTTGAATCCAATATAACATGTTTTGGGGAACACAACAAATCTAAAATATGGTCCACTTCAATATCATTAGAAGGAAAAGCCACCACATTCTCAAGTTGCTTGGCCACCTCAATAGCAGGGGAATGAGGAACAACCAAGGCTTCCACATTAGCACCAGGCACCAGAGCACCACCATCACCAGTAGAACCCAAGTCTTGAGGGGAAAAGGAATATTTTTCCTCCTTAACCTTCCAGACTTTGGCAGCCTTAAAAGGAATAGCCTTGGAAGGAAAATCTTTAGCTCAATGTCCCATTTTTTTGCACTTGAAGCATGCAAATGGGTAAGATTCAAAGACAACCTATTGCTTCTAACTATCCACCTTTGAACTCAAATAAAATAATTCAGGTAGCAGAGCATCCTGGTCAATCATAACACAAAGTCTAGCAATGACCAAATGTCTTCTTAATAGAGTAGCTTCATCAATAGAAACCAACCGCCCAAAAGAATTAGCAACAACTTTAAACACTTCTTCATCCCAGTATTCCAGCAACAAATTAGGTAGCTTAACCCAAATAGGTGTAGAATGGAAGAGACACTTTGAAAGATCCATACCAAGCTCCCATGGGTGCAAAACCAAAGTCGAACAACCAAAGACCCACGACCCTTTTGAAAAGACCAACCTTAAGTCCTCATTGCAAGAGAAGGCAAAAGAAAAAAGCATTTGTCCATGGAAATGACCTCCACCTAACCCTTCAGAGCTCATTTCTTGCGAACCCAGGAGCGAACCTCCTCAATATTAGGCCTATGACCCAAGAACTAAATCCCACCAATGAATAATCCATTCTTGCAATGTTTTTATCCACAATAGAATCTAGAATGGATGAGGAAAAACCACCCCCTACATTCAAAGAAGAAGTAGATTCAGAAGCAATACCCTTACCTTTAAGCTTGGAAGAAAATAAGCTAGCCCACCTCTGACCAAGCAAAGATGACTGGCCCGCTGGCCGGACCTTTTCCACTGACACATGCTCCTCCTGAGAATTTGTCTTTGGGGGAGCCTTAAAAGACTCACCAAAAGGGGCCAACACAGCACCAACTACTAACCCCACAACTAACGCCTGACCCGCAAGGTCCTTTGGAGCTTGAAACAAAGCCACCACTGTCGGAACTCCTTTGCACACCTCCTTGAAAGTAGCAACCGCACCCTAACCCACATTGCCCAAACCTTTTACCACCCCCGTGCCACACAAGTTGTCCTACCCAATAGTAGCATCACAAAAAATAGATTTTGTAAACTGACTGAATTGAAATCCTCCATGATCACCAGAGAGTGAATTCAAATTCAAATCGCTCAATCCCACCAAACCAATGTTCTTCTCACCATCATCCATGTTTTTTTCCCAAAAGGAACTTAGCACATTAAGAGTTATTATAACATTCTAGTTCACCATTTACATAAATTGAAGTTTTTGCAACAACAATGGAGGCTTTGTATTGAATTGAGCAATCAAACATCCAAATAGTAATGCAAACACAACTCCAACATGGGATGGTAATGTTTTAAGGTTTTGAATTCAATTTATGTTATCTTTAGGATTACATTGTTGGTTGATTTTGTTATTTTAGAACTTCATTTCATGAGTATGGTTGGAATCTAATCTTTTTTGAATTGATTTAGCTTAATTCATTGCTTGTTTTCCTATTGCTTTATTCCACCCTTACAAAAAATACAAAGGAAGTGGATCTGTCATGTCATTCTTCTATTTGTATCTTCATTATTCTATCTATCATATCCATTTACCTTTTCATTTGTATTGTATTTTCCTTTTGGGGATGATGCAAAGTGTCGAGACATTTAGGTCTCTTCCATGTTGACCAAAAAGGCTTCTCCTTTGTTTTCACTCTCTATGTGTCATTCCTCCTTTGTGCTCATTGTTCCATGAGTTATTTAGGGAATGATGATGGTTCCAAGTTTGATTACATCACTATAGCGAAGACATGTGTTGACCCCAAATCTGTGGATCCTTTATGTGTTATCTTAGGATTGCATATGGGGGGAAACCTTTTTTCCATGACTTAGCTCTACTTGGAAACATATGTTTGGGCATAGGGATTTTTGAATAAATCTCTTATTTATTGGTATTTATCATTTTTCTACTTTAAAGTAATTTCTCACAACATGGTGTTTAATAATTTCTTTAAAGTGGGGGCATACACATCCTCGCTCATTGTTTGCATATTCCCTTCAAAGTGTGGTCTTCTTACTTAATGTGATGTATCTTCTTGGTAGTGACATTGGGTTTTATGTCCTTCAAGAGTGTGACCTTTCTTGGCATATGACATTCCTCTTGGTGGTAATGTTATCTCTTACATTCCCTAATGTGCGAATCTTTTATCCTCGACTAATCCTCTCTTGGTGACATTGAGTGTGATGTTCCCTAAGGTGAGACCTTTCATGAAATAAGAAAATTCCCTTTGAATATCCTATCCCATTACATTTAAAACTTTGTTATAGCCACCAAGCATAACACAACTTGCTTGCTAGTGGTGCCTTTTTGTTTTTCATGAGTGTCTAGCATAATGCAACTTGCTAACCTTATGGAACCCTTTTTGTGTGGCGCCTTATCAAAGTTATTAGGAGGTATAACTTTTGGTATGGTTGACGCATGGTATCCTATAGACCTAGCATGACTTTCCCATCAACCGCCTTTTTGTAGGTACATACCGATTTAGTGTGCATTTCTCACTTTCTTGGGGTTCACCTAGTGGACACCATATTTCATTAGCCCTTGTGAGTGTTTTTTTTTTTGCATAGTGGACAGTGGGTTTCACTTGTGAATGAATTTTATGGACAATAGCACAACCGTGGCTAGTCCATCCTTTTCTTTCTTTTTACATCAATTTTGGCATTGTATGATTATACATCTTGTGTTGCTATTATAGGAATGTGTCTCTTTGTGCCATTGTTGGATTTCCATGAGATCTTAGATCTTGGGGGATTCATCACCCTCCTTGACCTTTGTCATGTTATCTTTCAAACACCTATATAATTATACCTCTCTTAACTTATTTGTCTACTTTAGTGTGATTCTGAGTGCAAGTTCATATTCTCACTAAGTGGGGGCTAAATGTAGTGTAGAAAAATGTACACCTTTACATTTTCACACTATGTTTGCATCCCCTTAATCAATTAGAACTAATTAAGCCTTTAATTTTCCCAATTATGCATTCACAAGCCTAATTAATTTCATTTTCCAAAAAGGGAAACCCACATTTAATCAATTCCTACACTTAATTACACATCTTGGATAATGTGTGTTCTAGGTTTAGGGCCTAGGACCCATTCACCCAAGGGTGAATGGGTCCCCCTTAAGTCTAGAAACCCATTTTTTAATATGTTTCTGGTGACATTTTAATGATCTAAATTCAAATTGTAAAGGTCAAGTTGTGGTGTTTAATTATTGGGTAATTAAGGAGATACCTATAAATACAATGTCTTTTTATTAGTTCAAATCTAAGTTGCATAATTCAAATTTCACAAGAGAAAATCTTATTGTCAAGAGCATTGAAGAGAAGATTTATGAGTCATTTTTTGCAACATTCAAGATCCTTTCATGATATTAAGATTTATGTGTGTTCATGCATGTTTTTGAGCTGACATTGTGATGTAGGTTTCAAGTTTCAAGCAAGAATTCAAGAATCAATATCTACCAAGAAATAAAGCCATTTCATGTAAGATCCAATCCTTAGAGAGATGTGTTAGACTTCAGTCCTCTAAGGGCAGACATTAAAGGATTTGGTGAGGTACAAAAAGCTTTGTTCACTCATCAATTCCTTCATTTTGTCATTATTTCACTATCAAGGTTTAATTACCAAACTAGGGTTTGACCAAGGCAAACCCTTATCCACCAAAAAATAAAAAAAAATCTCTTCTCTTTGTGTTTGTAGATTTATAGGTGAAGAAGGATTGAAATTGGATCAAAAGTGCAATTTTGTAAAGTTGTCAAAGTTGTCATCAAAGTTGTCAAGACACCAAAACTCACCTATAGGTTTTATTTCTATCTTTCTGATAGTCAATCTTTGTGGAATTAGAAGCTTAGATTAGGGATTCGAGGACTACAAAAAGAATTTTCAGACCCCTATACAGAGACCCATTCTCCCCTAGGTGAATATGCCCTTCAGCAGAGCTTGAAACCCACTTTTAGAACCAGGTAAACACCATCCTAACCTTCTCAAATCTACTAGTTAATGGTTGTTTCTATCAGTTTTATCATAATACTTTGTATTTCAAGTTTTAGATCTCATAGGTTTTATTGTTAATGTACCTTTATTCTTCTCCCAAAACTATTTTTTAGTCATTTATGTCATAAGGAATTCAAGGTAGTATAGTGTCCAAACCTAGGGTTGACTCGCCTTAAGGGTTGTAAGTCAATCCTAATCATTTGTGGCAACATCCCTCTTCCTAATGAACATGGAAAAGGTGGATTTATGAATAGGTGGACACCCCCTTTTATTTTGGCATAGGTCCCTCATCTCATATCCCATTTTTAGGTCTCCTATCCATCTCCCACATTTTCCTACATTTCATGGAGAACAAAAAATCCCACATCCAAAACACCAAATAGTTCATCCACATCTTATATCCCCCACCAAAATCCACCATCCAACTTAAAATCCAAAAATCATAAGGACTCTAATGGCTTTCTATTGCAATGTACATATTTAGATAAAGCCAACTCTATTATCAAAGAGGATCACAATAACATTCATCAGATATTATACAAATTCTACTATTTTGGTGAAGAAACTCCTCAAGGAAAGACATTATTGGCATACTATGACAGTGATATCTACATCAACACCACCAGGTGGTCCAACATCATCGACAACCATCCAAAATACAAAAAAAAAAAAAGGTAAAAAATAATAATCCATCCAACAGTGAAAACCATTTTTACGATGCTTTGGGCAAGTAACATGATAAAAACCTAGCAAACACGTGTCATGTGTAACAATAAATTATCTATGTGTACCATTCCAATTGGGAGTAGCTTATCTCATCCATAGTAAATCCAACATCTTATCCATTACATCCATAATAAATCAAACATCCTATCCATTCCATCCATAATAAATCTACTATCCATCCATTCTACTTGCATCCATATTCCCTATCCACCTTGATCTTGATAAAGACTAGGGGCATATACTTCAAAATATGATTTTGGAAAATCTTGGCATGGTCATGTTCCTTCGACCATATACTGTCCCATGTCATATCCTCACCTACACAGCACTATCCAAACATTTCACTCAAGTCAAACATGATATCCTATTATGAGATAGTACTTGGAAGTAAAATCATTTATCCTAGATCTATTTATATAATTTTTATCCATCACATATTGATTCACATCGCACTAGTGCATCCACTCATGGTGCTCCCCACATTGCTAGACACTGGGGGAAAATACTTACATCTTGCTTCAAAATAAATCTTGATCTATGTCTTCTAGCTCACATTGTGATCTAGGTGTTAGATACACAAGATAACTAAGAGGGGGATGAATCACTTGTACATTAAAAACATTTAATCCCTCATCATCATTCAAACCCTTATTATCCCTTAAACCCTTATCATGCATTAGCAGAATGTAGACTTATGAAAAAACAATGAAAACACACCCAAACACATAAGAACACTAGATTTACATGGAAAATCCAAAAAGGGAAAAACCACAGTGAGGATTAGCTCACATATATATGAATAACACTAAATACAATTAGGATCACTACCCAGAAAAAGAAGAAAGGCTCACTTCCAAGAAGAAAGAAGAATAGGAGAAATTATTATAGAGAGATTCACTATCTCAGAGCATCAAGAATATCCACCACTACAACTATGCACCATTTGTAACCTTCAGTGACTTCAAGCATGTTGAAAATGTAGACACCTTTTGCTCACTACATCTAAATTCATAGGCATTAAAACTCACATTTGATCATATTTTCATCATTCACACACCTTACAACATCTCCAACGACTCACCTTTCATTTATACCATCCACAACCTAAACAATCTTAATTAGGTCGGTCTTAATAAAACATATGCACCTCAAACATGCATCACCAAGATAGGTTCGTACCACACTTTCAAGGTGGAAATAAATGAAGGTAGACCACACCAAGGGTTAAATAGGACCCAAATATACATCACAACGCTACTCAACACATGCACAATCCATGAGGTACCTCTATAAATAGTACTAGCACACCAGGTCGGCCAAACCTGAACTAACACTACAAGTGACCACATACAGACTTCTCTAGATCATGTGGACCACATAGAAACACTCCACAACATTCACACAATATCTTAGAATATTCCAACATCATCATAATATTCTATAACATTGTTGCAACCACCTAAAACAAAGATTACTTTCATCTTGTGCAACCAGACACACTACCATTAAACTTCAACACAAGAACTAAACTTGCGGAGCAACTCAACACTAGAAACTCTAAGGGAAGGTAGATAAATACAATATAATCACATTCCCAAATCCACAAGAGAAAAAACTTTATTGCAAAGAAATGTGGAGCAATCTCATTTCTCCCAAACAACCTTCTACACAAACACTGCCAAACACAACTTTCACCGTCGCATGATCCAAAACCTGAAACTTTGGATATAGAACCTTTGAACACCTCTAATAATCATATACAACTACACAAGCATATCTTCAACCATGAAGAAATATAGAGCACAACACTAAACACATCTCTGTCACACTACACACTCTTTTATTCAAATTTAAACGCACTTGGAAACCAAGTAAACTTACTACAATTGCAACACTTATTCATCACAACCATACAAGACATCAATGACAACACTGATGATCGTACCACAACACCTTCTTATCAAACCACAACACATCCATACTAGGATCAGTACTGACAACACTAATGACACTACCACCAACAACTCTTACACTAGCAATCTCCAACAATATCCATATTGTTGACATCAATGACAACACCAACAACATGCTTGCAACTATCTCCCCCTTTTTCATTGATGGCAACACTAACTTTGAAAAACCATCAATAACAAAAGCAACTCTACATTAAGTAGCACTCCCTTACTAGGGAACACCTCACTTTCTCCATTTACTTTTTTTCTTCAAACACCATTCTCTCACTATCTCTCCCCCTATTTGAGGATTTCTTCAACCATTACTCTCCTCTTTTGACATAAATTATTTCCTTTTATTTTTTATACTTCACTCTCCCCCCTTTGACATCAATGGAAAAGGGAAATAAACTCACCTTTGACACATCACTTGCATAGAGTTTTTATTTTCTATTTTCCCCATTTGACATCTGCATACATCACTTTGACACCACTTGCAACACCAACAAGAAGCTACTCTCTCTCCACTACTCTTCACTATTCTGCATTACTCATTCTTTACTAATCCTCTACTGCTTGCTCTTTTTTTCCCACTCCCCTTAGGGACATAAGAAATGTTTCACCTGACTGCATAAAACACTACTACCTACTCCCCCTAAGAGGTAGCCTTCATCATTAGTCCAAGACCAAGAATGTATCTTGAATTCTCACCCAAACAAATGCACCAACTTATACATCTAGTTGAAAGAAGGAGGGACAATAACCCCTAACTTTTGTCAGAGATACTCTAATGTATCTTTAATAAGAGCCTTGGTGAAAATATATGTAACTTGATCCTTTGCAGGCACACACTCCAACTTCACCTTATTCTTTGTAACCTTCTCTCTTAGAAAGTGATACCGAATAGAGATATGTTTTATTCTTGAATGCATTACTAAGTTCTTTGAAATATTGATAGCACTTGTATAATCACACAAGATAGAAATAGGTTCATCATAAGTTACTCTAATATCCTTTAATATTTGCTTCATCCACAATACCTGTGTACAACATGATACTGCTACAATATACTCTGCTTCTATAGTAGATAATGACACTAAATCCTATTTCTTACTCAACCAAGAAACCAATCTTCTTTCAAGAAAGAAAGCACATCCACTTGTACTTCTTTTGTCATTTGTACAACCTACCCAATATGTATTTGTATATGCACTCAAGGAGAAATCAATATCCCTAGGATACCATAAACCAAAATCTGAAGTGCCCTTCAAGTATCTAAATATCTTTTTAATTGTTACAACATGTAATTCTTTGGTATCTTCTTGAACTATTACTACAAGACATACTGCATGCATGATATCTAATCTAGTAGCAATTATATATAGGATTCCTCCAATCATTGATTTGTACTTTCTCTAATCAACCTTAGGAGATTCATCACTTTTGCTCAACTTACAACTAATAACCATAGGCATACATACTAGTTGTAGACACTTAAAAATGTCCTAAATGGTATTACACACGTAAATTTGATATATTAACATCATTTCGTCCTGAAATCCATCTTCTTTTTGCCTATTTGATTAAGTTAGCCTAACTATTTAATTAAATGCCTCATTTTCCACCTATTAATCTAATTGACCTAATTGGGTTAATTCACCCTTTCTTACACTAAAATTTCATCTTGTTTAGTTAAATAATGCAAATTATTTAATTTAAGCCCTAGGTCCTCTTATTTAATTAAATATCCTTTTGCATTCCCCTTTTCATTAAATAAATCAGTAATTTAATGAATGTCCTATTATTCTCCATCTTGCACATTTAAATTTAGTTTTAATTAACTAAATTGCTAATTATCCTGACCTTCCCACTTGCAAGGGAATATTCTTGGAATATTCCTCCTTTGCACATTCCTCCAAAAGAGAATATTCTTATAAAATATCTTCTTTTTTGCACTCATTCCTCCAAAATATCTCTTAACCTCTTCCTAATTCTTAGGAAGTATGTTTGTTGAAATATAATTTGGACCATTGATTAAATTAATTGATCCTTGTCAACTTTCAACCTTGACCATGGATTGGAATCCTCAATCTATGTTTCATCCTCCTTTCATTTTTGACCATTGATTGATCTTTTCAATTTAAGCCCTTGATTTCTCATTTGCTCTCCTATAAATAGATCACTATTTGGAGACAAATGGGTCCATTTTTTATAACAAAGTCATGTTGTTGAAACTCACACTTAGCTTACATCCATATTGAGCACTTTTATTTAGCATATTAGATCAATTTCATCCATTTAGCTTAAGCATCCATTAATGGCTTCCATGGTAACTTAGCTTGCATCCATTTTAGCATATTTTGGAATCCATGTCCTACATCTTTGAATTTTGTTCACATTTAGCATAGATTGCATCCTATTTATCAATTATCTTAGCATTTAACATTTTAAATCTAGTTTTGCATCATTCTTCACACACATCTCATCGGTTTCATCAATTTTCTTCAATAAAACTGATTGGAACTATGTTCAGCCTGTTTCCTAACCTAAAATAATGCAAAACAAATGAAATGCAAAGGAAGAAAACACAAAACAACACCTCAAGATTGGGCTTAAAGTTGAAACTCAAACTTGCAAATGAAATATCAAGATGTTATCTTGTTTGAGCTTGATGAAGTTGTTTTCCCTCGTTGATGGTTGATTTGTGTGCTCGTAGAACGATTTCGGCAACATAACGGCTTGTCTTTTCTTGATTTGGATGCAAGGATGGATGAAAATGGCTATGGATGCAAGATGGATGCTTTAGAGAATGTGGCTAGAATGGTTAGGGTTTCAAAAATGGCTAAGTGTTAGCCATTTAGCCAAGGGAGAGAGGAATGGACGATGGAGATTAAAAGAGGACAAGAGATCAAGGGATGAGATCAAAGGGTTGGCTAAAGGAATTAAAAATTATTTTTTAATGTGCATGGGGATGATAAAAGGAATTAAAAAATCCTTAGAAAACTTTGATGAATAAAATAGAATTTAAAATTCCATTGGGAAGGACATGGGGATTGTAAATGGAATTAAAAATTCCATGAAAGGACCTTGGGAAGACAAAAAAGAATTAAAAATTCCTTGGGGGATGGGGAGAGTTGACCAAAGGCGCTGATTAGACTAGCTAATCAATGATTAGAGGACAATTAAGTGGCTAGTGAATATTAGGAGCCAACTTGCAAAAGTTGGAGGATGTGACACATCCTAATCATGGATTAGGAATGTGCACATCCCTAATGATGGGATTAGGAGGTGGATTAGGATTAAGTGAAAGTGATGGATGATGTGACATGTGAGGAATTAAATAAATGTATTATTTATTTAATTCTTTGAAGAAAATGGGAATAAAGGGTAGGGTATTTAATTATTTAACTAAATACCTTAGGGATTTAGAGGACTTTAGGGGTATTAATTAAATAATAGTGATATTACTTAATTAATGCAGATAAGAGGATATTTAGATGAAAAGGGATAAATTTGGACAAATGTAAGTGTCCAAATTTAGGTGTCTACATTTTTCCCCTCTTTGAGATGGTGTTATGAAGTAGCATCATTTCAAAGAAGATTAAAACATATAACCTAGAAGAATATTATTAGATTGGGAAAGATACCCCAGTCATTCAAAGAAGTGACTAGGAAAAAAGATGATGCGAGTGAAGATGAAGATTAGGATTGAGGATGCCCCCTTGAGAGGACAAGCAGGTTCAAGAGAACATAGGTGTGCTCTCGAAATGGATGTGATGATGAAAGGGTAGATGGAGAAGATGATGCAAAATGATAGATAAGAGAGAATGACATAATGGAAGGAGAAGATGAGAAGTAAACAAGCACAAACAGATTCAAGGACAAATGTGATGTTGCCCCATTCAAGCTACCAGCCAAAATGGATTGATGATGGATGGAGCATTATTGATGAGGGAAGGATACATCTCAAAACAATGCAAGAGGATAGGGAAGGATACATCCTAATGATAATGATGAAAGTGTTGTTGATGAGGGAAGGATACATCCCAAAACAATGCAAGAGGATAGGGAAGGATACATCCTAATGATAATGATGAAAGTGTTGTTGATGAGGGAAGGATACATCCCAAAACAACACAAAAGGATATGGAAGGGTGCATCCTGATGATGATGAAAGTGTTGTTGATGAGGGAAGGATGCATCCCAAAACAACACCAAAGGATAGGGAAGGAGACATCCCGATGATGATGGCGATGATGATTGGATCAAAGCTTGTAGCAAGGTTGGGAACAAGACCAAAGATGTGATTAGATGATTTGTGCAAGATTGAATGGATGAGGATTGGATTAAGATGTGAGGTGGATGAAAAGAATGAAAACGATGGAGGAAAAGATGCTTATAATAACCAATCTATATTATTCTAAGAAGATTAAAGATATGATGAAATGATGAGGATGAAGAAAGTGAAGGGATGAAAACAAATAAGATAAATAGATGAGGAAAGTGATGAAGGATGAATGGATAATAACCAAATCAAGTAGGTTAATTATTATGCATTATGTTGCCATGTAATGAGCACTAAGTTTGATATAGCATGAGATACTATGCACTAGGGTATGAAGAACCAAGGTGACTCCACATCACATGCATGGAACTGACACAACAAACAAAAGGTTAGTCCAACATCCCAAAGTCACAGGGGATTTGGTAGGGCCAATGTTGGAAAACCACAATCACAAAGGATACCCCAACATAACACAAGACCACAAGGATCTTGGTGGGTACTACGCGGGACAACCAAGAAGACAAAAACAAAAAAAAGATCAAGATATGCCCCTATGTTTACCAGTCACATCACGTTCCATGATATGATGGATCAAAGCGACCATAACAAGGTGTGATAGGGAGCTCAAATGATAAACAAAAATCCAAAAGCATCAAAAGATCACAATCAATTTTAGACGTCCTTTGCCATAGGATCAAGAGGATGGAGGGGATTGATGCGGTCTGTTAGGAAGGATACATCCTATTAACACCAAAGATGGAGACTAAACTAAGTGATCAAAATGATGCAGGATATTCAAAACTAATTGGATCTAATGATACTGGTGGATCTCGTTTGTTAAGAACTAGCTAGATAGGGACATACTTGATGACATGACATGACGACAAGACACAAGACACAAAACAAACACACCCTAAAGACCTAGGGGCTCGAGGGCTAATCAAAGATTAGCCTTTCCTACGTGAAAGCGCAGAGCCCTCGTAGTTTGATAAAAGAACATGGATAAAAGTGGAAAGAGGAAAATGGAGACAAGTGATGGAAGAAAAAGACTGGACATACCAAAAGGAGCCCCGAGGTGGATCAAATGATCAACCTTGCTTATGTGAAAGCGCAGGGGCAACATAGTTCAAACAAAGGCCGATGACCGACCATGGATAAAGGATGATGAGATGACCATGATAAGTGGATAAAAATATGGAACCGATATGATGAGACAAGATAGACCTGGTGGATAAGATAGGATGATGGTGATTACATGAAGCTCAAGGATGGGATAGTTATCCAAAACATCAAAAGATGAATTGGGAGGATGACATGATGGAGAGATGAGTGATGAGAAGTGATAGGAGATTGGAAAGATGTGTGAAAGAAGTGGGAGTGATAACGATGAGATAGATGGAATTGGGTTGCATGGGGGGAAGCCTATAGCCAGATACCAATGACAATATATTAGGAGAGGGAATGAGGATAAAAATGAATGGATAGGGAGATAAGGATGGGGTATGGAATGGATGCTATGATGGACATATAGGAAGATAAGGATGGGGAGATGAAAAACATTTTATTTTGGATTGGTAAGGAGATAAGGATGAGGAGGTGAAAATCATTTTCTTTTGGATGGGTAAGGAGATAAAGAAAGTGATGCTATGATGAATGGATAGGAAGATAAGGATGGGGAGATGAAAAGCATTTTCTTTTGGATGGGTAAGGAGATAAGGATGGGGAGATGGAAGGGATGCTATGATGGATAGATAGGAAGATAAGGATGGGGAGATGAAAATCATTTTCTTTTGGATGGGTAAGGAGATAAGGATGGGGAGATGGAAGGGATGATATGATGGATAGATAGGAAGATAAGGATGGGGAGATGAAAATAATTTTCTTTTGGATGGGTAAGGAGATAAGGATGGGGAGATAGAAGGGAGGCTAGAATGGATGAATGATGTCTCCAAGGACTATGTCACAAGGAAGGAGATGCCCCACTCTAGATATGTCATGTATGATGAGGCAGGAGGGATGAAAGATAGAAGGATTGAAAAATAAGGGAGTGCGATGGATATGGATAGGATGCATGGATAGGGAAGGGAGATTGATGGTAGCATGACAAATGGACAGGGAAGCTAAATGGATGTGGATAATGATTATGATAGTGTATAGGTGAGGGGATTGTATGCCAAGAGGTATCCAAAGCATGTATATATGTTTACCCCTATCTATATCAAGATCACAAGGAGGATGGAGGGATTGGGATAAATGGGATATGATAGGTGGGATGTGTAAGATAGGTGGAATGGAGATGGGTGAAAGGGGATACAGTTGCCCCCAAGTGTGGAAGTAAGTTGGATGGGGGATTTACACATGATGCCTATTTTCCAACTTTTCATCATTGTACTTATCCAAGGCGCTTGTTTTCCAAGCTTTCACTATTGGACAAATTATTTCTCTTTACCTTCTTTTTTTTTTACTTTTTTGACTTTTATGACTTTTTTGGATTTTTTGGATTTTTTTGACTTTTTTGGATAGAATGTGGATGGAGACTGATAGGGAAGGATAGGGATGTGGATAAGTGTATTTAGAAGACATGTGATAATGAGATGGATGTAGGACTCAAGCATCAAGTTCCATACGAGGTATTAAGAGCCCATGTGTGAAGTTACTATTAGATGTTGGTACAACCAGGGTTATGAAGATGGATGGATTATGCAAAGGAATAGATTAAAGGGATTGGATGAGGGAGATATGCAGGATAATGGATGGGATGTTGGAAAGTGTATGGATGGAATGATGGGGTAGGCGTGCGATGGGGAGATGTTTTCAAGACCAACATTGGCACATATGGTTGTGGATGTGAAAGGATAGGAGGATTAGTGGATGGATGATGTGGAGATAATGGAGGAGTTGGGGTAGTGAATTTTGGGACATAAGGACTCAAAATAGATTTAGGGGATGGAGGGTGTGTATGATTAGCTTTTGGATTAGAAACTTTGGATGTTGTTATAGATTTTTCATTTGAAGGCATTGCATCTTTTTTCTTTGGGATCCACATGGTTTTGATCTTTGCTTTGGTGGGCCTTTGTGGCCTATGGGTTTGATTTGGATTATGGATTTGATTTTTATTTTCTTCAACATGTCCTTTTAGGGGGACATGAGGAGCTTTAAATTTGTGTGGATGTTTAGATTTATGCATTTTTACTTTAGCATCCAAAGTTCTTTTAATAGCAATTGGATGGGTGTGAGGTGATGGATGATATGAAGGAAACATGAATGGAGTGATCAAGGTTGGATTTTGGGGATGATATGTGGATGAAGGATGCATAGGTATGTGCCTTTGTTGATCCTAATTAGGGAATAGGAAAGTGGGATGTTTATGATGGGTGACATGGATAGGTGATTGGTGGATAAAAGGATGAATAGGATGGGATGGAGGAGGTGATTGTGGGGTATAAGGGCCCAAAATGGACTTAGTGGTTGGAGGATGTGTGATGGTGGATGGAGGGACATAACAACCCAAAATAGATGGAGTAGATGAAGGATGGGAGATGGTGGATGGAGGGACATAAGGACCCAAAATGGATTTGGAAGATGAAGGTGGAATATGGATGGTTGTTTTGAGGCTATACGATGTAGGGGGGATGGCAGAAAATGGTTTTGTGGAGTGATGGGAAGAGCCTATCATTATTTTGGAGGAGGCTTGTTGAGGACCTATAGAGGTTGTACCAACCTTTTTGGATTGCAAGTCTTGAGAGATATATCCAAGACCTGGTGTACACAGATTTTCTTTGATATGGATGGGCTCTAAAATACCTTGCTCATGAAGGCCTAAACCTTTTCCTTGATAGTCCATGATCTTGAGCATTTGATCTATGGTAGGATGCTTGTTATTTTGGAAGAATGATGTGAGTCGATTATTAGGTGGAGGAGGATGGGTGGTGTATATCCTTGATTCCTCTTCTGCAAGGAAACCACCATGGATGAATGTGAGAGTCCCAAGGGAATATAAAAGTGGTGTGGGGATAGGGGGTTGGGTGACAATGGAGGATCATGAGATGGAGATGATGGGGTAGCAGCATCTTGATCAGGAGGAGTGAGTGTTAAGGGATCAGAAGAGGGATTAGGTGATATGCTAGGATCTGGATTTATGGAAGCGGGTGATAAGGGCTCATGAGATGGAGTGGTTGGATCTTGAGTGTCAAGGGGATCATGGGATGGAATGGATGGGGGACTATGATCTTGAGGTGGAGTAGATGGGATGGCAGGATCTTGATGTGGAGAAGGGGATATTTTGGTATGCTTTGGACCAAGCTCTTGGCATGACTCACCTTGTGTGGGTGGCATGATGATGGAGTTTTGGAGGGACTCCTCAAGTGGGGGAGATGGAAGGATGGAGGATTCATGAAGTTCATGGGAATGGATTTCGGTGGATTTCGGTGATACTAGGAGTGGGAGGAGTGGATTGGATTTGGGTGTCTTCAATGGATTGGGTGGACCTAGGAGTAGAAGATGGTGATTGGGTTTGGGTGTCCTCGATGGGTTCGACGACTCTTGGAGTAGGAGATGGGGGCTCAATGGACTCGGTTGATTTGATGGTTTCAACAGTTTGAGTGGTCCTAGGGGTGGTAGCAGTAATGATAGGTGTGGGATGGAGAAGGGTCTCATCACTAGTGATCGTACATGTGGGAATGGGGTAGCATGGTTCCACAACTTGAAGATGTGGATTTGGGGATGTATTCTTTGTCATGAGTCCTTGAACGACTTCTGGAGTGAGAATCGTGCATATTCGAGGCTTAGCTAGGGTGATGGGAATAGATGAAGGATTAGGGATTGGTGAAGGATTAGGATTAGATGGATGGATGGGATTGGAGGGAGGACTAAGAGTAGGCAGATGATTAGGATTGGTGAGGGGATTAAGATTAGGTGGAGGGTTAAGGTAGGAATATTGGGATAGTGAATTAGGATTGAAGGACATGGATGGTGGGTTGATGTTGTAGGAAGTGGATGGGGAATTAAGGTAGAAATATTGGGATGGTGGATTAAGATGGGAAGATTGGGATGGTGAATTAGGATAGGAGGACATGGACGGTGGATTAGGACAAGAGGATATGGGTGGTGTATTAGGACAAGGGATGTGGGTGGTGGATTGTAATAAAGGTATTGGGATGGTGGATTAGGATGGGAAGATTAGGATGGTGAATTAGGATAGGAGGACGTGGATGGTGGATAAGAGAAATATGTAGATGAAGGATATGATGAGTATGCAGATGGGGAAGATATTAGATATCCCTTGTCAAAGGTAGCATAACGATTGTTCGTAGGTGTGGGTGAAGAAGTAATGGGATAGCTTGGATGAGTGATCATATTTTGGATGACACTTGGGGAAAGCTTTCTTGCAATGATAACATCAAGGGGGTCTATATCATACTCAACGTAATTGGGACTCCCCTTGACTACTATTTTTGGTTGCATTGGTGAAGGATAAGGATTCATGATGTTAGATGGGATGGATATGGACTGAAAAGATGGGAATAGATGGTTAGAGGGAAAGAAAAGGTGATGAAAGGATAAATAGGATAAATTTTAAGATGGAAGAAGGGGATCTTAATATTTTTTTTGATATCAGAAGATCCTGGATGGCAATGGACTAAAGCTCAAACCAGGATTTAGGTTAAGCTCATATTGGGATTAGATTAAAGCTCAGATTCAGATTGGATTGAAGCTCAGATTAGGATTGGATTAAAGCTCATATTGGGATTGGATCAGAAGATATGATAGGATTGATTCTAAACCAAGTTCATGGGTTTTAACTACATGACGTAAGGTGCTGACAATTGGATTTTTCCATATTTGGCAGATTTCAAAAATTGTCAAATTTTGCCATTTTCGGTAATTTCACAGGCATATCTTTGAGAGTCTAGTTTTTTCCCAAAAGCTTCCTAAAACTAAGGTAGGATGAATTTCCAACTAACGTCCTAAATTTAAAACACGAGTTTTGAGTTATTAACGAAAATGACTTTTTAAAAACTAGAAAAAAATACTAAATTATCATTTTGAGGGTCAAGATGAAAGTTTCAAGCCCCAAAAAAGTGTCAAAATGGGGTCCAACCAGGTCAAGGTCACTTGGGAATCCACATGCCACCTCATAATGCAACCACCCATAAAATTTCAACCCAAACAGACACCTGAGTCAAAAGTTATGACCTCTGAAAGTTTCTGCATCAAAATCAAAACCCCTAAAATGAAGTCTAGGTGATTGGGATAGATGAACCCATGAAGGATATTCACTCTAGAGATGTTCTAAGAAGCACCTATGTGATTTGATCAAGGAAACGATGACTTTTGGAAAGTGTTGATGAACGAGAACGATGATGATGGGAAGATAGATGAAGGTCTGTTCTTGGGAAAATTCACCTATTTGTGAAGGAAAATTCACTTGTTCAGTGATGGTAAGGAAATTTTTCCTAAAACTTGACAAATTCACCCAAAAAAGGATTAGGTTTGTCCAAACATATAGCAAATTCATGTAAACATCTAGCAGATTCACCCAAAATAGTGACAAATTCGCCTAAACAGCTAGTAGATTCACCCAAATCACTAACAGATTCGCCTAAACTTATGACAGGCTCTCCCAAAACAGTGAAAAATTTGCCTAAACAGCTAGTAGATTCGCCCAAAACTATGACAGATTCACCTGGACAGCTACAAGTTCACCTAAATAGCTGCAAATTCACCCAAATAGCTGCAAATTCGCCCAAACAATTGCAAGTTCACCTAAACAGTTGCAAGTTTTCCCAAACAGCTACAAGTTTGCCTACACAGCTGCAAATTCCCCCAAACACTAAGCAAATTCACCCAAACAACTGCAAACTCGCCTAAACAGCTGGAAAATTCGCCTAAACTCAGGGAAACGGGCGGATTTCACTTTTAGGATTGCCTAACAAGGTAACAACCTCGCCTGTTTCTTGAACGGGATAGACGGGGACAGATTCGCCTAAAACTAGGATGGCCTAACAGGAAAATGGGCTCGCCTAATGGACAAACGGACTCTGTGAATGAATGAACAGACTCGATAAACAGACAAATGGACTCACCTAATGGATAAACGGACTCCCCTAATGGATGAACAGACCCCCCTAACAGATGAACAGACACCCCTGATGGAGAAATGGACTCCCCTGACAGATGAACAGACTCGACTAAACCTGGACTCAGACGGACGAGGACTTGAATAGAAGATAGGATTGGTTGTTTAGGGAGAAAATTCACCCAAACTGATGTAAAATTCACCCCAAGTATGTGGCAAATTTTCCTGTTCTCAGAGAATAGGCGAATTTGACAAGTTGAAGGACAAGATGGACAAACAGACTCAGATTGACAGCAAAATCACTCCTTTAGGGAGAAAATTCACCCAAAGTAGTAGCAAATTCACCCAAACAAGGAGAAAATTTGCCTATTTTGTAGATAATCAAGTGAATTTGATGAACAGGGACTGACAAACTCGCCTAACGGATGAACGGACTCGCCTATTCCAAGAAACGAGTGAAAATGTGGTCGCCTAAGAAAGTGACCCATAGGTAAATTCGCCCAAATGGGGAGACCTGCACTAGACTAGGATGCAGAATAGCTGACTGTGGCAAAGGATGACAAGCATGGAAAATAACATAAAGAAGGCTAGGCTGACTCAATCTGAAAAGAAAAGCACTGGTATCTCACAAAAAGACACACCAAGCAGCACAAACCTAAAATTAATGATAAGGGTTTGCAAACACAGGCCTCCATCTAGGTTGAACAAGGCTATCTCATGAGTCCCTGATATACGCACAATATGTGGGGCACAATCGTGAACACCAGCCTATCACAAGCATGAGTCAGGAGCCCCAGTGAGGTACTAGAAACTCGGACCAACTCTTCACGTCTTATCTAGGTATCACCCTAGCTTCAACGCTCTGCCAAACATGACACGACTGGATTGAGGTACAACTTTTGCTCTTCCCCCTTTATATACCTTGATGTTAACACGTGGTTGGGATCAGCCTCCGGGTGATGAAATCCCAGGCAGGTCTCATTAAGGGAAGAAGATACTAGATGTTTTTGGTTGGTCCCCAAGCTTGCACGTAGCGCAAGGGGAGAGCTTAGATGCACTAGCACCTCCTAGGTAGACTTGACTAGACTAGAGTGAACTATAATTTCTTGTCACCCAAGATCACCAGATGGTGCAAGGGGATTGGATACGTCAATAACCCACTCACAAGTACGGAAAGAAAGGTTAATTGACCCTCTAATTAAAGCTACGTGTGCCTAGATTAGTATGAAAAATGACAGACATACTACCTAAAGATCTTCGATTGATCGTCCTACAGCCAATGCATTAATAGTTTCCAACACTGGTCTTGGACAAATAGGGACAAGCTGCACAAACGGTTAGTGAAAAGACACACTCACAAACAGACAGGTTAGCGAATTAGTAATTGAAAATGGAATCAAAATGAAGCTAGAAACAGGAGATTCAGGTCTCAGATTTACCTCAGATTCGCCTCTGTTAGAGGCAACTTCATCTATCTGATTGAGAAAATTTTCCCCTATCAAGAGAAACTTTGGTTGTTCTTAAGAGAAAATTCACCCAAACTAGTAGCAAATTTTCCTATTTTGTGAGCAATTTCGCTTATTTTTTAAGCAAATTCACCTGTTTTAGGAGAAAATTCACCTATCCCTTAAACTAAGTGCAAATTCTCCCAAACTTAATAGATGGGTGAATTTGACAGATGCAAATTCGCATCTGTTCTGAGCAGGTTCACCCCTTTTGATGCAGGTTCACCTGTTTATGGAGCAAGTTCACCCCTGTGAGGTGCAAATTCACCCGTTTAAGGCAGATTTGCCCCTATGTGTAACCCAAACCTACAAAACTTGAAACAATAGAAAACATGAAAGAAAAGACCTATGAAATGGGTCCCACCAAGTGTGCCAGAAATGTGTGCAACGTGTTTCCTAACCTAAAATAATGCAAAACAAATGAAATGCAAAGGAAGAAAACACAAAACAACACCTCAAGATTGGGCTTATAGTAGAAACTCAAACTTGCAAATGAAATACCAAGATGTTACCTTGTTTGAGCTTGATGAAGTTGTTTACCCTCATTGATGGTTGATTTGTATGCTCCTAGAACGATTTCGGCAACATAACGACTTGTCTTTGCTTGATTTGGATGCAAGGATGCATGAAAATGGCTATGGATGTGAGATGGATGCTTGAAAAAATGTGGCTAGAATGGTTAGGGTCTCAAAAATGGCTAAGTGTTAGTCATTTAGCCAAGGGGGAGAGGAATGGACAGTGGAGATTAAAAGAGGACAAGAGATCAAGGGATGAGATCAAAGGGTTGACTAAAGGAATTAAAAATTCCTTTTTAATGTGCATGGGCATGATAAAAGGAATTAAAAATTCCTTAGAAATATTGGATGAATAAAATGGAATTTAAAATTCCATTGGAAAGGACATGGGGATTGTAAATGGAATTAAATATTCCATGAGAGGACCTTGGGAAGACAAAAAAGAATTAAAAATTTCTTGGGGGATGGGGAGAGTTGACCAAAGGCGCTGATTAGACTAGGTAATCAATGATTAGAGGACATCTAGGTGGCTAATGAAGATTAGGAGCCAACTTGCAAAAGTTGAAGGATGTGACACATCCTAATCATGGATTAGGAATGTGCACATCCCTAATGTTGGGATTAAGAGGTGGATTAGGATTAAGTGAAAGTGATAGATGACGTGACATATGAGGAATTAAATAAATGTATTATTTATTTAATTCTTTGAGGACAAGGGGAATAAAGGGTAAGGTATTTAATTATTTAACTAAATACCTTAGGTATTTAGAGGATTTTAGCAGTATTAATTAAATAATAGTGATATTACTTAATTAATGCAAATAAGAGGATATTTAGATGAAAAGGGATAAATTTGGGCAAATGTAAGTGTCCAAATTTAGGTGTCTACAGGAACAAATCTCATATCATCCAAGCTTATTTCAACAAAATGGGATTGGGAAAGGGCTGAATTTCACACTCGAAGTAGCACCAATCCCCCAATGGGATGAGGTTTACTAAGTTTAATTAGGTTTCTTTGCGTAATTTGAGTTTTATTTCAAGTTTTAATGGATTCCTAGTTTAACTTTGCAAGAATTTTATTGGGAATGTAACTTGATTTAGGTGATTAAATTATTTTAAATTTCTTATTACAATCATGTTTAGCTTAGTTAAGATTTACATCCACAAAATGGCCTAGAAGGAGGGCAAATTTTAATGTTTTGAGTGTTTTTTAAATCATAGAAAAATGGGAAAATTAAAGCTTGTAAAATGGTTTCTAGGTTTCATAGACCTTGGTCTTACCTTTTCATAGCTTTTTATGACACTCGATTTCATTAAGAATTAAAAAAGATATCGCAATTTTAGTTCTGCTAGTTTTTTTTAATTCTAGGTTTAATCTCTTAAATGCACAATTTTCTTTCATCTCTAATAAATTCTACATGATTAATTTTGCATAAAGGTTTTTGGGTTTTGAAGATCTCATGTTTAGCTTTCCAAAATGCTTTATAATTTCAAAATTGATCAAGATTTGAGAAATTTGTTATCTCAAGTTGTTGTTATAATCATCCATCATTAACACTTGATAAAGTAAAGTGTTCATCAACACTTAGAATGACATCTTTTAATCTAATTTTCTAAAAGTGTTTCTCAACACTTAGTGAAAGGAAAATCTCACTTGCTATTTCATTTTATGTTTTATCTAAATAATTTTTTAATTGGGCTTAAAATTAACAATGCAATGAATTAGCTTTCAAAGCTGGATAAAATTGAACCAAACAACCTCACATTTGCTTTGAAAGGCTAAAATTTAATAATCAAACACTTCCATTTGGTGCTTAAAAATGAACTCATTGTGCTTTTTAAGGTTAAAATTAATGAGTGATTGCTTTGCTTGATTGTACTTGTAGTGTGTATCCACTCCCCTTACACTTCGTGCAATCTTGAGTGAACAAAAATACTCAAGTATACTTTTTATTTTTATTTTTGTTGCTTGTGTATACTCAAATTACATCTTGAGTTTTACACCATGTTTTACCTTTAGAGGGCCTACCTCCCAACTTGTGAGATGGAACAACCCAAGCGGTACTTTCATTTTGGTCCACTATATAAATAATTGGTGTGACGAAAGTCATTAACTAGCTAGTATGGATTGTAATGCCCCGCCATGTGAACCCCAAAGGACAACAAACACTGCACATTTTTATTTTTATTTTGAAAGCGAAGCATAGCATACGATGAATATGTACATACATTAGATGAAAATAATTATGCAATTACAAATTCATTCACATCCTCTGGGGTAAACGGAACGGTCATTGCGAATCATAAACTTTTATCAAACGAAAGTTAATTAACCACCAAGATTACGCAATGATGACATACAACTATTAATGATCAAAAGAGAGGAAAACAATACATCATTTTGTTACAAATCAATTCATAGATCCAATATACAATTTTGGAGCACATTTCCACAGATACAACACATCATGATTACATTAAAACAATACATATTGCTTCCCTTATAACAATGGGAAGAATACATCAAAATCAAGAATAATTACACCAATGAAGAATAAGGTATAGGCGAAGATCAATCTTCAACCAAGGGAAGCTCTGGAGGCTTTGCATCCCCTTCCGCATCACAAATTCAACTTGGGAACCCAATGGGGTGCATAGCACATTCCACCTGACCATGTGGACCCGTAAGTCCACCCCCCGTGCTAGGAGTTGAGAAGGAAGATACCCATACTGCAATCCAAAACAATCAAATGAACCAATAGAAAACCAGACTCCACAACAAGGATATCATCAACATAAGATAACAAACCACATTATTGCCATCACTTAGCCAAAGAAAAATAATGAAAAGTCCAACATAACCAAATGTCAAGATTATAGCTCAACACTAAATAACCATAAGAGGTGCCAACAACAATAGGATCCAAGCCTTCAAATAAAATCACAATATCAACCAACAATAAAAATATCAAGGGCACTTTTCATTAACATCAATCAAGTTCCATGAGGTAAGTATGCAACACTAAAAGATAGAACTTGGAGGCTTCAACAACAATCACCAAGAACCAACTGCCTCAACAACATCAACAAGTCAATCAACACTCCCAGAGGCAACCAAACAAGGGAACATAAATGGGTACTATAGGAGAGTGTCATCGCATGGCCTTACATGGATTATCCAGGCAACCTATCACAAGGTACCGCCTCCATCTATGGTTATCCAGGCAGCCTATCTCAAGGCACCGCTCCATAGGGTGACTCATGCGGAACCACTTACCTTTCGTGAGGACAAGGTAGTGATCTTACCAACCAGGTCTTCTCATCCCATCCTTAGCCTATGATAGCACTAACGGTATGGGTGAGGAACATAATTAATCTTGTTTAATGTTTATTTACCCAAAACCCACCAGTTCATTAATTAAATTATCACTTGTTAAGAAAACTCTTCCATGGGTTACCCTAACAGCCCCTTTGTGCGCTGGCCCCCATGAAGAGCCACTCTCCCTATGGGTACCCAAACCAAAACATGCAAGGGGTGTACCTTATCTCACATAGAAATCAAGGTGAATATAACACAAAACATGCGAGGCATGAACCATCTCGCAAACCCATTCCATATCACTAAAACAAGAATAAAGGAGGTACCACCCACCACATCAAAAGTCAATGCCATAGTTCAAAGTACTACTCATGAGCTCAAAGTCTAAAATAAGAGCAATAAATCACAACGGAACAACTGTGCAAAAATCAACATAAGTCAAGTTCCTCCATTGCCTCTGGAAGCCAAAAACATCATAAATCCACAACCTTCTATTGAAGGTAATTCAAGTATATCAGGTTCCCAACCATCTCAAATATGACCACAAGAAAGATAATGCAACAAAGTCTCCTCAATCAGAATTAACACGATAAGGAAGACTATCACAACATGGGTTCACAAAATGATTATATAAGTTTCATAATAAAATCGACAAGTGCAGAGAAAAGGAGACAATATCACAAATGAAATTAGAAGCCAACACTTATAAAAGATTATCACCTTTATACAAGATCAAACACATTAACAAATAGCTAAGTCTATGGTCAGTTCATCCAAGAGAGACATGACGGGCAATCAAATAAGCAATAGCAATTTTATCCATGATCTCAAACTAACGGTTACAATGAGTTTGACATTAAAATAAGCTATTTACCTGATCAAATTGAAATATTATATACCGATACTTTAAGAAAACTCTCTTATCCAAGAAGTAACCATTCCAAATCCCTAGGGTTAAGCTTCACTATACAATCATGTTATAGGGTTAAACAAAAGTAAGTTTCACAAGATAATCTAAGGTGTACCCTACGCTACATTTAGTAACACTCTAATTACTTGCAATGATCACTAATTTGACTAACTCCAAGAAGTTATACCAACTAATAGACAAATATATCAGCTATCGAAAAGGAAATGATAATACTATTTCAATTTCTCCCTTAAACTCTAATCACCTACAAATTTAAAAATACTCCTTCAAGTTCCTATGTCATGCCACAGATATTTTTCCCACCTAATAAAAATATAAATATTACTCATAAGGTAATTAAAATTAAATTAATGAGTTATATTTTTAAATTATCCTTAATAATTATTTCCCAAAAGTAATTAGCTAAATTAATCCTTATTTATAATTTAAATTCCTTTAATAAATAATCCTTATAAAGTTAATCTTAAGAATAAAGTCTAAATGATTTTTATATAAATATAAGAACTTATTAAGGAGAAGTGCACGTATTTAATTTAAATTCTAGGTATGAATTCAAGTAACTCAAAGTAACTTAAGATAAATAAATAAAAAGTGGTATCTACTTGAACATGGGAGCCTAATAGTATTAATATGTGAACTACCCCATATTAATATTGTCACGGTGTTTAGTCTATTATTTACACTCTAAACACTCTTTCTACAATAAATCATATTCTTGCGAGTTAAATGATTCATTTTGATATTTTATTGATAAGGTAGAGGTCAACATTAAGCAACGTTAAAAAGTGACTGGTATTACCATTCCAAGCATCAAGGGACTAACACTAGTGATAAAGTAAATCTTATCACTCCCAACATACTACCACTATGTCTGAAACATTGGTTTGAAAAGTGAGGGAAGAAATAAATGATTCCTTTTTAATCATTTGGTTTGAAAAGTGGAAGAAATTAATTAATACAATATCAACCATGAATTCCCTAGCAACCAACCTAAACGCCAGTCTTCGTAAACCTTATTTCTCTCATTGCTAAAAGACTCTGTGTGATAGATTATATTCATTTATTTTGCAGCTGGTGGCAGGTGACAGGTTTAAATGGTAAGGAGATCAAAGAAAGATAGAGGAATTATAACGATACAAGGATGCAGTTGGATTGAAAGTCGTAAATTGGTACATACTTTCTATGTATGAGACAGATCACATTCACAGCCCAGCAGATCTATGCGCTGTTGGAGAATTTAGTTTGGCAGATGAAGGCGGGAGGGTAAAGGTTGCCGTAATGACAAAACTTAAATGTGCACATTATTAGAACCATCGCTGGAAACCTTATTTTGAGGCTGCAGATTCACCAAAAGGAGAAGTGAAAGGTCATTATCAGCTAGAAAGAGTCTGGAGGAGCCAAACCAAAAGCGGGAAAGTGCCTAGGCAGATATGTATTCAAACATGTAGACGCATGAGCAAGTCCTGTACACTGTTTAACCAAATTCCTCTAAGAAATGTGATCTCAAGGAATGCAATAATTGCAAGATATGCACAAAATGGATTTTTAATGTATCACTTGGGATTTTAGAATTTACAGTAGCAGACTGGTAACTTCAAAACACAGAATTATTCATCACTCCTTGCTGACACTGGTTGCTAAGGATAAAGGGCCTGAAAATGCAACTGGGGTTAGCTCCAACGTATGCAATGATGTTGCATACTCATATAACGACGATGATGAAGATGAGATAGTGAAACAGAAATCCAAGGTCAAGTTAAATGGAGGAAAAGCAGGCATCTCCAGGAATACAAGGTTGCAGGATGAGCACAAAACGGATTTGTTTAAAGCCTTTAGAAGCTCTCAGGCAAAAGCAGTCAACAGGTGAAGGCGCAAATCAACTAGGTTATCAAAACCTTTAAACTTCCTATTATGTTCAAACGCTGCGGCTGATGCAGGTTGACAATGGTATCAGGAGATTATTTATACCTCTACAACATTCTAATTTCCAGTACTGCAGACGTGACAGGTTGCCCAAAAGAATTAGGAGGGCTATTTACGCCTCCACAGTCTGCTGCGTTCTAGTGTTGCTGCTGAGACAGGTTGCGAATGGTATCAGGGAGATTATTTGCAGTTGCAGACTGGTAACCCCAAAACACAGAATTATTCGTCGCTCCTTGCTGACACTGTGGATTGTTAAGGATAAAGGGCCTGAAAATGCAACTGGGGTTAGCTCCAAAGTATACGCGGATGTTGCATACTCATTTAACGATGATGATGAAGACGAGGTAGTGAAACAAAACCCAAGGTCGAGAAGAATGGGAGGAGAATCAGGCATCTCATGGAGGGAAACATTTGCAAGACATGGATTTAATGACAAGGCTTTAGAAACTTTCAAGCAAATGCAATTGGCGGGTGTAAAGCCAACGAACCAGGGAGGTTATTTAAAACTTTTAAACTTCCTGTTCTGCCCAAGCGCTGCGGCTGAGACAGGTTGACAATGGAGTCAAAGAGATTATTTAAACCTATACAACATTCTATTTTCGAGTACAGCAGAAGTGACAGGTTTCCAACGGAATCAGAAAGGCTGTATGCGCCTCTACAATCTTCTACGTTCAAGGTGCGAGCAGTTTTGCAGTTTTAGAGGATAAGAGGAGAACATACCTGACACAGCAGCAACCCCTTATTGCATTGCATGTATCGCAGATCATTTGAAGTGCATCCAACAGCCCGTCTCTTCCAGAAATCCTCCTGGATCTGCATGCCGTGTCCCCACGCATAGACCCAGCCCCTCCTCCAAAAGGCATGCCAAAAAACTGAACACCCCCCACCCCCCATCCAGACACGTGAACAGAAAGGAATACCTTGAAGGCAGGTGGAGGCACAAGCAAGACAGGTGTAAGATGATTCTCCATCCATAAGACAAGTGCAAAATGCAGAAGCAAATGCAAAACACGTGAAGAGCTGACAGGCTACTTGAAAGGCACATGGCCCCAAGGGCTAAAATGAGATTCATTTTTTTATTTATTATTATTATTATTTGTTAAGTTTGCTCTATATTTATGTCATTTTCTTTATATGTTTTAATATTTTATTGCACTCTTTTCTCCTAGCATTATTCATGCCCTCATATCTTTATTCCTTATCATTTCTTTTATTTATTTATTTATTATATATTTTAAATTTCTCTTCTTCTTCTTTTATCAAAGTTGAATCATTTGTAATTTTGATGCTAAACGGCCTCCCCAAAAGACATGTGAATTCCTTGACATAATGAAGATGCTTAGACAAGCCACGAGGAACTTAGAGGAAGTGCCTTGAAGCCAGGTGGGGATACATGCAAGGGCAGGTGTAGGACCAAAAAGGTACTTTTATAAACTTAATTTATTATGTAAATTATATATATATATACTTTAAGCATCAAAAGTTCTATTTACCATAAGATGTAATTTAAAATAATAATACTGAGTTCCTTTTATAATTAATAACTTATTCCATATATTTATATATCTAATTTAAAAAGAAATTTAAAATAAGGAAAATAATATCCATTTTGTTTATTTAATAGGAATTAAGTAAATACCAAATCAATTGCTTAAACTTTACTTTATTTGCATACCCTTATTTAAATTTAATATGACTTTTATCTTGAAGTGAGGGGGTAATATTATTTTTAAGTAAGGGTATGAGAATATAAAACAACTAGAACTTATTCCTTAAATGAATTCATAGTGCTATTAGGGCTTTTCATCTCCTTACCTATATTCATATTTAATATTAGAGGAATCTTTTCTTAAGGACGTGGAGGCATAATTTTGTTTCTTTATCGGTAGAAATTTTACTCTTATTGTTTAAATTAATAATTAGAATATAGATAACATTTTTTTCCTAATTCATTTTTAATTCTTATTTTACTAAATGCAAATAGACAACACAATTTAACCAAACAAACTTACTCAAAATATAAGACGGTTGATACAGAGGGACACTACATGGATGCTCTATACCGACGAAAGTCTCCCCTAGTATCCATGTGATAGGTAAAAACCCTTAGAAGGTAAAAAGATAAAAACCCTTAGATATTTCTAAGGGATGGGAGGCCTCTTAATTGAGTGAATTTCCACATGTATAGACACCAGTTTATCTTGAAAAATACTAATTACAAACCTTGTTTTTAGTAGCCAACTTTGTTCATCCAATGAGTTCTTTGAAGAGGTGCATTGGAACTTGGATTCCAAGAAGTTACTTGTCATGTTTGATCTTGGTTGAAAGTATAGAGGTTAAGAGTTCATTCTTAACATACCTCTACACTCTTGCCTAGATTGCATGTAAAATCATCTCTTCTACTACAAAGAGCATGAGGCAAGCCCATCAAAAAAGTGTACTGCTTGAGCTAGGGTTGCAATTGCTTGTGAGTTAGTTTAATACTTTGCTTGGTTCCAAAACATTTTCAAACACACATCAACAAGTTTCTCAAAATTTCAAACCCTTTGGTTTAAGCATGGATACCCTTTGAAAATTCTTGATATTGATGCTTTGTCTATGGATTCTATCCTTAGAGACTTCTAAATATTTTGGCTTATATCTAAATCCATACTTTCCAAAGTTAACGTAGGTAACTATGGCCCTCACTTCATGATTTTCACATAATAGACTTTGTGAAATGAAGGATGTTTTTGACATAGACATTTTTAGTTTGAAACTTAAGCAAGACAAGTGTATGTGGTAAAAATAAATTCATTAATCAAGATAAACTCACAATTGAACGCCACACATGTGCTTTTCTTCGTCATCTCTTGCAAGACCAAAGTCCTTAAATGAAGATCCACATTATTCCTTTACAAAAATAGGCAACATAGTTCAAAGTCTATCAAGAGGCACATCTTGAAGACTTACCACAACCGAGACATCTTTCTAAGAAATTTTTATACTTTCCCTTTAAGGAATGGACCGAACTTGCATATCCAATATGAGCTTAGCATTTAAATCATTGAGTTCTTATGGTTGTATCACTTTAGAGGTATAACATTTTTCTCAGTACCTTGGTCTAGCAACACAAAGGTTCACTATAGGTTAACATTATTGGGTCAAAACATTTCATCCACCCTTTATCATATTTCACCTTTCACTTCACCAAACTTTGTAAACTTTTGGACACACCAACACTTTTGACTTAGACATCATTAAACCAATCCCCTAACATAGATATGTTGTGTGTGAAATGGATCCTTTTCCATACACTTAGTTAAGTTAGTTATCACATTTTTGGACAAATTTATCTTGAAAGTTATGAGTCTACTTTCAAGATTTACAAGTTCATTAACACCTTTCATCAAAACATTAAATCTCTTTATCTAAAAATGTTGTCCCAAAAGTTTATAAAGATCACTCTCCCCATAACATTCACCCATTTCGTCTCCCATTCTCACCATTGGTCCAAAAAAACTTAGAGTGGCCCTTTTACCAAAATTTGAGTCAACTAGAGATTTTAAACATTAAAAATCCCAAAATAACTCTCCCATAGGGGACCCACAATTTATGGTAACAATGAGATCACAACACAAGAGAATCATGGAAAAATCCAAAGTCACATCCACCACAAGTGATACCAATCCACAATAATTTGATCCAAGGAGTCATTCTACCCCCTCACAACAACCTCAAACTCCATTGGGACCATATGAAGTAGAAGACGTCACAAAAAATCCATTTGAGCTTACTAATCAAGAACCCCTTGAATATAAACAAGAACACCAAGCCTTAGAGAAAGTGGCTCTGATTTCCCCAACCATGGCACAAGGCTTGACTCCATCCATGATTCCACCAACTTCATCACTTGGGCCAAGTCAAACACAAAATCCTAGTCTTGCAACTAGTCTTGATAAAGACTTTGGTCACACTCTTCCTTTGGAAAGCAACACACTCATGGGTACTATAAACACTAATCCTCCACAAAACACCACTTGGACACCTACATTTGGTTCTCCTACCATTCTTGATCATCCCCTATATCCACATAAACCAATTACACTTCATAACTCCATAATGACCTTGATATTTCGAGTGCAACCATCTTCATCCATACCCACAAGTACCACAAGTGTGCCTAACATTACGCAAGGTAGTGTGAACCAAGTGTCTCAAGTAGACAAACAAGGACAAGTTAACACCCTTACACAAAATCAGCCCTTAACACAACAAGGGATATCTTCATCTAACCACCCCATTGGTGCATCAAACCCTTCAATTGCACAAAATACATACATCCCATCCATCACCAGCCCAAATCAAAACAACACCTTGGTCACAAATCCCATCAACCAAGGTAATACCTTGGTCCCACCTCAAATGCAACAAGGGAAACCCCTACCCATCGATCAAGGGAACCCTTTCAATCAATTTAAAGGTCTAAATGTGTCATTGATATCGCAATACCAAATGGAACCATCATCATCTTTACCCTTGGTCCCCCATGTCATGCAAAATCAAATGGGACCTCAAACTTACATTCCTCCATCCCAATCCACCATTTTACAAGGAATGTTAAACCAAGGCAATCCCCAACCTCTCGTCATCAACCCACAACCCACCCAAACCATAAGCACCCAAAACTCATCACAGATGTCCCAACAATAAAATGATCCTATATTACAAGCACATGCTCTAGTTTTGAAACAAGTACAATAGGCTTATCAACAAGCCTTACAACAACAACAAGAAGCAACCTTAGCTACAAAAATAGCAGCAAGTGCAACAAGCAGCCTTATTTGCATAACAACAACAACAATCACAAGTAGCCTTAGCTATACAACAAAAACAAGCACAACAAGAAGCCTTAGCCACACAATAACAACAGCAAGCGCAACAAGTAGCCTTAGCCACTCAACAACAACAAGCACAAAAAGCAACCCTAGTGGTCTGACGACAACAACAACAAGCCCCCTATAGCCCAAAAACAATAACAAGCCCAACAGCAAGCCTTGCTAGCCCAACAGTACACCCAACAATAATAAGTGCTTATGCAACAACAGTAACAACCCAGTTTATACTATAATCCTCAACAAAACATCATCAATCCAAACACATTAGTTGCATATACGACTCTACCACTATCACCTTCACAATATCCCCACACCACCATACACACTATACAACACCCCATCATATCAAAATCCCACTTACAATTCATCTACCATCCCACAATACACACCTTATGCTCCTCTACCAAACCCACAAGATCATATGGCATCAAAACTCAAGGATCTAACACAAAAAATGTGAGACATTCAAATGGGAAAAATGAAGAAACCCCATACACATCAAAACTTGTTTCCATACCCATTCGATAGAAATATCGCAATGGTAGCTTTCCCTCCCAGTTTTTAGGTCCCTAAATTTGATAAATACAGAGGGAGAGTAAATCCTATGGATCATGTCAAAGAAATCAATGTTATGTGTATGGAGGTTTCCTACAATGATTCCTATTTGATGCGCCTCTTTCCATGAAGCTTGACAGGTCCAACCATTGATTGGTTTTCACAGTTGCCTCCAGGTATCAAAACCTTCCAAGAAATCACCGATAAATTCATAGATCACTTCTCCTTCAATCTTGACATGTAAATGAGCTTAGAAGAGTTGTACACTCTCAAGTGAAAAAAAGGAGAATCTTTCACTAATTTCTTGCAAAGATGGAGACAAAGAGCTAGTAAGAACAAGTGGCCCATTCCTAACGAACAACAAGTGGGGATTGTCATAGAAAATGTTGATCCATATCTATCCTTTCACTTAAAGATGTGATGTATCACCATTTATGATGAGATTTTCCCTGGGGCCCTCAACATCGAGAGAGCCCTAATCTCACAGGGAAACATGCAAGCATATAGAGACAACCGCCCATCAACTAGTTCAAACGACAAGCCCCGCGTCTGGGCTAAAAACAAGAAAATGAAAAATGATGGCATGGTGGATGCTAAGGTAGTCATAAGTGCTTCAAGGCCAAACAAAAATCATCCAACCAATTGTGTAACAAATCACACCCTCGCCATAGAATAATCAAGTCAATAACATCGGAACTCAACAAAGACAAACCCCTAATAGGAATAACTACCCAAAACACAAATACACGCTATTGGGGGAACCTATTGAAACTATCATGAAGAAATTGGTAGAGTCAAAATTGATAATGCTTCCCAATTATCAAAACTACCAAGAACCATAGCATAAACCACCTTGGTACAACAAAAATGATCTTTGTGACTTTCACAAAATCAAAGGACACAAAACATCAAACTACATGAAGCTTAAGAACATTATCCAAGATCTTATAGACAATAAGACATATCTGTTGATGTACTAGCCAATAACCAAGATCTCCAGATATACAAGAACCCTATGCCAGATCACAACAAAGGGAATGATAATGGAAAAGGGAAGAGTTACAATAACATGCATCATATCTATACCAATTTGTTCACCTCTTGTGACAATGTCGTAATGGTTGTTACCATTAAAGAACCTAGCACAGAGTGTGGATTCACCACACGACATGGCAAGGTTACCATCCAAGGAGCCTCATCTCAACCTAGGGCACAACCTACCTTGCCAACATTCAACCCTAGAAACTACAGTCTCCTAGATCAGCTAAAGAAGACCTCGCACAGATCTCTATTCTAGAACTATTGAGGCTATCCCCCACACATAGGGAGATATTAGAAAAGGATTTATCTACTTCCTCCATCCCTAATAATATTGATACAGAGCAGTTTCAAGCTATGGTAGGGAATATCACTACCCCTCATCTTCTCACCTTTTTGAAACAAGACCTACCCACACATTCATCTCACAATCGTGCCTTACATCTTGAGGTCATTATTCATAATAATAAGGATAAAAGAGTTCTAGTAGATGGAGGGGCTGGTCTAAAAATTTGCACTCTTCAATTGGTCAAGAACTTGGGTTATTCAGAGCACTCAATTGAGAAAACAAAGAGTACAACCATAAGGGCATATGACGATCAAGAAAGAGTGTCGCAAGGCATCATCGTACTACCTATCCAAGTGGGACTTGTCATTGCTGAGACTACATGCTAAATACTAGACCTTGATCTCCCCTACAACATCCTACTTGTTGGACCATGGACTCATTCCATGCAAGTAGTAGCTTTTGCATACCACCAGTGCATCAAGTTTCCTTTTGAGGATAAGGAAGTTACTATCCATGGAGATCCTAAGCCTTTCTACTATTGCAAGAACCTTGAGGCTAAGTTCTACAAGATCCCACAAATACCCAAGAATGAAGAAGGCCCTACATCCTCATCCTCTTTTTTTGACCCATGTACCCTTGCCTCTACCTCAAAAACCAAAACACCCATTGTGCAGAATATTCTAGACATCAAGGCAGTTATCAAGGATGATGGTTGTGGAGATTATAAACTAAAAAAGGACACTTTTGTGTGGGGTGAGTTACCTCTTTCCCCTAAATCTCATGGACAACCCACACCTATCAACAAAGTGAATGAAACATTAAAGCTTGCATCTACCACCTTCACCGAGTGGGGGGACTTGAATAAAGAGGATGTCAATTAGGAAGACATATATAAATTGTTATATCAAGATGAATAGCCCATGCATGTTCTTCCCATGGAAGATGGTAATAAAGGTCTACTATTAATGAAGGGATGGGGATACAACAAGAATGAAAAAGCTGGGACAAAATGATAATGGTTTGTTTGAACCCATCATTCCTAAGAGACATCCAAAGAATCTTGGATTAGGATGTACTAGTAGCAAGGTAACCATTCTTGGAAAAAGTTTGTTTGGTAAGAAGGCTGAGGCTTCCTCTTGGTCACCAACATCATGTGATCCTACGCTATATGACTTCCCACTCAATGTTGTTCATCTATTTGAGGGTTCCTCTCTCTTTATGATATCCACAACATATTTCACCCCAAATGACCAAACCATTGAATTAAGCTTAGTATACCCCCGACTCATTGATTGGGACGAACGAGGACCACCAATTCTAGATTTATTTGAAAATGATGAAGCAATCTTAGAATTCATGGGACTCCATGACAAATTACCATGGGGAGATCACAAAGTTGGTTTTGATATAGAGCTAGACACACAGGCATACTATGGGGAGATGATTGAATCCTTCAGTCACAAAATTGACGACATGAGAATAATATGTAGATCTTTAAGTGAAAACCACACTGTGGCACTTTTATATCCTAAAATAGTAAAAATAAAGGACATATTTGAGGGTGAAAACCTCTTTGAGGCACCCAGAGATGAGGGATTCAATCTCCCCTTTAGTGAAATACATCTAGAAAAATCACCATTGCTAGTAGAGAAGGCTACTCCAGTGAATGTAGGAATAGAAGAAGCACCCAAGATAACTTTCTATGTCAAAACCTTGTTGGATGAAGAACATAAAAACTTAGCAGCATTCCTAAAAGAGAGAAGAGCAACCTTCACATGATCATACAAAGATATGCTCGAGCTTGATCCATAAGTAGTTGTGTATCACTTATCAGTCTATCTTGAGGCCAAACCAATCAAACAAAAATTGAGAAAAATGCATCCTCAGATTGCATTACTGGTTAAACTAGAGTTACAAAATCTCCTTGATGTCGAATTTATCTGACCAATTGACCATCCTGAGTGGGTTTCCAACCTGGTACCAGTATCAAAACCCATTGGGGGCATCAGAATATGTACATATTTTAGGGATTTGATCAAAGCATGTCCAAAGGATGATTTCCCTCTTCCCAACATCAACATCATTGTCAATTTAACAATAAGACATGAAATGTTATCACTCATGGCTAGATTTTTTGACTATAACCAAATCATGATCACCAAGGAGGATCAACATAAAACTGCATTCACTTATCCATGGGGTACATATTGTTGGAACATGATGTCATTTGGGCTAAAAGACACAAGAGCAACCTATCAAAGGGAAATGACCCTAATCTTTCATGATATGACCATAAAATAGTTGAAGATTATGTGGACGATATTTTAGCCAAATCAAAGAAAAGGAATGAGCACATAGAAGGCTTAGGACCCATCTTTCATAGACTTCAAGAGTATAAGGTATGGCTGAACCTAAAAATGTGTGTCTTCGAGGTTACATCAAGGAAGCTTCTTGGATATATCATGTCACAAAGAGGGATAGAGATAGATCCAACAAAAGTGAAAGCAATACTATGCATGGAACCACCACAAATATTAAATTAGATGAGAGGGTTACAAGGAAGGTTGCAATCAATTAGAAGATTCATAGCAAAATTATCAGACAAGATCCACCCTTTCTCGCATCTTCCCCATAAAGGAATAACTTATAAGTGGGACAAGAAGTGTGATAAATCCTTCCAATAGATCAAGGAATACCTATTGTCACCTCCATTTCTCATGTCTTTGATACCAAACAAGCCATTGATCTTATACATTTTAGCGACATCGGCAGCACTACGTGCTTTTCTAGCCCAACACGATGAAACAGGAAATGAAAGAGTCGTCTATTACATCAACACGACCTTGGTGGGGTATGAAATTAATTATTCATCCATTTAGAAGGCATGCTTAGCAATGGTATTTTCATCACAAAGGTTCAAACATTGCATGCTTTCCCACCAAATTAAACTTATTACTAAGATCAACACATTAAAATATATGTTAGCTAAAGCAACTCTCACTAGGTGAATGACCAAATGGGTAATGATCTTAACTAAATTTGGCATAGAGTATGTGGATCGCAAGGCTATCAAAGGACAAGTTATTATAGAACAACTAATTGAAGCACCCATTTATGTGAAGAACCCTTTGATATCTGAGTTCCCGATGAATCAGTGTTTCTTGTCAATACAACAGATCAGTGAAAAATGTACTTTGATGGATCATTTAACCAACATGGATCAGAGGTGGGTATTCTCCTTATCACCCCTCAAGGTGATTGTATTCCAAGATCATACCGACTATCATTTCCATGTGCCAACAATATTGTTGAGTATGAATCCCTAATAACATATCTAAGGATAGCAGTCCAATGGTAGATACAAGAGTTGAAAGTATATGCGGATTCACAGCTAGTTGTCAAGCAAGTCAATAACAACTACCAAACCAGGGATGATAAACTCACTTCTTATAAGAAGATGGTAGAAATTCTTAAGGAATTCTTCATTGATATAACTTTTGAGCAGATACCCCTCATGAACAATTGAGTTGTAGATGCCATGGAGACAATTGGATCATTATTAGACATGCCACACAATGTCCTTCAATGTGAATTCTCAGTAGAACAACTTCTCATATCGGCTTTCAAAAGTCTTGAATCTGAATTCATGTGTGTAATCGTTGGTCCTGGTTCCCCATGGTATCATGATAGATTCACCTATCTTAGCAGAGGTACCCTCCCATCTGATATCACCTCCAACCTTAAGAAAACCTTTGTTAAGAAGGCATCTTGATTCGTCATCTTAGGTGATACCTTATATTGTAGAAGCATCGAGGGGACATTACTACAATTTCTTAACTAAGAGGAAGCCTTGACTACCTTAACAAAAGTACATGAAGTAATTTGTGGTTCCCATTCTAGTGGAATAACCTTATCCAAGAAACTATTGAGGACATGGCATTACTAGCTAACGATGAAAAGAGAATCCCATTAGTATGTACATAATTATGTTCAATGTCAACAACATGGAGACCTTATTCATGCTCTAGCTTAGGAGTTACAACCAATGGTCACACCTTGGCCTTTCTCATAGTGGGGGTTTGACCTCATAGGAAAAATTGTTCCCACCTCATCTAATGGCCACAAATTCATCATCATGACCACTGAGTATTTTACCAAGTGGTTGGAAGCCATTCCTATGACTTATATAATAGGGAAGCAAATCTCCAAGTTTATCTTGCATTACTTTATATGTCATTCTGGTGTTTCGCAAGCCCTTATCTCAAATAATGAAACACCCTTCAAAAATCAGGATGTAAGAGAGTTATGCCAACAATTTAACATCCAACATCGATTCTCTACCTTGTATTATGCCTAGGGAAATGGTCAAGCTAAGGCTACAAACAAGACCATTCTAAAAATCCTAAAGAAAATGGTCAATTAAGCTAACCGTGATTGACATTTGTAGTTAAATCTTGCCCTATGGGCCTATCAAACCAGTATTCACACACTCATAGGTGCAACCCCTTTCTCCTTGGTCTACGGATCAGAAGCCATCCTACCTATTGAGGTCGAGCTTCCTTCACTACAAGTGTCAATGCAAAATCTGATCATTGATGAAGAGAATAGGGTATCTCAGCTGAATGAGTTAGAATTCTTGGATGAGCATCATCTTGATGCCTTAAATAATTTGTAAGCTTACCAAAACTAACTGAAAAGGAGTTACAACAAGAAGATCAAGAGTCAATCTTTTTAGGTTGGGGATCTTGTTCTCAAGCAAAATCAGAAAAATCTTCAAATCAGGATAGTAAAGGAAAGTTTGAACCTAATTGGTTAGGTCCATTTGTTGTCATAGCAAGCTATGGATCAGGAGCTTACCAACTACCAACGCCTGAAGGTGAACCCTTTTAGGAGCCAATCAACAGTTTGCATCTTAAAAAAATTTATGCCTAGGTTTGAAGGGTGTAAATCTAAAAAAATAAAAAAAAGATCAAAAATCCAAAAACATAAGAAAAAGGATTGAAAACAATAAAGAAAAAAATCATCCTCTAGTGAAAAACACTTTGGTGGAACTTTGGGCAAGTACCTTGTTGAAGACCTAGAAAACAGGTGCCTTGCATAAATAAAGCACCTCCATCTATCTTTTTCTCTTTAGCTTATCATTCTTTGCATTGTATTCATCCATCCCATCATTCACCCTATTTATTCCATCACCCATTTGCACCTGTATCATAGCTTGATATTGTAAAGTATCATATTCCCCTTTAGTACTACCTGGCACATTCCTAAGGTCAGTTTGATCTTCCTATATCGAGGTAGTCTGTCACATCATGCTGGGGGAAATTTGTTATGCATCGGACTAGGTTCTTGTATACCTTAAGGTTATTGGAAATCTCATCGAAAATCCTAAAAAAATTCATAAAATCTCATCAAATTCCAAAAACACTTGTAAAATCCAAAAAATCCAAAAACATTCAACATCCTATACAACTAAAATCCAAAAAAAATCATAAAATCTCATTAAAATCCAAAAAAAATTATAAAATCTAGAAAATCCAAAAACATTCAAAATCTTGTACAACTAAAATCTAAAAACATTCAAAAATTGTAAAATCAAAATCCCAAAACATCCAAAACACATCAAAATCCCTAAACATGTCAAAACATCAAAAATCCAAAAACGAAACCATGTCGAACTACATTATCTCTACGTGTATAACGTAGGCAAGGCTCATGTTTGATAAGCCCTCAAGGCCCCTAGGATAGTCTGTTAGGTTATGTTCTTGGTCAAAACTCAGAAAACCCCCAAAACATTTGAAAATTGAAAACCCAAAACAGTGGAAAACTTAGAAAACCCTAAACAACCTCAAACAATCGAAAACCAAAACATTTGCATAAACTTTCAAAAAAACCAAAAATAGCCTCAAAACATTTTCAAAATACCAAAAACATTGAAATATCCTAGAAAATCCAAAACTACCCATCCCATTTTGCTTACACTTGCAACAAACCTTCATCCATAATAAATCAATCATCACACTCACCCTTTGGTAACACAAACAAAAAACAAAGACAACAATCAACAAAAGTAGAATCTTTAAACGCAAAAATCAAACTCTTGATCATTATCAAACATGTCAATTGAACCTTATATCAACGGCCTTTCAAACAACTTATCAACCTGCCAACATCTGATGAAATGTCCTAGGATGCATCCTTCCTACAATGGTCATTATCATTCACAATCACTTTGGATATTTATCCTAAACAAAACACACCTTTGGCAAGAGATATAGATAAAATTGATTGTTTGTTTTGATCTTGTCTTATGATTTATATTATTGAACCATTTCAAGGACCTCTCGATGATGTCTCAATGATTTAGAGAGAATGGAATGGGGCATCAATCATTATCTTTTGTTTGTTGTGCTTGTGGGGTATTTTTATAAAATAATCTTGGCACATATTAGCTTAGTTGTGTGTAGGGAGGTTGTGTGGAGTAGATTGTTGACTATTGTGTATGCTTTGGTATGATGTATTCTAGACTTCCAAACTACATTCCAATGAGGTTTTTGTATGGACCTTGAGATGTGAACAAGGACTATCCTATTTGTTTGTAGAGTCAAAGTCCATCGCACTAGATACAATGCCATCCTAGTTTTCAATACCATGATGCATCGTGTCTATGTGTTATATCAAACATAAGGAATGATAGAGTCCCAATCCCGAATATGAGTAAAATCATCAATATCATCACCATATCTAATAAAGTCTCAAAGAATCATAGGCTTGTTGGACTTCTGAATCAATCTCGAAATCAATGGTTAATCCATCCATCAAGTATTATTCTTATTCTTCTATCTTTACTAACAATTATATCCAAGTATCGAATCTGTGTGATATATCAAAATATACATGAGGCTACCCATGGCTGATGATTGTCTATACATCATCAAATTTGTCTACATCAAACATCTAAGCTTTCTAGTCCTCTTTGATTTGAATTGATGTTACATCTTTTTCAAGAGATCAACCCAAAATTCCATATTTTTGTCTGATCTCTCGAGGGGGTAGGGAACCAACTTAATTCCTTCCACTGGGGCAACAGTGGGGCATCCAAAAAAAATTAAAAAAATTTGATATGAGTTGTAGTTTTAATCTGAAAAGCGTCAGCCTTTGAACCAATGTAATAAATACCTCGCTTCAAAGAAGGGAAAAATGTAGACACTTAAAAATTTATGGAATGGTATTACACACTTAAATTTGATATATTAACATCATTTCGTCATGAAATTCATCTTCTTTTCACCTATTTGATTAAATTAGCCTAGCTATTTAATTAAATGCCTCATTTTTCACCTATTAATCTAATTAGCCTAATTGGGTTAATTCATCCCTTCTCACACTAACATTTCATCTTGTTTAGTTAAATAATGCAAATTATTTAATTTAAACCCTAGGTCCTTTTATTTAATTGAATAACCCTAAACTATTTAATTAAATATCACTTTGCATTCCCCGTTTCATTAAATAAATTAGTAGTTTAATGAATATCCTCTTATTCTCCATCTTGCACATTTAAATTTAGTTTTAATTAACTAAATTGCTAATTATCCTCACCTTCCCACTTGCAAGGGAATATTCTTGAAATATTCTTCCTTTGAACATTCCTCCAAAAGGGAATATTTCTATGGAATATCTTCTTTTGTGCACTCATTCCTCCAAAATATCTCTTAACCTTTTCCTAATTCTTAGGAAGTGTGTTTGTTGAAAGTTAATTTGGACCATTGATTAAATTAATTGATCCTTTTCAACTTTCAACTTTGATCATGGATTGGAATCCTCAATCCATGTTTTATCCTCCTTTCATTGTTGACCATTCATTGATCTTTTCAATCTAATCCCTTGATTTCTCATTTGCGCTCCTATAAATATATCACTATTTGGGGACAAATGGATCCATCTTTGATAGAAAATTCATGTTGTTGAAACTCACACTTAGCTTGCATCTATATTGAGCACTTTTATTTAGCATATTAGATTAATTTCATCTATTTAGCTTAAGCATCCACTAATGGCTTCCATGGTAACTTAGCTTGCATCCATTTTAGAATATTTTGGAATCTATGACTTACATATTTGAATTTTGTTTACATTTAGCATAGATTGCATCCTCTTTATCAATTATCTTAGCATTTAGCATTTTAAATCTAGTTTTACATCATGCTTTACACACATCTCATCGGTTTCATTAGTTTTCTTCAATAAAACTAATTGGAACAAAGCTTATATCATCCAAGATTATTTCAACAAAATGGGATTGAGAAAGGGTTGAATTCCATACTCAAATTAGCACCAATCCCCGAATGGGATAAGGTTTGCTAAGTTTAATTAGGTTTCTTTATGCAATTTGAGCTTTATTTCAAGTTTTAATGGCTTCCTAGTTTAACTTTGTAAGAATTTCATTGGGAATGTAAATTGATTTAGCTAATTACATTGTTTTAAATTGCTTATTACAATCAGGTTTAGCTTAGTTAAGATTTACATCCACACTAGTTTAGAATCCTCCATTCCAAATTTCTTCAATATTTCCTTGACATACTTTGACTATGAAATAAAAATACATTTTTTTGATTGATTGATTTATAATCCAAGGAAGAAATTCATCTCCCCACAAGTTGACATCTCAAACTCTTTTTGCATCTCCTCTAAAAACTGTTAGATTAATCATGCATTAGATAATAATTAATTACTCTTTAATTGATTACTAGTCTAATTTATTCTCATGCACTTCAGCTAAACTTAGGAGTTCTTTAATAAGTTAACTAAGTTCTTTTCTATGTTAACTGAAATGAGCTATTATTAGATCATTTTGTCTCATCGCATGTGATGTTGACACTTGTCCTAATCTAATCCCTTTACCATTTAGGGTTGCTCCTATATAGCACTCAACCCTCATTGAATCATCACTCTAAGATTTTCTCTTCTAATACTCTTGAACTCTCAACCTTTGAGGAATTTTATTTTCCTTGAAGATCCTTGAGGTTCATTTTGGAGCTTTTTCTTGTTGAGGAATATTGCATATACTTTTTGTATATCTCTTGCATGGAAGGTGTTTTTTCGTTGTTTTGTGGTTCATGTTTTTCACAATTCTAGCATGGTATCAGAGCCTCGATTTAGTGAACCCCTTGTCAATTTATGAGGATTTTTTTCTTCAATAAGGGTTACAAGCTTTAGATCTAAATCCCCTTTGCTTTTTTTACAAATTTTCAAGGTGGGCATTTTTTGGTGCATTTTGGCATGAAAAGGACCTCATTGTTGGATTCAAAAGACCGATTCCATGAATTTTGACTATAAATTCACCCTATTTCGACGTCAAGAGATTTTGAGGCAAAAAAATGTTCATGGGTCGTACGACCCCTGTACAAATTCCAACAAGCAAATCTAGAAAAAGGAAAAAAAAAATTAAAGGTCTGCATTTTTTTCGGTTTTTAAAAATTTCTTATTTTTTATAAATTTTATAAAAATAAGAAAATATATATTAAAAAGCTTTTTAAAAATTAGCTACTGGTGTTTGGTTTTTTGGGGGCGGGTATATTAGGGTACCCATAGGTATTTAATACTTGCGAGCCCGTACCACCCCTGTCGGTCACTTTAAAGTCAACCGACGATATTCTTTGGCCAACTGTCAACAACTTTCAATACCGGCAAGGGTTTTTAAAAGATGTTAGTTGTACAGATGGCTTGCATGGCCCCTTCAAGACCCCTTTGTGCCCTAAAGGGGGTCTTTTTTTCTTTTGGCCATAACTTGGGTGTATGATGTTGGATTTCAACAAATGAAATATTGTCGAAAAGTTGGTTCCACAAAATTTCCAATTGTGTGGGTCTCATCACGTGTTTTTGTTGTTGGTGCATTTTATAGCCTATTGAAGTCAAAGGTCCTATTTTCAATCTTGATCTCATCACTTATGACTATTTTCTCTTTTTTTTATGATTCCAATGGCGTTGGAATCATATTTTAGATCTCTTCATAGCCATCCATGCACTTTTTCCAAATTTCTCTCCAAGTACATTTTATTTAATTTTTTGTGTTTCCACACCCTAGTGAATTACTTAGATTTCTTAGCTCCTGGAAACTTTTCATTTGCATGGGATGACTCATTTTTGGTTGTTCTATATGTATTTCCAATATTTTGTCCTATTTGGGCATTATAAACATCTTTTTCATGCATATTCTCTTTTGTAAATGCACTGAGATAAAGTGTTGTTCTGGTGTATAATTTTTGGAGATTTTGTACATCCTATTGTGCCTATTATATTTGTACTATGATATAAAGTGCCATGGGGGATTTATGTATGTCATTGGTTTTTCATCACGCCTTTTTCAAGTTAGTGTCCCTTCCACGACAACAATGAATCCTAGTGATTCTTGCCTCATGCATGTGTTCTTTAGTTTGCACACCCTTTTATTTGCAGGTTGTTTCTCCTAAATACACTTCTTGGTTTCACACAATTTCAATGTACCTATCTTGGCTCTCCCATTTCAACATTATGGGGGGGGTTCTACTGTTGGTTCTAATGCTTCCTTGGTTTCACAGTTGGAGTGATCTATGTATCTAGTTCTTGTTCCTATGTACTTTTAGGTGTAGCGTACATCAACAGCTGGTTACTTGCATTTCAGTGAGATGGACCATTTACCATATGGACACTCTTACATTCCTACTTCTAGAGGTTCTTCATTTCAGCACTATATCAATCATCTTTTGACAACATTCTATAGCTTTTTCGTGCTTCAACGATGTTCTACATGTTCCTCTCTTTTTGGAGATATTATTTTAGTTGGAGGTTTCTCAATCTTTCACACCTTGATTTGGAGGTTTTTTCAGTCCTTCATTTTCCTTTCCCTCTTTTGGAGAGGATTTTTCTCCCTTTGTGGTTTTCTCCTTTTCTCCAGTTGTGAGAGATCTTTTATTTGTACATTGGTACCTCACCATACCTTGTTTTTCGGAACCCCTCATGCATTCTTTCTTTTTAGGGTTTTTAGCTAATAATTAACTACTCTTTAATTGATTATCAATCTAGTTTATTCTCAAGAACTTAAGCTAAACTTAGGAGTGTAACTAAGGTAAAAATCTAGGTTAGCATGAAATAAAATGCATAAAACAAACCCTAGCTAAACAATGAAGCACAAAGAAGGAAAATAGCATAAAAGAGATGAACAATTTCACCAAACAGCCTTCATGCCCTCCATGATTAACCTTCATTTCCCTTCTCCACTTGTTGTAAAATGATATTTGCCCTCAAATTTTAAGGAGCAACAAAGACCTATGACAAAGACTTAAGCAAACATTGAAGGATTTGACTCAAAATTGCAAGTGTACTCAGAAATTGTAAGCATGAAGTCATGGAGTGATGAAGTGCAAGCATGCAATGTTGAGATATCCAAATGAGGTTAACATTGCCTTTTTATAAAAAAAAGTCAACTTTGGATAAATGGCCAAGATTGAAAGTTTGGAAAAGCCCTAAGATCAAAGGCTAAAATTGCATGTGACAACTAGCAATTAGGGTTAGGGCAAAGTTTGAAATGAAGGGCAGATATTTGATTTTAGGAAAATCAAATCAAAGGTCAAGAATGCATGTGACAAGAAGATATTGGGTATGAAAAATGAAGTTGTTAGAGAATCAAATAAGAATTTAAAAATTATTTGATTCAAGAGGTGATGTTGACCCTTTGAATTAAAAATTAATTTAATTTAAGAATGGTGGGGTCATGTGAGAGTAAATAATTATTTCAAATTATTTACTTGGTGGGAAAATAGAAAGTGGGAAATTTAAATAAATGACTTTTTTTAAAATTAGAAGAAAAATCAATAAGATAATTAAATAATTAATAATAATTCTTTAATTATGGAAAATGGATAAGGTGGACAATAATTAAATAAATCATGGGAACTTATTTAATTATAAGAAAACATAAGGAATTAATGATGTATTTAAATAAATAAATAAAGTTTATTTATGTAAATAATCAGGAGGAAATAGTTAGGAATTATGACATTAGTACATAATTAAATAATATAATTATGTGAGGGGGATGTTTGACATAGAAAAATGTGGTTTGTGGGTCTAGGCCATTTTTTATGTGTCTACATTTTTTCCCTCTTTATCATAATGTAGTTTATCGCATTATGACAAAGAAAATAAGTCAAAAATATGCCCCAGTGTGAAAGTGAGGAGAGGAAGGATGACGAGGAGGTAGTGATATTCCCCCTCGAGAGGACGGGTGGGTTCAAAGAACACAAGTGTGCTCTCGAAATGGATGAGAAGACTAGAAGACAAAGGACAAAAGCATAGGGGAAAATAGATGAGCATGATAAAGATGCGGACTGGAAGAAATGTTAGAGCAGAAAAGATAAATGGTAGCATGAAAAAGATGGATGTTAGGATAGAAGACATGGAGGTTAGTATTAGAAAGCAACATTCAATATTTTTCCAAAGTACAAATATGTGTTGCATTAATCATCAATGGGCGGATTATTGCAATGGCCAACAAACACCATGATATGATATAAATCAATGGTGTGCATGGTCGCACCATCACATAGAACAAGCAGGCGCAAACAAGGATGATTATGACTCATACGAGGAACTCAGTTGCCCCAGTCTTTTTATCACAACCAACCACAAACAAGAAAGACAAGCCATGAAATGTCATTGCTCCTCTAAATCCTATACAGGACATCCTCGAGGAACTAGTAGCATGACAGTTTGGAAAGATAAGTCAATCATCATGATACGTCATTGCTCCTCTAAATCCTGATGTCAGGACATCCTTGAGGAACTAGTAGCATTATGAAAAATCAAATGACAAGTGTGACATGATTAAAGACAGTGTTTTCCAAGTATGTTCAAATGTCAAGTGTATTGATGTCGAGATGTCAAGTTTGATGAAGCCTAGGTTTATGTTGAGTAGGCTAATGTGTGACAGATGTCATGTAATGCCAAATTCAGGAAGGACACATCCCGAATGATGTCGATGTCAAGAGGATCGATCCTCAATGTCAAGAGAATCCCTCAAAATTCCAAATGATAGTGTCGATGCTCAGGAAAGACATATCCTAAAGCATAAATAAATGACATGGGTTGTTCTTCACAAAGACGTATCTGAAGAATAACCAAGAGTTGACAAGTTGAATTGTTATGATAGTTTGACCAAGGTTGACTAGATGACCAAATTGACCACATGTCGATGTTGACATGCCAATTTAGTTGAAATTCCAATTAAATGATTTCCAAAGTTTGTTTAAGAGTTGCCTGATTTAGGACATTCATGAGAAAAGGACAATTGACTAAACAAACCCTAAGGGACCGAACCTAGGGGGCCTCGGAGGCACATCAATGATGGCCTTGCCTACGTCATACACTCAGAGACCATGTAGTTCGACAGAGACAAGACTGACATATTGAAGATGAATCGACATGTTTTGGCTTGACCTAAAGAACCCTAAGGGACTAGACCTAGGGGCCTCAGGGGCACATCGATGATGGCCTTGCCTACGTAGCAAATGTATAGAGACCTTGTAGTTCAATTGAAGCCATGATCAAAAATGATAAATTTTATTGACTGATACAATTGACGCGGCAAAGATAAAATAACCCATTTATTGGACTCAAATGACCAACTGACATTAAAGACTACAAAGACTAACTTAGGTGGTCTCAGGGGTACATCAAATGATGACCTTGCCTACGTAGCAAATGTGTAGAGACCACGTAGTTTGACTGTTCTAACTATGACTTGACTTTGATTGATTGTGACTTCATTTTTGTGATTTTTTCAAGTTATTTGGATGTTTGTGTGTTTCTTGAAGTTTTGAATTTTTTGGATTTTTTTTCATGACATTTTATGATTTTTATGGATTTTTTTCAAGACATTTTATGATTTTTATGGATTATTTTTCAAGACATTTTACAATTTTTATAGATTTTTTTAGGACATTTTATGATTTTTATGGATTTTTTTTCAGGACATTTTACAATTTTTATGGATTTTTTTAGGACATTTTATGATTTTTATGGATTTTTTAGGACATTTTACAATTTACAAGACCATGTGTGAGACCCACTATAGTCAGGTGATAAGGGTGTTTCCCTTAGTTAGGTCTAGGATGAGCCAAGTTGAATGAGCTGGAAAAGGATGTGCTTAGGATGAAAGGTGGAGGATATGCAAGACATGATGTCAACCGTTGTCAGCCATGGAAAGAAATAGTAGGATTGTATGACGAATGTCATGAGGGTGTCAGAAGACCAGGCATTGATTATGGACAAAGGTAGATGGGGTGATAGTAGATGGCGAAGAAAAGACTGCCTAAGCATGGCGGCTGTTTGTCAGGTTTTCACCATGGTACTTATCCAAAGCGCCACCGAAGTGGTTTTCACCATGGTACTTATCCAAAGTGCCACTAAAGTGGTTTTCACTATTGGACAGATTATTTTTCTTTTTTATTTTTTATTTTATTTTTAAGGTCTTGGCCAAGCTCTCTGAAGCCATGTATAGAACTAATAAGTCGTGATGATGCCTTGATCCTGTTCGGATGACCATTTTGGATGAAAGGACCTGATATGGATACAGAATGCAAGTGGAAAATATGATGGGTGATATAAGTGGTAGATGAAAGAGGCTATGGTATTCTTGCTAATTTGCACACTACATGGGAAACTGAGCTTCAAATGACAAGGAGTTTTGGCGATCGATGAGCTAGAGTACGTCAAGGGGTCGTTGTCAAAGGTACGTTGAAAGACATCACCAAGGGAAGTGAGATGATAAGCAAATATGGACGGATTGAATGGAATGTATGGAATGAGTGAAAGTGATGGAGACAAAGACCTTGGATCAAGAAGCTCTTTGTTTGAATTTTTGTGCTGATAGATGCCCTAGTGATTTGTGGTGGAAGAGCTTTCTTGGAGAACATTGTTTTTTTATCTTCACTTTTAATTTTTATTTTTGATTCATCTAGTAGCTTTTTATGTTCGCTAGAGAATGTGTCTTGACATTCATATTCAACCCTTAATTGGTCCAATAGCTTTTCATGTTGGCCAAAGGACTTTTCTTGATTTGTTTTTCTTTTCAACATGTCTTTGATTCGTTATCTCCTTTTAAAGGAATTTTAATTCTTGATTCTTGGTATTTGCCTTTGTCCTTTTCTTTAGATATGTCTTGTTGATCCATGTATATGATGCACATGGATGTAAGTGGAATGAATGGAGTGGATGGAGTGACTGAAATTCTTGGTGGATGAATGGGAGTGGCGATGTCAACAATGTTGTCTTTGGGACTAGCCTTTTCAGTACTGCTAATGTTAAAGGAAGCTTGCACATCCTTATTGACTTGGCAAGATGGCTTAGTAGAGGCGACAATAGGGGGACATACCCTAACCCAAGAGAGGTGGTATGGAGGGATGGTGATTGGATATCCTTAATGGGATCATGATCAAGGAGTGGGTTATCATGGACATGGGGGGATTGAGTGGAAACAGATAGGGAAAAAGCAGATGTGGTATCAGGATCCCAAAAGCTTTTGCTCCAAGCACAACCATATTTTTGTGTTCCCTTTGTAGCTGTCTTGACGGCATTGTTAGAAGCTTGAACCTCTTTGGCAGCAATAGCATTGTCATTTTCCAATAAATTACTCATGCAATATTTTCCACATCCCATATCACAAACTTAGATCTTAGGGTTTGATGGTGTGGTGAATGGAGTGGAGGATTTAGTTAATGAAGATGGATCAATGTAGTTAGATGGAGTGGTCATTGAAGCTTAAGCCTCTCGATTGATAGACACTTGACATTTGGAAATGCCCCTTAAGTTGGTGCAATATTGAAAGGGGTTAGGATCTCACCAGTTATGGAAATCTCAATGTTGTTATAGGGGAACTTCAAATATTGATGATAGGTGGACAATATGACCTTCAATGCGTGAATCCAAGGTCGACCAAGTAGGATGTTGTAGGGAAATTAAAGATCTAGAACTTGACATGTGGTATCTATAATTATTGGCCCCACATGAATAGGGAGCATGATAATGCCCCTAGAAGAGTGTTCCTCATCATTGTATGCTTTTATGACTGATTTTGGTGACATCTACACATGTATCAAAGAATCCTAATGCCTTGACCAATTTTAAGGAGAATATTTTCAATCCTGCTCTGTCATCTATGAGGACTCGTCTAACCTTGTGTTTGTGGATGAAGACTTCAATATGTAATGCATCATTATGAGATGGTTTAGGCGAGGAGTAATCTTGGTCTGAAAAGGTGACATGATGGGAAGTAGTCAAATATCCGACCATAGATTCAATGTGGTTGACATCAATGTTGGTAGGAATGGAAGACTCCTTTAAGGCCTTATCAAGGATAGCTTTATGTGCGAGCGAGATGTGCAATAGTTCAAGTATGGAAATTTGTGCGGGAGTTTTACCCAATTGGTCAACAAGGTTGAATTGTCCTTTGGGACTTGACTGTTTAGTAGAAGGACCAAATATTATGATCTTGCCTCAACGAATGGTGACATTACACTCTGGAGTATTTTTAATGGTGATGGTATTAACAAGTTCATCAGCAACTCGAAGGTGATTAATTATAGGTCCACTTGAGTAGTCAAAGGCAGTACGAGTGTAACTGGCTCTGTTGTTAGTCTTTTGACCTGATGAAGAGGGATTACCTAAACCATGATCTTGCAGTGGATTTTTGTGAATGGTATGGTTTGAGTTAGAAGAAAATTGTTGACCTTCTATTTCAACGACACAACTTTCAATAAAGTATTGTATGAGATTTCTCAATTGTCTGTAGGATGAGGTTTTATGACCTTTTATTTGAAAATAATCATAGAAGGAATTATCATCCCACCATGATGGTTTGAACTACCCTGGGTCATACGGTTTAGGGTCTTGCAATATTATGATGTTAGACTGGATGAGTTTCTTGAGGACAACTTCAACTGGTTCTCCCAAGGGGGTGTATATGCATTTTTTGGGAAATTATCAGGTTTGTCGTTGTTGTCCTTGGTCTTTATTGTTTTGAATGGCATTTGTTGTAGGTGTTGGGGTGGTCAAAGGAGCGTTTTGTGGTCAAGATCCCCTAAGTGTGATTGCAGGACCCATTGTATTTGTTGCTTTAGCATCGATAATGCCATCATTGGTAATATGTTTGTTCTTGACCCAATATTTGTTCTTATCATTAGTTGGGCTAATGTTTATGTTCTTGTTGGCATATTTAAGTTCACCTTTTGCAATGAGAGCCTTTTCAAGTTGAACTCCCTTTTCAAAAAGGTCTGTGAAGGTAGTGCAACAATGGACTTGCAAGTTGTATTTCAATGGCCCAAAAAGATTTTGAAAAAACATGTATACTTTCTCCTTTTCGGGTATCTCAATGGGACATCAACTTGCTAGACTTCACCATCTTTGGAAGAATGGAATGAATGTTTCACCAGTTTCTTCTTGGGTGGTCTTACATAATGTGGCAATAGTAATGTCAGTGTTAATGTTGTAGGAATAATTTTTCACAAATTTATTGGCGAGTTCATCCCATGATTTTATCCCTTTGGGCAAGAGTGTGAACCAATCAAATGCAAGACCTATGAGACTTCTAGGAAAGAGTCTCATTAAATAAGTGTGTTTGTATGCGACATCTACATAATTGGTCGTGAATTCTATTATATGCTTAATGGGATTGGTCTTTCCTTTGTATTTGGAGAAATTCAGTACCACATATCTTAGAGGGAATGGTGGCATGTGTAAGCTTGTGTCAAATTGATATGGACATAAATCAAAGGATGTGTGGGTCTTCTTGTTTTTGTAAGGTAGAAAGTTGGGCCGTTAGTGTGTCTACTATAGGATTGTTGGTGGGGTCGCACATGCTAGTAATTTGTATCCCATGGGTTCACATTTTCTATGATGGTATGTTTTGATTTGGAATGTATTTATGTTGAGCATATTGTGCATTTTGAGTTGGGATTTGTTGGTGTTGAGCATTTTGAGTGGGAATTTGTTGTTGTGTATGAATATGGGATGCATATGAGGGAATATGTGTTCCAACAATGTTAAATTGTATTTGAGGAATTTTTTTCCCTTAAAAAATTTGATGACCAAATGGATTCATGTGTTGTGACACTTGGTTTCCTTTCCCAAATTGATAAATATAGCCATGTGGGAAATTTGTGTTTTGCCTTTGGTGACCACTAGTGTTGGTATTGACTTGAGTGCCTTGTGACGAGGTATTGACATCAGGCTGAGATCCTTGAATGATAATTCATCTTTTTTTTCTCCTAGAAAAGGGTTTGATGAGGTTGTCACCATAACATTGGATGAGGACCCAAATGTAGACCCAACAGTTTGTGACACAATTGTCGATATTTGTGGCATTGATTGTGATATAGTTTGCTCTATGGTTGATGTCCCCAAAGTGGATGTGGTGTTGAATGTATTGGTTATGTTTTAAGTTGTTGCACCAATGGAGGTAGTGTTGATTGTGTTTGTGGCATTTTGAGTTGTTGCGCCAATGGATGTATTGCTAGCATTATGTGGTGGTGTTGAATGAGGTTGACTAGTTTGTGTGCCATGGTCAAGTGATGCTTCTCTCAAGGTATTAACATCAAATCCTCCTGGGAATTTAGCTCCTCTATGTAGAAGCATGGCTAAATATCATTCTAAATCTTGTAAAAGCAATTCTTCTACAAAGGAATCCACTTCGCGGTTCTGGGTAGTAGCCTCTATGTCTTCCATGTACACTTGTCCATTTTCATCTCTATGTGTGAATTGTTCAAAGGGATTGTTGCATGATGAAGATACAATGTTCGTGTAACTAAAAGGATTATTGGAAGTTTTCCACATGTCAGTGTTGTTGTGAATGGTGTTTAAGTTCATGTCGCTAAAATAGTTGTAAGGATTGTTTCCTTGTCCAAAGGGATCTATTTCTCTTCTCTTTCTTTGTAGTCTAGTCTCAACCATATAAGATTTGCTCAAATAAAGGAGGGATAATGTGAATGACAACCAAGTATATGTATGAGAATGATATGACACTAAATCTATGTTTTTTGGATTTTTTGGTTATAAGGAGACAATGCTAATGCAACTATGTTTTTGGTCCTTTTGGAATAAGGAGTGTAATAATCTATGATGCAAGGTGACAATGTTGTCTAAAGATAAGGTCCAATGTAAAGTGATCGTGAGGACTAAAAGGAATGAAAAATGATGGAAGACTAAAGTATTTTGGGGTATGTTATGATAATGCAAATGCAAGGTATAAGCAAACTCTAAAATGTAATCAACTTTGGGAGATTTTTAGGAGAGGTTGACTAACCATCCAAAGTTTGGCCAATGTTTCAATTTTAATCGTCAAAGGACCTTTTGTAAGACCAAGTGAAATGAAAAATTGACAAAGTGAGTTTCCCAAACTAGACTTATGAGCTAGAAATATCTCACATAAAATGACAAAGACTAAAGAAGTGATTTTTGACTTGGTCCAATGACAATCTACTTTTGGAGGCAATGGTTTCACAAAGTATGGAAAGTTTGCCTATTCTAAAGTCTACAAAATGAAGACCTAAGAGTTTGTCTATGCTGAAAATAATTGTGGATCCTAGGATGCAACTAGAATTTTACAATAGTAAACCTATGGTAAAAGCTAAATGCCAACTAAAAAGTGTAAAGATAGACAATTTGAGAAAATATTTATTGGTTTTTATACAGAGACCACTGAGAAAAGATGTTTAGAAACAAATTCAAAATGTTTGATTTTGGACTAAGATAGTAACAGTTGTTTTCCTAAGTGACATGCAGATGTGATGTTTCAAATAGCAGTTGCGTTGCAACTTTATCAGATGCGTTGTTTCAGACAGCGAATGCGGTTCACTAAGTCAGATACATTGTTTATGTATCAAATGCATTTTAGTACGGTCATATGTGTGTTACAGAGTCTCAGTTGCGTTGCAATTTGAACAAAGTCTAGTTTTCTTGCAATTTTGACAAATTTGTGAAGTTGTTTCAGTTTGATTATGATTTTATAGATTTGTAAAAGGTGTTTTATGTGTTCATTGAATCAACAAACATTTGGAAAACACTTGGTTTTGTTTTGAATTGTTGGAGACAAGCACATTGAAGACAAGCACAAATCCTATGGATGGCAAGGACTATATTCATTAGATTCCCACTTGGATTAACTAATCATGCTTATTCTTAGTGGATGGCTTAGAAGCTTGGCCACACTAGCTCCCCTCCACGACACTCACTTCTCTAGGTCAACCAAGTTTTGAGTTCTCATGAATCTCCCATGAAAAAATCTTCATCTCTACTAAGAACCACGAGTATGTGGGACAGCTTCAGAGGTCCAACCTCTTGCACTAGTGAGTAGAAAGGGATTTTGGCAATCTACACAAATAGTTTTTAGTCAGGGCACCCATTCAGGTGGCCACACATGAGGCGAGATTAGCTCTGATAAGGAGGTTTCCCAGCCTGTAGAGGCTATGCTCTACAAGTTTTAACGTACCACATAGGTACTAAGGGAATCACTTGTCTGTATGACACATCCACACCTGTAATGTTAAGTTTTCTAGTAGCATTCACATTTATATACTGGTTAGGAGTAGCTTGGCTTGAGCTCGTTGCCAATTTTATTCGCCTTAGGGTGAGTACTTTTTCCCACCAAGGTAGGCCCTCTAGAGTTAATAACAAATTCTCTTATACCTAGGATTGCACAACTGTGCAAGGGGAGAGGATACTCTTGTTATTAAATCAGGATTAAACAAAAGTGAAATGAAAACTTTGTTTTTAATCATCCAAGATCGCACAAAGGCCCTAGGAGAGTGCATACACAAAGCTTTCATTCCACACTCACAAGATTATTCCTTTTAATGCCCAAATCCAAATATGAGGGTGGCAAAGCAACAAAACCTAAGTGTATTTGATTCTCAAGATCGCAACAAGGTGCAAGAGAAGTGCATACACACTAAGGAGTTATCACTACACCACAAGATACCTCAAACACTTATTCATTTTAGCCCAACTTATTATGAGACAAGCAAAGCTCTTTTTAGGCCAATGTTATGAGAATGCAAGTAAATTTTTAACCTTGATGAGTGTAGATGCAAGTTGTGTTCATTTTAATCCCATGAGTGAATGCAATTCATTTTAAACCATGAAGTGTGATATGCAAGTTGTAATTGTGGTTGTTTGTTTGTTTGTTGCTTTAGAATTGAAAAAAGATTTGTAAAATCAACAACAAAACAAGGGTTAGTATCTCCTTCCAACTTGTCACATGCTACCAACAAAAGATCAATAACCAAAAAGCCCTAACCTACTAAAACTAAAAAGAGAAAATTGGAAAATATTGCCAAAAACTGAGAGTAAACCTGCAACAGGCAGATGCATCTCTATGCCTGTCAAATGTGGCTCAATATGGATGTGTCGTTCAGGCTATCAAATGTGTTGCAACGCATCAAATGCATCTTTGTGAAGGTTGAACACGTCTCAGTTTTGTGGATGTGTTGTTCCTGAACACAAGTGCATCATGACACATCAAATGTGACTCAAAAAATGGTGTTTACGATGTTTCATACCTGTACCTATAAAAAAAGATGAAAAGGTCATACGAAAACTAAAAAATGTGTCCTTCATATTGGGTTCACCAATGTAACTAAGGTAAAAATCTAGGTTAGCATGAAATAAAATGCATAAAATAAACCCTAGCTAAACAATGAAGCACAAAAGAGGAAAATAGCATAAAAGAAATGAACAATTTCACCAAACAACCTTCATGCCCTCCATGATTAACCTTCATTTCCCTTCTCCATTTGCTATAAAATGATATTTGACCTTAGATTTTAAGGAGCAACAAAGACCTATGACAAAGACTCAAGCAAACATTGAAGGATTTGACTCAAAATTGCACGTGTACTAAAAAATTGTAAGCATGAAGTCATTGAGTGATGAAGTGCAAGCATGAGATGTTGAGATATCCAAATGAGGTTGACATTTCCTTTTTATAGAAAAGTCAATTTTGGATAAATGGCCAGGATTGAAAGTTTGAAAAATTCCTAAGATTAGAGGCCGAAATTGCATGTGACAACTAGCAATTAGGGTTAGGGCAAAGTTTGAAATGAAGGGCGGAGATTTGATTTTAGGAAAATCAAATCAAAGGTCAAGAATGCATGTGACAAGAAAATATTGGGTACAAAAAACGAAGTTGTTAGAGAATCAAATAAGAATTTAAAAATTATTTGATTCAAGAGGTGATATTGACCCTTTGAATTAAAAAATTAATTTAATTCAAGAATGGTGGGGTCACGTGACAGTAAATAATTATTTCAAATTATTTACTTGGTGGGAAAATAGAAAGTGGGGAATTTAAATAAATGACTTTATTTAAAATTAGAAGAAAAATCAATAAGATAATTAAATAATTAATAATAATTATTTAATTATGAAGAAAATAAACAAGGTGGACAATAATTAAATAAATCATAGGAATTTATTTAATTATAAGAAGACATAAGGAATTAATGACGTATTTAAATAAATCAATAAAGTTTATTTATTTAAATAATTAGGAGGAAATAGATAGGAATTATGGCATTAGTACATAATTAAATAATTTAATTATGTGAGGAGGATGTTTGACATAGGAAAATGTGGTTTGCGGGTCTAGGCCATTTTTATGTGTCTACAAGAGTTCTTTATTAAGTTAGCTATGTACTTTTCTATGTTAATTGAAGTGAGTTATTATTAGATTATGTTGTCTCATCACATGTGATGTTGAAACTTGTCCCGATCTAATCCCTTTACCATTTAGGGTTGCTCATATAAAGCACTCAACCCTCATTGTATCATCATTCTAGAGATAAATACTCTCGAACTCTCAACCTTTGAGGACTTTTGTTTTCCTTGAAGATTCTTGAGGTTCATCTATAGCTTTTTCTTGTTGAGGAATAATCATGCATTAGCTAATAATCAATTACTCTTTAATTGATTACTAGTCTAATTTATTCTCATGCACTTAAGCTAAACTTAGGAGTTCTTTATTAAGTTAACTAAGTGTTTTTCTATGTTAACTAAAGTGAGCTACTATTAGATCATTTTGTCTCATCGCATGTGATGTTGAAACTTGTCTTGATCTAATCCCTTTACCATTTAGGGTTGATCTTATATAGCACTTGACCCTCATTGAATTATCACTCTAAGATTTTCTCTTTCGATACTCTCGAACTCTCAACCTTTGAGGATTTTTATTTTCCTTGAAGATTCTTGAGGTTCATTTGGTAGCTTTTTCTTGTTGAGAAATATTGCATAAATTGTTTGCAGATCTCTTGAGTGGAAGGTGTCTTTGTTTGTTGTTTGATCTTGTGGATTGTTTCACAATTCTAACAAAAACCTCTTGCACTACCTTCATTTCCTCCAAAGATAATGTCATCCACATACACTACCACAATCAGGATTTGTTCCCTCAACTTTGAAGTAAAGGATGTTATTTGCAGTACCTTTTTTGAATCCTTGCTATAACAAGTACTTATCTAACCTTGCATACCAAGCTCTAGGAGCTTTTTTGAGTCCATAAAATGCCTTCTTCAACCTGTAGACCATATCAGCATCATCTAATAAGTGAAATCCTTCTAGTTGTTCAATGTACACCTCTTCTTCTAACTCACCATTCAAGAATGCAAACTTCATCCATTTGATAAACCTTGAAGTTTTAATGTGTTGCAAAGGAAAAAAACATTAATGGCTTCCATCCTTTCCATTGTAGCAAAAGTCTTTTCAAAATCTATCCTTCCACTTGTGAGTAGCCCTTACACACAAGTCTAGCTGTATTTCTAACAAATTTTCCATCCTCATTCAACTTGTTCCTGAAAAACCCATTTAGTTCCTATCACATTCTTGTTTTTAGGTCTTGGGACCAATTCCCAAGTCCGATTCTTCTCAATTTGTTCCAAATCTTCTTTCATAGACTTGATCCAATTCTCATTTGTGCATGCCTCGGTCACTATTTTAGGTTCTACCTCTAAAGTTAGATAAAATTTTACATGTTCCTCTATCATGACAACCTTTTTTCTTGTCAACACACCTATCATATCTCAATTTCATTTCTTGCATTTAATAATGTTGAGTTAATTGAAATAATTGAAAAATGGAAATTATCATTTAGTGTTTATGGATTTGATAAATGCGATGATATATTTGAAAATGAATATCTTACAATTTTATGATTTAAGAAAATTATTCCATGAGATTATTGATTAAAGTTTATTGATAAGTGGGCAAGTGTAAGAATGTGTGTGCAGGAGTAGGTTGAACGATGAGAACTTGATTGAGGTAGGAACACTTAGCCGGATGACAACGGTAAGCAAGAATGGAATCTGAAATCTCACACACCACAGTAGACCATGACATCTGCATTATTTTACAATTGATAAATATCATTTTATATTGCATGAAATCATAATTTGGTGAATAAGTAATCTTGTGAAAGAAAAAAACTTAGTGCATCCTTGACTTACCCTATCTATCTCAAAGTTCAATGATAAATGATATTGGAAATGCATTTGATCATATATAATTGTCATATGGAAAATGAATGTATTGTTTGTTCATTTTGACAAATTTAAAAATAGGTTTTTGAATAAAGAAAATAAATAATAGGTATGCTTGTAAATCCCTGCATATAAATACAATATACTTGTATATATATGGTAATTCATTATATATATGTGGTTTTCACCCACATATATAGGGAGTGGACAGCCAATGTAATAAGGAAATGGAGATAGAAAATTAAGACCACTATCTTTGAATATAGCAAGGAGATATGCATGATCAAAAGGGGGAATTAAAGAGACTATCTTGCAAAAGTGGGAGGGGATCAAGGAAAAAGCTCGACAAAAGGAGAATGACAGATTTTGAGAAGTTGTTGCTAATTCCAATGAAGAAAAAATCACCAGAAAACACACGGGCTAAGGTAATGTAATCCTCATCTAGGGTTTTCTTTTTCATGCTTTTATAAGCATGCACATTCATTGTAATCCAACACAATTCATTCAATTCGATTAAAATTGCAAGTTAATCTCAATATCAGATGCTTGTGTGACACTTGTATAGATTCAATCTTTTCTCTCAAGGTTCCATAACAAATCAATTGCTTTGATCTCTCATTTGTGATAGGAATTTTGGTTGCAGGGAATTTTGGGAATTGTGGGGTTCACTTTGAACTCCAATAGTAGAACCTATGAAATATGCATTTTCAAATCACCCTCTTGGTGAAAGCAGAATTGCAAAAAAATTTAGAGGTGGGATTCATTCATCCTATTGAATATCTCGAATGGGTTTCTAACATTGTGTTAGTTTCAAAGTATGTTAGGGACATCCACATATGCATAAATTTCAATGATCTCAACAAGGCATATCCAAAAGATGATTTATTGTTACCTAATATTGATATCATAGTTGACTTAACAATGAGAATGAGATGCTCTCACTAATGGATAGATTTTTAAGATTTAATAAAATAAGAATAGTTGATGAAGACTAACATAAAACTATTTTCATCTCCCCTTGAAGTATGTTATGTTATCAATTAATGCCCTTTGAACTTAAAAATGATAGTGCAACTTACTAAAGAGCTATGACTATGATCTTCCACAACATGCTTCATGACATAATGGAGGACTATGTCGATGACATTTTAGGGAAGTCCAAAACAAGAAATGAGCACACACAAGTTCTAGAACACATATTTGACCATGTGGAGAACTATTAGTTATGCCTAAATTCAAAGAAAAAGTTACCTTAGACTAAAGCCTCCCAAACTAGACAAAATAACCCACTACATCAACAATATGACCTAACAAATAGAAAGAACATAGTGATAACAGTTTCCCGTGAGAGAGTTATTTCCTCCATGTGAATCCAAATCCTAATCTTGATCTTCTATGTTATTCCTAACAACCCCCAACCTTTCTTTAATAGATTTCCAGCTCACCTACCTTTGTATTGGTGGGTTCCTCCAACAACTAGTTATTTTCCCGTTATCCTTGTTAGTTTGAGCTAACCATGTCTTCTCAAAAGGGATGGGTGGGAGTATATATTTGGATTGGTAAAGGGTGTTTTTGGTGTCACATCCAAAAATATATCGGGACATATTATATCACAATGAGGTATTGAGGTTGATCCAACTAAAGTTAAAGCCATAAATGATATGCCTCCACCAAAAATTATCAGTCAATTACACAATCTCCAAGGAAAACTTTAAGTAATTAGGTATTTTATAGCACAACTCACTAATAAATGTTAGCCATTCTCCTATTTACTTCATAAAGATACACCATTTATATGGGACAATAATTGCCAATAGGCCTTCCAACAACTTAAAAGAGAATCTAACATCACCCCTTATTCTCATGCATCCAAATCTAGATAAACCTCTTTTTCTATATGTTTCAACTACATCATTCACACAAGGGGAATTACTTGCACAACATGATGTTGATGGAAAAGAGAGGGCTATTTACTATATTAGTCATACTTTAGTGGGTTATGAGCTAAACTATACTACCATTATATAACAAGCATGTGTTGCAGTCATCTTTTCCTCTCATAAACTTAGACATTCCATACTCAATCGCAAAACTAAGCTCATATCAAATATTGATCCACTTAAGTACCTTTAGTTAAAAGCTACTCTCACCAGTTGTATGGAAAATGGGTGATGATTCTTAGTGAGTTAGATATTGAATATATAGAAATAAAATTAGTCAAAGGGCAAGTGGTAGCATATCAACTTGCATAAGCACCTTTAATGGATAAACAACCACTTGTCACATAATTCCTAGAGGAAGCTATCTACACCTAGATAGGTAACACCTATTTACACCAACACCCTCCTTAAGTACAACTTAGGGAGTAATATTATGCAAATGACAAAAAGATGGGTCCCACCTACAAGGCCAGGTTAGGTACCTATTATGTGGTCTCACAACATGCCCCAAGACTGTAAGACTTGGGGACCTAAGTAAAAATTAACACCTATGGAAGATGTTGGCTAGTTGAAGAGATCATCGGAAATGAAGAGCAAAGGGAAATCTTTATTAAAATAGTACTTCGTAATGTAGTGTTCCAGGTACTGGATACTGGGAATCGCGAATGTTGAAAAGGCAAAAGGTAATGCAAATGTTGAGCAAATTGTTCCAGTCCGATAGCCGAGGTCTGGTAAGATGGAAATTTCGATAAAACCAAAGTCTAAGAAAATTCATGGGTAAAGCCGAATACCGGGTACCGAGTATCGGGTAATGATGTGAAATGAAGTTTTAAAATCTTAAGGTTATCTAATGAGTCTGATAGTTCGATAACTCGGTATATAAAAGATAACTATGCAAGGATTTGAGATATGCTGAAAAGCGTGTTATTTATGAGAAATTTAAATGATAATCAATCTAATGATGGTTTTATTTACATGATTTTTTGTTTTAAAATGTTTTTTTTAAAAGGGATTTAATGAGTGGAATTTGTGATTACAGGAAATGTAGATTGTGATGCAGAGTTCGGGTATGGACGATTAGGAAAATCAAAGTTGTGGATAGATTCGATAATATTACCAAGTTCAATGATATGCTTCAAAAGCTCATGCTAGAATAGAGTTCGTTGTGAAGATACATCGGATACCGGGAAACCAGGACTCTAGAGTTTAAGCGTATAGCAAAGAAGCGTATACATCTCGGGGGTTACTTACTCCTGGAATGTTCAAACCGAGGATGAACCTGAATGTAGGAATGGTAATCCCACCTGATCATTCTAAATATATGGGAAGTTCCTACATATTGTTTGAGCAGATTTGTTTGGTTCCAAGAAGGAATCCTGAAAATAAAAGGATGAAAAACCCGAAGTGCTTCAACGTGCTGATTGAAGTTGACCTTCATTGACTTCAATTGCAATTCTCTTACCAGTCACTATATTCCACATGCCTTGATGTGATTTGTCCCTTGAATTTCCTCTCATGTATTTGTCTTATCCTATCTGTGTCTTATTTCTATAAAAGGCCAAAGGATACCTTTTTTAAGTTAAGTTCAAAATTTGTGGATGTCAGAAGAGCCAAAACTTCTCTAATTTTTGTTCCTTTTTCCTATTCTATGAATCATTCTGGTCTAAAAACTTGTATGAAAACATAGAATTTAATCAATATCAGAGCCAATTTGATAGCTACCTATCTCATGAATCTTTGTAGCTAGTTTTGTTAATTCAGTCGAACAAGATTGTGTGCTGCATCGTTTAAGGGTGCATGCAAAACCTACTCGATGTCCAAACTAAAACCCCTCTTTAAAAGTTTGCACCATTTTATATGTAGCTATGAAGCAATCTGGTGAAGTATAAAGCAGTTTTCTTTGATTTGATTAACTCTTTAGGGCATGTGTGGAGAATAACTGGGAGAAATTTTAATTTTCAGTACTTTTATGCTTTATTTTATAATAGATGTTTAAATTCTTGAAAATGTTCCAAAAAATAGATGAATGGATGGAAATTTATTGAAAATCTTTCATTTTCTATGAAATTTTTGAAAAGCTAAATCTACTTAAGTGGTAGGAAAATTTGTGGATGTACATGAAATATTATTGCAAATATTTCAATTTCATGATATTATCTTATGATAGAATTAAAACTCGGTATCCAATACATATGATTTCAAGCAACCATATTCCCTTTGAGATTAACAACAATATCACATCATACCCTGAAGTGAACCTAGTTAAGTCAAGACTTAACTACCAGAGACTTGGGATTGAACTGAGCCAACCATTTCCTATTAGAACATATTCCTCCTCTTTTAGGTTGTCTTTGTTCTAGATCATTCAAGAAGGATAGGATCTTCACGGTTTTCCTATGAGGAATTTATCTGCATTGTTGCTACAAGTGACATCATCGTTAACAAGAAGTGGTGCTAGAAGGAGGGCGACTCCAAAAATTGTGTTATTCCCGAGTTTTAAAAGTAGCCTGTAAGGAGAAAGTCTCATGCAAGCTGGTTCTTTAAAATGGAAGTTGAGAAACTTTTAAAAATCTTTAACCAAAGATTATATCCTTCGATTTTATTCACCTTTGGTAGAGTCACCAAGTGTAGAATTTATGATATAACTGATCATGGTGAACCTAATTGTGAATTTTTTTAACTAGGGTAAGTTCGGCCATGTGTAAGGTGATTTTGTTAACTGAAGAAGTTCTAACTACTAGAAGAAAGGGACTATTAATGAGAAAAGAGAATAACCCTAGTGGAATTGAAAATACTAAAAAATTAGTCAATACATCAAAACGGTTCGATAACTGCAATTTTTATAAAGAAAATCCTAATGTTTTGCAAGAAAATAAGCAAGAATGTCGAGATTTAGAGACATCGCATAAAAAACAAGGAAATGGAATTGATGAGTCATCATTCTTTGTATACATGGAAGACGCAAATGAAGAGGAGCGGGAAAATTGAGCAGGAAACACATGTTGTTTGCTCCAAGTTGAAAATTCACAAGCTAAAAAGGGAAATTTTTCTAATTTTATGCAAGATATAGAGTATCAAGTTTTTACTTTTTCTCTCTCTAATAGTAATATAAATTGTGATACTGCTTGGTCTAACAAAGTGCAAAGTGAAGACTGGACCAAAGACAAGAAAATTTTTGGAGGAGAAGAGAGTAAAAAAATGGACATAGTCATTCATGAAAATGAAAAGAGTAGAAGAACAAATCACGAACCATGGCTGAAAGAAGGTAGAGTATGGTCGCATCAGATGAAGTGTGTGCAATTGACCTTTAATAAGGTTATTTTCATACATATGAGCCAAGTCATTAGTAAGTACACCTTTGAATTTATGTTTATTAAACGCAGGAAATTTAAAGGATTCATTGATACAGTAGGACATTTGAAATTTCTTTGAATGAATTTAAGGATAAACCTGTTGTAATTTGTTCTAAAATAACAATGGAAATAGTCATAGAAATTAAAATAAATTGTTTTATTAGGGTTAGTAATTTGTTAGATCGGAAGTTTGGTTAGTTAGGGTTAGTTTTCTTTTTATAGTATTTGTTTTTTTTTTCTTTTTTTGTTTGGCCCTTTGCAATAGAAAATTCTGCTTAACTTATCATACGCATGAGAGTTAGTTCGAACATTTGTAAAATTATGTTGTGAAATGTAAAATGATAAAACCATTCACAGTAAATACACGCTTTAAGATTTATGACAAGGCTATATATGTGTGTGTGTGTATCGCATATATACATCAAATATCAAAATTCTTGCTGTAAAAGAGAAAAAGATCAAAAAAGCAAAAAAAGAGAGGTAGTCGAACTACAAATATGAGTAGCCATTTAGTTGATGTGGGATGCCTCATCCATCAGGGCTAAATACCCTATGTAGGTGAGTTCCCAATGAACTTTAGTCATTAATATGGAGGTCAGTGAGGAAAGGTTGGAGTGGAACCACTTCCTTGTGTTCTAGGAATCAAGGAATATCATCCATGGAAGGGATTCTGATGGTCGGGTGTGCAGTAGAGAGAATAGTATCTAGATTCTCCAATATTTAGGCCACACTATCTGTCTTGCAATAGAGTGAACATCTTCAACAAAAATCCCAATATCCAGAAGTAATGCTACAAAATGAGAAGCCACATCGGAATAGAATCAAAAGTAGCGACTAGATTTTGCATACCTTTCCCCAAGGACTAAGCATAAATTTGGCACAGTAAAACTGGAAGTCCTAATGAAGAAAACCTTTTCAAACCTGTGTGGTGTGATACTACCTAAGAAAAAAATTTGGTGGCAAGAGTAGGTCAAACAAATTGGAGTATCCATGGCCTAGAAGCAAGCAAGAATAAGTAGAGCAAGAAATGCAAAATAACAAGAAATCTAAGAAAAAGTGTGAAGAATTTGAGAAAGAAGTGCAAAATTTATAGAAAGTCGTCAAGAAGTTGTGGTACATAGTTGCCTCAAGTGAAGTCTTGAAAATTGTAAGCAAGGTGGAAACCAAATGAACTTTCAAAGCAGAATGTTAAATCAAATTAATTCCTTACACACAATTAGTGATAATTAGCTTCAAAATTCACCCAAAACGAAGATTGTGAATTAAGCAAATTGAAGATTTTGAAATTAATGGTGGTCATTTCATCGTGTTTTATCAAGCTATATTAATTATGAAGGTGCTTATGTGTGTGAAGCATAAAGGAAAATGAAGTTGGTAAGGCAACCCACGTCATCACCTGGGAAATTTGAAAGAAGTAATATGTTCGCATTGAAGCATGTAAATTTAATGCAAAATAATGTGATAATGCTTAACTATCATCATGACATTCTTGATCCATTAATGTGGTGCAGCGCCAACAAATCGGAAGTACTAACCGAGTATTTAGCAAATGCTATAAAATTTTATCGAAAAAGGGTGGTAACTAATGGTTCTAAATTTAGATTTAAATTTTGTGATTAAATTATTTGCTGCTAAATTTTAATTTATGCATATCTTCTAACATATAGTGAGTTGCAACTAGCTAGGATTTGACATAAATGTGGTAAATTTTAGCCAGAAATACGCACCAACAAGGAATTATTAAATGAGCTTTGGAAAATAGTGAAATGATGAAGGGATTTGCATTGAATGAAAAATCAAAAGGTAACCTTCTCTACCACTGTAATTCCCAACTTAATAGCAGGCTTCATTGCTTGCAAGTTGAAATGAGCTATCAATGAGATATCAAAAGAGAAAAATGAGCTATCAATGAAATATCAGGCTATCCAAATATCTCTACCAGGGCTATAGGCATATGGCTGACAATAGAGCTATGTTTGGGGGAATTACAGAGATAACCTTGTTGAGGCTATGGATGCTTAACTAGTGGCAAGGCTCTATCCCTGGTTGGTTTTGGAGGATTACCATATTATGCAGTTCAATGTCAATGAACTGATTTATTTAACTGAGTTCCAAAAACTAGAATTAATCAGAGCACACACGAATGTTTCTAGAAGAATTTTACTATTTTTATGCCAGAATCTAGGTAAAGGTAAAGAGTTATTATTTTAAAATATGTATAAATTATGATTTACAACTAGTGATTTAATTTCAAGTTTTGGTTTAAATTTGGTTTTATTGGTTGCAAGTTGTTGTGTTGTTTCACAACACGCCCTTGAGACTGTAAGATTTGGGGACCCAAGTAAAAATTAACACCTATGGCAGATGTTGGCTAGTCAAAGAGATCATCAAAAAATGAAGAGCACAAGGAAATCTTCATTAAAAGAGTACTTTGTAATGTAGTGTTTTGGGTACTGGATACCATGAATTGAGAATGTTGGAAAGGAAAAAGGTAATGCAAACATTGAGCAAAGTTTTCTGGTCTGATAGCTAAGGTCCATTAAGATGGAAATTCCAGTAAAACCAAAGTTCAGGAAAATTCATGGGAAAAGTTGAATACCGGGTACCGAGTACCGGGTAATGATGTGAAATGAAGTTTTAAATCTTAAGGTTATCTAATGAGTCTAATAGTCCAGTAACCCGGTATGTAAAAGATAATTATGCAAGGATTTGTGATATGCTAAAAAGCATGTTATTTATGAGAAATTTAAATGATAATCAATCTAATGAAGGTTTTATTTATGAGTTTTTATTTTAAAATGTTTTTAAAAAAGGGATTTAATGAGTGGAATTTATGATTGCAGGAGATGTAGATTGTGATGCAAAGTTTGGGTATAGATGGTCAGGAAAATCAAAGTTGTAGATAGATCCGATAATGTTACCAAGTTCAATGATATGCTTCAAAAGCTCATGCTGGAATAGAGTTTGTTGTGAAGATACACCAAATACCGGGAAACTAGGACTCTGGAGTTTAAGCATGCAACAAAGAAGTGTATACATCTTGGGGGTTACTTACTCTTGGAATGTTCAAACCGAGGATGAACATGAATGTAGGAACGTAAATTCCACCTAATCATTTTGAATATATGGAAGTTCCTACATTTTTTTGAGTAGATTTGTTTGGTTCCAAGAAGGAACCCTAAAAATAAAAGGATGAAAAACCTGAAGTGCTTCAACGTGCTGGTTGAAGTTGACCTTCATTGACTTCGATTGCAATTCTCTTACTAGTCACTATATTCCATGTGCCTTGATGTGATTCGTCCCTTGGATTTCCTCTCATGTATTTGTCTTCTCCTATCTGTGTCTTATTTCTATAAAAGGCCAAAGGATGCCTTTTTTAAGTTAAGTTTAGAATTTTTGGATATTGGAAGAGCCAAAACTTCTCTAAGTTTTGTTCTTTTTTCCTATTTTTTGAATCATTCTGGTCTAAAAACTTGTATGCACGTAGAATTTAATCAATATCAGAGCTAATTTGATAGCTACATATCTCATGAATATTTGTAGCTAGTTTTGTTAGTTTAGTTGAACAAGACTGTGTGTTGCACCATTTAAGGGTGCATGCAGAACCTACTCGATGTCCAAACTTAAACCCCTCTCTTTAAAAGCTCACACCATTTTATGTGGTTGTGAAGCAATCTAGTGAAGTATAATGTGGTTTGCATTGATTTGATTAACTCTTTGGGACATGCGTGGAGAAAAACTGGGAGAAATTTTAATTTTTAGTACTTTTTATGCTTTATTTTAGAATGGATGTTTAAATTCTTGAAAATGTTCCAAAAAATAGATGAATTGATAGAAATTTATTGAAAATCTTTCATTTTTTATGAAATTGTTGAATGTTTAAAGCTAAATCTACATAAGTGATAGCAAAATTTGTGGATGTACATGAAATATTGTTTCAAATATTTTAATTTCATGATATTATCTTATGATAGAATTGTTTACACAGATTTTGGCTCCCAATGGCTTTCTTACACTTCTAGGGTTTTTCACCTAAAAGGAGAAAGATGGGCCAAAATGGGAAATGTATACACTCAAAATAAATGTAAGGATGGATGAATTATGCCTAAATGTAATGTCTAAATGCAATAAACTGATAAATTAAATGACTTATTAATGCAAAACCAAAGAAATGCAAGTTGTTTGAAAACATAGTGATGTATGCAAAACAACCTAAGAATGCAAATAAACAAGACTAGAGAGGTGCACCTAGAAATTGAAATGTGATATAGAGAGGATTTGGAATCCTATATATTTTGTTGTTGAAGCCAACCGAGACACTTACGCCAAGCTAGGTGACTTAGTCTTGTTTCGGGGAGATTCTGTTAGAACAGGTTTCTGCCAAATGGGTACTCAAAAATGCAAAAATCACTTTTCAGGCTTAGAACTAGGACTAATTCACCACATATGGTGACTTAGTCCACCTAAGAATTTTGAGAAATTTGGGGCAGGAATCTGTAGCTTTCTATCTACACTTCCCTTCTTGACAAGTGTCTGGTTCAAATTCTACAAAAAATGGGCTGACAGATGTCTCCAAGCTTCAATTAGGACTTTGTTGACTTGAATGACTTTGATGGATTGTTTGCCACTTTTTAACACCTTCCTCTTTGACATATCTATATACAAGACCTGCAAACACACATGCAAAGAGGGGAAAAAGAGTTAAGGGTTGGAGAATAGGGGTTTCCCTTGGTCAAACCCCAATTTGGTAATCAAACCCTAGAAGATGAAATGAAATAAAGAGAGAATGATGAATGAACATGCAATGATACAACTCACAAAACCCTTGATGTAGAAATTTGAAGATATACAACAAGATGATCCAATAGATGCTTGATAATGCTTAGAATACTTGAGAATGATTAAGTAAATGCACTAAAGAAATTAGAAGATTGTAAGAGATTAGGAGATGAAAAATGAGGGGAAAACCCTTTATTTATACTCGACTTTACAATATTTCCCAAAAATAACACATCATAGGCCGACCTTAAGGTTAAGAGAATAAAACCACCAAAATTTTGAAATAATTTTGATTTTTGTGCCTAGTGGGACTAAGTTGCCCCAGGTGACAACTTAGTCCCACCAAGGCAATTTTACTAGGTGTCGAGAATTAAAGTGCATTTAATGTTGTTTAATGGGAATATTCTCAAAAATACACTTAAGTAGGGTCAAAAAGTGTATTAAGGGGTCATTTAAACATAAGAAAGGGTTTAATTAGTGATGACAAGTCTAGAAAAGCGTGAAAGTTTGTTACAACTCTTTACAACACTTTGAAATAAGACTTGGTAAGTGATAAAAAATGGGTTATTTAAGTGAATTATAATGAAAGGGTCCTAGAAAAGTGTGAAAGTGGGTTACAACACTTCACAACACTTTTACAAGACATCCTATAATTCTTAATGATTCTCAAGGGTCCAAGACCTAATGTGAATGTGTTGGCCACATTACAACATTAAATCTAGGCAAAATCAAGCCAAAAACCACTAGGACCTAAACATGAGTAAAAGTAGAAGGGTTACTTTTTTCGTGTCCACAATTAGCCCCCACTTTAGTGAGAGGATGAACTTGCTTCAAACTCACACTAAAGTACCAAACATGCAATCAAGAGGGGTTTCAATGAACTAATGCTTAGCAAGATGAGACAACAATAATCAAGATGGATGATCAAGCCCCTAGGATGAAGATCCCATGTAAAATTAAACACGACCACAAGAAACACACATGAGAATGATGCAAATGAAGAGGGAGAAAGGAAAAGAGAGAGTCAGATCAAGCTTCAATCGTTTGTCCATCTTGTTGTGGATCAAATCTAGGTTGTTTTTCTAGAAAGAAAAATGAATACTCACTCTGAGGTGACAAAACTCATGGTTGTCCGCCAGGTGAGAAGGCCTAAAAGGTGAGAAACATAAACTCATGGTTGGTATGCAATCACACACATAGGTGGCTATGGGGAAAATTTATGCCTCAGAATGAGCTTCCCACTCAACCATACCAAAGTTATACCTCATGATAACTTTAATAAGGTGCCACAAAGGAAAATGACATTTTGAGCTTCACGAAACAAGCAAAGCTTTGTATTCTTGGAGCTCGTGAACAAACGAGTTGGCACAACAGGCATGCAAGCTATGTTATGTAAGGTGGCCATATAACAAATGCAAAATGCAACATGCAAAAGATGTTCAAAGGAGTCTTGCTTAGTTCATGCGAGGTCTATAACTTAGGGAACATTGTGTCTAATGTCTCCAAGACAGGACCAATCAAAGAATAGAAAATTTGCAACTTAGGGGATGCAGTGTGTTGCATCAATCCACCGAGAGGAATGTAATATGCTAAGATAGATCATGCTCATGAAGGAAATCACACCCAATGTCATCCACAAAGCGATAAAATGCATCGTATGAAGTAACAAGGCTACACTAAGAACTAAGAAAAAGGGAAAATGCAAATGAATAATGCCAATGTATGCCCCCACTTTAAAGGAATTGCTACACACCATATTGTGAGAAATTACGTTAAAGTAGAAAATGAAAAATGTAGACAAGAAAGAAGACATGAGAGCCAAATCAGAAAGCCTTTATGCCAAGTCATACATTTTTTAGTAAGGCTATGTCATGTGAAGGAAAGGAAAAGGAAAAGGAAAAGGAAGGGGTTTCCCCTAAAATGAAAAAACCAAACACGTAAGGGATCTATGGATTCAGGTTCAATATGTTCATTGCTGCAATGTTGTGTAAGGAGCTCAAAATTGTCATCATTCCTCGAATACATAGAACTAGAAGAATGACACAAAGAGAGCAAAAACAAAGAAAAAGAAAGATTTGTTTGGGTCAACATAGAAGAGACACAAAATGTCTCAACGCTTTGCATTGTCCCCAAAAGGAAAACACAAGAAAAATGAAAACAAAAAGGCAAAAGAAAAAGGAAAAGCTTTTGGGTCAACATGAGAGAGACATTTTGGTCTCAATGCCTTGTGTCATCCCCAAAAGGAAAACACAAGAAAAGACAAAAGAAAAGGAAAAGAAAAATAAAAAGGGGCCTTTTATCAACATGAAAGAGACATTATGGTCTCAATGCCTTGTGTCATCCCCAAAAGGAAAACACAAGAAAAAAGGCAAAGAAAAGAAAAAAGGTGAAAGCGATGTACGACATATAGAAGAATGAAGGTACAAATAGAAGAATGTCACAAAGAGAGAGAGAGAGAACATCAAACATCACATCACGGGGGAACACAATACGCACATGCAAAAGAAAAGTAAAAAGAAAATGCCAAAGACTAGTAAGGCAAATGCAAGTCAATCTTCGAGCAAGTCATTCGCCTCCCAATCTCAATCGGTATAAGCGGAAGGTGAATAACGTAGCGAAAGGGATAATGACAAATGCATTACTAGTACAAGGCTAGTAACTTCTTTCCCCCACTAAGTGCAAGACAAGAATGAGCTGAGTAGGTGATGGAAGAGGTCATGTAATAGTGAGAAGATAATGTTCTACAACTATTATATGATGAGAGGTTTGGTAGTGGTTTATAGATTTATTGGATAGCAATTATCGTCATCAAAATGATACTTGCTCAGTATTTCTTTCAATTGGCGACACTCATCACTTCTATGTCCAATAACACAATGATATGAACAATATGGAACATTAGCATCTTTAGGATAGATCACCAACCTATTCATAGGTGGTAATAGTATGAGTCCTTTGTTTAAAAGGATTTGCAATTTCCTTTCACATTCAGGGGGTGGACGGAGAGGAAACTTTAGTTTTTGTAACTTGTAAGGTCTCGTGTGTTTGCTAGATTCACCCTTTCTCAAATAGGAGGAGGAGGGGGGGCCAAAGTGATCCTATCATCCTTGTCATTGTTATCATGTAATGGTTGTTCATGAGGAAGGAGAACATTCATATTAGAGGGGAATCAAAGATTACCGTGCCATCAAGTCTCCAATATTCTAAAGGAGGCTTGCTGTCATAAGGAGGATCTTGATATCCTAACCCTGTTGTCTTTTAATCTTTTGGATTTTTTTCTAACATTTGATGAATGTTATGTTTAGTTGTCATGTCACATCCTTGTTTGCTTAAAATGGTAAAACCTTTTCCATAAGTTTCTTCACAGTTGATTGTAGTACTAGTGACTTTGTTATCATAGAATGGTTGAGGGGTTGCTTGTTTAGAAGAACTAGGTCCACCTGATGGAGGGAAGTTAGGTCCTTTGTTTGTTTCAGGATGTAAGTAACCAAACATATCAGGAGGTGAGACTGTAGGAAGGTCTTGTTGTTTCATGGATGGATAAAAGGATGCATTGGCTTCAAGGTTGTCAAGGAATTCGTTTAAGAACTTATTCATGCTATCATCATCTTCTCCAATGATTTCAACATCATGGGGACATTCATGAGGAGTTGAAGGAGCATGAGGAAGCTAAAGGTCATTAGGATAAGTTCCAAAGGCATAGTTTGACATGTCAACTAAAGATTTTAATGACATCCAAAACTTATTAAAATAGAGAGCCACAGTGAAAATGAATGAAAGCAAACAAAATGCAAGAAATGGAATAAAACAACAAATCTGGAAACTATGACAAAATTTAAGAATAGAAAACAGAGATGCGGAAAATGCTCAGAAAATGCCAGAAATTATAGTGCAAAATGTGTAGGAGGACTAAGTCGCCCAATGTGGTGACTTAGCCCTAGTAGTGATTTTTTTGAGATTTTTCAAAAAAATTAAATGGAATTTTATGTTTTTCAGATGTTTAGATGCAGCTATAGTGTGAAAATGCAAAATTTTTGGATTTTTTAAAGAAACGTAATGCAAAAATGCAAGCTATATGAGCTTTTCACTAATGCAATTTTTAAAACCCTAGGATGTAAATTAAACAATGCAAAACCTTATGCAATGCTGATGCAAGTTATTCCTAGGATGTAAATGCACTTGAAATTAGAAAGAAAATGTTCAAGAGCTAGGTTCACCTAAATGTAAACAAAGATTTTGGCTCCCAATGGCTTTCTTACACTTCTATGGTTTTTCACCTAAAAGAAGAAAGATGGACCAAAATGGGTAATGTATACACTCAAAATCAATGCAAGGATAGATGAAGTATGCCTAAACACAATAAATTGATAAAAAAAAATGAATTATTAATGAAAAACCTAAGAAATGCAAGTTGTTTGAAAACACAGTGATGTATGCAAAATGACCTAAGAATGCAAATTAACAATAACTAAAATAAGCAAGACTAAAGAGGTGCACCTGGAAATTGAAATGTGATGTAGAGAGGCTTTGGAATCCTATAAATTTTTTGTTGAAGTCAACTAGGACACTTACACCATGCTGGGCGACTTAGTCTTGTTTCAGGGAAATTCTGTCGAAACAGGTTTCTGCCAAATGGGTACTCATAAATGTAAAAATCACTTTTCAGGCCTGGCAGTGGGACTAATTTGCCACAGATGGCAACTTAGTCCACCCGGGAATCTTGGGAAATTTGGGGTAGGAATTTGTAGCTTTATGTCTGACTTCCCTTCCTGACAAGTGTCTGGTTCAAATTCTACAAAAAATGGGCTAAAAGAGGTCTCCAAGCTTCAATTAGGGATTTGTTGACTTGAATGACTTTAATGGATTGTTGACCAATTTTTAACACCTTCCTCTTTGATAGATCTGCATACAAGACCTGCAAACACACATGTAAAGAGGGGGAAAAGGGTTAAGGGTTAGAGAATAGGGGTTTTCCTTGGTCAAACCCCAATTTGGTGATCAAACCCTAGAAAATGAAATGAAATAAAGAGAGAATGATGAATGAGCAACATGAAATGCTACAACTCACCAAACCCTTGATGTAGAAATCTGAAGATATGTAACAAGATGCTCAAATGGATGCTTGATAATGCTTATAATACTTGAGAATGATTAAGTAAATGCACTAAAGAAAGTAGAAGATTGTAAGAGATTAGGAGATGAAAAATGAGGGGAAAACCCTTTATTTATACTTGATTTTACATTGTTTTCCGAAAAAAAACATCACAGGCTGACCTTAAGGTTAAGAGAATAAAATCCCGCCATAATTTTGATTTGTGTGCCCAGTGGGACTAAGTCACCCCAGGTGGCGACTTAGTCCCACCAGGGCAATTTTATTGGGTGTTGAGAATTAAAGTGTATTTAATGTTGTTTAACGAGAATATTCTAAAAAATACACTTAAGTAGGGCTGGAAAGTGTATTAAGGGTTCATTTAAACATAAGAAAGGGTTGAATTAGTGATGACAAGTCTTGAAAAGCATGAAAGTTTGTTACAACTCTTTACAACACTGAAATAAGACTTGGTAAGTTATAAAAAAGGGGTTATTTAAGTGAATTATAATGAAAAGGGTCCTAAAAAAGTGTGAAAGTGGGTTACAACACTTCACAATACTTTTACAAGACATCCTAGAATTCTTAATGATTCTCAAGGGTCTAAGACCTAATGTGAATGTGTTGACCACATTACAACATTAAATCTAGGAAAAATCAAGCCAAAAACCACTAGGAGGACCTGAACATGAGAAAAAGTAGAAGGGTTACTTTTTTCGTGTCCAAAAGAATTAAAACTTGGTATCCAATATATATGATTTCCGACAATCGTATTCCCTTTGAGATTAACAACAATATCACATCATACCCTGAAGTGAACCTAGTACAATCAAGACTTGACTACTGGAGACTTGGGATTGAACTGAGCCAACCTTTTCCTATTAGAATGGATTCCTCCTCTTTTAGGTTATCTTTTTTCTAGATCTTTCAAGAAGGATAGGATCTTCGCGGTTTGCCTGTGAGGAATTTATTTGCACTGTTGTTGCGAGTGACATTGTCGTCAACAGTACCCATATAAAAATGCAAATTAAATCTCTCACAAATGAAGAAAGGGAGAAAACCCAATGGGACAAAGCTCCTCCTCAATAGAGAGATGAAAAATAATATGCTCTCAATGAAAAATGAGAGGAAAAAACCCAATTTGAGGAAAAAGACCCCCTCATAAGAAATATGAAGAGATACCATTCAACCCCCCTCAATGAGATAACTTGTAAAGAGACACAAGAAGTTTGAACTGGTGGAGTAACATTGGAACCTTAATCAAAGCAAGCAAAGAAAGATAATTGTGATGCTAGAAATATTGGAATCTCTTCAGAGTAATCTTAAAATCATGATAAAGTAACATCATTCCCTATGCCAAGGAACATTGGAAAATTCAATATAGATCAACCTTGGAATCTAAATGAAGCAACAGGAGATAGAGCATCATTCTATAACTAAAATGTACAAATATCAAAATTGCACCTTCTCACATGGTAGTATGTCTAAGTGATCAACTAGAATGTGAATACACGGAAATCTGAATAAAAAATACCTTGGGATTAACTAGAAAAAGTGTATGGATGAAATGATAAAGCTCCTCAATACCTTTCCAACTTTGTAAGAATCACAAAAAATGGAGATCATGGCAAAATTTTATGAGCTCAAGAGCCAAAAATGAAGATCTGACTTGAATCAATAATAAACACCTCCAAACAACAAAATTTTGGAAAATAATCTACACCATTGTAAAATTGACAAAGCCAACTTTCCGATGATATCTTGTTTGTGAAAAATGACCTCCTCAATTGCAAGTTATGGCATTTTGAAAAAAAAATGCTTAATTCGGGCATGAGGGGATGAAATTGGGCCCCTAGGTGTCCATACAACTGCGACCTTTCTAGTTTGTTTTAAAAAAATTAACCCCACCACCAACAAAGACAATGTTGCATATAGGAGTTTATGGTGAACTCCTCGACACCTTAGGATCACCTACAAGACAATAATAACTTCCACAAGAGATTAATGGCATAAATATCATGTTATGATTATGGATGCAAGATTACTAGATTTGAATATGATAATGTACATATGAGGCCTTTCTTATAAAGGCATGTTGTGAGATAGGATTAGAAAATATCTTGACATGTGTCTTAATCCTATACAATGAGACAACTACCTCAACAAATATTAAATGACATAGGACACAAGCATTAAATTCCAAAAGATAAGATAAGATCTAGTGACAACTAACACTAACTAGAAATATTCCCTCCTAGGACCTGAGTGGACTTAACATGTAAATAGGACCTAGATAGGTGAAACACCTATTTACACCAACAATAATAAAGTAGAAGATGTTATGGAAAAAATTGGATCCTTGTTGGACATGCCTCAAAACAATCAACAATGTGAGTTCCTAGTCAAATAGTTGTTGATACTTGCTTACAATGTTCTTGAAATTGAGCTTGTGTGTGAAATTGTTGGTCCCAATTCTCCATTAAATCATAACATTTACACCTACCTTCATGATAACATTTTTCCACCCAATCTAACTTAATCACAATGCTAATTCTTCATTTGTAAATCATTCCACTTCACCTATATTGGCAACACATTGTATTGAAGGAGCATTCAGGGAACCCTATCGAGGTGCCTTGACATAGAAGAAGCCCAAATTGATTTATGTGAGGTGAATGAGGGTATATGTGGCACACATTCCAGTGGTCCTACCCTTGTCAAGAAGCTATTAAGAATGGGTTATTATTTTTCAACCATGCAGCAGGATGCACACCAGTTTGTAAGAAGATGTTTACCATGTCATCAACACGGTGATTTGATTTATGTAGCATCACAAGAATTACAACCTAGAATAACTTCATGTACCTTTGCATGATGGGGGCTCAAACTTGTTAGAAAAATCCACCCATCCTCACTCAACAACCATAAATTCATCATTAGTGCTACTGAATATTTTGCTAAGTGGGTTGAGGCCATTTTGTTTAGTTATATCATTGGAGAGAAAATTACCAAGTTCATCCTCCAATATATCATATGTCAATATGGCATCCCATATTCCATCATCACTGACATTGGAAAACCCTTTAAGAATCAATACCTTTGTGATCTTTGCTAAAAAGTCCACATTTAAGACCGTTTTGCCACCTTATATTATCTAGAAGGCAATAGTCAAACTAAGGCTACTAGCAAAACAATTTTAAAATTAATTAACAAGACAATCAATAAAGTTGGCCATGATTAGCATTTGCAACTCAACCCCACCATATGGTCCTATCGTAATAGTATCCACATACCCACTAGCACGACTATATTCACTCATCTATGGATTTAAAGTTGTTTTGTCAATACAAGTTGAGCTCCCATCCTTAAGGATATCAAAACATTATCTTATCAATGAGGAGGACTATCAAGTGACCTAGCTTCAAGGGTTATAATTACTGGATGGAAGACATCTCAATGCCCTAAATCATTTGCATGCATACCAAAATCGTATTGAATGAAGCTACAATAAGAAAATTAAGTCTCATCAGTTTGAGATTGGCGATCTCGTACTAAAGGAGAACCAAAGGAACTTACAAGATTGTGAGAAGAAGAAAAAAATTGAGACAAATTTGTTGGGTCCTTTTTTCATTGTTACGTAATTTTGATTTTAGCTCAATTAGGTAGAGTTGGAACAACTTTTGTAACTAAAGATAAAAGGTACACATTGATTTATGCTAAAGTTCCATTTATATGCACATAATTATTATCAAATGAATTACAGTTTATTGTGCAAGTATTTACAAGAGAAAAGATTGCATAAGTTTTGCATAAATGATATCTTGTATTGATAATTACAAATGTATGGTGTCCCACACAAGTCGTGGGAATAACTAATTCAATGCAATACAATATGTAAACTATACATTTGAAGAAAGGAAAAGCATATGAAAGGAATAGGGATCCATCATTGCTTGAATGTTGAACCCAAAAGTTGAACTACTGCATCTTCAGCTCCTCCCGCTTGGTTGCTTTAGAAGTTGCTTTGATGCTCTGAAAGTTACCTACAAGGGATTGAAAAGTTGGTGTTAGAGCTTAGGATACACATTCTCTTCATATACAACATCAACAAACATATAATTTACTCTCACAAGGCATTAAATCAGATATGCAGTCATCACAAATATCAAGGAAAAGTAGAAGATCATCATCAATCTCCATCAATTTCTTACCTTCATTGTTTTATCTAACATGTTTGTTCACTGTGCAGGTATAGGTACATTTTTCATTGTTGGATTACTTTGCACTAATATAACATGTGGAGGAAAATGGGCTCCCACAAGGGTTGAGGCCAACATGTTTCCCTCTTGGTTTTTGAGAGGGATTTGAGGCAATGAGACGGTTTTTACAAGCCCCAACAATCACTTGTCATTTATGACAGTGGCCATGGGATTCACTACATAAAGAATTCAATGCAATCATTGAAGATGACTACCATAGAAACTATTGACAACTCTCCACAAGAGCAATGAAAGGATCATTATACCATAGAAGAGGACTGTCATGAAGTATAAGGCAGTGGTAATTATGAGATGTATCATGTTGGACACATTTTGGACAGAGGGATGACAATTATCACAAATAGTCTAGTGTATCAGTCACCATCCAATAGACAGAGCTAGCAAGTAGGTAAAAGAAGACAAAATGGGTACAATGCATCCATATGTTGAGGATGATAGACAGAGGCTTGCAATGTTATTAAAGGAAAACTGGAGAAGCCATTGGATGTATTTTTCTTCCAGAGAAGAAGCCATCTGAGGGCACTAATGAAAAACAAAGTTTTGAAGAATCAAAGCAAAAGATGCAGATAAACCCATCAAAGCTGGGAATGAATTTAGAGATTTGAGAGGAACCCACGGCCTTCAGGTGTGAGACAAACCTTCATTGTCATACAAGTGAGTTACATGGAGAATGTTCACCACAGGATTGGAGCTAGGGTGTCAAGAGCAAAACCCATGCACAAAATAAGAGTAAACCCTCGACGTTTTTACAAGAATTAAACCATAATAACTTCAAAGTAAAGGTCGTTCCACTGAAGGAAACAAATCATTGACACATTCAATTGAGTGTAGGAAAATACAAGAAAAGATCAAGTGTTTTCATCATTCTCTGTTACAAATAAGCAGAAATATAAGTTTTCCTTCACATAAAATGCAAATAGAAAGCTTACCACGTGACCAGCTTGAATCTTCCTTAGTTTTCACAGTGAAAGTTCCAAAAAAAAACCTTCAATAGCTCAACCATGGTGGCACTCAAAAGAACAGTGAAATGAAATATTGCAAATGAAAGTGGACAATGCTTTGCCCGCAGGTTTTGTGTTTAGGGTTTCAACCCTAAGTCGGTCGACTCTCCCAATGGCATTTTTTGCCTTTATTTTAAATATTTTCAACATGAACTAATGCCTTGCATCAAATGTTGTATGCCTTTTTCTCCCTTTTGCAAAGTTTGCAAAGTCTATTAAGTGTCCCTTTTTGTATATTCAACCAAAGCATGGTCAAGTGAAGTGCTTTTTATTTTGCACCAAATTTGAAATGTAAAGGCATTATTAAGGTGATGAAATTATAAATCACTTTATTAAATGTTGAATATAGTGCAAGATAAGAAGCATGTGTTTTAGGATTAAGTCAAAAGGGAGGGAAGTGGTTTGATATTAATGTGCAAGTGCCAAGCATATAGGGGAGGTTGGAGAAGTTGACAAACAAGTGGAAGGAATATAGGAGTGGTTTGACTTTGTTTTAAAGGCCTTGGAGAGCATCTAGGAGCAATTTTAGGTGCCTTTATGGTAGGAGAGGTCAAGGCTTGACCTTTTCTTCATTCTATAGCCTTTTTGGAGTCTTTTAAGGGGCTTAAAAATAGGTTTTATTGTTGTACACGACCAAGGGAGGTTGAAGTCCCTATCTTTGTGGAACTTCTTGGAAAAGCATAAAGTAACTTCAAACATCATTTTTTAAGTTAGTTCTTTTCATTCTCATGCTACATTGTAACTCATTTTGGGGTTCTTTCAGTAAGAGATAACATTTGTAACTCTTTTACAAACATGTATAACAATATTACACTTTTTCAAATCAATAAAGTTAAGCAAAATTTTCCTTCTCAGATTTTGTTTCATTGTGTGTGTTTGAATGATTGATGCAATTTCATGTCAAGTATCTCATCCTCGTTATTGTGTCTCATTAGTAGCACCTTTATGTAGGAGAAATATGTACGTTTGCAGGTTGTAAGTTGTGTTGGAATGCAAGTAGTTCAATTTGTGAAGAGTGTATGTCTTCCTTCTAGGATTGTGAGTGTTATAATATTTCTATGAAACATTGATGCAAAAGCATATAAGTCTTGATTTGTGCATGTAGAAGCCTTTTGTTGATTAAAACTGTGTGTAAAAGTAGTTGTGCAAGTTTGAAGATAATCATTTGGTGCATCACCTTACAAAGTAGGTTCATTTTCATGTTTCCTTCTTACCATTTTCCCAGTAAATGCATTAGTTTAGTTAGTTTTTAGGTGAACACCATAAGAGCCAACTTACTCTAGAGGTTAGCTGGTGCAAGAGCACCTAAGGAAGACAGGCAATTTCCTAGGTAAAGAAGAAACCTAGAGGGTTAGTTTTGGTTTTGTTTTTCATAATGTCATGTTGACCATTGGGTTGAGTGTTTAGGGATGTTTTTGATTTTTGGAAAAGAAGTTGACAAGAGTTACTTAGTTTTAGAACATCATTTTGTTTAAGTTGTTAAAAATTGCCAAAGTTTGCAAAACACAATGGGTTTTATTAATTGTGCTTTAGGTCTTCTAAAAGGCTCGACCCATGAAGCTCAACTGCTTGGGAAGCCTATTTAAGGCATGACTCAACCCTGAGGTAGGGTTAGAGGGATTTTTGTTAAGTGACATTTTAGTAAATTCAAGGAAACACCGTTTAAAAGACAGTTTTTCTTGTTCTTTGTGTTCACCTTGAGCTTTAATGGAATAAATCTTCTATTTTTCTGGTTGTAGTATGTAGTTTTAACATTGAGCAAGCTTAGTGCATCAATATTTTTGTTTTGTAAATCATTTTTCATCTTTTTCTGTATATAGTTTGTTAACTGTTATTTTCTGGCCTGAATCAGGCAGTTTTGAAATAATGGAGTCCTAGAGCACCTTCCCACCGTACAAATTGTACGGCCTCTTGGGAATAGTGTCTAGGCTCCCTCCTTGTAAATATGGTAGCTTTTAGGGTTTGTGGCAGTGCAGGAGGCGCTAGAAAATCTTTGCCCTAGGCGAGCCAGTGCAGGTCCGGTTGGGGCAGACTTGGAGAAAAAGACTTATAACTTGCAGAGGATGTGAGATCTTGAAGAAATTATTTTTTGCAGAATTTAGGGGGTGGTCTTGGCTAAACATGGTGATTAGGAGGAGGTTTTATCAATGCATTTGATAGGAGAACTTTTCACCAGTCCTAAAATAGTTTTGAGCAGCTTGAAACCCTAGGTTTTTAACCAATTTTGTGTTTGAGTAGAGTACGGCCTATATAGGGCTAGAACCCTAAGAATCTTGGAGGTGTAGGCATAAGAAGCACCAATTATTAACAAAGAACCCTAGTATTTGGTGGGTTTTAAAGGAAATTGCTTTTTATTCCTGTTCAGAGGCCTAATTGGGCTCTTAGGCTAGTAGCCCAAAAGTAGGGTTTGGTGTAATCGATGGTTAAGTGGAATTAGGAGGGTCTTAAAGAGAAAAATATGAGATGTTTAAAGCCTTTTTATCACCCTCACACCCCTGCAAAGTTGTGTTCAACGTTTTGGAGGTTTTAACCTTTAGGATGGATTAAGGGTTAAAGGAAGAATGGAGGAATTGTATCAAAGATAGCTTGGTAGAAGGACAACATATTGATAGGAGAGGAGTTGGTCAGACAAACCAGAGGAACCTAGTCATGAGTAGGGGCCTAAAGGTTAGATTAGTGAAGCCAAGAACCAAGGAGGTCTTATAAGGAGAGACCTAGACAGGAACCAGTGATTGGTTCCTCCAACCCCACTCCCTATCAGATTGGTATCAGAGCAAGTTAAAGATTTGGGAAGCATCTTATATGTCAGAGGTTGAGTCTAGTGATTCTTTCACCATGGTGACCAATGCCGAACTGGCTAAGATGGTTGAAGAGCAAGAAGAAGACAATAAACAATTGAGGGAGAGAATAGCCCAACTTGAGGCAGTAGTGAGGAGTGCACAGTTTGAGGGAAGAATACCAAAGGAAGAAGAGGTTGCAGTGGAAGATAAGACCCCTGCACCTGATCCTGTCTTGAAGGAGGATCCTTTCTTGAAGGCATTAAAATCCTTGAGTGGAAAAACACTTGAAGGCATACCACTATTTAGTGGGAAAATGGAACCAAACCTAGTCATGGACTGGATAGAAGGCATGGGGAATCATTTTGAGTGTGATGGAGTCACTGAAGCACAGAAGGTTAAGGTTGCTAAGTCAAGATTGAGAGGATCAGCCTTGACATGGTGGAAGTTTATTCAGACAGAGAGGGAAAAAGAAGGCAAACAACCCATATCAACTTGGAAAGGAATGGTTGCCAAAGTGAAGGAAGCCTATATGCCAGATGACTATGAGATTCAATTGCACAAGAAGAGGCAAAGTCTAAGGCAGAAAGACCAAGATGTAAACACCTATACTGAAGAGTTTCAAAAGCTTTGCATGAGATCTAATGTAACAGAGGATGAGAGCCTCAAAGTGGCTAGGTATCTTAATGGTTTGAAATGGAACATCCAAGAAGAGATGGCTCTTTTGAGTCCTAAAACATTACATCGATGTTATCAGTTGGCTATCAAGATTGAGGAAAGGAACAAGAGGAAGCAAGATCAGACTTCTAAGGGCAGAGGCAAAGGCAGAGATCAAAGAGGACAGTGTGGTGGCTACCAAGGTAGAGGCAATGACCAAAGAAATCAAGGAGAATCTAAACTCACTGAGCATGGAGGTGAAACATATTCAAGAGGTGGATTTAATAGAGGTAGAGGACCTCAAGGAGGTTCAAACAGAGGAAGAGGAGCAGGCAGAAGCAACTCTTATTTTGCAAACATGAAGTGTTATCATTGTAGTCAAATAGGACATCCAGCTTATAGGTGCCAGGAGAAAGCATCATCATCAAGCAATGAAAAGAGAGTGGCTTATGCACAAGAGGACACCATGAGTCCTAAAGCATCTGAAATCAATCACATAGAATCTGAGGTAGGAGAAAATCTGATGTTTAATAGAGTTCTGATAAGGCAACCAGTCAAGAAGGAACCTAAACAAAGAAGAGCTCTTTTTAGAGTAAGATGCAAGATACTTGGAAAAGTGTGCAAGGTCATTGTAGATTCAGGTTCAACAGACAATATAATCTCAGAGGAGGCAGTAACTAAACTGAAATTAGAGAAGGTACCTCACAATAACCCTTACAAGGTCACATGGCTGAATAAAGGGCAGAGTGTTTTAGTTAATGAGCAAGTAACGGTGGAATTCTCTATTGGAGGGTATAAAGACAAGTTAATTTGTGATGTATTACCCATGGATGCATGCCATCTGCTACTGGGTAGACCATGGCAATATGATAGGAATGTTAAGTATGATGGGAAAGAGAACACCATATCATTCAAGAAGGATGGGAAGACTTTCAAGTTGCAGTCGCTGTTAGAAGAGGATGAAGGACAGTCAAAGGCACCTAACATCATGTTGAGTAGTGGTAAGGAGTTTCTTACCAACCTACACCAAGGGGATGAAGGATATGTGATCATGATGCAATCCAAAGAGGAAGAAAAGGCTGAAAAGACAGTCATACCAGAATCAGTCCAAAAGCTGCTTGAAAGGTATAAGGATATTGTCAGTGATGGTACACTTGCAACCTTACCTCCAAAGAGAGTTATAAGTCATCAAATTGACTTTATACCAGGGGCTTCTTTACCTAACAAAGCAGCATACAAGCTTACACCAGATCAGAACCTAGAGGTAGCTAGGCAAGTGCAAGAATTATTGGATCAAGGATTGATTCAAAAGAGCATCAGCCCTTGTGCAATACCAGTGGTTTTAGCAACTAAGAAAGGAGGTAAGTGGAGACTTTGTACTGATTCTAGGGCAATAAATAGGATTACCATTAGGTATAGGTTTCCTATTCCTAGAATTGAAGACCTGATGGATTGTCTTGGAGGTGCTCAGTTCTTCACAAAGTTGGATCTCAAGAGTGGATACCATCAAATCAGAATTAAGGATGGTGATGAGTGAAAGACAACTTTTAAGACCAATGATGGGTTATATGAGTGGAAAGTGATGCCATTTGGCCTCTCAAATGCCCCTAGCACGTTCACGAGATTAATGAATGAAGTGCTTAAGGATTTTACAGGGATATTTGTGGTAGTATATCTTGATGACATACTGATTTTCAGTAAGACAACAGAAGAACATTTCAAGCATGTGGAGATGGTTCTTAAAAGGTTGCAAGAAGAGAAGTTGGCAATCAATCTTGAGAAGTGTGAGTTCTTCAAGCAAGAACTTGTGTATTTGGGGTTTGTAGTATCCAAAGGAACGTTGAAGATGGATCCAAGCAAGGTGGAAGCCATCCTAAACTGGCCTACACCAACCACAATCAACAAAGGTAAGGAGTTTTCATGGATTGGCCCAATTTTATAGAAAATTTATAAGGAACTTCAGTGGTATATGTGCACCAGTCCTAGATACAATCAAGGGTGGTATGAAAACAAAGTTTAAGTGGACTCCAGAGGCTGATAAAGGGTTTGAAAAACTGAAACAAGAAGTGGCAACTCAACCAATTCTATTATTGCCTAGTTTCGACAAGTTGTTCACAGTTGAGTGTGATGCAAGTGGAGTAGCAGTAGGAGGAGTACTTAGTCAAGAAGGTAGGCCTGTGGCCTTCTTTAGTGAAAAGCTCAATGAAGCCAAACAAAAGTACTCTACCTATGATCTAGAGTTGTATGCTTTAGTGCAGTCCCTTAGGAAGTGGAGGCATTATTTGTTACCCAAAGAGTTTGTGGTCTTTACTGATAACCAGGCACTTAGTTATATCAACACCCAAGATAAGTTAAGTAATAGGCATTTGAAATGGATGGAATACATCCAAGCCTTCACATTCACTATCAAGCACAAGAAGGGACAAATGAACAAGGTTGCAGATGCATTAAGCAGAAGGTTGCTGACAGTGCAAGAGATACAGCTAAAGAGCATTGGATTAGAGAGTTTCAAAGACCTCTATGGTGAAGATGAAGACTTCTCAGAAGCTTATAAGGTATGTTCTGATTTTGAGAATCATTTCCATAGTCAATATTCTGAGTATACATTGCAAAATGGACTGTTATTTAAGGGTAATCAGTTATGTGTTCCAAGAGGGTCAATGAGGGAAAATCTGATTCAAGAAAAGCATAATGGCAGTCTTAGTGGGCATTTTGATAACAATAAGACTCTAGAACTAGTGCAACGGTTCTATTACTGGCCTAAGTTAGCAAGAGATGTTAGAAGGTATGTGGAACAGTGTGTTGTATGCATGAAAGCTAAGGGAGGAGCTAGCAATGCTGGTTTGTATCAACCCCTGCCCATTCCTAACAGACCATGGGAGTGTGTGAGCATGGATTTTGTGGTAGGTCTTCCTAAGACCAAGACTAGTTTTGACAGTGTTTATGTTGTGGTAGACAGATTTAGTAAGATGAGTCATTTTATTCCCTGCAAAACTACTCATGATGCTAGCTACATAGCTCACCTTTTCTTCAAGGAGATTGTAAGGATCCATGGCTTACCTCTAAGCATTGTTTCAGACAGGGATGTGAAGTTCATGAGTCACTTTTGGAAGACTCTATGGAGTAGATTGGGTACAAATCTATCATTTGGATCAGCTTACCATCCTCAGATCGATGGTTAAATAGAGGTGGTTAACAGAGTGTTGGGTAATATTTTAAGGTGTCTAACCAAGGAATATGGACAGACCTAGGATATAGTGATTTCTCAAGTTGAGTATGCTTACAATGATAGTGTGAATAGAACAACAGGGAAGAGTCCTTTTGAGGTTGTGTGTGGGATGCACCCAAGAGGTATTTGTGAACTCAGAGACCTTGGCTCTATGGAGAATAGGAGTGGACATGCAGAGGACTTCACTCAGACCATGAAAGAGATTCATGAGCAGGTCAAGAAGGCAGTCACAACAACAACCCACAAGTTGAAGGAGAAAGCAGATATGACAAGGAAAGATGTGCAGTTTCAAGTAGGGGACTATGTTATGGTCCACCTTAACAAGTCAAGGTTTCAGAAGGGAATGTCAACCAAGTTGCAGATGAAAAGAGTAGGTCCCTACAAGATATTGGCCAAGTATGGCAAGAATGCCTACAAGGTGGAGTTACCTACTGATCTAGGAATCTCACTAGTGTTCAATGTTGCTGATTTGATCAAGTATAAAGGGAAAAACAAGGATCTGGATCAGTACAGTAAGGAGATCTTCAAGGACATCAACAACATGTCCATACCAACTCCAGACAAGCTACCAGTAGAGAAGATCTTGGAGTCAAGAGTGAAGAAGACTACAAGGCACAAGGTGTACATGGAGCATCTTGTCAAATGGAAGGGTAAGCATGAATCAAAAGCTACCTGGGTAGAAGAAGCAAACTTTAAGAAGTAAGGTATTGATATTTTTCTGATCCCTCCTTCCATTCCTTAGTTGTTTGTGCTGAGAGGGGGAGAATGGTGCAGGAGCACCTAAGGAAGATGGGCAGTTTCCTAGGTAAAGAAGAAACCTAGAGGGTTAGTTTTGGTTTTGTTTTTCATAAGGTCATGTTGACCATGGGGTTGAGTGTTTAGGGATTTTTTTGATTTGTGGGAAAGAAGTTGACAAGAGTTACTTAGTTTTAGAACATCATTTTGTTTAAGTTGTTAAAAATTGCCAAAGTTTGCAAAACACAGTGGGTTTTATGAATTGTGCTTTAGGTCTTCTAAAAGGCTCGACCCATGAAGCTCAACTACTTGGGAAGCCTATTTAAGGCATGACTCAACCCTGAGGTAGGGTTAGAGGGATTTTTGTTAAGTGACATTTTAGTAAATTCAAGGAAACATCGTTTAAAAGATAGTTTTTCCTGTTCTTTGTGTTCACCTTGAGCTTTAATGGAATAAATCTTCTATTTTTCTGGTTTTAGTATGTAGTTTTAACATTGAGCAAGCTTAGTGCATCAATATTTTTGTTTTGTAAATCATTTTTCATCTTTTTCTGTATATAGTTTGTTAACTGTTATTTTCTGGCCTGAATCAGGCAGTTTTGAAATAATGGAGTCCTAGAGCACCTTCCCACCGTACAAATTGTATGGCCTCTTTGGAATAGTGTCTAGGCTCCCTCCTTGTAAATATGGTAGCTTTTAGGGTTTGTGGCAGTGCAGGAGGCGCTAGAAAAGCTTTTCCCTAGGCGAGCCAGTGCAGGTCCGGTTGGGGCAGACTTGGAGAAAAAGACTTATAACTTGCAGAGGACATGAGATCTTGAAGAAATTATTTTTGTAGAATTTAGGGGGTGGTCTTGGCTAATCATGGTGATTAGGAGGAGGTTTTATCAGTGCATTTGATAGGAGAACTTTTCACCAGTCCTAAAACAGTTTTGAGTAGCTTGAAACCCTAGGTTTTTAACCAATTTTGTGTTTGAGTAGAGTACGGCTTGTACAGGGCTATAACCCTAAGAATCTTGGAGGTGTAGGCATAATAAGCACCAATTATTAACAAAGAACCCTAGTCTTTGGTGGGTTTTAAAGGAAATTGATTTTTATTCCTGTTCAGAGGCCTAATTGGGCTCTTAGGCTAGTAGCCCAAAAGTAGGGTTTGGTGTAAGCGATGGTTAAGTGGAGTTAGGAGGGTCTTAAAGAGAAAAATATGAGATGTTTAAAGCCTTTGTATCACCCTCACACCCTTGCAAAGTTGTGTTCAATGTTTTGGAGGTTTTAACCTTTAGGGAGGATTAAGGGTTAAAGGAAGAATGGAGGAATTGTATCAAAGATAGCTTGGTAGAAGGACATCATATTGATAGGAGAGGAGTTGGTCAGACAAACCAGGGGCACCTAGTCATGAGTAGGGGACTAAAGGTTAGATTGGTGAAGCCAAGCACCAATGAGGTCTTATAAGGAGAGACCTAGACAGGAACCAGTGATTGGTTCCTCCAACCCCACTCCCTATCATTAACTTCCATTATATAAGCCCATAATCAGGGAGGCTTTCCAATGTTTCACCAATAGGCTGAGTTTACTCAGCAAGGATGCACTATTAGGAGACAACAGTCATCACAACTAAGTATGGATTGAGAGCATACCAAATCTCCACACTAGAAGTTCAACCACTTGAGGATCCCATGAACATCGTGCACCTCAAGAAATTTTATGCCTAATCAAAATATCCCAATTAAAAAAATCCAAAAAAAGATAAATATAAAAAAATTAATAAAAATAGTAAAGAGAAATAATTCGTTCAATGGTGAAAACCACTTAAGTGGTGCCTTGGGCAAGTACTATGGTGAAAATCCAATTACAAGCGGCATGTGCAGTAGTCTTTTCCACCATCTATTAAATATCATCCTCCACTTTCTACCATATTGCACACCTCCATGTACTATAATAAAAATGATATCCATCCATCCATAATATACCTATCAAGGCTTGTTCTTATCACTAGTTAGTGTTGATACCCACTTCAAATCCATAGCCACTATCCCATTCCAACCCTTGTTGGACGTTAGAGGCTATACCTAAATTTTGTTTGAGATTAGGTTGTGTATATAATTAGTTTGTGATGCATTGTTCTTTATAAATAAAAAAGTTTCATACATCCATCTCTATCATTCCCACACTCACAACCTCCACATCATAATAAAACTTCATTCCCCATTCCACCTTGCTTCCACTCATAATAAATTTTGAGCTTTCCAAACTTGGACTTAAACTAAAACAAATTTTACATGCAAACACTTACAAGTTATAATGAAATCACACATAAGACTAGTCAATGAACATTAAAAAAATGTTGTGTCCCCTTGCCTACCATTAATATCTACTCAACCATCAATTCCCATAGGGATTCATCCTTCATGTGTTAGGTATAATCTTAAAAATCACTTGTCATACTTTTGGCAAGAGATATATTGGATACATGACATGTTTGTTTGTGAGTCTTTTTGTTTTGATTTATCTTTTGAACCATGACCACACCTACTCAAGGCCACTAGATCTCCTCACATCTTGGTGTGTTTTGACGAGTGTATAATGAGGCATAGTCTTTATATTTTGTATGTTGTATTTGTGATTGTCTTTTGCACGACTCACCAAGGTTGGTTCTCACCTTGTGTGTGTAGGAATTTCTTTGATATGATTGGTTATTCTTTGCATAGACCCAACAAGCTCATGCCAAGGACTTGTGCATACAAGGGTTCCCTCATATTTTAAATTGCATTCGTCACCTAACCCACCAAGGTTGAATATTGCTTTGAGTGTATTAGGACAACCTTTTGTTTATGAGTTAATTCCATGCAAATATTACCTTATCACCATAGTCTTTATACTATTTGGTGCATAATATTCTTTTCTATATCAAATGTAGTAGTGCTCTCCACATACTAGCATAACTAATTTTTCCATTCATTTGATCCTATACTTAACCCATTTATATCAAATTGATAAACAACACAAACACTCCATCCTCTATACCACAACCAATCCATCTTAAGGATTCAATTTATTTCCCCTTTCCCTTCCCCATCCATGTCTCCCTCTTATCCCTCATCATCACCTACCTCATGCCTGTCATCATTAATATCCACATCCTCCCTCTCCATATCCTATATAGGCACTCATCTATACTGCACAGGCACCCATCTATGGTGCATAGGCCCTCATTTATGTTGCATAGGCACCCATTCATAGGCACTCATTTATGCTGTGTAGGTGCCCATCTATGTTGCATAGGTGCACATCTCTGTTGCATAGGAGCTCATCTATGCTTTATAGGCACTCATTTATGTTGCATAGGTGCCCATCTGTGTTGCATAGGTGCTCACTTATGCTTCATAGGCACCCATTTATGTTGCATATCCTATCATTGGATCCCATTCACTCCTCTTCTCCAATCCTATCATATGCTATCCACTTATCTTTTATTCTCTAATTTTATCCAATCCATTCATCATTATTTATTCTATCCAATCCATTCATCATCTATCTATTCTTCCAATCTGTCCATCTCCATCTAATCCATCTAATGCAATCAACCTTAATCCATGCAATCCAACTTGCAATCTTACACATCACCCTAAAGCATCCATCATTGGATCCCATTCACTCCTCTTCTCCAATCCTATCATATCCTATCCACTTATCTTCTATTCTCTATTTTTATCCAATCCATTCATCATCTATCTATTCTTCCAATCTGTCCATCTCCATCTAATCCATCTAATGCAATCGACCTTAATCCATGCAATCCAACTTGCAATCTTGCACATCACCCTAAAGCATCCATCATTGGATCCCATTCACTCCTCTTCTCCAATCCTATCATATCCTATCCACTTATCTTCTATTCTCTATTTTTATCCAATCCATTCATCATTATTTATTCTATCCAATCCATTCATCATCTATCTATTCTTCCAATCTTTCCATCTCCACCTAATCCATCTAATGCAATCAACCTTAATCCATGCAATCCAACTTGCAATCTTGCACATCACCCTAAAGCATCCATCGGTTTTGATCCAAATCAATTGATAATCAATTGATCCACTTTTATCAAATTATCATCACAAGGTTGCATCCTTCCAAATCCTAGTGTTGTTCTTATTGTTAATAATATAATCCTTGGTCCATACACATTGTTCTTATCATTAAATTCTCTATCCTTATCATCGTCAATCAATCAATTAGTTTTTAGCTTGACTAGAGCCTTAATCCTGGTTTAGTTTTGCAACATGATTCTCGTCCATCTTTCCTCTCCTTCCATCCATCATCTTCCTCTATCCTCTCATTCTTCATCCTCTAATCCTCTCATCCATTTCGAGAGCACACCCATGTTCTTCAAACTTGCATGGCCTCTCGAGGGGGCATATTACTACCTCCACGTCATCTTTCCTCATCCTCGTAAGTGATTGGAGTATCATGCCATTAGTTCTTATCCCTTCCTATATACTATATTTTAGTCTTCTTTGATACAACACCACTTCTTATAAATGTGATGCCATATCAAAGAGGGGCAAAATATAGACACCCCAAATCTAATCTAAGATAATTAAATGATTTATTATTTAATTAATTACACCTTTTTCCTCTAAAAATTAATTAAATATTTATTTAATTAATTTTCCCTTTCTTCTAAAAGGTTGATTAATTGAATTTATTTAACCTTATCCCCCACAATTTAATTCCTCTAAACCTATTAATTAATTAATCCCAGATCAATTAATTAACTAACCATCCCTTAAAACCTTATTAACATTTTCTTCTAATTTTATATTCTTCCACCTCCCAAACTTACTATCATCTACCACGTGTCCTTCCCCTTCACATGTGCAAGTCTCCACATTCACCCAATAGTCTCCACCTCACTTTCCATAAATCCACTAAGGACAAATGTCACCTTTTAGTTTGAATTTGAATGGGTCCACCTCCCTCTTTTCTAATTTTAAATTTCCACCTCCCTCCAAATAGGCAAAAGTCATATATTGCATCTTTTGGGGATCCTATCACAATATCCCACAATCTTATCCAATCTCCATTATTTAGCCTCCATCTCTAATAAACCCCCATTGGACACTAGTCCATTCCCTCTTGCTAGAGAGAACCTCTTCAATCCAAGCCTTTGATATTTTGGCAAGATCTAAGCCATCCTTCTCTTTTACCCCAAGTCTATGAATTGAAGCCCTCATCTTGAATTTTCATCAAGTCTTTTGCTAATAAGTTCATGTTGCTTTTTTTCCTCCATAACTTCCATTACAACAAGATTATGCTAAAGTTGTCTTAGAGCAATCCACATTTTATCTTAATCATTTGAGCATATCAATAGGTTTTTGGTGCATCTTATTCTACCTTAATCAAGGAGAATGCAAGTGATTTGAGGTAAAAGGTTATGTTTTATACATTTTTATTTGTTATTATACTTGAATATTTTTTGTACTTCAACAATATACACAAAGCTTGCAAGTAGAACATCAACCATGAATTAGTTTGCAAAAGTGATTGTGGAAATATCACTGACTCGAGGGTTTATGCCAAATCTAAGATGCTATCATAGAGAGGACATGGTATTGCTAATGTAATTGGTAGGATGAAAGAGATGATGATGACTACGAAGATCTAAAATGGATGCTTTTGAAGAAGGCCAAAGAAGAAATCCTAACCCTAGGAATAATGAAAGCAATGAAGAACAAGAAGTTAGCCTTGTTGAGCAAAGAAAAAATAAAGAATAAGGTAGGGAAGAAAGGACATTGAAGGCTATATTAAGTATTGGTAAGAAATTATAGTAGATATTTCAAATTATGTTGCTAGTCTAAACCTCGAAGAAGTGATAGATTGTACAACTGATTTAAAATAACACTTTGAGCATGGAGATATCGAGGACCCGAATAGAGTAAAAATTGCTAAAACTAAATAGAAAAGTCTTGTTACCATTTGTAGGAAATAAGTTTAGCTAGAAAGAAAAAGGAAAGGTAAGCCTAGTATTGGGAGAGAAGACATGGTGGTGAACAAATTAAAATCTAAGCTCATTCTTACAAATATCAATTGGAGCTGCTAAATGTATTGCATAATCTAAAGCAAAGGGATATGATTGTGAAAGAGTATACTAAAGAATGCTATAGATTGAAAATCCATTTTAGGCACCATAATTAAAGAGGAAAGAAAATAGAAGATAGCTTGGCATGACATTCTATTCCAATATCTTTCAAATTCTATAATTATTCATTTGTAATCAAACAACTAAGGCCTAGCATATTGGAAGCCTATTGTGACAAAGTGTAATCATGTTGTGACTATGAATAAATGACTTACTATTGTCTCGTGTTTCATTTAGTTTGGTTGTGTCTTTATTCAATTGATTACATAGCTAGATATTCCTTTTTTGAATCCTTCAACCATGACTGCTTTAAGTACTTTGATATGTGTTCTACGCAACATTCTTATTGGAAGATTTACATTGCACTTCCTTTTTAATATAAATATTTACTTGATATTTTACTCAAGAGCAATTTTATTTTTAAATAACATTGCTAATATTATGTTTATTGTTAAATATTCATATTAATATTTTGATGTATAAATGATTATCGAATTGAAAATAAAAAGTAAAATTTTATGTTAACAAAGAAACTGGTTTTAATAAAAAATTTCTAATGAAAAATCATATGAAATATATGCAATCTGCCACAAACATATAAAACAAGAGATTTCAACCCTTCCAACATTTAACTCATCGAGGAGGTTTGAGATGATTTAATTTTAACGGGCTTTATATTCTCCTGATTGAAAAATGAAAAAATGGCGGTAAGCGGCGAGAGGAGTTCTGTGAACTAGTATTTCTCACAAATTTGTTAGCCTCCTTTGGACTGTAACTTTTTCAAAAAATCCTGGGTTTTGCCTGCCAATTCTTTTGCAAGGTAGTGTAATACGTTTTTGTTCCTTTCTATTCCTCCTCCATCAGTTGTTATTAAGGTTTGTATTTTACAATCTTTAATGATTTTACAGGGGAAGTGCAGGTTTTCAATTACTCAGAAATCTGATATTGCTCCGAGGGTTTTAAGGTAAGCTCCCGCATTCTGTTTATTTTTTTAGTTGCTATATCTTAACCGAGGTTATGGGCTGCCTAAGTTTGGGCTGTATTCTTCAGTTATAAACCTGGTTTCAGAGTAATGTACCTATCTTTTGTATGTTTTAAAAAAATTGTTTGGTTTCTTTAATCGGGTGGCTCTCTGATTAGTTTCCACGATTTTGGGGTACCTTTTCCATTAATTTCACTCAAAACTTGCATCCAAACTCGTCTGTTGGAGTGTGCCGCACACAGCATTTTGGATGCTGTAATGTACCCAATTTCAATACCGTGGCATGTCTCCTCTCCTGCGCTCTGAACTTAGATCTCCACTTTGAGAGCCCGTTTTCTTTTATTACTTATGTTCATTCTATTTGAGGTACTGTCAATATGCGACACCACATGCAGGTTGGGGTTATAGATACCTTATTGCCTGGTTGCAAGAAATGTGACTGGAGGTTTGTGATTCATATTTCTTGTACCGAAATGGTTTTGAGCTGCCAAGCGGCCATTTTTAGTTGATTATTTTATATAATATGAGATTTTCACAGTCCACGATAACAATTAAGAGAGTTTCTGGTAAAAATTGTGCGTTTTATGTTATTGTAATAAAATGAATATAAATATTTCGGTTCACACTCTATTATCTATTGTCAGAGTAAACAATAGATAAAGTGAGGATTACAAGACCAGACATTATATAATATGTGATGCCAAGGGTGTGCAGAAATCTGGAAATAAAATAAAATAAAGTAAATATAAAGAAACGTTGAGGGAAGTTTTATATATTGTTGAAATTTGCCAGGTTTTTTTGCAGTATTTGTTAGTTGAGGGTTGACTCATCATTTGGGTCGTTGAGGCATTGCTAAGTCTGACTTTATATGATGTACTAATGTTTGAAACATTAGCAATGACCATGATTGATGAATCTCTTAAATGTTCTTCTTTAACTTATTATAATATTACTATTTATGTGTAATAATGTGTCTTGAGCCAAAATTGCCTGAACCCTATTTCCTTCCATGTTGTTATCTTGTTTTCCAATTTCTTGTTTCTGGCAACTGTGTTTTTTGCGGTTAGGAGATTTTGGACATGGGTTAAGCTGTTTTGAATGCCTACCATTTTGCCACAAACGAAACAACAGTGGCTTTGTATGTTGACAACAGGTACTGGTCTGGACAGACATGGATGCCATGGAGGTGGACTCAGATTCTTATCCTCTCCAGAGAAAACAAGCTGATTACACATGCCAGGTTTGTTATCGTTCATTATATCATTTTCTGTTTCGTTTGATCTTTGAGAGTGTTCTGCATAAATTTTTGTCTTATTGATTTTCAGGATGAAAGATACTTATTACACATGCAGAAGTACAAGGGGCAACAGTACAGCCACCTGTACTATTCTCGTCTTCACAAGTTCAGGGAGTTTCTAAATGGTCTTGTTAAGAAACAGTGGCCCAGTATACCAGGTATGATTTATTGATTGCCCAACTCTCAATTTTTTCTGTAGCAATATTTCACTATATACTGATGTAAAATTGATTATCAATTTCTTACCACCGACCAAAAAGAAAAAAATAAGTTTATTACCAGCAAAATTTACTGGTTCCCCACTGTACTTTTGGGACTCCAGGATTATGGACTTATCATGTTGAATGATAGCCAGTTTAGAAACCTGATGCAAGGATTTTAAGATGATGAGGCATGTCACAAAAGATTGTTTTGTGGTTATAGACAGTGTTACCAGGCTCAGACTTGGAAAAGACTTGGCAGGCTGATTATTGAATTGGATTTGCATTACCAAAAAAATCAGCACAGAACAATGCTAAATACTAAATACGTAGTTGATTCCCAGAAATGATATCTAGAAAGTTTTTATAAGGACCAGTGTTAGAGACCTAGACTTGGCACAGACTTGGCAGGCCTTATTTGCCACTGCTTGGACTAGGCTCAGACTCGTACTCTGATGAACCGTCAAGTACCTGCAAAATCCTGCAATCCTTGTTCTACTCGACAAAATGTAGAAATACTAAGGTAAACCTGAATTACAATCCATCAGGAAATATTGAATTTTTTTTAACAATCTTTGTTGACTCGGTACCTTACTCTTTGAAAAGTTGAAGTCACTTGAGAAGAAAGTGCATTTTTCATGTCCAGATGCTCCAGTCTGTGGGAAAACATCTGATTCACTCGTGGCTCACAAACAGTCTGGCCAAAAAGCATTTGAACAAATCAAAATGGAGATGTAATAGCATTTCTGCACCAAGGCTAATGTGCTGTATGTATTCTGTGTTTCTTGAGAATGCTACCCATGGCCACAATTCAGGAAGTATTCCTTTCAATCGTGTCATGTGAACATCCAAAATGAGATTTAGAACTCTAGATGATTTCTTTCTGTATTCATGCAGAAAAGGGGATTTGTGTTCCTAAGAAAAGCCAATTCTTCAAGAGGCAACAATGCATGCTAGTGGAGTAGGTTTCTTTATTCTCCTATTCCTGCAGCAGGTTTGGTCAAATTTAAATTGAAATCAATGTCTTACCTTGGCTGTATGAAATAGGGTCCCTATATTTATGTCTGCACTTGTTTGGGAGACAAAATGAAACAGGGCACCAAGCTACTTTGGAGATAAATTATATAGAAATGATTATGACAAGGGAAGGACCTCCCAGCAATACTGTTGCACGTGAGTTTATAAGAAATGAAAATGTTTCACGTTTCACAATTAGAGAGCCACCAAATCTTGTAACAATAATGTACAATGGTACATAATCCTAGGAGTAGTAGGATAATATTTTATATATCCTAGCTGCACTAGAAGCTGAATATTCATCTAGAAGATGAATTGAATAATCATTTTTATATTGTTAAATATGTACATTTTGAGTGAATGAATGAAGCTTTTATTGAGTATTTTTCTTGGTTGTCCAAGTCCTGTTCATTTGTCAATCTTTTCTTGTATTACATTCTTGAGCTTGACATTAGTATTAGAGCAGGATGAAGAGCTTTAGCTGAGGGAGGAAGATGAAAGAGATAGTTACAAATGATTGTGAAAGTAGATCATGGATTGCTGCTTGCATACATGAATGTGCACAATTGGCAACTTTGTCTACAACAAATGAATTCTCGCTTACAAATATAAGTCTCTTGTATTTTTATTTGAAAATAGAGTTGGTATACATTATTGTCATGACCAGTACATTCATTTTATTATTTGTCAAATTGTTGAGCTATGTATGTATTTGAAGGGGTTTTCTTAAGTATAGTACTAGATGTATATTGTTATGTTGTTGCTTCTCCTCTTTTTCCACAGGCATAATTCATTTAATACTATAATTGGTTCAAGAGTTGTCATCAGGCTTTTGAAATTCGTGTAAAATCAATGAATAGAGCACAAAGAATGGTAGGGGTGCTTAGAACGATATTTGTTGGTAGAGACCTTTGTTGTTTGTTTTACAAATTGTAAGGTCCAAAGTTTGAATTAGTCTGTATATATTTAGTTTTAACAAGCATCTCTATGTTGAATATCCTTTAGATGGTTCATATTCTAGGTAATGGCTCAATACTATTCCTTCACTTTACAAATCCTTCCAACATTGGCCTATGAAACTTCAAATTAAAAAATTCACAATTTTTTTATAGCATTTCATAGTAGTTGGTTTTGCTAGAAGATTAGAGTGATAGGGGCAATAAGGGCTCCTTATGTGCAAAAAATACTTTGGGCAATGGTGGAACTTTTCTGCCTTGACTGCTCATCATATTAACCAGAAGTAATGCAGTTAGAGTGAGAACCATGAGCCCAATATGCCTTTGCCATCTTGCTTAATCAATTACAGGATATGTATATGTTTGTTTATGCTCTGAGTAGCATTTATTTATACATAGTAACATTAAGCTGATGATATGGGCTGAAAATAGATATGTTGATTTTGATAAGGGTAGGCTTGTAAATAGAATTGGACTGTTTAAAATGAAGGAAGAGTTAAGATTAAGATTGCATTAATAGAGCATCTCGAAAATGTAGCAACACCAACATAGCCACCTTTGTGGGACCATCTGTCATACATTATGGTTCACAAAGACCTCTACTATTACTTGGATTCTTCCACCATTGCTCTTGTGGCTTTTCACATGGTCAATGTTTCATTTCTTCCTGAACCTTGTCTCCTTTGCTACTTATCGAAGTAATACGTTCTATTCCTTTAAGCTTTGGGATTTGGGAGTATTTTTTATAAGCATTTAGGATGGGAAGTTATCATTGGGTATTTTAAATTTGAAGTCATTTTATATAGACATGGGAGTGATTTTCATAGTAAAGTTGAAATAGTTGGGGTATTTTAAAAATTGTCATTTAACCCATTCTAGAATATTGTGGGAGGGAAGAATTTTTTTAAGCTTGTCAAATACATAAATGATAAAACAATAAGTTGTTTATGGTGAAATTAAAAAATTCAAAAGTAAAAATATTTTTTTGCAAAACCTAAAACAATCTCGACGTTTGGTATTTGAGGTACACACTAAGAAAATTGTAGAGTTGCACTCAATTTCCTCAAAGGATAATTATGCTCATAGTCTCTTTGGTGGTGGGCAAAGTAGTGATATTTTGTACCTATGATTTCCCATTGGGATATTGATAATGAGCACATTGAGATTGCTAGATATGCAACTTAGTATAGATTATTTGAGGCCATGGAAATTGCCTCTTGTTGATCATACTTTTGCACTTGAGTAGTAAGTTGAAAACCCGAAAGAGTGGCTTACAAATTCTTCCCCTTAAGTTGAAGACTCGAACAAGCAACTTAATGGATACATGTGATGAAAACCTGAGAGGGTGTCATTGAGTTGTGCAATTCACAAGTTCGTATATGTTCTCTTTCTAGGGGAGCCTTTGTAGTAGCTCTTCACCCTCTTCTTACAAGGGGGAACATCAAAATTTAGATTTTGAGTTCTTTGAGCAAGGTACTTGAAGAAACATCAAGATTTCAAGTTCTTCAAGCATGGTACTTGGAGACTTCTCAAATTATTCATTGAGGATTTGTCATTCCAATATATTGTAGTGGTGTCATAGCAAGTAATGTTCAACTTAGCACTTGAACACCTAATATTGCACACTTCATCTTGGTTTTGTCTGATTATACATGGAGAAAAATCTTCATTTACCTTCATTTTTGGCAAAGATTTTCTCACCAGAGGAGCAATTTATGTGTCGATATTGTAGACAACAAATGTTTCACATTTTCAACTTGATAGAAAGTTAGGTCATTCAATGCAGGCTTCAACACACTTTGTGGTTACTCATGGGTGAAATTAGCCTGGGTTATCTAGTCTTCAGGTCACACGATGTAGTTGGCACACTTTTGGACTACTCATGGCCACCACCATTTTGGGTTCTCTAGTTAAGATAGAAGTTGAACAACTTTTTAATGCAAATTTCATCACTCAAAAGAAAATAGTAGTGAAAAATTTCATAGCAAATGAGTGTGGTATTCTCTCAAAATGGGATATAGTATCATCAAAAGTTGACTCAACTTAAGAAAACAAACTCATGTCTAAATACCAAGTCCATATCTTAGTTCTCGAGAAATTGCAAAAAGGGACCATTTAGGCAAAACCTTTTGCAAAACATTGGAGCTTTGTATCAAGAATAATAAGTACCATAAACAAGTTGCCCAATGTGTAACACAAATAGTTATTCTACCACTACCCCTACGAATTAAGGGGGGATGTAACAATAGTGTACATGATCCTAGAAGTAGTAGGATAATATTTTATATTATATATATCCTAATTGTATTAGAAGTTGAACAATCATCTAGAAGATGAACTAAATAGTCATTTTCATATTGTTAAATATGTACATTTTGACTGAATGAATGAAGCTTTCATTGAATATTTTTCTTGGTTGTCCAAGTTGCGTTCATTTGTCAATCTTTTCTTGTATTACATTCTTTGGTTGACAAATCTTATATGACTATGTCTAATTTTTTTTCTTTTAACTTGGAAGGAAATTGTTATGTTTCCCAGTTTTGTACCATTGTCTCTTTTCTGTCGCATCTTAATAGGTGATATCTATTTTTTGTAATGCTTGAAAGCTATGTGACTCATAGTAGGTTGTAAGGTTTCTCCATTTACCTGTGTTTGCAACTTCATCATAGGAAGTAAAGCTTATTTGGAACATCATTTGGCAGATAAATTCATTTTGGAAAATCAAAATTCCTTATGGCCTCTCCTCCACAACATTTGTTTGCCATCATTTCACAATCGCTCAGGGCTGATATGTCAGACAATAATATTCTTGTGCACTATGTAGGAATCCTTTGATTTCGATGCTATCAAAAGTAAGAGCTTGGGATCCTTTTATGCATGATTTTCAGGTGAAAGTGCATGTGCAGCCTATAGGTTTCTTCAATTTGATTGAAGGATCGGGTATTTTCAAATCTTCTACTCAAATGTTCTCATATATTACATCAGCATCTTATGTACTTGTTGTGACCTAATTCACACATCACCCCATTGCAAATGGGGACCCTCCTTGGTTTGCCCGTTTGGTTTTTCCTTGAGCTTCATTTTCATGGTTCTTTTTGCTTTGGGGTTTTCGAGATAGAGTTTTTTAATCATCATCCGGAGCTAAGTTGAGATTTTGAGCCAGAATCAGTGCCTAAACACCTCAGACGGACTCAAAGGGCCCAAGGGACGAAGATCACTTGTGCTTTCATCCAATTCTGACATTTCCTACTTTTTGGGGATTGACCCTCCGGACCCTCCTATTTTTTAGGGACTTCATTTTTGGCATTTTTGGCCCATGTTGGACTTCCTATTTTTGGAAAAGTTTCTATTTTTGGCAGGCTTCCTATCTTTAGAAAGTGCTCGGATTTCAAAAAATCAGTCAGAAGTTCCAAAAAACCAATGGAAAATCACAGAAAATCAATTGAAAATCTGGAAAAATTCATAGAAAAGTCTGAAAAATTATGAAATCTGAATAAGTATGAAGGCTAGTCTGAAATTAGACGTGGCAAGAAGGCTGGAAAGTTCTCCCAGCATGAAGAATGGAGTGAAAGAAGTCCGCCAGCCAAAGAAGGGATGATGGAAAAGTGAATGGAAAGTCCTCTTGGAAGTCCACCCAGCCTTGATAGCAATTGGAAAGAGCTCTGGAAAGTCTGCCATAGGGTGGAAAATGAATTGGAAAAGATGAAGGGAAGTCCGCTTAGCTTGAAAGGGTAGGTGGAAGTCCCACTAGAAAGTCCAACCTCACAAGAGAAGACATTTGGAAGGGACACAAGGAAGTCCGCCTAGAGTCATTGGAAGAGGTCCTTCAAAGTCCGCCTTGCTTTAGAAAAACTATTGGAAAGTCCTCACTCAAGTCCGCCCACCTCAAAGAGCTTGGCAAGTGGTTTAGAAAGTCCGCCAACTTTAGAACAAATGGAAAGTTCATGAGAAAGTCCGCCCATGCCAAGAGATATATGGAGAAACATCAAGAAAGTCTGCCCAGCTTGAATAGGTAATTGGAAAAGCAAATGAAAGTCCTCTCATAAGTCCGCCAGCCTTGAAGGAAGATGAGAAAACTCTCTAAGAAGTCTGCCTAGAGAGAGAAAGGTGAAAGTAACAAGAAAGAAAGTCTACCATAGAAAATACTTCATGAAGTTCGCCATGAGTAGAGAGAGAGTATGGCAAATCAATGAGAAGTCCAATTTCAAGAGATAGAAATGGAGAGTTCAACATAAAATATGCCCATGCCAAGATGAAAATGGCAAAGAAAGTATGAAATTCGCCTTGAAATGAAGGATTCGACACAAAATTCACCTTGACATCAAGAGAGTATTAAAAATTCGACATAAAGTCAGACTTTAGGAGAGAAAATAAAAATCTTCATCCAACATTGAAATTGATGAATAATTTTTGCCATGGCTAAATTGGAAAAGTTAAAGTAAAGAGAAAATCAAACAATTAGCCATAAGGTGAATTAAATATTTTTTAAATTCGGAGAAAATTAAAAGTTTGGAAAATAAAATTGAAAATTCATGAAAATCTTTTATTATTTTCCAAAGTTTATCCTGAAGAGTCCGAACTCAAGAAAAGAGAAATAAATTTGGAAACTTACTTTGCTGAAGAGGAGAACTCAAAAGAAGAAAAATGAAATTGCTAAAAGAAATGAATTTCTCAACCTTAAAAGAAGATTCAACAAGTCATTTTCACCATATCTTTCAGCAAATTTAATTTTTCTTGAGAAGCAATTTGGAAGAAAAGTAGTTTTTAGAAGAGAAGTCATTTTCGGGAGAGAATTTGGAATTGAAGAGTGAAATTTCTGAACGACTGGCTTGATTTTCGGAAGTAAAGTTAGAATTCTTCACAGCTGAATTGCCATCAAAAGAGTAAAATTTTCAAGAATTCAAAATGGAGATTAATGGACTTCATTATTACTTCTGATTTTATGCACTCTTGCAAAATTTATTCAGTCCTTTTATTTTTCAGCTTACTTTTTGTGAAATCTGATTTTGACAAGCTGGAAATTAATATTTTCAGGAGAGAGGAAATCCGAATTAAATTATTTAAATTAATATATTTTCTTTCCTGCAGGTGGATGACTACACAAGGCGAATCTTCAAAGAAGAAACAAATGAAGTTTGCAAGTAAAGGAGCGCAATTGGAATCCAAAGTCAATTCAAAATGGAAGAATATCAAAGATACTAACATGGGACATGTAGATTTTGAAGAATTCAGAAAAAGAATGATGGGACTAAATGGACTCATGCCTACAGCCATAGCTCGCCGGATGGTACGAAATGGAATTGTCCAGGTAGTTGGATTTCCTCCAACTGTTGAGTGCCTTGAATTGATGGTGGAATGTGCAAGACATTATAATCCAAAGGAAAGGCAAATTGTTGCTCCTGATGGAAGAGTCTTAGCACACCTGGGAGAGCGCGCCATTCAGGAAGCATTTGGCATTCCCAGCCACCACAAGACTTCATATAAAACCAAGGAAGACACAAGTAGAATTTTTGAAGAAAGAAGTGAGCAATGCATAACTAATTTTAACAAGTCATGGTTGCTGAAACCAAGGTCAATTAAGAAGATGCCAAAGACTTTGCGCCAGATAGACTTTAAGGAGGATTATGGTGATATAATTTTGCTACTGAATAGAATAATGGGCAGCCCCCAAGGTGCATTATTTCAAACGTGGATGTATTTCTTCATAGATGAAATTGTTTCTAGAGTTAGAATGTTCAATTGGGCAAGAATGATTAGCAATAGCATCCATGAATAGCTAGTCAATTTGGAGAGCACCAAGTCCTTCCACATGAGCTCATATATTGTTTACATGTTGGCAAGAGCTTATAGAAATGCTAGATTGATATGCCGAGGTCTAGTAGGTAACAGAGAAAACGAACTCAAAGTATATAACTGCTACCCTCAACTGCAGCTGTCAGAAAAAGGCACATTTAAGAAGAGCTCACGATGCATTTCTCATGTATATAACAAGAATACTGCAAGGAGGAGCACATTAGAGATTATTTCGTGAATCCAAAAGCCTCATCAGCAGATATGGATCCTGGTATATCCAGTTTCCTAGATTCACATACATCCGGATCTAGGGTTTTACGGGACGTCCTTTCAGACTTCTAGTTTTTCCCACTAACAAAATGGTATTGCTAGAGGTTCTCAGACAATTGGAAACATATCAGAACTTCCAAAGAGCAAAGGGTAAGGCAGCAGTCACATTCCCACTTTTCATTGGCACTATGGAAGAATCGTGCTCATTAGCACAAGCAGCACAAAGTGCTAGACTGGAAATAGAAAGGTATCCCTTCAATTCATATCGGTCTCGGGATAATTTCGATCCTCATCACCATATAGAATCCGTAGAGGGAAAGAAATATAAGCACAAAGTCGAGCTAGAAGATTATTGGCCAAATGTTGCTGATGAGTTTGAAGTCAGAAAGAGAATGTGGTCTCGACTACCAGTTAGCTTGATAAGGACAACCGAGCTCTTCAAGATACCAGATCAAATTGAAGATGATGGTGAGTTCACTCAGCCAGGGTTTGATGAAAGTAGACCCTTGCTTCCTATAAGATGGTCTGAGCCAGAGCTTGCAGATTTGGACACCTTCATGAGGCCTGTTGTTCAATACTCTCAGTGGTGGGTAGATCAACAAGTTCAGGATTTGCGGCGGAATAATATAGAGTTGACATATGATTTGATGGGCAAGGCAGAGTCTTATTCCTCGAACGCTAGAGCGTCCCAAGGAAGTGAGCTAGTTGAAAACGTTAGTTCAAGGAAAAGGAAGTCCAAGGACAAGGCTGTGGTTGAAGAGCCTATTCAGAAGAAGCAGAAGGCTAAGCCACCCCACTCAGCTACATCTGCAAATATTAATGACATAATGGATATTGATGAATCTTTGGGAGATATAAGAATTCCTTCTCCCCTTCTCATCCAACTAGAAGAAGATCAACTGCCATCTCCTACGGACACTGAGATTCTCCAATCAAATGATGAAGTTAATATTGTGGATGGCGAATTCCAAGAGGGAATGATTTCCGCCCTCAAGGGAATTTAGAGTGCTCCTTGTGTACAGGAAATTCAAGAAGAAGAAGAATTTGTAGAGCAGCCTACCATTCCGGATTGGTTGAAGGAAAGTTTAAAAACAATTGAACAAGTAGACATGCCAGAAGAAGATGACATGGCCGATTTCTTGGCTAGACTAGACACAGCCCCTGTGAAGAAACCAACCAAGATACTTTCCACCATTCAAAGAGATGAGGCGGGCCAGCGTACAGTACAGATCGCTGTGCCAACAGTTGACAAGACAAGGGAGGAAATTACTCCTCAAGATTATGCAATTACCACTGTCAATTTGGGCCCAGCAACAAAGAGGCAAGAGGTGGAGGATCTAGATAATTCATTTGCTACAATCAAGGTAAGGCTGGAAAAAGAAGTAGCAAAAAGAAAGGATTGCGAGAAGGAAGTGGAGCGTTTGAAGAAATACATTTAGCACCTGACTAAACCTCTTGGTTAGGCCAACTCAGTAGGACTTCCACTAATGAATACTTCGCAGGAGACTTTTGAGGAAGAAATCACTTCAGCTAGAGAGAGCAAAGAATGGATAAATGACAGAAGTGATGAAGCGGCAGTATTTGTAGAAAGATTAATGTTGGCATATGATCAATCATCTTTCCTACTTTCAAGAATTTCGAGTTTGGTAGAAACATGGGAGAATGCCCATGGTATTCAAGACAGAATCATTCCATGCCTCAGGGTATTGAAAGGAGTTCCGAAATAGGAATTGATTGAAAGGAAAGTTATTGCAGCAGGTGCGGCATATGACTTTAATGGTTGGTACCTAGCACTAATCACGAGGAATGATGTCTTGGAGAAAGTGAAGGCAGATTCTATTCGAATTGAAGAGCAAGCAAAGGAAATTCAAAACAAGGTCCTACAGATAGCTGTTGATGCATTAGAGAGGGATGTTGTCAGAGAGAATCATCTGCAGCAGGAAAATTTGAAGAATAAAATCCAAGAGAAGTTCCTTGTCACCATTGGACCTGTCCTCAAACAAAATTTGACTAAGGCAGCCAATTTCTTGTCTGTATGGCATGCCTTTTAGAAGCAGGAATCAGAATGGGAAATCGCCTTTGCGGAGTGTGCAAACGATCTGGAACTGTTAGAATACAAGGTTAGCGTGCTGCCACTTGTCACAATCGAGGAGGTTAGCACCATAGTCTCCAGATTCATTCGATACAATGCTTCCCAACAGGATAAGGATGCACACTCAAAGGACTAGCTCTTCACGACACTTCACTGGCAGTTCACTAATTGTATTCTGGGAAACCCTAATTAGGGTTTTATCTTTTAATCTCTGCCGTTGATTTTGATGTAATCTTGGCCATTCATTGTACTTTGAAAACTCAATATAAACCCCCCATCCCATTCTCTCATTAAGATTAGATCATTAGATATTAGATCATAGAGGAGGTTAGAGAGCTAGAATAAGAGAGATTAGAGATTAGAATAATTGGGAGAGAGCTCTATGAAATTGTTGCTAATGGCTACTTATGATAATAAAGCTCAAGCTGCATGATTTGCTTTGAATTCCTTTGTTATCAAGTGGTTGCATGGTTGCATAATCTCTTTCCACATAGATTCAATAGAAGTAGTTGAATGAATGATAGATTGATCATAAAGATTTGGTGAAACTATTTGTTCATGCTTTCTTTGGATGAATGATTTTCATTCAATGCGAAAAGCTAATTTGAACTCATGATGTGAACGCCTTAATGTGTATTTGGAATGATATTGTTCAAAATATAATCTTAAGCACAGACCTTTGAAGATTGCACTTGCTTTGCGTAGTTGACGTGTTACCTTTTTTTTGCATGGCGAAACAAAGTCTTGTTATTAGTTTCACTTAGTCTTTATTGTCTCTTGATTTCATAGAAGTAGTGTAGAACTCCTTTAACCCTATCCTTTTCCTTTTTTTTATGATTGTCAAAGCAAAAAATCCAAAAAAAAAAAAGAGTGTTGACCTTAGAGTAGTTTGTCAAGTATAAGTCCCCTTGTGATAACCAACAATTCACAACGTCCATTGAGCTGATTCCATTGTCAAGATTTGGCCACCCTAAACATTGGAATTGCCGTATGATCTTTTTGCAATCTTAGTGTATAAGGCAGTTTTTCAAGAGAGAATAAAGCGTCTTTGGACACCTTATTCTAAAACGTGCTGTGTGGGTCACAAAACACGCATCAACAGTACCAAAGATCGTTAAAAACATTGGTAAAATTTTTCCCATATTGTTTGGGAGTCCCTTCAAGCGAGAAGGTTAGATGTATTCAATTGTGGTTGCATGTGTTGTGGTGTCTCCCCCCAATGAAAGACATTGAATTGGAAGTAAGGGATCTAGTGCTTCTTGCTCTTATGAAAGGCTCCAAATGAGCATGGGACCTTCTAGTTCTAGGTGGTCAAATTTGGATATGTTCATACTTTTGCATGATCATCAGGTGAAATTCAAATATTAATTGGAGACCTTTGGTTGTAGATGAGATTAATGAGCTACAAACATGTTTTAGAAGCATGGAATCATGCATGCTACTTAGCTTGGTTTTCAAGGCGGTTGGATGGGCTATTTTAAATTTCAAGGTTTTAACTTTTAAGTTAATTTCACAATCTTTCCCTCTAATGTCTAGTTCAGCTATGTGGAAGCTAATATCATGTTGCTTGGCATACTAGTCCCTTTTTTTGCTTTAAATTATGGCTTAGATGATCATGCCAATTTGTAGGACAATTAAGGGAGAGGGTCTATAGTTGAAGATCCATAGGGTGATGCGCTATGGGCATTTTGTAGGAGCATGGAATCATGGAACTGTGGAGGTTATCATTAGCGTTATACTAATGTAGAACTCATATTTGATTTCATTGTTTGTAATTGGTTGTAGTCTACTTCAGCATATTATGTACTTAGTGCAATATGTTCTAAATTTGATCCTTCAAATCAGCAATGCCATCTTTCATCACCGACGTAGAGTTAGTTAGTTTGTGGTAGCAATGAATAAGCTTTGACAATTGCCACAATTGTATGAAAACCCAACCAGACCACAATAGGAGTTACATCCAATATAGTTTGTTGAAGGAAAGGCTTGCTTTCATACCAAGTGCATGGATGCTTGTTGATAAGAATAGAAGGTGTGCAATTGTGGTCTAGTCATCAATCTAATGTGGTAAACATGTCAATGAGCTTTTGTCCATCTTAAAGCATGTACTCCAATGGATATTTTAAAATGTGGATTCCATATGCAATTAAAATGATGGTTTTTAAAAGATCAAAATGATAAATAGTTAATTATGTTTGGAATTTATCCTAGCAACTTAACTCCTCAGAGATTATCAAAGAACCATGTATATTAGGGATGCATGTGGACATAATCCTTAGGTTTTTCTAGTCATCCTTGTAGTTGTCATGTTTTGGGGATGTGTCATAAACATCCTAGAAACAATATTGGGGACATCGAAGATGTCCCTCAAACATCCTAGGGATGGCTAGTCGTCACCAAATGACAAACTCAAAAAAGAAGCAGCAAAACTAAAAGGAGTAGGGGGGTCCACAAGGCCTCCACACCCTTTCGAAACCCCAAAACGTAAAGACTGCAGACCCACGCAAAAACATGAAAAAACTGTCATAACACATTTTCATTTTGTAGTTTTGTCAAACTTGTGAGCAGCGAGAAAGAATGGAGAGGAGAAGAGGATGGTGGTATTCCAATAGTAAGAATTAGAGAGCAGTAGCAGCGTTAATGTAAACTCGTTCATTTGTTTTTTTCATTTTTTAAAAATTCTCTCTTTCAAAGTTTCGAAGTTCAAAACCTTAAGAGTTAAGGCAGTTTTTTTTTTTAAAACAACATGAGCAGCAGTGAGGGGCATGGTAGCAAAGATGTTGTCATTGAAGAAACAAACCAAATAGGAGTTGGAGGTTTTTTAGGGTGTGCGAGTGTTGTAGTTGACTTGGGATAGTCACATAACCCATTTGAATGTCCTTTCACTCTCCTAAAAACTTATGCAAAGGGCCCATTCAATGCCTTTGAACCCTTTTTGCAATTTATGACAACTTTTGACAAATAAAAAATGAAAAATTAAAGGGGGAGTAAACATTGGTTGTGCCATGTGTGCAATAAGATTTTAAAGGGAGCTACATTATAGTTTTTAGTCATCTTTTGTGAATGCTTGGAAATGGGGTGAGGATTTGTGAAAAGATAACCATATCTAAGAAGGTCAAGGTTTCTAGGTTGTTTATAGAGGGCAAAGGAAGATCTAAGGGTATGCTAGTAGAATCTATAGAATTTGCTATGCCATCTATGGTTGCCAATTTTGAGGGTTCTACAAGAGGAAAGAGAAAGACTATTAAGAGACGAGGGACAATTGCAGGGATGTTGAACATGCAATGATGAGAAGAGGTAGATGATTCCATTGCCTAGTTAAATGACATCCCATTTCATGTGGCAAGTTCTCCTTACTTAAAGAGCATGCTAAAAAAGATAAACAACATGGGTTCCTCATATGCCCCTTGGAAAACATAGACTATGCACCATCCTCATTGATAGATAGTATTTGAAGGTTAGTTCATTGGAGGACATTTCATTGGAGGACATGGGGCAAAATTGGCTAAGGACAGATTGCTTGATTATCATGGATTGGTGGATCAATATTAGACATTGACAACTCATCAATAACATAGTTACTTGTGTTGTTGGCTTTTATTTCTGAGAGCCATTGTTTGTTTAGGGAAGAGCAAGGATGTGGACTTCAAATTTTAGATTTTGATAGAGTCCACAAAGGACGTTGAGGCCTCAAATGTAATACATGTGTTCATTGATTTAGCATGTGTTTGTAAGTTAGTTGTCATGATGGTGGAGGGTGCTTACAAGCAATTGTTTTGAACCCAATGTGTTTGTGCATTGAAAAACATAGGGAGTATAGATTGGATAAAGAGAATTGCAGTAGAAGATAGAGATATATAGATGTTCATTGCAACCATTGCACCTCACTTACTCTCTTTAGGACTTTTTTGAGGAAGAAATTCCTCAAATTTGTGGAGACTAGACATACCAATTACTTTCTTTTGCTAGAGAGGATGATTGAGATGCAAGAGCCTCAATAGTTAATGATAGTTAATATAGAGCATGGTAGATGAGTAGAGGCAAACATAGATGAAGGAAAGAGTGTGAAGTAGAATATCTTTGATCACGATTGGTATCTATTGCGGTAACAAAATTTGTTATTAATATTTGTAACTTGTATATTATTTTTATTTTAAATTTGAAAATTTGAAAATTTTAGCATTCTATCTTTGTCATTTGAGTCCTTTTTTTTTGAAATTCTTGTTTGTAATGCATTTGCTCCTTCATCTCACTCATTGTGCTTGTGATTAAATATGCTAATACAAACTTTCTTAGTCTTGGAAGGATTTGTGAGACATTTGATTGCATGCGTGGCTAGTTGAAACTAGCAATTCATAGGACCTTGATTTGGGATTACATGAGGAGCATGTTAGACCCATTGTGATGTGGGGGCAGAACACTATGAAAACTTTGCTTCATATGGTAGTCCATGCTCTAAATTGAGAATTGTTCTTCAAATTCCTCAAATCTGTGGAGACTAGACATACCAATTACTTTCTTTTGCTAATGTAGAGCCTCTATAGTTAATGATAGTTAATATAGAGCGTGGTAGATGAGTAGAGGCAAACATAGATGAAGGAAAGAGTGTGAAGTAGAATATCTTTGATCATGATTGGTGATCTATTGCGGTAAGAAAATTTTGTTATTAATATTTGTAACTTGTATATTATTTTTATTTTAATTTGAAAATTTGAAAATTTTATCATTCAATCTTTGTCATTTGAGTCCTTTTTTTTTGAAATTCTTGTTTGTAATGCATTTGCTCCTTCATCTCACTCATTGTGCTTGTGGTTAAATATGCTAATACAAACTTTCTTAGTCTTGGAAGGATTTGTGAGACATTTGATTGCATGCTTGGCTAGATGAAACTAGCAATTCATAGGACCTTGATTTGGGATTATATGAGGAGCATAGTAGACCCATTGTGAAGTGGGGGTGGCACACTATGAACACTTTGTGTCATATGGTAGTATATGCTCTAAATTGAGAATTGTATGCACAAAGAGTTGGGAGAATGCCTCTTGAAGATGAGGTGAAAGAAAGCTTCATGAAGGCCCTTTAAAGATGTATGACATTGAGGAGAGAAATTTGTCTTGACAATAGTGGATTGCTTTTGTCAAATTTTCGGGGTCCAACATTCAACAAACCAGAGGCCAAGATAGATAGGGCTACATTAGTTCAAATTGACCCAATTGGATGGTGGACATGGCATGGGAAAATGATGCAATTGAGTTGAGGATGCTTGACATTTACCTCCTTTCATAGGTTGTTAGTTCCTTTGTTGTTGACAAGAATTAGTTCACATACAATTTCATTCAATCAATCAAGAGGAATAGGCTTACCTCATGATGAGTGGAGAAGTTGGTGGCCGTGCATAGTGCCTTGTGAGGTTAGGATTGATTGAATTTTGAGAATCATTAGATTCCAACATGTTGACATGTTGGGATGTTGATCCCAAAGGTGCCACACAAATTTGATGAGAAGGCATATAAGCAATTGGTTGGGGTTCCGTAGGATGAGTCAATCCGTCATGCTAGGATTAAATTAGATTCAAACTCCAATTTTGGTGTAGGTGAAGATGAGGTGTGGCAATAGTAGATTTAGTTACTATAATGTTTTTTCAGATTTTCTACATTTTGTTATTTTGTAGTTGTAGTCTTGTGGCCTTTTGTTGTATATTTACATTGACAATGAAAACTCAAATGAAAAACAATGAAGTTATGTTAATTTGTATGGCGACTCTCATTTGAGTTCTCAATTCAGCTCTAATGTTGTGTAATATGGTTATAGAATGAATATGGTGAATGCCTTGTCATATGAATAATTGGGTTGTTAGACTCTACTTGTACATAGGCATGTTGCAGTTAATGAAATGCAAGGCGCTATGTACAACTATAAGCTTCTCCACCCTCCTAGAGGTAAGTTTGTTTCTCTTAATAGAGTGGAAGAAGCTATAAGGAAATTGGTTCTCTCAACATTACAAGAATTAGAAATGTGGGACATTAGATGAATCACTAGCGCAGTTGCCAAATAATTAGCTTCATGTATAGTCCACCACAGGATTGGATCTTCTTGTGCTATAGTCTTCCTATCCACCTTGGCCTCTTTTGGATATCCCCTAAGAGTTGAAAATTTTGGCCACTTAGTATGAATGATGGTGGCCTTTGTAGAATCATATATATTCTGAATAGTCTTCATGAATCTTGTCTTCACCTTAGCACCTTGTATGGGGATAACACTGCTAGGCCATTGCATGTACCACTTGGGGTTCAATGCATAGGTAGCCATGTGCAAGGGAGCGTTGAGCTTCTCCCATTTGTGGTGAACGATTGGCTAAATGTGTTCATTATAGAATTGCAATGTGGGGTTCTCTTGTACAATGGTCTTCATTTGGCCAAGCATATTGTAAATGCATGCATGCACTTACCTAAGGCTAGGTGCATTAGCATCCCCACTTTAAAGATTGGAGTAATAATGGTAGCAATGAATCTCGCATCAACTCCAAAAAATGTTACTCTTAACCCCCTCCTTCACCCTCATTCCTTGCATTAATTTTGAATTGTGCCATCAATTCCAATATGTTGTCTTGATCATTATTTGCAATGCCTCTTGCAACTCAAGCATATTTTCCAAGAGAATGAAATATGATGCATATCTAGTCTCTATAGGTTTAAAAGCCTCCTTGGAGAAGGATTTGAAGAGTGCATGTGAAGTGTAGTGGTAGTAGATAAACATCTTCACATATTTATTATCATTAACCACCTCTTTGACCCACCTAATTTTTCCCATGTCCTTGAGTGCATTTTTTGTTGCATGCACACAAGGAGTCCACCAAATATGCTTGTAGGCTTCAATCAATTTCTTTGCAACTTTGCACACATATGCTGCATTTGTTACTACTTGCACCACATTCTTTGACTTGACCTCTTCAAAGGCATATTTAAGGATTTTAAGGATTTGGAATTGAAAATCAGCATCCTTGTGATGCCCTGAACAATCAATAGCTGTAAGGAAGTAAGGGCCCTTTGTATATGTGACCATGATGTTGATGAGTGGATGATGCTTGATGTCCATCCACCCATCCATGATTATGTTGCATCTGCTATTGACCTAAGTAGGCTTCATTTTCTCCATTGGAATATTAATCTTCAAATAGTTCTTATACAATATTGTTGAAATTTTGTCTCCCTTGGTGGCACATATTAGTTTAATATCTTTCTATTTGTGTTATTAATGGTCATCCAAGAGTTTCTAACTTCATCTCTTGTTAACGATTGTTTTTTTTAGAAACATAGTCTTTGTATTACTATTTAAGGAGCGTTTGTCTCTTCTGTATAATGAACAACATCGATTCTTTGAACATGGTATCAAAGCCGTAGGGTTCAATGAATTGACTTTTTTAATTTTTCTAAAGAATCTGATAATTGCGCGTCTTTAAAAATGACCTCAGAAATAATCTGTGCGTTTTTTCCGTCTCAAGTCACACGATATTCTCTTTATCGAAGTTCTTTGTCTGGCTGGCATAATTTTTCTCCTTGCACACGTTTTTAAGAGTCTCCCTCACACGTCTGTCTTGCATGGAGATAGTCGTCTCACCTTCAACAAAAAACGCGGGATAATTCGTGGGTTTATTCCCTTTCTGGTGCGCATTTTCTTTTTCGTCTATGAAAAACGTGATCTCTTGTCTGCAAATCGCGTCGTTTTTCTAAAGAAAACGCGAGTTCTGTTTTTAAAGAAAAATCCTGTGATTTCTTGGGTTCTGAAAATCACGTTTGTCTAGTTTTCTGTTGGCATGCGACCTCTTAAAATCGCATCTAGGGTTTTCTCTGGATGATCTCCATTCTGATCAATCTCTCAAAAGATCGTGGGGGTTTCTTTTGGTTGCGTGGAGTGCCTCGTTTTTCTGGTCGCGTGAGGCGTTGCTTTTGTGCCGTGGTTCTTCAGTTTTGTTGATCGATGTTTTGACGGGTTTTAATATTTTTCTCCCTAAAAGAAAATTCTGACGGGTTTTACTATTTTTTTTCCCTGAAAAAATTCTAAAGGGTTTTAATATTTTTCTCCCTTAAAAAATTGTGTTTGGGTTTTTAAATTTTTTCCCTTAGAAAAAAAAATCAATTTATTTGGGTTTTAATAATTTTGTCCTCAAAAATTATTTGGTGGTTTTAATATTTTTTAAAAAATCAAGGGAGGGTTTTTAATAATTTTTTCTCTTTTTTTTAAAATTTTGTTGGGTTTTACGGTTTTTCCTCAAAAAAAGGAAGTTTTGTACTCTAATTAGTGTCTTGGATTTCATGTCTAGATTTGATCGATTTTTCACCTCAAAAATGGTGTTTGGTTTTTTACTGTTTTTTTGTTTGAAAAAACGATGATTTGTAATCTTCAGATTTTTGGGTTTGGCGATTTTTTTTCCTCAAAAATCGCACTTTACTGTAGTCTGTTTTTAGTCGCACTTGGAGTTGTGCGACCATCTGCACCAGTGGATTTTTTTAGTCTGTTTTTGGGCATCTTGCTCATTTGCATCAGTTTGGAGGGTTTACCGATTTTTTCCTTAAAATCATGGCCGCTGTTCTCGGTGGTTCTCTGGTTGCAGGGATGGATAGTTCTATTTTCCAACATCAAGTTGGACTATTGGTGTTGTTATTTCCAGAAGTTCTACAGTTTCTGGGAGGGTTGGTGGCAGGCTCATCTCAAGTGGCAAAGTCAGTGGCAGGCTCTTGTCTTTTGTTGTAGAAGCGTTTTAAGAAGAAGGGGGCATCCTTCTCTGTTATTTCTCTGGGTAGTTAGAATGATGACCATTAAGGGAGGGTATTAGTTTAATATGTTTCTATTTGTGTTATCAATGGTCATCCAACAATTTCTAACTTCGTCTCTTGTTAACGATTGTTTTTTTTAGAAACATTGTCTTTGTATTTCTATTTAAGGAGCCTTTGTCTCCTCTGTATAATGAACCTAAGTTACCGGTTCGCCCAGTATGAAGCTTGGGTTCAGTTTGGTTCGGTTCAAATCTGGAAAACGGGTTCGGTTCGATGCAAATATGCCCTGGGTTCGGATTTCTCATTATGGGTCCGACCAGGGTTCGAAACTCTGACTGTGGGTCTAGTTAGGGTCCGTTTTTTCGAACCCGGGTAGAATTTGCGCCCAATCATACTTTTTTGCAATTTTTAATTAATTTTGACTTTTGTTGACTTTTAAAGACTATTTTATTCCTTCTAACCCCAATATTTGCCTCTAACACATGAAATAGGTAAAATGATGCTCATTTACCAATTTGTGAATGAAAAAAAAGGTTTTTTGCCTCCATTGTTGAACTTTCTCTCTTGCTTGCACAAGCTTGAATAGACTTGAAGGTTGATTGTAGATTGTTCGAAGTTGGTTGTTGTGCTATTCCTAAGCACTTGCAAGTGCCCATTCGTTGCCAAGAAGATTGTAGAGCAAGATTTCTTCAAAAGAGGTAGGTTTTTTGATTATTTTTTTTACATTTTTTTTAACAAATGAACTCTTTTGTTTTTTTTTTTAGTTTTTGTTTTGTTTTGATTCCTCTAAATGTCTATAACACATGTTCAATTTTTTGAAATTAATTTAGTCTTTTAGTTTCAATGAATCAATACCAAAATTTCAATATGTTGTGCCTTAGGTATTCCGTATTACAATGGCAACCGATACCTCCTCAAGCTCAACCCAATCTCGTTTCAAAACAAACCCAAACTCTCCCCTTTGGAAATATGTAGAAATGGTTCAACAACTTCTAGGTGGTGGAGGATATATTTGGATTTGTAGTCATTGCCATGTTCAATATTTGAGCTCATATAGTCAAGTGAAAGGGCACTTGTGCGGGATCCTTGAAATAGGCATAAAAAAATGTCCAGGTGAAAACAATGAAGGCATTCCAAAAGATGTAGTGTTGAAATATATTGCTGAGCATGAATAAGTAGACCAAAAAGCAACCAATCTTAAAACAAGCCATCCTTTGAAGAAAGGATCTTGATCCATGAAACCCCCTACACCGCCTTCTTATTTTCCACCTATAGAAAGCCATCCATTTATGGACATCCCTCGAGCAAACCATGCCCTCTTCAAATAAAAGATCTAAGGGACCGTTGGAAGCTTCATTTCAGAATGAGGCAAGAGAGATTGCTGATCAAGGCATAGCAAGATGTGTCTATGCCAATGGATTGGCATTCAACGTTGTTCGTTCACCGTATTGGCAAAAAATGGTGAAATCTATTGATGAGGCTCCAAGGGGGTATAAGGGCCCAGGTTTTGAGGTGGTGCGTTGCACCTTATTGGAGAAAGAGGTGAAACATGTAGTAGACTCTTTGAAGCCCATAAGGGATTCGTGGATCGAAACAGAGGTGACCATTGTTTCTGATGGATGGAAAGATGCAAAAAATCTCCCATTGATCAATGTTATTGCCGTGTCCCCTAAAGGGGCAATGTTTTTGAGAGCAGTGGGTTGTGAAGGACAGGTGAAGGATGGTCCATTTATTGCTAACATCCTTTGCCAAGCTATTGAAGAAGTGGGCCATCAAAATGTTGTGCAAGTTGTAACCGACAATGCCAAAAATTGTAGGGCTGCTGTGTTATTGGTTGAGGAGAAGTATCCACACATTTTTTGGACACCTTGTGTTGTCCACTCCCTCAATCTAATGCTACAAAAAATTGGATCTGAAATTGAGTGGATCAAACAGGTGTATGCTGAGGGCGAAGACATCCAAATGTTTGACACCAACCACCATATGACACAAGGAATATTTAGACAATTCTTAAAATTGGAGTTGTTGAAGGTAAGTTAATTCTCAATATTCTTAAATTTTTAATTTTCTTTTAATTTTAAATTTTGATTTTGTAAATTTAAATTATTTTTTTTATTTTTATTTTGATTTTCAAACAGGTTGCCGGGACCCGTTTTGCCTCCAACACAATTGTGTTGAGACGACTTATAAAGGTTCGTGAGGCACTTTGTGCCATGGTAATCAACCCTAATTGGTCAATATGGAGGCAATCTAGCAGTGAAAGGGCAAATAGGGTCAAGCAAAGGATCCTAGATGATAGTTGGTGGGATTGTGTTGAGTATCTCGTCAGTTTCACTGAGCCCATATTGAGCATGATCCGTTACACTGACATGGATAGACCTTGTTTGGGCGAAGTATATGATGGTAACAACTCAATGATTGAGAAGATGAAATCCATCATCAATGCAAAGGAGGAAGATCCTAAAGAAAAGTTCTTCAAAGAGCTACATGAAATCATTGTTGATAGATGGAACAAAATGACCACTTCGTTGCATCTTCTCGCTTTTGCATTGAGTCCCAAATATTATAGTCCTTAGATACTTTTTGCTTCATCAAGAGTTGCTTCATATAGGGATGCTGAAGTGGCTCAAGGGTACAAGGCAGCACTTCGTAGATTCTTCACTGATCGTGACCAACATGATTGAGTGAGGGCTGAGTTCATGGCTTTTGCATTCCCATAGTTGGTGGTACTTCCATGGGCAAGAATACAGGCACCTCCAACCTATTGCAATAAATTTTTTATCCCAAGTAAGTTTTATATTCCGTAATTTTAATTTTAATTTATATTAATTAATAATTTTGTTTAGTTAAATTTTGTAACTCTTAACTATTTAATTTGGTCTTAGTAAGTTGCTAGTTCATCTTCTTCTGAGAGGAATTGGAGCACATACTCCTTCATCCACTCAATAAACGCAATTCAAAAAGGTAGAGGAATTGGTGTATGTGCATTCAAACTTGCGCCTCCTTACACACAAGCAAAGTTCCTACAAAGGAGACACAAGGAGGTGGGATATTGAGCCAGAGCAGCTTGACTTGGATGCTTCCACAAGTCACTTAGCTGCACTTGATATTGATGATGACTATCAGCCTGAAGTAGCTACTGAGCATGAGAGTGGTAGTGTCAGTGCTAGTCGTAGTGCTTGTGTGAGTGCCATTGATGCTATTTGTGGTTCTACACAAAATGTAGCATCTAATGATGCTGCTTTTTTTGACGACCCATATGATTCAGATTGATCAATGATCAATAATTATTAATGGCTAATTGTAAACACTTGACATTTTCATGTTTGAAGTTTGAACTTTAATTTATAATTCTATATCATGATATTTGAGTATAAAGTGGTGGTGTATTTTTGCTATGTTATTTGACTATTAATATGGTGGTGTATTCTGAACTTAATTACTGCTGCAAATATGTATATATTTCTGATTTTTATATGTTTTTGAATTATTGAACCCAAAATGAACCCAACCCCAATTTTTTTTTTCTCGAACTGGCGAACCGGGTTCTCGAACCCGAACCCGAACCCAAAACCGAACCGGTAACTTAGTAATGAACAACATCGATTCTTTGAACAACACAGATGATGGTTTTGCACTAATTATCTTTTCCACATGTGCAAGAAGAATTTGTTAATGGCATCATTTGCCTCATTCTTATTTTGCACATTGAACAACTTTGCCATTGTGTTTATAGCATCACTACTATTAGTCATTCTATGTTTTCCTTTAGGCTCTATTGCTCATGATTAGATAGAAAAGAAATATTATGAAGTTGTGGATCTTAGAAAGCCTTAGTATTAGTAGGGGTATGACCCCTCAACGACATAGTAGGTAAAGTGTTTGGTCATCACCACAACCCTAAATGTATTAATTTCAGTTATTTTTTTGAGTGACAATTCCTTGCATACTTCTACGCCTTTGGCTTAGACGTGAAGAAGGTGTGCATTAACTCTTGTAATTCTGCCTTGAAATTCAAGTTTACATAAATGGCATCTCCATAGCCTAGTGCCCCTTGTTGCTCTAGATTTTGCTTGTACTTTGGTTGCAAGTTGCCTTAAAGGGGACTTCTTATTGAAGGGACCCTTGGCAAATTTCTCTAATAACTTGGATGGACAATTAAAAGCAGCATTGCAAATAGAACTAGTTGCTTCATCCCCATAGACTCTACCTTTTGCTGACTCTCTTCATAACTCATGTTGTGAGAACTCATAGTGACACTGCAAGAAATGAAAGATATGGTTACCATACCTATGCCATAATGTCGTTAAATTATGCATGGGCTTAAGACACGAATTTTCTTTGTGTTTTTCTTACTTTAGGTTGCATGAAGCACTATAGACTATACACAAAAACGATAACCCTTGTTCTTCAATCTTTGTCAAACAAGGATTCCACTTTTCTTTTCTTACTTTAGATCGCATGAAGCGTTACACAAGGTATACATAAAGGTCAAAATGATTTGTTTAGTATTAGAATATTACAAATTTAAATCTTAGTCAACTATTTAATAATTTATGCAAATTTGCAAATAAACATTTCAAAATTAAATAATTTTAATTTAATAAATAAATTAAAAAACCTAAAATATTGCTGTTATAAATGTAAAGTCAATACTTAAATCCCTAAATGCTGTTTTTAGGTTTGTCTAACTGCCATCTTTGTTAAGAACAGCAGTGCAACAAATTGAAAACCAACATTCTATAGCCATATACGATTCTATATATAATTTGAAAATAAAACAAAAATTTACATAGTTTCAATCCAAAAATAATAGCACTTAAAAAAAACACAGTTTGTGATTTCAGATTTAGCCATTTAGGAATGAACAATTAAAATGAAATATTCAAATCCCAAAAGATGAAGGGCCATGGCTTACCTTGAAGGATTGATAACTTTTGGCTTGAGCAATGTGTTGAAACTTGAACACTTGGCACTTGTTTTTCCTCTTGCCAATGCTCTCCCTCTTGCTTGGTCTCACTCTTGCTACGCTACAACCTTGCCCAATGCTTACAAACTTTGATAGTAATTTCGAATGAGAGTTTGAGGTGTATTTAAAGTTATTTTTGGAGTGCTTAGGGTGTGAGTGGGGCCAATAAAATTTTAGGGTTAGGGTTGTGGGCATGAAGAACAAGAAAATATATATATTTTTTAAATTGGTTTTTGGAGGTGTTTGACATAAGGGACGGTCGACAGCTTTGGAGATGACACAAGAGATGCTTGGGAGTTTCCCCTAAGTCTTGAGGATGTCTAGAAGTGACCCCAACGTTCCCAACATGAGGAGACATCTCTAGGGTGTGGGTATGAGTGGGGCCGTCAAATTTTAGGGTTAGGGTTGGGGGGATGAACATCAAGGAAAATATTTATTTATTTGTTTTAAATTGCTTTTTGGAGGTGTTTGAAGTAGGAGATGGCCAACAATCTCAAAGACAAAACAAGAGATGCCTAAGAGTTCCCCTAAGTCTCGGGGACATCTAGAAGCTCCCCTAATAGGAGATGCCATAGAGATGTCCCCTCTTAGGAGGAGAAACTTTACTTAAGAGGAAATCCAAAATTTTCTTAGGTCACCTAAAACATAGAAATTCTCTTTTTGACACAACAATTGCTTGACTTAGATATGACTCTAAGACTCAAGAAAATAGATAGAACTACTTGACAAGATTGGAAGTCATAAAATTTGAAAATGTACTTTGAGAATTTCATGATAATTGGCTCTAACTAGGGACAAGGACTGCAAGGATGGAGGATGAATGTAGAGTTTTAGAGTACGATTTGTTCCTTCTCCGTTGGGCAATAGAGTCAGCAAACCTTGTGAAAACAAAATGAAAGACATAAACTTAAAAATGAGAGGATAGAACAAACATGGAAATGGAAAACATCACAACAGAATTGTAATTAACTTATGTACATAATGGGGGACAACCTGTTTTCATTGCTTGAACAACTTTAAATATTGCCTAGTGTAGGGCAATGGAAGGTGTGTACCATCAAGATATGCTCAATAATGTGTTCCATTCACAATAATGTTCGAACTTGAAAGGCCCTATCCATAAAGAGTCAAATTCGCCATGACTTCCTTCCTCAAGGCTCTCTTCTTTTATCCCACACCAAAACTAAATCACCAGCTTGATAATTTCTTTACCTAAATTTTTTGTCAAAAATTTGCTTCACTTTTGCTTAATGGTTGGCAATTTTATCAATAATCTTTTATCTCACTTTCTCAAGTTTGGTTAAAAACACGATTCTCTTTTCCAAGGGATCTCTGAATTCTTTGTCTTCAATGGTCCGAGTTAGGTGAAGAGTTGGTAACTCCAAAGTGATCAGAAGTTCACTAGCCACCCAGACCCCCATATACCAACTCGAAAGGAGACATTTCAATTGCTCTTTTTTGGGGTAATGCGGTCAGCCCTTAACACATCAGACAACTCGTTAAGCCAATTCCTTTGGTTTTCATCTATCAACTTATGTATGATAATTGTAAGGTTTTTGTTGCTAGATTCCACTTGACCATTGCCTTGTGGGTAATAAATGGAAGAATGAGAGAGAAAAATGCCATATTCATAACAAAATAACGTGATTTCAGCAGAAGAAAAACTAGAGGCATTGTCAGTAACAATCTTCTTGGGAATGCTAAACCTTACCGGAATGTTCTCCTTGATAAACTTGCAAACTGCTTTGGAAGTAGTTTGTCTTGCTCGGATGGCCTCCACCTATTTTGTAAAATAATCAGTTGCTGTTAAGACGTGGGTATGGCTAGTTTTGGAATGCAACTTCAATGGCCCAATGAATTCTAGACCCCATTGCTGGAATGGTTCATTTATTACCACAGGTCTCAGTGGTAGGGTGGCAAGTTTAGGTATTCCTATGAGTTATTGACACACTTCACATCTAGAGACCCAATTATAAGCTTTCTTGAACATTTGAGGCCAATACTAACAATTACATAGAATTTTGAAAGCTGTCATCAATGAAGAGAAAATGTTCTCCACATGCCTTATTATGGAAAGTTTCTAATAAATTTTTCTTGTCTTCTTCATCAACACATCTTAAGAATGTATCACCAATGCCCTTTCTATACAATGTGTTGTCCCATATTACATATTTTGCTGCATGTAGCTTGATGGCTCTTTTTTCGTTAGCCATAAAACCATGGGGCATTCTCAATAGCTTGAAAATTTGCATGTTTGAATGCTTTTCATTGGTTGAACCAATAAACAATGCTAGCGGAAGTTCATATAATTCAGTTCTCTCATTTACTTCTTCACCACAAACTTAATTTTCTGCAATAAGCTGGCATAGACCTCTTCCCTTGACGAGCTTGGTTGGTTTAATATCCAGGTCATATTCTTGGAATTTGGTGATCCACATGCTCCTCTTTGAGCCAATTTCCTTTTGGGTTAATCTGGACTTAACAGCTAACTTTGGAACAAAAACATTAGAATGTAAATTCAATAAATAAAGCTTGAGTTGTTTAACTGCTTTGAGAGCCACATATACTAGTTTTTCAATAGATGAATAATTAAATTTGTTCTTTCTCAATGGTGCACTCATGAAGGCAGTGGGTGATTTGGTGCCTTCATTGTTTTCTTAAACTAAGATGGCCAACATAGTATGATCTGAAGCATGACAATATATCAGAAAGTCCTTATGAAAGTCAGGGCACACGAGGACAGAGGGATTACTATCGCTGTTTTGATTTGCTCAAAAGCTTCTTTACCTTCTTTACTCCATATAAATTCTAATTTCCCACTCATCATGGCTGCAATATGCCCTGTTCATTCAGCAAATTTAGATACAAATCTTCTTAGAAAATTTACCTTAACAAAAAGTGAATGTACACTTGGATTGCTAGCTGGTAAGAAAAGTTGTTGGATAGCTCTGACCCTTTCAAAATCAATTCTAATCCCTTCTTTAGACACTATATGACTGAGTAGTTCCCGTTCAATCAGACTGAACATTGATTTTTTCAGGTTCAAAGAAATTTCGTTATTTCTACACCTTTGTAATATTGTTTCCAAATGATCAATGTGATCTCGCTTTTTAGAGAAATTTTTTAAGTTGTCAAGATAAATCACTATTAGTTTATATCTGAGATCACTATTGTTGTTTTCTTAGAAACTGTAAGACTAGCAAAAATCATGGAAAAAAGGTCATGCAGAATACCACTATTGTCCTTGCTATTTTGATATTCTGGATGTGTCATTGCAACCCTTCTTGCATATGTGTAAATAAGTCCTTTCGAGGCATGAGCAGAACTTTACAAAACTCATCCAAAATGTCAATCATCTGGAATCTGCTCTAAGAGTATATAACCTTGGTGACTTCTGGCGATGTGGGAAAGACTTCCTTTTCAAAATTTGTTGCCAATTGATGTGTGCAGTGTGAGGGATGGTGGAAAAAACAATGACCTCTGCAGTTATCTTTGTGATGGTTGGCACACCATCCTTGGCCTACGCAACATTCTGATTGACCAAGGCTTGTGAATGTTAGGCAATTAACCCATTATTTTATTTTTTTTGGTCATACTACAATTGACCCATTATTGTTTGCATCTCCCTGTAATGTCCCCTTTTGGGATAACCCTAAATGTTGCCCTAGAATCACAAGCTTAATGTAGTTAGGGCTGTAACTCACCACTTAGAGGCTTCAACAAGATAAATCTCGGCCTTAAGACCAATCTGATTGATAGTTAGGATTGCAGGTCACTAAAATTCTTATAGATGATTCTGATTTGGTTGCAGACCACTAAAATTCTTATAGACGATTCTGATTAATATTCAATAGGTATTACTTATTGCTGATCGTTCCATTTTCAGAGGATATCTTTTATAAAATGATTGGCTGTTCAAAATATATATAACTCTCTTCTTTAGTTCCTTTTTCCTGATCGATATGCCTATAACTCTCTTCTCCTTTTCCACGATCTGCTTGTATTTCCTTTGTCTTTATTCACAATCATTCCATTTTCTGATTATATCTACAGCTATGCTCAGAAATATATTTTCAGATCTTATTTATTGTTTCTTCTCTTTACTCTTCTTTTTATTTAATCCTATCACATACCTCTCACCTCTACCTTCCTACCAAATTTCTATTGCATATTCTTTACTGATGTATATCCCTTATTATATGCAGATCATTATCTATTTTATCAGTAAATCCCTTATTATATGCAGATCATTATCTATTTTATTGTTCCTTTCCTCTCCCATTCTATTCCTTTTTTGATTTCCTTATATATCTCCATATCTAAGTGAAATGATGCATCTCTTAGAAAGGAGATAACTATTTGAATGATTGTGTCCTTTAGTTATCAAATCTCTTTATGTTTGATTGCTGCCCTTTAAGGTTTTATTTATTTTTTATTTGCTTTAATCTCTTTCCTTAATATCAATGCTTTGTCTTTTAACTACAATACCTTCTCATGAATCATTGCCTTGCTATTAATATCCCTGCCCTCTACTTGTGATCGCTGCACCTTTTAATTAATAATTGCTGTTCGTTCATAGCAATCGCTGTACACAGACGACCATTACCTTTTAATCGTTGCATATGCTTAATCGGGTGATATATTACATTAATAACTACTTCCTTATTCAAGCGCTACCTTCATCATAGTTGCTGATTATTTTCTTTAACATATGTGTATTATGTTATTCTATATATTTATATTAATTATTATATGTTTTATTTTAATATATTATTTTTATATTAATTTCATATGTATAATATCAAATTGTTAATATTTATTTTGTATTGTTAATATTTATATTTTATATTTGATAATTATAATTATAATATTATCTTATGATAATTATAATTATAATAATATTATATTGCTAATATTCCTCTTTATATATTTTAATATGTATTTTATTTATTTCACATTTCAATGCTTTATATCTCAGTGTTACAATTTTGGGGGACATGACACTCCCCTTGCATTAATTGGACCAACTGTTTGATTGGAGTTTTGAACTCCTCTTTTTTTTTTCTTGATCAATGCTTGTTGATCAGTGACCTTGTTGGAAAAGGCAGCAATATCATTGGGAGTGCTGGAGCCTAAGAACTCGTCCTGCAGCTGATCCAGTATTTTGATTTTTGCTTCTAATTGTGCATCTATCCATGCTCTCAGCTTCAAGATCAAGGCAAGAACCTTGCACATACTGGCTAGATTATGTTCCATGCTATCACAATGAGCCTTTGTTTTGGTTAACTCTGTCAATAGTGTAATACCCATTCTAATACCAGCTAATAAAACACAATTAAATATCTAAATTTATGAAGAAATCAATTAAATAAATAGAGATGATATGTATACTTTTAAACTAAAAATTTCCTCAATGATATGGATATAAAGAATAATGCTAAAAACTTGTCCGAAGGTTCGATCCTTCTATTACTATTGATATTGAAATATACAATCCTTCATTGAAACATAAAATTTAGTGCAATCATTTCACGATTTAATTACACAATCTTTAGTGAATAATTATTTGTTAGATTCAAGAACTTTTTGAGATACAACAGAGTCTCTTTTCAATCTGCAATTCTAAATGTATCAACAATACAATAAGGAACTCATATATCAAATCTTCTTCAACAAACCCAAAAGATGCTATACAAATTTGCAACACTGAATAAAGCAGCCCAGTCTTGCTCACCTCCCAGCCATAGGACTGATAAGTCCACCCCCAAGCTTAACACTAGCTGTCATAGAGCTGCAACTTGTTCATAAGCTCACATGGAGCGATTGTTTTTGGCTCACACAGAGCATGGCTCATACAGAGCAAATAATGGCTTACACAGAGCAAGGCTCACACAGAGCAAATAATGTTAGTATCTTAATAAATCATTGAATTCCATTATCAATCTGAGAAAAAACATCCACATAAACAACAAATTTTCTTACCTCTTTTCTTCAGATTCCAATCCCCGTTCTTTGCAACTTCTTTTAGCCTCTTTCTCTAGCTCTCCTTCCTCTTCCAAAAATGCGTTTTCTCCATTATTTCCAGCACTTTCCTCTTTTTTTCCAGCCTCCTTAAAACTCTCTTTCTTTTCTCTTTAATAGAGCTTCCATTTGAAACTCTTCATATTTCTTGAAAATAAAATAATAGAGACTATACATTTTCCATAACAATTAAAAACAATTATTTTTGAATTACTTACTTATTCTTCTAATTGATAAACTATTTTATAATTCAAACAACCTTTATTACAATACTTTTGCATAAAAATAATCAATACTTCATGTTTATTATCATTCCATAAAAATAATATTAATGTTAATGTTCATCATTTAATCATCCTACTATATTATCAAATAAATATTCTAATAAACAAAATTAGCTATGACCCAACAACCAAAGGCTCTCAAATAATTTTAGCTATGCCTCACAAATAGAGCACATCAAAGGGTAGGATATCTTCTTTGGCCTGGTTTGTGTGGTGCTGCAGTTGCTGCTACTTCATCACCAGTAAGTTCTTTAACCTTGTAATCATCAATAATGATGATATCATTGAAGTCTACCACAATTTCAATATTGATGGTATCATTTCTTACTTTGCATGCTAGTCTATGGCTAATTTCTCATTGTAGTTTCCTTTGTGCACTTGCATACAAACAATGTCTCACCTGAAGCATATGCAGGGTTCAGAGCCCTCACTGGAAACTAATGTGCTGCTGAGTTAGTGCATAAAGTGACTACTAAAATAGACGCAAATGCATACATAAAACTCTAATGGAAGGAAACATATGCGCAGACAGACATGAACAACATTTCATTCATTCAATCATCTGCGATCACTTCTATCATAGTGAAGCAGTCAGTTATTACTTACAATTCCACATGAGATTGAGTTATCACTGACAAATGTACACAAGAATCAGTTATCACTTACAAAGCTAATTCTGCACACTAGATTCAAATCTCTTTACACTTCCACTGATTAACTATTGCACAAATCATGGGCATGGCATCTTTGTTGCCAACATTTGGCTATGACTTTAAGAAAATTTGTGGCAAAGGAAAGGACAATTTTGCAGAAGATGCATTCTCAAGGAGATAGTGATAAGGCTGTCTCATATTTAGTGTTCATACATCAACTTGATTGGACTAAAGCAAAAATGTTGGAGAGACAGCAAGATCCTTGCTCCGTTATAATATATGGATGCTTTTAGTTTTAATTTAATTGTTTAGGGGGTAATACCTTATAGCTCAAGTGTTACTTGATGAATTTATGCTTTACTTCTGTGTCGATGAAGGTCAGGAGAGGGTAATAGCAAGAATATAACTTGCTCTGAATCTAGTTTTCCCTCTCACCCTCTTTCAAATGTCTATGGTGGGCAGTTATACCTGTGACCATATCAATGACTAATTATTCTACTAGCAAGAAAAAGCAATTGAATAGGAGAAATTGTGAAATAAATGCTCGGAGGAATAGCATAGCAAAAGTACAAAATAGCATAGAAAGAATTATATAATTTTAAACTCAATGGTTACTTCCCACAATATCTTGTTTTTGAATTTTTTTATAATTCTTTGAAGTCTGGTCAGCATATTTGACTGGTGAAATTTTCATTACACTTTCTCCGTTTTTTATTGCATACAAAAATACCTACAAAAAGATTGTTTTTATGTTATTTTGATTTATCAATGTTTTCTGAAGTACTATTATTTTCAACATTTTCCATGGGATTTAAAGAAGTTAAAATAAATTTTATTTATCATATAATGAGTTATAGAATATACTCTGTGAGAGATGCTGAAAATTAATCTTTTTTTGTGATGTATAATGGAAATATTCATTCAGGTTCGTTGATATCTACATTTGTATGTTCTTTGTTGTTATTATGTAGTGTGTACGGTTTTAGGACTTGAGGATGGCAAAGAATGTGTGATAGTTGGAACTCTGTACAAACAAATGCAACTCAAGCCTTCAATTTTGGATGAGTATTCAAAGGAGGTATGACATTGAAACTGAATTAGGGATTTAATTTTCCCTTTCTTTTCTTTGAAGTTTATAAAAAAAGTAATCCTCTAGCGTATGGAGATTTATGAAATTGGTCAATTTACAAGGAAACAAAGGCAGCTGATATCACTTGATTTTCTTGCCTTTATGCAATATGTGGCTTGTATTACCTGGGTCACATCTTGTTTTGTTCCATAAATTAAATTGAATGTAACAAAGTCCGAGTGTTAGTCCACACTGTATATATCATGGCATTTTATTGTGCTCAGGATGATTAAGCAAATATTTTTTAGATGTAAACTGGCAGCTCAAACAAGGGGCACATGAGCTTAATGCATCTATTTTTGTTTAAGTATTAGTTTTGTACTTAATCTAATTTTTGTTTTTTTCTTCTTAAAATTGAATCAGAGTTATTAACCCATATTCTTGATTTAACAAGGAATGTATTTGATAATTTACTTTATGATTGAGATATGGAGATTGAGTTACAGCACATGGTTTGCTCGTTCATCAAAAGGTTAGTTGTAGTCTAAGACTTTTTTGTTTTTCATAAAGGACAATTACATGATCCCCTTTCTTCGACCAGTTTTGTTTGTTGTCTGTTTAACACAGTAATATCTCTGTGGTCACCATGCTTCTCAGGTTCTCTTCTGCATGGATTAGTCGGAAAAGATATGATGATTCTAGATTTAGCGTTCTCATCTTTCATGAGACTAGCTACTTGAGGGTTTAGTTGTATCTGGAATGCTGAGATTGGTGTGCTTCACAGTTTCAGTCTAGACATACAGAGATCCCTTACCACACAGTTCTGTATACATGTGTTTATATTATTTGTTGAACTTATTAATCCTTCTCTTACATAGTTAGTTGGCCATGCCAGGATTCACTGACCTACATTACCCCCTTTAAATGGCCAGAAGCCCTATTTTTGCAGGAAATGGCTGTTCTACTTATCATTAATGTTTGCTCATGGGGATTATTTAGCTAATCCTAGTGCCATCTTCTAATAACATTTTCTCTTGTAGTACTTTTACCCATAGCATCTGACTCCTGCAGATTCCATTTTCAATTTATCCTTGCGAGTAGTTCATTAACAAGGACCACTATTACTTTCTTTGCAAAGTTATTGCATACTTCATACATAAATCTAGATCCTTAACTATCAACGTTCTTATATTTAATTGAATATCTCTTTTTACTTTACCCTTTGTCACATATCACGTTTTCTATTGAAGCCTCTCTGTTTGTATTAGAGTTAACCCTTAGATCTACAAGCATCTACTTAAAACACCATCTGAGAGCAACAAACAGAGATATTGGCAGCGTCTAAAGACACCAAGAACACTAGAATTGAAGAATCTCACTTGAATGAATGAGTAAGTAAGAAGGAAAAGATGCCTTACTTAAATAGGCCATTTCAGAGGGAAAATCACCCATTTCTTTTAGGGTCAACCTGTCTACATGAATTGAAATTTAAAACATAGTACTTATTCCAATGAGCTAGCTATGACCTGTCACTCAAATGGGGCCCAACAAGTAGGATTTCATACTTTAACATGCCCTCTACATCCTAATGCAGGGCACACATATGGAAGATGTCGTCACATAACATCCCCACTTTTACAGCTTTCTGAATTCTGAGCATCTTTCGCAATTGAACAAACTTAGGTCCCATGAGAGGCTTGGTGAAGATGTCTGCCACTTGATCCTCTGTCCAACAATCCTGAAGAACAATCATCCCCTTCTAGATGCACTGCTTGATAAAGTGTTGATGAATCTCAATATGTTTGGTCCTAGCATGGGCCATGAGTTATTTGAATAGCTCCTTGATTATCACATAGCAAGGCAGTAGGCTTGGATTGAACAATACCTATCTCTCCTCAAAGTTGTCGAGCCCAGGCAATCTCTTGGGTGGCATTCACCACTGTTCAATACTTCACCTCTGCAGTAGAAAGAGCAAGCACCTGTTGCTTTTTGCAAGACCATGTAACCATTCTAGATCCCAAATGAAAAGTATATCCTGTTGTAGATCTCCAAGTACAGCATCTCTTGCCTAGTCAAAATCACAGCATCTCTTGCCTAGTCAAAATCAGTACATCCCACTAATTTTTTATCACCATTCCTCAAATATTTGACTCCTATGTGAATAATCCCTTTGACATATCTGAGAATTCTCTTTGCTGCTTACCAATGACTATCTTTGGGTTCTTGCATAAAACTTGGGTTTTTGAATAAAGGAAATCTCCATGTACAAAAGAACGCTTTATATCTATTTGATGTACTTTCCATCCATATGAAGCTGCCAAGGAAAGTACTAACCTAATGGCTTCCATCTTGGTCATTGGAGCAAAAGTCTGTCTAGTCAGTACTTTCTTTTTGAGAAAATACCATGGCTACAAGACATGCCTTATATCTCTTTATCCCTCCATCAAATGCTTATTTTGTCTAATAAGGAACAATTTCCCATGTCTGATTTTTCATTAAGGATCTGTATTCATCCTTCATCGCTTCCTCCCATTCTTCTTTTCTATAGGATTCTTCATATGTTTGTGGATCACATATACTCATTACTTTTTCCATAAGTGCTTGGCCATTCTTTCTGCTTCTTGTCATCAAGGGAGTTGTTGGATCCCCACTATCTTCCTTGGCCTCTAAGAGTGTAGAGGTCTCTTTTCTTGAATGAGGGGTGTCTCCTGTGTTGACATTTGATGTTCTTTTATCACATTATCATTACTTATTTTTTGAAAAATGTCTCATCTGATTCAACCTGGATCCCTTCTTCTTTTGTAAACATTGATGATGACCCTTCGTTGATTTGAGGAACATGAGGTGCAATGGGCCTATAGGATTAAAGTTATTCAGGAGGTGCTACTTTTTTCAATGGAACCACACAATCTTGACATGAACACCTATCTCCTTTTTCAAAATTTGTTTTCCCTTCAAATGTAACATCTCTCTACATTATGACATCATAAATGGAAGGATCCTACAATCTCCCAACATTGGAGGCTCAAGATATCCCATCATCATACATGTGTGACTTTTTGGACCTAAATGCTTACTTTTCTCATCTAGAATATGAGCCCAAGCAATGCATCCAAACACTCGGAAATGAGAGAGGGTTTTGTTCAATGCCATTTGTCATATGGCATAACATCTCTTACAACTTCAATAGGCACTCGATTCAAAATATAGTTTGCTCAATATACAACTTTCCTCCAAAATTTATTTGGTAATGCATTGACTTTAAGCACACATCTTTCCATTTTGCTCAATGTCATGTTCTTTCTTTCAGCTACCATATTTTGTTGAGGTGTATAAGCAACAATTCTTTGCCAATTTTCATGTTCTTCCCCTCAACTAGATTTGATTCTTCTAATAAAGTATCCTGATTGCTTTTCGACCATTGCTTTGAATTGCTTAAACTTTTCAAAACTCAAGATTTTTCTTTTAGAAGATAGATCCAAAACATCCTATGTGATCATGAATAAATGTAATAATGTACATGGCCCCAGCTAGTGAAGGCTGATTCATGTAGCATAGATTAGAATGAATAAGATCAAGTGGCTGGGGAACTCTCTAAACCTTTCCTTTGGGAAAGCTTTCTCTATGATATTTCCCAACACACATTGTTTGCATATTCCTTGGCATGAATCTACTAATGCTAGCCCTTCTCCCATCTTTGGTCATCCCATCAGCTACATACTTTGCCATAGTTGGCTTTCTTCACTTGCTTTTAAAACTCATGTTGAAGGTCCTTGCTTCTTATCACCTCCAAAATCTATGAACTTATACAGCTATCCTTATTTTCAAGTATCCAATTGACATGATTTGAAAGTTGTTCATATCCTTTGTGCCAAATTTACTTGGTGAGACTTTATTTTTTTTCTACCACTAAGTATTGCACTAGGTGTCTCCAGGTGGGTGAATTTCCTATCTTGGTTGTTGTAGAGGATTAGGACCATAGGAATTGAATGCTTGAAGGTATTGGTGGGGAGTATTTTGAATCTTCTGAGTTGTGATACTCCACCCAAATCACTATGTACATTGGAATTGCTTGAAGCTATTGTGGTGGAATCACAAACGTGAAAATTGGGTTGTTGGGAGAAACCATAATAGAGGAACATTGAAAAATGGCCACATCTTGCGGATCATTGGATGAAGCCCATCATGGTAGATTAGACAACTTTTGCTATGTTGAGGAAATATAGCTTTTCTTTTTCTTGAAAACTCTTGAGAGCTCACCATGTGGCATTTGGTACTTGGCCTAAGCAAAAGTTAAGCATCTTGTGGCCTTGCCCTTCATAGTTTTTATCTTCATGGCACTAATAGGAATGGGCCAACTAGGTGATGTCAACCAATGGTGGTAGTTGACATCAAAAGTTTCATTTGCTACATTGAGAAGCCTCATGCATTGTTAGACTAGATCCAACATGGCACCATTCAATGACACATGCTTGTTGAGACTTTGGAATTTTGTAGGTGTGCTCTTCACACTACAAAACTTCAAAATCCTCAAAAGGGAATCTAATTCGTTGGAGATAGTCATCATAAACACGATCGAACTAAGGTAGGAGGATTTTGCCTCTTGTATTGAAGAATTCACTACAATTTTGGTGACTTGTAAGGGTCCTTTCACTTGGGAAAGATAATGAACTAAGAAACTATATACATTGGGAACAAAGTTGGTTTTCTCAAATCTTCTAAATTTAAAGTTGTTGGGATGAAAAATACTTGCCTTTATAGATTAATGGGAAAAGTGACAAGCTTCTCCAACTCTTGGCTCTTTGGTAGGTTGATCTTTTGAGTTTGTACTAGCACTCCAACTCAATTGTGTTCTTAAATGAAATCTCTTGCATTTGAGTCACAACCAATTGCAAAAGTGCCTCCAACTTAGCCAATGTTTTGATTGCTACTGGCATATCCTAAATGGAAGAAGCTAGGAACAACCCATCTAATTAGGACTCGTCTTTGCTTTTCTTTTTAATCACCTCCTTGAATTTTGCTTGTGGGAGAATCTTTTTTTTTCTCATCAAGGGGTGAGGGCAATGCCCAGGATGCCAATAGTTGTATATGGGCCCAAACACTTTGAACTATTTGCACCACAACATCTAGTTGTGCTTTGCATTCTTTATTCAATCTATCCTTGTATAGGATGCTGTTCACCTTTTGTATAGCGATCTCTCTACTTGTGATTATCTATAGTGACAACTTGGTTGTGTTGGAACTATAGAGCCTTCAAACTTTGATTCGTGCATCATTGAGCATGAGAGAGAGAGTTGCCTCGATAGAGTTAACCTCCTTTTTGATCATTTCATGGAGGGTTTTGACAAACCTCATAAATTTTAGGGTCAGTACAAATGATTATTTGCTTTCTTTAGTCTCCTTCCAATAAGCTTTCCCGAGGACCTTATGAGTTCAAGGGATGCCACGAACAACACCAATTCTTCAATCATGGTCTTCAATATCTTGAACTCCTCTTTGATGCTTACAACTTGGTTTCAAGGTCATCTCCCTTCTCAGTGAGCCCTTTGATAGATTGGGCTTGGGCGTCCACTTGATTATTGGGCTTGGGCTTGGGCATCCACTTGATTATTGGGCTTGGGCTTGGGCAGAGAATTGATCTCTATGACCTTGAAGCCCACATTGGCTTGCTCTTCATTCAGTTGCGCCTTTAGGATCTACACCTGTTTGCTTAGCATGCCTGTGGTGGCTCTTTTGGTGACCATTTGGCTCTTTGCTATGGCCAACTTCATATTTACTTCTTTTAAGTTTGCTTGAACATCTTGGAGTTACTTTTTGGACTAATTTGCTTGTATGTTCTCAGCCTCAATAGATTTCTCTGCCACTATAGACATTTGAAACTCAAGTGCTTTGATTTTTTTCTCCAAGGCTTTTATGTTTTACTTTGTCATGTCTAGCTTAGTTCACTAGAAGAAAAACTCACTAGAAGAGGTTAGGCATAGAAGTTGTCTCAAGAAAACCTTAGAAGATTTGTTGTAGAAGAGGAGATTCTATAATTGCAAAGGGTAGAAAAGGAGGCAGAAGAAGCCAAAAAGGTATGTTCATTTTAAGAATTTTTTTTGAAATATTGTGAGGGAGTTGTTGCAGGGAGAATCTTGTAACTACAGAGGGTGAATACCCTAGAGATAGGAGAATTTGTTGCAAGTGGTATCTTGTAATTGTAAAAGTAAGTGTGAGAGTCCCTGGAGGATTTGCAAAAGACTGTAGAAGTGTGAAGATTTTTGTTGCAGTTAGGGTCTTGTAACTGCAGAGGGACATGCGAATCTTTGAAGAAATTGTCAAAGCAAAGAAAGATGTCTTCAAGAAGGAGGGCAAGAAGGGTAATGAAGAGATCACTGAGGATCTTATTTTTAGAAGAACAACAAGAAAGAAGGGATAATGAAATTATTTTTGAATAGTTGAAAGGAATCCAGGAAAGAATGGATGCATTAGAAATTTCTAAAAGTAGAGAAAAGATTGTAGATAAAAGGAAATATGATGAAAAGTTAAATGAAAGTAGCTTGATAAAAATGAAAGGTATGCTGTTGAATGCCATGAAGAAAGGATAGATTGCTATCTTGAAGAAGGAGAAGAGTAGGACAAATATGATGAAATGAAGGAGTCTAGTGAGAAGGTGTAAATTTTAAGTGAACAGATTATATCCACAGAAAAATAATTCAAAAACAGACAAAATAACACAGCAGATACCCTGGGAAAACCCTCCTCTTGAGGGAGAAAAACCCATTAACAAAGATCTCTCTTATATTTAAAACAGTGGCAACAAATCTCTTTACAATTAGGTCTAACACAAGACCAATATTCAGCACCTGTACAAGATGCAATAACAGATAACAAACTGGCACTTCAAATTCTGCTCTAGAAGAGTTCACAACCTGCCCTTAGATCAATTCGCAATCTGATCTTGAAGAACTGGAAAGAATTCACACTTGACAGAGTACGGACCTACAGAAATTCGCACCTGGCAATATTCGTAATTGACTGAATGGAGACCTACAGAATTCACACCTGGCAATATTCGCAATCTCTAATGGTTCACAACCTGCTATTAAGGAATTCGCACTTGCATGATACTTCGCACTGTATGATATTCGCACTGTATGATGTTCGCACTGTATAATATTCGCACTGTATGATGTGTGACAAGGGAGTGAACTGACCTTCTATATATACAAAGCTATGAGAGGTCACACCTCTTGATGAACAAGGTCGGCCTCAATTACAACTTGAATAAAGTGAATAACAAGTCGGCCAAGATAAGATAAATTATCTTCTAGAATGAAGTCGGCCACAAAGAGGAAATCTCAATTAGTACGTATGAGGTCGGCCTCAAACATTCGTGCCTCCTCATTAAATGACAATACAAAAAATCGCATATAAATTAAATAGCTAAATAGCTATCATTTAATTTATGTTTTCTCCGTTTGAACTGAGCTGGAAGGAACGACTGAAGCTGCAATATCATTAACAGAAGGAAGTCCTCTTGGAAGAAGATAAAAGAATGGAGGAATGGAGAAGAGAGAGTGAAGAGAAGAGAAGAAGAAATGGGTCAGATTGAAACCCATATTTTATCTAATGTTGATTTGGTTGTAGGAAATGCAAAGGAAGGGAGAGTAGGAGAACAAGAAATCCTCAAGCAAGAGGATAGTGAAGAAGAAAGAAATAAAGTATATTGTGTGCAAGTGAGAAAAGAGGAAATCCTCATGAAGGAGGATAATGAAAAGAAGAATAGATTGCTAGAGGAGCACCAAAGAAGTGAAGAAAATGGAGCAGATAAAGAAAAAGTTGGGAAGATGGACTTTGAGGGTTCTATATTTGATGAGGAAATTGATGAAGTGGAGAAAAATCTCTTCTTGAAAGAGGTGATGAAAAGAATATGTGGATTGTTGGAAGGAGAATTGTTGGATGCACCTAAAGAAGTGATAGAAGAGAAGTAGTTGGGAGAAGATAAAACCCATGGTTTTGTTAACATCACTTTGAATCCAAGTAGAAAGAAAGAGGTGGAAAAGTGTCATATAGAGGGCATTGAAGAAAGGAAGATCCTCATGCCAGAGGATACAAAAGAAATTAATGAAAAGGATGAGAAGGTAGCTGATATAGAGTGCATTGAAGAAAGGGAGATCCTCATGCTAGAGGATACGTAAGGAAATGATGAGAAGGATGAGAAGGTAGCTGAGATATGTCTTTTTGAAGGCATAAAAGTAGAGGACAAGAAGATTGTATGTGCAGAAGTTGTAGCAGCAGTAGCAGAAGAGGAGGTTATGGAGGTAATGCATTATTTTTTTTATTTTTGTAAAGATAATGTTGATGTTGAGCTACCTACAAAAGGGATGAAGAGATTTGTGAATGATTGGAGAAGTGCAACAAAGAATGGCATGAAGATGTTGGAAAACATGAAGGAACACAAAACAAGATGGCTCAAAGATGAGGAAGATGAGAATGCAGTTGAGATTAAGGATGGAGAGGTTGCAACAAAGGATGAGAGAAGAGATGTTGAAGCAGATGATGGTAAAGAACCCGTTTGAGCAACAGACAAAGACAAAGTGAAGGCAAAGGTAATGATTAATCCTTTTCTTTTTATTGATATTGATGTCAACTTGAATGTAGATGAGATGGTGAGGATAGAAGAAGATGAGTGTAATGCCTCACGTCAACAAGCTCAGAATAAAACCTAATGGAAAAGCTTTTTTTTTGTAACAACAACAATATTGATTATGCAACAATGACATGTCGCACTTACACGACTACGTGCATAGAAGTGTCACAACGATACAATGCTAAAGATAACAAGGCACTTCACCATTGCATAAGCAAGGTGGCAACAACATAATACTAACCAATCATGGGATAAATTCACCACGATGAACATATGAGAGATAGAGTGAGGACCACACCTACAAGACGATCGGTTACTAAACCATGATTGTGTTCTCTTGCAACACCACACCGGAATAGGATGAGGCAATCATCAACCTCCAATCCACATCTTGAGACACTAAACAACTTTAAACACAAAGGAAAGCCTTCACAAGAGGTTGCCTAACCAAGAGGCACAACTCACCACAAACTGGAATGACAAGTCACTTCTAGACAACCTCAGGCTTCCCAAGACATCCTATCGCAAGCAACATCACCCAAGGGAAGAAACTACTCCACAACACCCCATGATCTATGAGGATTGTTGAGGACATGAACAAGATGAACCACATAGGAGTATAACCTTCACAAGACTTCATAAAGACTAGAAGAACAATCTCCCCAACCCTAGGTTTGACAATCAGTTCGTTTCAGAAGGTTGCACACAAAACGATGCAAGAGAACCTACAAGTCCTTAATGAAGACTCTTAAGGAAAGGTTCCAAACATCAATAGACCCTTGGGATCATGATGAAGAACTTTAGTTTACATGGTTTACCCATTTGAGGTCCCGAAACTGAGTGGAACTAACAAGACTAAAATGAGAGAATACTTGACTAGTTTTTTGAAGACCTAGTTGACAAAAATGATCGCCACGGGAAAACAAAAAGGCATAAAAATTATTTGACAATGGAATTAGGCTTAGAAAACCACCTTCTCTCCATGGTTAAGAGGGTTTACATTTTGGTTTTTGTATGGGAACAAGGCCACCCCAACACAGAACCAGGCTGCCTCAACACTCTTAGCCAAAATTTGCAGTTTTTGGGCCTACCAAGACCAAGCCATCCTAGTATGATACTAGGCTGCCCCATTGATGACAAGGCCACCCCAACACACTTAGAAACATTCTGGATGAGTTTGGGGACTCCTAAGTTGACTGGGCTGCCCAAATACAACACCAGGCCACCCAACTATGAAAGATGACCCTTAAATTCATTTTAAGCACCAAAATAAATGTTCCTAAGTTAATTTTAGCTTTTCTACATTATGATAATGATAAGCATAAAGAATTTGTGCTCGGTACCAACACCGAGACACGTAAACAAGCAAAATACTCTTCTCAACTATAAAGCTTACACTCATCTCAAAGAGAGGTTCCAAAACATAATTTTACAATATAAATGAAGGATATACATCAACTACTTGAATTAAACTTGAAATTACATGATACCATGACGTTCCTTTATCCACGAACCTTAGGTCCCCAATGATGGTTACCATGCCACTCGACTTCGTGGAATCAAACAATCCACTCCCACTGTGCTAGGAGATGGTCACATGGGCCACAAACACAACACTCATACCAAAAAAATGGGGAGAAGGTTTACACACACACCATAAATGAAGTATACACTCCACATGCACATCATATAAACACTCAATCATCCAAATCACATCATGGATCCAATACATGCCATCACTTAGCATAAACACCATAACATAACACCATTCACATTGGGCATAATCACCAATGTCACATCGCATTGGGCCAACTCACCAATGCCATAGTATATAACCATCATGGGATAACTCAATACAAGGGTACCACAAGGATCGCCATTGGGCCAACTCACCAATAGCTGATCACACACACAAGACACTAGCGTAAGATGCTAGAGAGCTAGTTAGGGAGTGCCATCACAGTGCTCGAAGGTTTGGCACCCACAAAACCTAGTACTCCTCTCATACAGACGAGGATACTTGATCTTACAAGACCCAAGCTCCTTGAGTTGGCATGTCTTCCCAAACATCTTTAGTTTGTACTAGCACTCAAGGCATGGGAGGTGCATCCATTATCTTAGTTAATTAATTACCCGTGTTTTATTAATTATCACTTGATTAAATGACTTCCCACCCGTGATCAGTCCACTTCCCACTTTGGGCCAAGGACACATTGGGAGCCACTCTCGTAACTCTCTCTAGTACCTTATTCCTAGGCTCTTCACACTCACTGAGTGGCACAAAAACCAATGCAAAAATACAAATTTCCCAAAGTTAATGAAACTTTCCCACAATGCATAATATCACATTTCACAATGTTCCATGATTTCAAAACATACAAATTTAATCATTTTCATACAAAATTTTCAAATTTTCAAATATTTTAACAAAGTAAAAACCAGGTTTTTTCCCAATTCCACCATTAAAATTCATCAAAAATTCAAATTTTAAAAATCAAAATTCTAAGAATACCCTTTGGTTGCAAATATGCCCAACACCCCTCTTAAGCTATAAAATTGACATTTTCATCATTTCCAAAAACAATTGGGCATGGTAACCCCGTATTTTTAAAGAATATCAAATTTTAAACAAATCTCTACATTTACAAATCAAGTTGCAAAACAAAAGGAGATGGGAGGATTCTACACTCCCCTAATCATTCTTCTACAAATAAATTTGAAGAAAGATGATCAAATGAATTTAAAACAAGGAAAATACCTCAATGCCCTTCAAAATTTGAAATGTGAAATTTGCGAAGCACTCCAAACGAGGAGTCACAAAACAAGCAAGCATGATCCCTTCTCGATTCCTATCCCAACGAATCCAACTTCGTTGAATTTCGATAAGAATTGCACTCTCAATCAACAAACAAATTTTCTCCCAAAAGAGGGTTTGTCTCTCACAAAATTTTCTCCCAAAACAAAATTACATAATGAAATAAAATCCCCTTTTTTTCCTTTTTACCCTTTTTCCAATTTCAAATTTAATAATATAAAATTCATTTTCAATTTCCCTAATTCCCAATCTCCTCAAATGTCAATTAAGACACATCACTCAATTTTCAAACAAACTATTTCATTTCAATATTTATAATTTAAATCCATAAAAGCATATTTTCATTTAAATTTACATAATCCAAAATTTAATTAGGATAATTAAATCAAACATAACTCACAATTCCCAACCCACTGAATTTTGCAATAAAATTAATCAATAGATTAATTTCATTTCTTCTTTCATTTTGTTTTCCCAATGTTCCACGAAGTTTCTTGACGTGGGGATGGATTTAAAATACTTGAATACTAAATAAAATAGGCCCTTATACTAGTAAAATAGAAAAATTGCAAATACTAAAATTTAAAATACTTGAATACTAAATAAAATAGGCCCTTAGGGCTTGGTATTCCAGGCTGGACAAATATCTCCAACAACAAGGGTATAAGAAAGGTATTGTTGACAACAATTTGTATTTCAAATGTGAAGGTGAACATATACTGGTTGTTATTGTCTATGTTGATGATATCATATTTGGTAGCAAGTGTGATGAGATGTGCAAAGTTTTTGCTATTGCAATGTAGAAAGAGTTTGAGATGTCCATGCTAGGAGAATTAACATTTTCCTTGATTTACAAGTCCATCAGTTAGATATAGGGATTTTCATTTCTCAAACTAAGTATGTGAAGGAAATTTTGAAGAAATACAAGATGGAAGATTGCAAGCCAATAAGCACACCTATGGTTAGTGGATGCAAGCTTAGCAAAGATGATGTGTTTGATTCAGTAGATTAATCAATATACATATCCATGATTGAAAGTCTCTTATATCTCACAACAACAAGGCTTGATATCATGCAAACTGTTTGCATGGTTGCTAGATTTCAAGCTGCTCCTGAGGAAACACATATTAAGGCTGTGAAGAGGATTTTTCAGGTAATTAAAGAGTACTTTAGAATATGGTCTATGGTATCTTGTTGGTAATGATTTCACTTTAATTGCATACACTGATGCAGATTGGGCCGGTTGTGTTGATGATAGCAAGAGCACTTGTGGAGGTGCATTCTTTTTAGGAGATAGGTTGGTAGCATGGTTAAGTAAGAAACAAGAGTTAGTTTCTTTATCTACAACTAAAGCTGAATATATTGCTACTATATCTTGTTGTACTCAGGTGTTGTGGATGAAACAGACATTACAAGATATTCAAGTAAATTTTGATGGGTCAGTTAGTCTTTTTTGTGATAATACTAGTGCAATAAATATCTTGAAGAATCATGTTATGCATTCTAGAACCAAGCACATATCCATTAAATATCATTTTCTTATGGGAAAAATTGCTACACAGGAAGTCAAATTGGAATATGTGGCTACAAAAGATCAACTGGCAGACATATTTACCAAACCCCTTCCAAAGGAGTCATTTGAATAGCTCAGGGAGAAATTAGGAGTTGTTCCTTCTCCTATCTCTGCTTGAATACAAAAAGTATTCATCCAGGGGGAGTATAACAAAGTAATTCTTTATCCTTGGTCTATCCCTTTGTAATTGATGTCAAAGGGGGAGAGTATAGAAAATGGGAGAATGGTATGCAATGAAAAAAGTATGCAAAATGGGAGAATAGCATGCAATGAGAAAAGTATGCTTTTGTAATTGGTGTTAGGGGGAGAGTATAGTATGCATGGTGTTGTTAAGGAGAATAGTGAATTACAATGATCATTTTTATTCTGGGGGAGCATAAGAAATATAAGAAAAATTAGTATGTAGAGAGAATGCAGGGTGAATGATGCAATGGTATAGAAAGGGGAGTATGAATGATGTTGCCATTTTCAAAGTTTTTCAAGTATTACCACTTTTAGGTGTTGCCGCCAATGACAAAGGGGGAGATTGTTGGAATTGTTGTCATTGATGTTAAGGGTAGTCATGATGGTCATTGATGTCAGTGGACTAGTTCAGGAAGATTGTTTGCAGTTGCTTAGTACAGCTCCTGAAAAGTTGCAAATGTTGTCAAGCAACATTGCAAAATTTACACATATGTTGCATAGTCTTGATGCAGGTCCAGAGGTTTGCAGAGGAATCAGATAATAGATCTGAAATGGGTTTTTCGAGTACATCTCAGATGCATGTTCCGCAAGTTCACGTGATAAATCTTAAGCTCATTCTTTGGTCTGATTAGGGTTTAGCAAAAAACCCTAAGGGTTTTCAGTCACAACGCTTCAGTTTTCTATTTTCCAGATGACTACTGATAGACGGTTTCCGATCGCTTAAGTTATGACTTAAGCCTTCAAAGTCATTATATAACCGACCCTTCATCCTAGTAATTATCGACTCAACGGAGTATTAAAGTTTCCTAAGTCTGGCGCTTAATACTTTACCTAGCTTGTTTGACGGTGGAGATTTTAGATTAAAGATCAACGGTTGTTGCATCACATTTGTTATTCACTCCGACATGGTTAAAAGTGTGATAGTGCGGAATCTCGCCGCATGTCTGGTGGACCAAGCACAAGACTCTCTGCTTTGCTAAGAACGACGGATCGCACAAAGGGTGTTAGTGATTGACGATTGACGAAGCATCGCATTTCCAAGTCTTACTGACACAACAATATTTGTGATAGCGCGAAATTGCGACAAGTGTCCAAAGGTGATTACAGTTCAAGGACTCTATGCATCACATTTTTCCAGTTTACAAGTGCAAGGCTAAAACGCACTAGGAAAATGCAATGTTATGAAGATCAATAGTGCACGTTGAAGGAGAAGATTGGATGGTTATCGCGATACTGTATTTTTTAACTCTCTTTGACAACGCCAAGTTTGCGATGATGCGATATGGTTACGCGTGTCCAAGATGACGTCTGTGAGACAGATGACATTTCCGCATCTTCGTGGACGGATTGGTGGGTCCCTATGATGGTTTTGCGAAAACACAGAATGGCGACGCGTGTCCTTGATGACGTTTGTAAAGAAAAGGCTAGACATTATTCGTTAAGATCAACGGTCAGCGTAAGAGATAGCAAAGATCAAAGGTGTCAGAGCATTTTTGTTTTGTGAAGAGTTTGTGGAAGTTTTTGAAGTGTGAATGAAGGGTTTCTTTGCTGGGCTGTACCATTCCATGACAGGCTTGCCAATCATGTGCATCACGTTGGGTGTTGTTTCCAGCTCCAAAGTCCCTTCAAATTGATGAAGATTGTTTACAAAGTCTGGTCTACTCTAGTCATATTGATTTACTACTGATTTCAAAGAAGTTTATTGTGTTTGTTGCAGATTGTACAGCCCAGGTATAATCTGTTCCACCGTTGGGTTGTGGCATGAGGATTTGAGGATGAGGCGCTACACATTGGAAACTGGTCTTGTATTGTTTCAGGGCGCCTAGACCCTAGAAGCACAATATATCCTGTTATGAAGTGTTCTTTTGGTGTTTGGATGAGGATTTGTCAAAAATGTACTTGCTGTACCATGTAACCAGTTGCGTTGGAATCCATATAAGCCTTGCACTTTTTTGATATTTCACATCAATCTGATTTGGGGTCATTTTCAGTGTTATGTTGAAGACTTTGATGATGTCTTTTCAGTCATTGGCAGTTGGGTATGTTTAATGCCTCCATTTTGTGTTACTTGTGCATCGCCAGCAAGTATCCCAGCCCGATTTGATAGATAAACAGCAGCAAAGGGGTGTTATCAGACCTGCACCAATATTACACTTCATTTATACAATGTATTTTGTTGTTGTTTCATAGTTGGGTGATTTGTTCATGATATTTGGCACTATTTCTGCGGTATTACAACAATTCTGTTTTATCATCAGCACTTTATATCAGCCATACTTTCCTTTATCAGCTTTTTCTTACAACAAATACATCTCCATTCAATATTGTTGCATGTGGACTAATATTGTAATCACTAGATGGTAGTACTGTCAGTGTATTTGGCATAAGCTTTTGATTATTGTACTCACCTCACTGAGCAAGTGGGTTCATTTGTACTAAACTTTACCACTGTATATGTGGAAGTTTCTTTTGTTCCCACTGAATAAGTGGAGGATTTGTATGTTCATCACTGAATAAGTGGGTGAAGCTTGCTTTCATTTTTAGTATTGGATATGCATTCCACTGAACAAGTGTTATTGGTTGGCTTGCTGCCTAATGCTTTTTTTCAGCTGCTGCAATTTAATTTGATTTATAGATCCTTTCATCGTATGCTCTCACCTTGCCCATCTCGGGAACTAGATCAGAAAGTGAATATGATATTGCATTGTAATCTCACTTTTGGTTGATGTAAATTTAAAAAAAAATTGGGGGTGGTTATTACATCTATCGAAGATGTGAGTCATCACAAACATGATCAAACTAATGCAACAGGATTTTGTCACCTATATTGCAGAATTCACTCCATGCTCAACTATTATCAGGTACTTTGAAGATCTTCTCTTGTGTATCCCACACTTCCTTTAAACACTCCTTATGCACCACCAAAAATTAAAGCTGAATCCTTACATTCCTTACAATCATCACCCTAGCTTCATCTTCCATTTGATGCATTTTGGAACTTTCCCTTCATCCTTTTGCTTGATTTCAAAGCCATCAACAAATCAACATAAACCTTCTACCATCAAGGTAAACTTCATCTCTTGAGCCCAAGTTCGATAGTTGGTCCCAGTTAGGGGTTGTGCAAGAAAACCCTTTTGCATCTTCTTTGCACAATCTATTCACATGTAGTTTTCCAAACCCTAAATATTCTCCCTGAGCTTTTTTTGCCTCTAAATCACCTATTCCAAAAACGAGGAAAACAACCCTCCTTAATTTTCGAGAGGAACAACTTAAGTTGTTAGATCTTGAAAATTCAAGTCGCTAGGTTGTACTTGCTTTGTTAAGCTTTTGTCATGCAATAGAAACCCTAAATTTAGATGACAAAACTACCCCAAGCTTCTTCAGAGTCGTCTTGGTTTGAAATTTTTAGAACAACTTGGCCTCACCACATCTTCAATATCATAGTATGCTCCTTTGTTGTGCAATTTTCACTCAATGAATTTGTGATAGCTCCCACAAGGCATAGTGGCCTTTGAATCAAGAGTCAAACCCTTGGTTTTGATACCATGTTAGTATCACTATACATTCACCATTAGATCTACATGTATCAACTAAAAGCAAGAAAACAAAATAGCATCTAAAGAGCAACAAATAGAGATGTTGGCGGTGTCTAAAGACACTAAAGAACACTACAATCAAAGAACTTGACGTGAATGAATGAGTAAGAAGGCAGAGATGCCTTGCTTAAAGAGGCCTCTTAGGAGGGAAAAACAATTCTCCTAGGACCAACCTATTCATAATTTCAAATTTAAAACATATTTTTTATCCCAATGAGATAGCTATGAGCTGTCACAAACTGATCCTGACAAGCAAGATTTCATATTCTAACAATTTGCATTTTTTCTTATCTTATTCTTTGTTTTTTGATGTGTACTAACATTTGTGAGATGTTCTCTCTTATCAAAGCTAGCTTCCTTTTCAACTACACCTTTGATGTGTACCTATACCCAATGCATGATATCGCGTGAAGAACTATTATGTAAATGAGCTATTTTTTTATAAGCTATCAATTTTGAAATAAGTTTGCATCCCATGTTCATAAGGTGAACTTTGTTTTGATGTAGTAGGAAGTGATTTTTTTTGTTTAAATTTGGGAAGCCCAATAAATGATGCATATCACCCATGAAAAGAATATCCTTAAATTTGGTAGCTCTACAAAATTTTCTACTATTTTTCTTGTCTAGAATTGATTAATGCACATGCTTGTTGATAGTCATTTTGTAAGCTATTTAAGTTTGGAAAAACATGTTTTGAGTCTAATAAAAAAAAAATCTAAATGTAGTCTCGTAAAGTCCATGTTGAGTATAAATTTTGTTAAGTGAACATTAAGTTAGATTTTTGCACCATCTCATCCTTAGTGGACAAAGGATTAGGGAGGCCACATATAGGGTCTACTTCAATAGTGGCTTTCCCATATCCTTTCTTGGGGACATTGTCTATCCAAGAAGAAGACCCCTCTCTTTCTTCTTGCAAAAGAGGACCATTAGATAAGGCATTTCATTATTAAGTGAGGGACAATGCAAATGAATATATTGGATGTTGGATTTATGCCAATGGTCCTTTCAACTTAATGAGATCACTTTATTGGTGGGAAATGGTGATGGTAACTTGTCAAACTTTGGTTACATAGGTCTTGGATATGAGGTGTACACCACCTTATTGGCAATATTTTTTTGGAGAGACATCACTAAAACCAATTAGGGATTCATGGATTGAAATAAGAGCGTCCATCGCTTATGGTGGATGGAAAGAGTGCAAAAATTAATCTATTGACAAATTTCATTGTAGTGCCCCCAAAAGAGGCAATGTTTTTGAAGGAAGTTGATTGTGAGGGGCAAGTGAAGGACGAAAACTTCATTTTCATAATCTTCATTGAGTTTGTAGAGATGATAGGTATTGAGAACATTGTCCAAGTCATAATGGACAATGCATAAAATTGTAGGACAATATGTACTTTTGTTGAGGAAACATATGGGCACATTTTTTGGACACCATGTACAGTCCACTCCCTCAACTTGGTGATGTAAAAGATTTGCACTTAGAGTGGATGAAATAAATATATACATCAAGGGTGAGGAGATTTAGACGTTCATGACAAACCATCATATGTCACAAGGCATCTTCAATACTTTCTCCAATTTGGAGTTGTTGAAGGTAAATCTATGAAATTTCAATATTTATTTTAAATTTAATTTTTATGATATATATACTTTTTAAATTTTATTTTTTTATTAACTTATTTTTTACACTACATTAGGTTTTGAGACTTGATTCACATTACACACAATTGTTTTGAGACAACTCGTGAAGGTGTGAGAAGTGTTGAGTGTCGTGCCATTGTGGGCATTGAGTGCCGTTGAGAGCCAATTAAATTCATAGAGGACCCAAAACTTGAATTATTTGGTGGGCTTGTGTAGACTACATCTTGAGTTTCACCAAGCCCATCATGAGTATGATCAAGTTTGTTTATACAGATTGGCCATGTTTGGGAGAAATCTATGGTGGTATCAAGTCCATGATAGAAAAAATGAAGACCATAATAAAAGAGGAGAATAATCCTTGAGGAACATTTTTTCTTAAGGGTGAAGAAAATCATTGTTGACCACTAGAACAAGATGACCGCACCCTTGCATTTCCTTGAATTTGCATTGTATCCGAAATATTACAACATGGTGATACTTTCTTTGTCTAGGAGAATGACACCATATAGAGACAATGAAGTTGTTGAAGGGTATGAGAAAACTTTATGAATAATCTTCTTAGATCCAGAAGTGGAAGATAGTGTTAGGATTAAATTTGACAGGTCCAACTTATCATGAGATCATGGTTTATGTGCTTTGCAAGACAATTAAATGACAAACGCTCATCTATGGTGGTACCTCTATGGGCAAGGTTATATGTTCCTCCAATCTCTTGCAATCAAAATTCTATCATAAGTAAGCATTTTTTATTTTTCAACATTCTTACCATTCTTTCACATTTTTAAGGTATATTGGCTTTCTCTCCAATTTCAATAGGTTGCAAGTTCTTCTTCAATTGAATAGAATTGGATTGCATACTCCTTTATCCACTTAGTTAAGTGCAATTGGTTGGTTGCCAAAAAAATAGAAGATTTGGTTTGTCCATTCCAACTTGTGTCTTTTAGGAAGTTGACTACAAGCAAGGGGCAATGAAGAATTGGGATATGACTCCTCAATGTGCTGATGTGGATGCATCTATTTTAGAGCTTGTCACGAGCACTTTAGATGATGATGAGGCTCTTACACATGATGATGGTGGATGGGATCTTGACTCTTTTCATGGCTTGATAACTTCTTGCCTCTTTTTATCCTTTAATGAAGGGAAATTTTCATATTCTTTGACTTGTATTACCTGGTAAAGTGGCTTGTAATTAAGAAATCATCTACTATATTCCACGGCGTTTCGGGGACGGGGACGGGGACGGGGGGACGGCAGGGGACGTGTTTCGGGGACGGCAGTCCGAGGGCAGATTTTTGGGGACGGCGGGGGGACGACGATATATATAAATATATATATACAATTACATATATATGAATTTTTAAAAATATATTATATATAGATAGAGAAAGAGAGAAATTTGTAATATCAAATATGTGCAACAATATCAATATGACAATATGTGCATAGATAAAGAGTATAACAGTCGTATAACAGCGATATAACAGCGATATAACAACAATATAAAGATAAAGGTAAACACTAATAGCAATGTCAATAACTTAACTATTAAATATAAAAGCATTTTGTTCAATTTTAGGTTGAACGACTAAAGTAAATATAATAATATTTTATTATTTAGTCAATGCCATTCAAATGGGGATAAAACATTTTTATCAAATATAATGAAATATTTAATATTTCATTATAAAACATTTAATATTTAATATTTGATAAAACATTTAATATTTATCAATTATCAAGCAATTTTTATTTAATTTGACAATAAAAGTAAATAGTTTGTTTAAAAATTAAATGTTTTATCAAATATAATGAAATATTTAATATTTAATATTTATCAAACAATTTTTATTTAATGAAATACTCAATATTTATCAAGTAATTTTTATTTAATGAAATACTTAATATTTATCAAGTAATTTTTATTTAATTTGACAATAAAATTAAATAGTTTGCTTAAAAATTAAATGTTTTATCAAATATAATGAAATATTTAATATTTATCAAGCAATTTTTATTTAATTTGCCAAAAATAAAAACTTTTTTTACTTTGACGAAAGGGGGACGCTTGGGCATCCCCGATACGGTTGGGGGACTCCTAGCTGTCCCCTGGCCGTATCGGGGATGCCTAGGTGTCCCCTTTTATTTTCCAGCCGTCCCCTTTTTTGGGGACATGTTTCTTGCCGTTTCCCAATTTTCAAATATCAGGGGGGACGTCCCCTGCCGTCCCCCTGTCCCCGAAACGCCACAGGGGACGGGGACATAGGGTTTGGGCAGGTGGACGCGTCCCCATGTAACAAATTCATCTGTATTTACCAGTTTATATTTATACTTGCATTTTATTGCTACGGATTTCTCTTTGTGGATTTCTCTGCTGTGCTTCTGTTGTTTTAATGTTTTAGCTTTTGTCTTAGTCACTTCTACAGCTACTATAGTTTATTCTACAGTTGTACCTTTCTATTACAAGTAGATGTACTTATGAGCTCCATTGACCTAGTTTGGTCAGTTGTAGGCATCAATAGACATTCTTACTTTCTTAGTAAACTATTAACATTTAGAATCTTTTTGCAGAGGACTGTTGTCCCTATAGCACAGCCACATAATTTTGTGCACTCAAATGATTATCTCATTCTCGAAGATGACAGTGGAAGGGTTAAATTGACAGGAAATATTCTCTCTCCTTCAATGTTTGTCACTGGTAGGTAAATTTGAATCAGACCAAGGTTTTGCCAGGGAACTTGATTTTGTAAGCAGTTGTTTTTTCTGTAGTGTATATCTTTTCATGTTAAATTTGTTTGCAGGTGTTGTAGTAGCTCTTCATGGTAAAGAAAGCAGCGATGGTGACTTCTATGTGCAAAGCATTCTAGAAGCTGGCCTACCACCTCAACGCTCTCTCCATACTGGTACTATTTCAAGTATTTTCTCAAACTAGTATGAGGGCCTTTATTTGTTGCTGAAATCCTTGGTACTATTTGTTCTTTCCCCTCAAGGCCAGGGTCTTGTTGCATTATAATTTTGGTAAAAATGCTAGGATTTGGTAAAATGAGAAGTCAAACTCCACAGCTGCAAGTTCTTAATGAAACTGTTCTAAGAATTTATTTGTGGGCATAAAACATGGCGGTATGCTTCCAATCATCATTTGTTTCTGAAAAGGAAGACATTTGGTCTTGTTACACTAGATGTTGTATTAATATATATTTGTCCTCTGCAGAAGAGAACAAATATGTGGTTCTTGTTTCTGGGCTTATGGTTGGTAGTGGCAAGTCTAATCCTCTTCAATTTCAGCTTCTTGTTGACCATTTGTCTGGTCACTCAGGTGACAAACAGGTATGTTCGTTTAATTTTTGAAGATTATGAGAATTTTTCTTACTTGGCACCATATGCTATACTAAATAAGAATATTTGTTAAACTATTTATGTGATTGTGCAGGAGCAAAGCACGACTTCTCAAATTGTTCGTCTTGTTATTGCGGGTGATTCAGTTGATATACGACAAGGCCTTCTCGCAGGTCAGGTAAAAATGTTTATAATTTGCAAGTTGGGGTTTTGAAATGTTGTCATTCATTTTAACTATGACATGCTCTTCCATTCTTCAACTCTACTTTATCTGGTATATCTGCTTTATTTCTAAGAATGGCATGTGCTGTCTGCAGTCCCTTGCATCAAAAGATCAAGGTAGACTTGTTGAACCAATCAAGGAACTGGATCTGGCTTTGATACAGGTAGTTAACTATATTCTTTTGTCTGCTAGTTTGTTGGATTATTTTTTGACTTGGGATAGAAATTTTTAGTGTTCAATGTGCATTTGTCTGATTTGATGCTGTTTGAAAATGAGTAAATCTTGTGCTTAGTTTTCTTTTCCTTTGTAGAATTTTTTCAAATCTATGTTTGATCTCAAGTGCCAAGTTTGTTTTCTATATAAGGTTTTATCTAGTTTGACTTGTGATGCTTCTCTGTAGCTTGCAGCAGCTATGCCAGTTGACATAATGCCAGGGCCAAATGATCCTGCAAATTTTTCTTTACCACAGCAGGTATTTGTGCTAATCTTTGTGGTGAAATATTAGCTGTCATGTAGACTATGGTTCTTATGGATCTTGTAGAGTTGGCACTTGACACTTCTAATTCATCTGTCAAGATGAAAAAATGGTATGTTTTCAGTTTATTGATGCTGATTTGTTGATCAGCCTTTGCATAAATGCCTATTTCCTGGAGCATCGACATACAATACATTTGTTTCTGCAACAAATCCACATCAGTTTGAACTTGATGGAGTTAGGTAAGAGGGTGACTGCAATATAATTAGTTGCTTCTGCCTTTATTTAGTTATTGATAACTAATTCAAAATCTATTTCCCGGTCCCTGTCATGGCTGGTGTTGTCATATGCAGTTTTCTTGGTACTTCTGGCCAGAATATAGATGACCTCAACAAGTATTCTGAAGCAAAGGACAAAATTGATTTTATGGAAAGGACACTAAAATGGAGGCATTTAGCACCCACTGCTCCAGACACTCTTGGTAAATACGTGCTTAGTATGACAGGATACTAACTGAAATGTAGAAGTTTGCTTTCTTCTCTCACGGATTTGCTGTTTTAAGTGACCTGCTAGATGTTTTTTCAGGAACTGGAAATATTAGATGTGGAGACCTATTATTGCTAATAAGCTTAAATATGCTTAACCTTGAGTGTATCACATGCCTATTTTGTAAGATAACTATATTCATATTCTGATTGAGTTGCATAAAATTCCATCAAATATCTTTGCAGGGTGTTATCCATTTACAGACAGAGATCCTTTTGTTATTGAGGATTGTCCACATGTATATTTCTGTGGGAATCAGAAAAAATATGAATCTCGTTTACTTAAAGGTGGTCTTCTGTTTCAGAACACTCTTCCTTTCTTTTACGTCTATAGTCAGATAGTATGTTAGACATAATATTTGATATGTATTTTGCCTTCAACAGGATCAGAGGGCCAGATGGTGAGGCTTGTATGCATTCCCAGTTTTTGTGAGACAGGATCAGCTGTAATGGTATGTGTCAGGATTGTATCTCAAAAGATACAATTTACTTTTTCCTTTTGTTTTTGAATGTTCATCACAGCAGAATAAAATAAAATTATTGGGCTTGTTTGTAAAAAGTTTCTTTAATCAAATGCTCTCGTATCTTTTGGAGGAAAACAAGTTTTTAGAGGAATGTCATTTTCTTTGTTGCAGGTGAATATTAGGAGTCTTGAATGCCATATATTGACACTTTCTACGTCATCTTTGGTTGGGTAAATACCTAAGTGTTCATGTGAGCAAATTAGATCATTTAGAAGATGACAATAGAGATTGAAAAATTCTTAATGGGTGCTTCTGCTGTCCAGATCCAAATGTCATGCTGGGTATTTATCCTTACACAGGGACAACTAATTATATGCTCTAAAATATCCCTTGCAGTAATCATGTGTTGTTTGTGTTTATGTAGTAGACCTTTTCAGTAATTACTACCTCAAATGTAATCATGTAGCAATCTTCTGTCAGCTTGTGGCGAAAGCTTCCAATTGCTTTGTTAGTGTCCATCCGCAGAATGTACGATTACTTTTTCTTGTACTAAAAAGTTTTTAACTGGTGAAGTCCCTGCAATGCATATCTAGGTAGTTCAGTTGATCTTTTCTGTTTAAAATAAGTGTAAAGTCATCCAATAGTGATTCAATTTTTTAGTGAGATATGAAGTGATGTGTCAGTTTTGAAGAGTTTACAAAAGTTGAAGAGATCTTTGTCACGACACCTGGCCAGACTGTGGATCTCAAGTTCACTGCATTCTGGTGGATGATAAGCAGGCATAGCATTTATGATAACTATTTAGTTTCAACCAGTGAAGTCCCTGCAATACATAACTAGGTACTTCTGTTGATCTTACCAGTTTAAAATAATTGTAAAGGCATCCAATAATGATTCAATGTTTTAGCGAGTTTTGCAGGGATGTATCAATTTTGGAAGAGTTTACCAAAAGTTGAAGAGATCCTCGTCACATCACCTTGTTCAACTGTGGATCTCAAAGTAACTGCATTCTGGTGCATGATAAGTAGGCATAGCATTTATGATAACTATTTATTCTTGAGTGCAAGTGATGAATATTAATGTGCTTGCAACGAAGAGCAAATGGTCATTATATTGGTAATTTTCAAAGTTGAGATTTGCCTTTTAAGAAATTTGATCTGCACGCTAAGATTTTAATCATTTTATATGGTATATTAGGACGTGCATTTTCCAAGATAACTAAATTTCATTGTTCTTTGTGTGTCGGCTCCTTTCAACAAATGGTTTAAATGGGAAATAGATTAGATCACATGTGATCTTGAAGCAATTCACTTTGAACAAGTATTTATGAGAAGAATTTTGTGTTCTACACGATCTATTGTCTGAAAACTTAATATCAACAGTCAAGTATCACGACCAACTATTATGAATCAGGGTATGAGGGAAATAAATAATTGATAGAGAGAGGTGGCTATTCAAGGAAAGGAAATAGGCAATACTAAATTTCACCATTTATTAATCACATTTTTCTGGGGCTCGTAACACCTTTCTTTATGTTGAATGTTTACCCTTTCCTTAAAAAGAAATAAATGATCTTATTATGAAGAAATAAGAGATTACAACATATTTTACATTATTTAGTGATAATACTGTTGTATAATTGATCTATAAATTTAGGGCAGCTATGTTGCATTCCGGTACATCACTTCTGGATTCTAAAATGAGATGTCTCAAATTACCCTTAGATGCATTTAACCATCTAAATGGCCGCCTATGATATATGCAGTACAAGTAATTTTGGAGAAACTTTTAAATGGGCAGAAAACTCTAGGAAACATGAACTAAGCTTCTCATGTCACTAATCCATTGTTGTATAGGATATATTGCCTGAATGGTGTTGGCTTAAAATCTTGTATGCCCCTAATTTTGCATTTTGTGCCTCTATGCTTTGGTAAATCCTTTGTAGACAATTGATCTAAGATATCATGAACTAGGGTTTTCATATGTGTTATAAGGTTTGAATCTAGGCATTGATCTTATTGTTGGGCAAATTTTCTTGCCATATCCTAAGTTACAAGTTGTGTTTGAGTGCATTTTCCTCTATGCTCTAATGTTGGCTAACCCATTGTCATAATTGGATTGGCCTAATCACTCTTGGGCTAGTATCATGTCTATTTGAAATGGCATTAGGTGTAGTTTTGTGTATGTACTCATAATTTGGTGTTTTTGGTTTGAGCTTTGATATCTCTCATGTTGGCTTGCAAGTAATTACCTAAACCCTAAGCTTCCAATGCCCTAGCTTAGTTCATAATCATAGTGGCATCTTTGTTCAAATGCGTTGCCTACCAAGCAATCTCCTATGCACTTTTTCTAGTTTTGAAGTGATTTGTTTAGCTTGTTGATAGCTTAACTTAATGCACATGCCTTATTGTCTAATGCCCAACACTATTGGCTTTACCACCTAGTGCATGGTGTAATTGGTTGTTAAGGTTCACTAGGCACCACCCTCAATCTCACTTAGTATTTCTTGCTTATCTTTTGCCCATGCCATATGCCACATTCCCATTATAGCTCATCGACCCTTTGTAGTAACTAATCAATTCTAATGTGTGTGTTTGCTTGCTCATGGTGTGTTGAGTCAATAACCCCCATCGCTCCTACTCGCGTGTTTGATCATAGTAAACTTGATTGACTTTTACTATGTAGGAAACTAGTCCTTATGTATAGGTGGCATTTGCCTTGTGGCATTTTTTCTTTGTTCTACATAGGTGTTCATTGATAGTTTAGTTTTAAAGTGATGTGGGCCAACCTATTGGGGTAACATGTCCACGTGTCCCATCCAGGTAGGTCCTAATATATTTTTGTCTTCAAGTGCATAGTTCTTTCATGGTAACCCATTTGAATTTGTTAATGATTCTTTGCTTGCCTTGTGTTGTGTTGGTGGTGGCGGGCCATACTATGTCAAGATGAAGGTATTCATTTTTGTGGCATATTAATGCATGTCATATGGTAGCCTCAAGTGACTTTTTAATGTGAGGGGTCTTGGCTTATGTGGTGGTGGTGGGGTCCATCCTCCTTTATGACGGTTTTCTATTGGATGCGGCTCTCTAAGGCATATATGATCATGCTTCTTTTTTCATGTGGCTCTATCAAGGTTGTTGATCTATGATATCATCCTCTAATTCATTTATGACCAGTGTTCGAGAATTGTTGTCATTGATGTCAAAGGTGGTTGATTCATAAAAAGTTTTGAAATGTTAGAGGACCTTATCAACTCACAGAGATCACCATCCATCAAAAGTGGTCTTGGTTGCCATTTGGCTTGGTAAAGTAGACAAATACCTCCAAGAGCAAGGCTTCAACAGAAGAATATCAAATGGCAACCTAAATATCAAGAATGAAGGAAATAAGTTGTTAATTATTGTGGTATATATCGATGACATCATTTTGGGCAGTGATAGTGATAAGATGTGCCAAGACTTTGCCTCAAACATGTAGGAGTTTGAAATGTCTGTGCTAGGTGACATATCTTTCTTTCTTGGATTGCAAATCTCTTAGTCAAATAAATGGATCTTTATATCACAAACCAAATATGTTAAGGAAATGTTGAAGAAGTTCAAAATGCAAGATTGAAATCCAATAAGTACACCTATGGTTACTGGTTGCAAATTGACCAAAAATGATGATTCTCTTGTAGTAGATTAGACTATGTATAGATCTATGATTGGAAGATTGCTATATTTAATAGCTACAAGGCTCGACATTATGCAAGCAATTGGTTTAGTAGCATGGTTTTAGGCAGCTCCAAAAGAAAGCCATGTTAATGCAGTCAAGAGAATATTGAAATATCTAAAGGGGACTATATTGAAATATCTAGAGGGGACTATGGATTATAGATTGTGGTATCCAAGAGGTGAAGATTTTATCCTTACAACATATACAAATGTGGATTGGGCAGACATTGTTGATTACAAGAAGTACTAGTGGAGGAGCCTTCTTGCTCAAAAATTACCTTGTATCTTGGTTAAGAAAGAAACAAGTATCAGTTTCTTTATCTACAACAGAGGTATAATATATTATAGCAACAACTTGTACACAGGTTTTATGGATGAAATAGGCTTCAAAAGATGTTAAGGTTGAATATGAGCATCCCATTCCCATACTTTGTGATAATGCAAGTGCCATAAACATATCAAAGAATCTAGTTATGCACTTGAGGACAAAGCATATTTTGATTAAGTATCATTTCTTGAGAGAGGAAGTACTTGAGCAACAAGTAAAGTTGGAGTATGTTGCTACAAAGGACCAGATTGTAGGTATTTTCACGAAGCCTCTTCCAAAAGAGACTTTTGAATACCTAAGGGAGAAATTGGGAGTGATGTCACTCTTGTCCATTCACTAAGTTCTTCAAGAGAACCATGTGTTCAGGGGGAGCTATTCATTGTCTTATTCAATTAGCCTCCACTTTGCCATTGACGTTAAGTAGAGTTAGGGGGAGCATACGATCTTGTTACATTTCAAGAATTCTCTTTGTAGGATTGCCATCAATGACAAAAGGGGAGATTGTTGGAAAATTGTTGTCATTTATGTCAAAGGTGGTCGATTCATAGAGGATAGAAAAACCAATTTTAAATGTTTTTTTGTGGGTCGACCTTTCCCATTTATGGCACCTAAATTCTGGTAAATTTATAAATTAAAAATAAATTAATTTTATTTTTATTTTAGGTTGACCCCCTAGGAAGGAGTGCCCAAATTTGGGAAATTAAAGAAAAATAAAAATAAAAAATTAAAGAAAATCTTGTTGGGCTGACCTTGCATAGGGAGTCACCCAATTTTGGGTGAATTTAAATAATAAATAAAAAATCATCCCTTGGCTGACCTTGTTAAAGGGATATTGTTTATTGATTGAAAATGTATAAATAGATCTATAGTAGATGAAAGGAAGATTTGAGCAAACCTTAGAGTAGATCAAAGGAGCATAAATGAGCAGATATTAATGAAGATTATTGTAGACCTATGAGAAAATATTATTGGTGAATTATTGTAGGCCTTATGAGTAGAAAAACTATTAAGGAATATGAGCAGATTCTAAAGTGTATTACCGCAGATATGTGTAGAAATATTTGTGGAACTAGTGCATCTTTGTGATCATATTTGTGAGCATATTTTGAAGATCATATTGCAGATTCAGGTGGAGGTTTTAGATTAGAGATCCAAGGCAGATTTGTGTGTAGAAGCAGACAGATTTTTGAAGGGATCTAGGGAAAATCCAACAACATCATTGCTATTTTGTATTTCGAAGGTTGGTGTCTTCTAATTAGCAAGATCCAGAGGTTGGAGCCTCTTGCTCAAAGAGATTAGTGACTCTTGTTGAGTTGGTGCTTAGTTGAGGGGATTGGTGTCTCCTGTGGGTTGGTGCCTATGAAGTTGTAAAAAAATTTCTATAAAAGCAATATTTTGTTGTGGTTTTCTCTCGCAAGGGTTTCCACATAAAATCGTGTGTGCATCTTGTGTTCTAATTTGCTAGATCTTACTTGTGTGGATGTTTTGATTATTGCTTATGATTGCTAAAATTATAAAATGAAAAAGTTGTTCTTATATTGATTCACCCCCCCTCTTAGTGTGTGTGTTTCTTGACATGGATCTTCCCTTGGTCTCAAATTGGTTAACATTGAGACTTGCTTGTAGTAGTTTCAAATATTTCACATGCCTTTTTAAGGGTTCCCTTTGCACAATCATAATGAATCTAGAGGCTATTATGTGTAGGTTGTGATCAATTCATGCATTTTCATGCTCTTTATGACCTTGCTAGGCTATATTGGTTGGGTGATGTAAGCATGATTTAAGTCATGCTCTATGTGTCATTGTTTTAGGACCTTGTTAATTTGGTTAGCAATGGATTCATAAAACTTGTAGCATCATAAATTGTCACCCATGACAATTTCACACTATGTTTTGCTCCCCTTTAAGGTATTGGACCTAATTAAGCATTCAACTTCCTAAATTATGCATTCCACAACTTATTTTAAATATTTTATGACAATTTGCAAGCATAAAACAAATGCTCTCATTTAATACTTTGTCCTCGACTTTTAAACTTTTCGAAAATAGGGTTGGGACACTGGCGCCTAGGGCATCTATGTCCCCCTATTTTGGCTTCAAATTCAAATGTGTTGTGACATTTTATTATTTGAAATTCAAATACTTAAAGTTGATCGTCAAGATTTAATTTTTGGGAAATTAAATAAATGCCTATAAATATCTAGTCATTTCACCATTTGAAATTTGACTATCAACAAGCAAGAGGTGGATATTCATGAGTAAATACTATTTCAAGAGCATTAAAGAGTAGTATTTTTAGAGCATTATTACAGTAGTTCAAGATCCAACATCATATCCAAGTTTATGTGTGTTCATGTTGCTTTGTAAAGGATAACATTGTTGTAGGTCTCTAAGTATTCATGCAAATCTATCAAGCAAGATCCAAGATCCTTGAAGTGATGTGTGTGACTTCAGTCCTTCAAGGAAGCCATTGAAGGGTGGCGAGTTGTAACAAGTGGGTCATTCATCATTTCCTTCCTTTCCTTTATTGGTTTATCATTGACATTGCCATTATGGAAGTGGAAACACTAACACGGGGTTTGACTGAGGGAAGCCCCTAAAATGGCCCAACATTTTCTTTCTTTGTGAATGTATAGGTTACAGTTTGAAGTTGATCAAAGGAAGTTTGAAGAAACTTTGTTCATTGTTGCATTCAAAACCCTACTCCTTGATAACTTGTAGAAAGTCAATTATAGAAATATCTAGAAGCGATTTGGACAGTTTGCAAGCAGGAAATGGAAGTATAGATTTGACATCAAAGGATTGTGAAAAAAGATCCAAAAAACCCTAGTAGGATAGTGGCACCCTCAACACCAACGTCCCAACAATTTATGCTGAAATTTATACCATAGGTGCACAATGTCCTCTTTCTATTTCTGGTGTTCGATTTCCTCTGTGATATTCTAGATCTGTTGTTTATGTATAAAAGTGATAATTTGCATCATTAGGACAATTAGATCATTGCATCTCATAACCCCCCTATATGAAACATTTTGGGAAAGGTGTCAAATCTATAAAGGGTTCCCTTTCCCCATTTGTTTCAACACCTACAGGTGTCATGCCTTTTCATTCAACTCTTTATGGGGTAGACCAAAATGCCTGTTTCTTAACTCCATTGGTCTTGATCCAACTTTGTGCATATATTCATCTCCTCACATGCGTCCACCTATGACCCTTGAACTTTTTTAGTATGGATGTGTATCATATTCACCAAGCTTGTGTAAGTCATTGGAAGTATGGGTTTCCCTTCTTGACATGCCCTCTACCTTTGTTGGGGTATTAGATTTCTCCCCTACTATCATGCCTTTGGGCTATCCCTTTCTTTCACTTCTGCCCATTGGGACTTTAGTGTTTTACATGTAGCCATCCCTTGCTACTAAAATTTGATCCTCCATATGCCATGGGTTGAATGTTGACTCCTTCCCTTTGGGTTACCTCAACTTTGAACCTTGATTTTTGACTAAAGGCATGAAACACAAGACAACCTCCACATTTAAAGCTTGATAGTCTTTGCCATTTTGCATTATCCATTTTCCCCTACCACCTTACATGTTAGGACTGCCATTAATGCGTAGAGTGACAACACGACTCCCCATAGGTTTTCACTTGGCACTAACATTTGACCTAGTGCTTTTCAAGTTGAACCACGTGGACTTCGAGTAGGGCATGCCACGAGGATACCAACGACAACCATTAATGGAATAGTTAGGTTTTTGAACCTAAAGGCGCTCGTCATACTTATTCAAGACAATTGCAATTTGCAGGGGACCCTCCACCCCTTCCAAGCCTATTTTTTTGCATAGGAGGGCATCATTTTAAGATCTATCCAAAGGGAAACAATGCTCAATTGGTATGAGAAGCCATTTTCATGTACCAAGCGTAGGAAAAATATCTATACAATTTTTGATGCGCTTCCCAATTATCTTAAGGTTGAAGAGATGGGATCAACAGGCATCACAAAAAAACAACAAATGCCCCTAACAATAAATTGTAGAGAACACTTGCTATTCATGCAACCAAATCCAAGGATAAAGACTTTGAAGGTTTGCAAACATCAAAGGACAAAGCCCCTATAGGTCTCATGTTGAAGGACATAAACCCTTTGATAAAAGGAGTGGTCTTACAAAGCTATTGCATTATGTTAGAATTGTGAATAAACATGAGATGCAGGATCAAACAATGAACATACACCTTCCACACAAGAGAGCTACAAACAATAATTTGCTAATATCATCAACAAGAAAAACTTACAAAATGAACTTCAAGAGTCTTAAAGGAGATCTTATGAGATAATACAATGAGGGCGAGTGCTTTATAAGATCAACCCTAAATGATAAAGGGATTAGATCATGACAAGTGTCATCATCTTGTGTGATAAGACATAATGATCTAATAATCTCTCACTTCAATTAATAGAAAAAAAAAACACTCCTAAGTTTAGCTCAAGTGCGTGAAATGAATTAGACTAATATTCAATTAAAGATTAATTAATTATTACCTAATGCATGATTGCTCTAACATCTTAAGATGAACTTAGGGAGTAACTAAAAACCTTTAAAAACCAATGCATAAAAATAAAAGAATGCATGATGGGTCTCGAAAAACAAGGCTTGGTGAGGTACCCATGTATAAACAATCTAATCTCTCACAATTGGAGAAAAAGAGAAAACCTCATGGGACAAAATCCTCTCCAAAAAAGAGAAAAACAAAATGAAGGATTAAGAAGCCTCCAAAACAATGTCCCAAAAAGTATAGGAACATGAAGAACATCCCACAAGCACGAAGAAGCTGTAGACAACTATTAAATGATGACTTATTAGTACTGCAACGAAGAACCTCCTCTGAAACAAATAATGATCAGGATCAAGAAGACAAAAATCTACATGAGTGCTCCCAATGACACTAATTGAATTAGATGGAAAACAAAGACAAACATGTAGAACTCAAAGATACAAATGACATAGGTACCAATAGTTTGAAGAACATTGATTAAGTGAAAATGGAAGGTCGTCTCCAAAACAAGAATCCAATAGTGTCTATATAGTAAATGTTCCATCTCACCAAAATGCATGGGAAACCAATCGCCGCATCCGCCTAGTACATAGGAACATGAACTAGATACATAGATCACTCCAAAAAATGAAACCAAGGAAGCATTAGCACCAACAATAGAAATCCCCCATAATGCAGAAAGGGAGAGCCAAGATAGGTACACTGAAACTGCGTGAAACCAAGAAGTGCATGTAGGAGAACCAAGAACATTTGAATGTGCATATGAAAGTACTTGCAAATAAAAAGGGCGTGTAAACCAGGGCACACACCCATGAGGCATGAATCATTGGGATTTGATGCTATCGTGAAAGGAACACTCACTTGACAAAGGTGTGATGGTTAAATAGGGGCTCTCACAATCCATCCATGACACTTTATGTCATAGTTTGAGTACAAAAGGCACACCAAGATGTGCAAAATCCCAAAAAAATACATTAGAATGACATTTTATGTTAGTACATCTATAAAAGAGAAATTGCATGCAAAAGATGTCTACAATGCCCAACTAGGAAAAAATGTTGGAGATAATGTAGAACAATCTAAAACAAGTCATCCCACACAAACAAGAGGTTTTCAAGAGCTAAAATGTCTAAGTAATTCACTAGAATGTGAAAACACAAAAAACTAAATAAAATGCACCTAGAGAAAAATTTGGAATCGTCTCAATGTCGCTAGAATCATGAAAAACAAAGAAATAGGTCAAAAGTTATGAGCTTGGGAGTGAAAAAAACACCTATGATTTCAATAGGCTGTAGAATGCACCAACAACAAAAAATGGGAAAAAATCTAGCACCATTCAATAGTGCTCAAAACCAGCTTTTCGATGATATCTTGTTTGCCCAATTTTGATAACTAAGTGAAAAGTTATTACAATTTTCCCAATCTTGCTAAAATTGGCAAAAAAAAATTGTTTAGCCCCCTAGGGGTTGGACATTGGTCGCCCATATGACCTTGGGGTGGTTGATTTTTTTTTTCTTTAAAAAAAAGCAAAAAAAAGCAAAGATTTTAGATATGCTCTTATAACCCTAGTTGAGAAAAAAAGCCCCTATAAAATCGAGAAGGGGTTTGTTGAAACCACACTCTTACACCAAGTTAGAATTGTGAATAAACACAAGATACATGATTAAACAACAAACAAAAAACACCTTTCATGCAAAGAGAGTTGCAAATAATGATTTGCTATATCATCAACAAGAAAAACTTACATAATGAACCTCAAGAATGTTCAAGGAGATCTTTATATGAGTTTATGGTAATACAATGAGGGTTGAGTGCTTTATAGGAGCAACCCTAAATAATAAAGGGATTAGATCATGACAAGTGTCAACATCCTGTGTGATGAGACAAAATGCTCTAATAAAAGCTCACTTTAGTTAACATAAAAAAACACTCTTAAGTTTAGGTTAAGTGCATGGAATGAATTAGACTAACAATCAATTAAAAATTAATTAATTATTAGCCAATGAATGATTACTCTAACACAATCAAGTTTTATTGGTGGTGTTCACCAACGATAGTGAGTTAATTGACACTTATAGTTGTCGAGAGTAAAATTCTTCCACTTTGTTGTTGTGTTGCAGTGAGTGGGTCATCATGTTCCATTTTGTAAGAAAAAAATGTATATCTCCCTTATAGTTATGGAAGGATTTTAAAGCCGATATTGGCATGGTGTGATGGTTTATTGGTGGCATTGTTGTTCTTGCCACCAAGGTTCAAACCCCATTGGGGTGGTATTGTTGAATGTTGTATCCGGTTCATAGCTCTGGTCAAAAGCGTTTACCGCTTGAATAAAATAAAAATAAAAATGGAAGGATTTTAAAATCTTAAATTCTTTATTAATGTAAAATGGTGGTGGTTGAATCCTTTTTGGATAATATTGGTGAATGTAGTTAGTGTTGCATCTCAGCTTAGAGTTAGTGATGCAGGAGCATCTGGGTTTACTGGCGATCCACATCAACCACAAATATTTCATTCTTGTTTTTTCATTTGTTTTCAGATTGCAGCTCTATTTGATATTGGTGGAGATTTAAAGAAAGATATGCAATTAAAAAAGAGCCGTTTAAATGCAAAATGCATTTTACTTGTAACACATAGACGTCTTTGTTAAAGTCAGATGGACGGGTAAATTGCAATTGGAAACTCGTGAGTAAAGAAAGAAAAACACGTCTTTCATATCCAATGAAATTGAAGGGACACTGGCTATGGGAAGACGTTATATTTAAAAAACAAACTAATATCAGAATGAAAGGTGGCACTAGAGAGAGTGGAGAAGGGGCGCAATAGAGTATAAGAGGATCAAGTGGCTGTTGAGTAGCAAGGGAAGAACCTTTACACAACCCATCAATAACAAAAGAAAAACCATGCCACAAGAAGATAAAGAGAGGAAATGAAATGTAGGAGGAAGTTGATGGGTGTGGTAGAGAGAAGGAGATTACACAACCCAAAAGATTTGCTCGTAAAGTTAGATGCCCAAATCTGCCCTGTACAAAGAAGGTAATTTTTTTTTGTTTGAATTCATACCTAAGAGGAAGTATTGAATGTGAATGTGGGATTTTACCAGTAAGAAGACCGAGGAATAGAGAGGTATATAATATCGGTTGAATCTACAGTGGTGGGATAATATGATGCTAGGAGAATGATGCAAGTGAGGTGGCCTGTTAGTAGGCTGCAAATATAAGGAGGACCAAGGCTAGTTTAAGGAAGGGTAAGTGTATCAAATTTCCAAGTATGGTGAGTGTATAGAAGGATGTTTTGAGAATAGAAAAACAGAGCAGCATGGAGAAGAGATAGAAATTTTAGAGAGCGTAGAAGAATATGAAGATGTTTGAAAAATATTGTTGTAATGTTTGTTTTCCATGAAATTTGAGAAATAAATGTATTTGATTTGGTTTTCAAATTTGAATAAGTTGTTGTGAGTAATTGTGCAATCGATTTAAAATTGACACGAGTTATTGTCAATTTTGATTCAATCATTTTTTGAGTCGTTTGTAATTTGAAATTTGCGGAATTGAATGAGATACAATGTGTTTTCTTCTTCATCAAGTGGTATTAGAGCAGACGGTCTTGAGTGTGCGGATAGAGCACCGAGAGAGAGGCAATTCACACTAGGACCTATGGGTGAAGATGAAAGTGATAAGAGGTTTCAGGGGCACAAGTAGATCGTTGAACATGAGGCAACTTGTGACATAACCTATTGATAGTAGAAGCGTGAGTGAAGTCCAAAAGTACTGTTGCAGATGTAGAGAGTCTTGGCAGTTGAGGGCTGGAAGGCGCACAATTGGAGGCGCAAGTGAGAAGCTCAAAAGCATCGTTGCAGGTGAGGGGAGTCCCGAATGATTGAGAGTGAAAGTGCAGAGAAAAGTGGTGTAATGGTAGATTACAACAAACGAAGTGAATCTTTGTGAAGATCGAGTTACGATTGCAGCATGGAGGTTGCAAGGGTAGAGTTGCAGAGAAATTGAGAGAGGAAGGAAATGGTTACCTTAAGGTGAAGACAAGAAAAGGCATAGCCGTTAGACAATGAGTATGAACCTGCAGGTTGTGATTTTTAATATATAGCCAAGAGGTGACCAAAAGAGGAATGTGATAGGTCAGTTATAGAGTGGAGAGGAATTACTTGGTGAAGGAGGTCGAGCTAGTGGCGGAGAAGGTCTGGTTGTCAGTGACGAAGTTTGCTAGAGGTTGTGCACAATCTCAAAGGGTGGTTCTATCACCTAACTCCATCTTTGTCAGCCCATGCTCACAAATCTTCTTACCTGATGTGTCTGATGCAGGAGCATCCAAGTCTACTGGCGATCCGCATCAACCAAAAATATTTCATTCTTGTTTTTGCATTTGTTTTCAGATTACATCTCTATTTGGTATCGATGGAGATTTAAAGAAGATATGTAGTTAAAAAAGAGTCGTTTAAATGAAAAATGCATTTTACTTGTAACAAATAGACATCTTTGTTAAAGTTAGATGGATGGGTAAATTGCAATTGGAAACTCATGAGTAAAGAAAGCCAAACACCACATCTTTTCATATCCAAAGAAATTGAAGGGACACTGGCTGTGGGAAGACATTCTATTTATAAACAAACCAATATCAGAATGAAAGGTGGTGCCAGAGAGAGTGGAGAAGGGGCACAACGAAGTATAGGAGGATCGAGTGGCTGTTGAGTAGTAAGGGAAGAACCTTTACTTAACACATCAATAATAGAAGAAAAACCATGCCACAAGAAGATTAAGAGTGGAAATGAAACATAGAAGGAGGAAGTTGACGGGCGCGACAGAGAGGAGACTGCACAACCCAGAAGATTTGCTCGTAAAGTTAGATGCCCAAGTCCGCCCTGTACAAAGAAGGTAATTTTGTTTTGTTTGAATTCATACCTATGAGGAAGTGTCGAATGTGAATGTATGCTTTTACCAGTAAGAAGACCAAGGAATAATATGTAGTTGAATCTATAGTGGTGGGATAATATAATGGCAAGAGAATGATGCAAGTGAGGTGGCCTATTAGTAGGTTGCATATATAAGAAGGACCGAGGCTAGTTTAAGGAAGGGTAAGTGTATCAAATTGCCGAGTATGGTGAGTGTATAGAAGGATGTTTTGAGAATTGAAAAACAAAGCACCATGGAGAAAAGACAAAAAAATTGGAGAGCGTAGAAGAATATGAAGATGTTTGAAAAAATATGATTGTAATGTTTGTTTTCCATGAAATCTGAGAAATAAATGTATTTGATTTGGTTTTCAAATTTGAATAAGTTGTTGTGAGTAATTGTGCAATCTATTTAAAATTGACACAAGTTATTATCAATTTTGATTTAATCATTTTTTGAGTTGTTTGTAATTTGAAATTTGCAAAATTGGATGAGATTTGTGTTTTCTTCTTCATTAGTTTGTCATTTAAGGGTTTAGAAGGCCACATTCTATGAATTTTCTAGGTTGTATTTGTAGTGGGGAAATATCTCTATTACACAGGGTTTCAAGGTTGGTTTTAGATTAACTAAACCAAACATTGGGAAACTAAAATATTTACCTTAATGTTTAAGTTTTCTAATGTTTTTTGTTTAAATATATTTAAATTCTATTCAAAGACATTGGTGTTGATTTTAGTAGAGACATTATAGTGGTATTAGAGTTGGGTTTCTTTGTGAAATTGTTTGATTATGTTGTGAACTTTTGTACATTCTAGTGATAGTGCAAGTAAGTATTATTTGGGATAAACTAAAAAGAAAAAAACTCTCTTTAGGGATTCTAGAGGGTGAAATTTTTTCAATAGGTTTTACTCCTAAGCATAGTAGTATGGAAAAAATAAAAAGAATGATAGCTTATGGGCTAGGGTAGAAAAAGTCTAATATGATGTTGGATATGTTGGCACAAATTTTTAGCAAAATGGACAATAACATGAACATGCCTAGGCAATATAATTGTGAGGGAAACACTTCATAATCTAATAGTTGTAATGCCACTCTTAGTGACACTCGTAAGATTGTCCTAGTTTCTGTTAGGAAAAAGGGTGTTGTACACCTTGCACAAGAATAACATATTTTAATTGTGTAAAATAAATATTTATTTGTGGTGCATTTAGGTGATGTGTTTAGCCATATTAAATATTTGTTTGGGTCCACTTGTAAAGTTTTATGTAACATTGGGTTAATTATTGTATGTGTGGGAGACATAATAATTAATTATTTAGGAAAAATATTTAATAATGTGAAAATTTGCTTATAAAAAAACAAATGAGGGTCAATAGATTTGTGTACTAATGGTTTTGAGACACACGGTTTTATCTTACCACTTGGTTGTATTTATGTAAGCTTGAATCTATAAAAGGAAACACATGTTTAGTGGTTAAGGTTGGATAGGTGAGTGGGTTCTCATTGTGTTGAGCTTCTCTTGTGAGTGCATATGTGAAGCATGGGATGAGATATGTGGAATGGAGAGTGCATTGGAAGAGCTTGATGTTTTAGAAGTATTCATGGAAACTTTGTAAGTGCATTATAATGTTTTATTGTTGAATAATACATAGAGTATGGATACTTTTGGAGATTGTTTTTTTTTTTCTCTCTATGAGAGTTTCCTAGGGTATATCTTGTGTTATCTTTTGGTTTTTCTTTTTGATATTTTCATTATGCTTATTCTATAAAGCTTGCATGTATGCTTTTCTCTCATGGATTATGTAGGAAATGAATTGATCATTTTGGATATTATGCATTAATTTCCTAACAATTTCACTAGAAAGACCTTTCAAGTCTAAGTCCCTCCCTATGGAAAAAGAGGTGCATGAAAAAGGTTCTTGAGGTTAAAGTTTAGATCCCAATTATAGATGACATTACAATGTGTTATGCAGAGTACCAAGTCCTTCCAAAGGAGCTCCAAGCTAAGATTTCTCTTAACAACTTTATGAACTTGAAGAAGTCGAGTATGAACAACCTTAGGCTTGAACCAAGGATATCCATCTTGAGAGATACAACATGTTTTGGGAAATTTGACACTCCCCACCTTTGATAGATCTAGCAAATGCACAACTTGTGCATAGATATAGAGGTTGGAAACATACTTGTCTCTTAGACCCATGACTAAGAATGATTCCATAAAGTTTGCTACAATGCATTTTTAGGATATTGTACATGAATGGTGGTATCATGGATTGGTCACTTAAGGTCACAACTCCATCAACTCATATGACAATTTCTATAGATTATTAATTGAAAGGTTTGATAGGAGGGATCTTGAGGGGTGCACTTTAGGGAGCTAGCCTAGCTCAAGTAGTTTTGTTTAGTGAAGAATTATGTGATAGAATTCCAAAAACTAGTTGTGATGGTACCTAATGTTTTGGAGAAAAGGATAATGATGCTTTTCTTTGAAGGTCATAGCTTAGAATTTCCTTCTCTCCAAGTGACAATCAAGATGACCTTAGCCTTGGAGATGGATATGCCAAGCATTAGGTTCTAGAAAAAAGATCTTCCCTCCAAAGAAAATTCTCTACAGGAATTTCAACAATCCAAAGATTAGCCTTCAAAGAAAGAATTGTAGGTAAGAGATGAGTTGAGAGGAAATAAAATATGCTTTTCCTACAAGGAGCCTTGGTCATTGAGACATAAATTCCTTGGTAAAGGACAAGTGCAATACATTGAGGTAGTCTTTGAGGATGAGTTAGGGGTTGAGGAACATGAACCACAAAGTGAGGAAAAAGAAAACAATTCAAAAGAAGAAAGTAATTCAAAAGATCAAGATGTAAATTTAGGAAGCACTTTAGTTAAGATGTTAGATACTCCAAGATACAACCCTTTTAAAATATGAGGAGTCTTGAAGGGACAAATAGTCACACTAATCATTGACGTTGATGTTATAAAAAACTTCATAGATGATGGTTTGGTAGACATGAAAGGACTCAAAACATAAAACTTTGAGGACTTCAATATAATGGTGGTTGATGGTTTTTCCATCCAATGCACCAAAAAGATCTCGCAAACTTGACTTTAGGAGAGTATGATGTGAAGGATGACTTCTATGTGGTTGTTATAGGAGATACGAAGATGGTTTTAGGTATTCAATGGTTGCATTTGTTGGGAGAGATCATAGAAAATTTCCAAACCATGGAGTTAATGTTCCAATTAGGAGAGAAAATAGTTGTCTGAGGGATGACTAATGAAGCACCTAAGATTGTATGTGCAAAGATGATGGAGAGAATTTCTAGCCACAAACAAGATGATTGATTAGTGTAGTGTGTAGTATTCTATAAGGTCACCCCTCGTTCGCATGTTCATACCTTGCCTAAAAAAGGCTAGGTAACTTGGAAATATTTATAATTTTTTTGATCCTATTTGTATGAATGACAAAATAAAGATGGATTAGTAGTTGAGTTTCAAATTGATGAATATTCCATGTTATTTGTGATGATGTTTGATGATATTATGACTCTTGTTCAATGGGTTCATGTTTTTATTATATTGCATATTATTTCAAGAGTACTATGGGTGATATTTTTGTTTCCTTATACATGATTTATTTTCTTATACTTATATGCATTGTCTTGGTTGTCATTGGATGTGAATTAGGTGATGGGACTTAAGTAATACTAGTTACAATTATCTTATATTTATCAGATGGTTTACGCTATGTGAATATGCAAGTATCTATCTGTTAAGGTATGATTTATTGAGTTAATGGTTTATTTGTGATGAATTATAAAATGATTATAATTTCTATGTGATTCTATGATTAATTATTGAAAATGATAATTGTATTGAAAAGTTAAAGGTTGATATGTATTAGGAATAAATATAGATGCTTTGATTATCATATCTCTTATAGAATACTGATACTTCTGGTTGAGTGAGTACATAAATGGCCAATGGACGTCGAGGGTCACATAGCCACTCTTCTATGATCTCCATGATTACTGATAACTCATTTGGAGGAATTATGATCTTGTGTTTCAATGTTGTGAAAATTGTGATTATGTGTGTGTGGTTTAATGTGTTTTGTGATATTGTTTAAATGTAAGCAAATATTATTTCTTTAGGTTTTGTAAATTGTTATGATATTTTATCTTTGAATTTTATATGGTTTTATAAGTATAAAATTACTTTCATAAGATAAAATTGATCCTATGTGCTAGGTATAAGGGTAAGGGGTTGGTTAGACATTAAAAACACTTTTTATTATATTTTTAAGGACCTTTAATTTACCCTTTTTTAAAAGTGATGAAAATGGGAGTTGGTTGGGGTAGTTATGTGAGGAAGATTCCCCTTTTTATCTTTGTTTCTTTTGGGAAAAGAGGGCGCTTTTGGATTTTTCTTGCTTTTGGGAGTTTATTTGAAGATTTTGGATTTTGGAGAGGAATTTTGGAAAGGGAAGAGTAAGAAAGGATTGAAAGGAGAAGGCTAGAGGATTCTTCATTGATTTCAACCTTTTTTTGGAAAGCATTTCAAGGTAGGGTCTATTCCCTCTTGATAGTTTTTGTGATAATGAGCATATGGATGTTCATTGTTTTTGCAATTTGTGTATTCTTGAGAAATGAAAATGTGTGAATATTTTGTGGCATAATGATGGGTTTTGAGTGTGGTAAAATTATTGAAGGATTGCTGTGTGTTGCAATTATTTTGGTGTATGGAGTAGAGCTTCTCTTGAGAGAGTTTGGTCCTCCTTGTGTTGGAGGTTTGAGTAGGTGTGGCTCCCATATGGGGGTTTACAATTTGGGGGTATGAGTACCCTCATTTTTTTATTCAGGGATAAGAGTATCCATTATGTGATTATGTTGGAGGAATAAGGGGTTTTGGTGAATGTAGGGTTGTGTTCAAATGTGAATGAAAATGGAAATTTATGAATATCAAATGTGATATACATGTTTCTCCAGCCCACGGCCCAGACCACATCCAAGCTGCTCGTAATGGTCGCCCCACAAACAAAGGTCAGATGAATTCAAACAATGAAAATGCAACATTCTCTTGGTGAACCTAGTTTCCAAGTGCATCTAATGAAGGGAGAAAGTTGTTTGAAAGAGGCTTGCAATTGATAGAGGGTCTTGAAATGCAAGATGAAAACTCAGTTCTTGGTGGAGATTTAATGAAGTAGTAGCTTAGTAGTATGGGTTTTTCAAAAGCTTATAGGTTGTTTTGGTTTGAAATATATGCTATCTATTTTTTGTAAGGGATTATTTAGGTTAATTTAGGGTAGAAAAATGGTTGTCTTCAGTCATAGGAGTAATTACATGAAGGCTGGTTAGTATAGTTGTATTAGAAACAATATGCTGAATTTTGGATTATCAGCATGCTTAGCAATATCTTAGACTATGAACTCTGCAAATATATAAGTTTTTTTATATAATATATAAATATACATGCTCCTAGCCTTTCGCCTAAAAAAAAAAGTGAAATACATGCGAGATATATTTTCCCCTTTTTGTGGTTGAGTCCCTACTCCCCCTATTAAGGATTCCAAGAGGGAATCCTTTGCATTGTAAGGATTTTGTGGGAATTGTGTGATGCGATCAAAATATGTAAATGTGCTATGTAAATGTTCTATTTTGTTGTGGAGAAATTAAATGTTTAATGTGGTTTGTAATATGTTGTGTGTGAACTTGGTTAATTGACCTGTTGCTCAAGGGTGGGTTGAAAACAACCCTACGGTTGGGTGGAGAGCCCATTGGCCAAAGTGTTTTTTCCTTGTTTATTTTTAGCTCTATATGAAAATTTGAAGACTAATTTGAAATTTTCCAAATCTTTTATGTACGAGAAAATCTTTATGAGGGTCATTGTGGAAATTGTGAAGTATTCACATTGCCATGGATGTATTGTAAATCAAGGTTTTCAAATGTGAAATTTGAAAATGTTTGTATTACATTAGATTATGTAAATCAAAGGAGAACATGAAATGTTGAATGCCTATTTTATTTCCACTATGTGGAAATGGAGAGAAGAAAAGGACTAGTTATTTCCTTTTAAGAAAACAAACAATATTTAATTTTTGATTATCTATGTGTGAAATTTCTTTGTGTTGTAAACAAAGAAAGAAAATTAATATTGTTTATGAAAATTACATCTATTCAAACTTTTCTTTTGAGTAAAATAGATGAAATTGTCATAGTGTTAAATTTGTGTAAATGTTTAATACATACTTTTTCTAGCAATGTTTAATTTTAGTAAAATAAAATTTCAAATGTATATTCTTGGATATCTTTTAATATAGAAAGAAACAATATGAAGTGTAGAAGAAAATACCAAAGGATCATCTTAACCCTCTTAATTAATCAAATGTTATGGTTACAAGTTTGTTGCCCACTATGCCAAATAATAAATTGTTATAAAGTAGTTTCATATATTTGATCATAAAGCATGATAGACATGATATTGGAATATAAAATTTAATAAGTTTTTCAAATATTAATTTTAGAACAACATATTAAAGAATTGTCCTAACCAAAATCACCAATTGCAATTTATTAACAAAACATTGACATCCTTTTTCACAATAATAATTTGTCATAAAACAATCTTTACATACTTGATCACACAAAATGATAGACACAAAATTAGAAAATACAATATAAAGGGTCTTTATTATAGAGATGCTTATGACATGTCCAAAAATTGGATCAACCTAGTAAACCAATTAAAAGTTATAACTAAAACATTACTATCCTCTATTTCAAAACTAAAAAAAATTGACAAATGAATTTGAGAGTAAAATCAAGTACGAATTTCATGAAATTATATTAAGAAAAGAGAGCTGAAATATGTTTTCTTCATCTCCTCCCTCTTGGAAAACCTGTAACACAAAAAAAGGTGTAAATAAAATTGGATTATTGATGAGGAATATAAGCAATTTGAACCTGTGAATGCAATAAGCAAAATTGTAAAAACTATGAAACCTAAAAACCATCATGAATAAAATAATTGAAATCAACAACAATTACTTACAATATTATTGAATTATCATTCCTAACATTTTCATTTGTAGAAGGGATAAGTGTTTTTTTAAAGAAAAGGAAGTGATTACAAATTAATTTTTAGTTAGCATAGTTAACGAATTTTGTTTAGAAATTATCCATTTTCAGAGTAAAATAAAATTTTAAAATAGAATTAAAGTTAGATTAAATTTATATTTTCTATCTCATTTTGGAAACCAAGCTTTTATCATTTTGGAAACCAAGCTTTTGTAATTTTGTAAAATAGAGTTAGATGCATTTGAAATCAAAAATTAAATATCTTGAAGATTTTTTTTTCAATAAAAGTAGCTAATCCACTGTAGGAAAGTTTCATTGATTTCTAAAGAAGGTTTACACACATCAAAGAGAGCAGATAATTTTGTAATTTGCAACACCAAAAAATTGCCGAAACCCCCGAGAACATTACATACACCCCCCAAAAAGGCCAGGCTCTGCCACGGATACCAGGCTAATTATAGGTATGAAGAGAGAACATGCACAAATATACAACAGACCATCAACCAAAAAAATTGATATCAAAATGATGAGGTGGGATATCCAAACGTAGGAAACAGTGGCACTATCATATTCCACTCTCTGTAGCGGAGGCCAAGTCAGTAGGAGGAGAAAAATACGATCCATAGAGAGGATCTGTAACGCCCGCCGTGCAAGCCCCAAAGAACAAACAAATAAAGAACACAAATATATATATATATATATTTTATTAAAGAAAGATAAATAATCATCATACCAATATTAAATGATCATATACATACTCATATACTTCATTCCATTAAAACACAAACAACATAATCAACCATGTCCTTTGGGGCCCACGAGGTCACATTGAAAATAGACATTACTAAACATCATCTCATAAGACAACATTAGATATATATAGATTCCATCACAAGATAAACCCATGAGAAATTACATAGCCAAATAAAGTTACAAAGTAGATAACTACACTACATCTTTCAAATTTTACATCATCAATATAGTTACATCATGAATCCCAAACATGTGGGATGAATACAATATACAAATTCATCAAAATACAAGGATATCAACTAAAATAAATCTTCAACTGGATGAGACTGAAGCCACGAACGCTGATGGGGAACCCAACGGTGTGCGGAGCACGTTCCACCCGACCACCCCCGTGCTAAGAGGTGACAGAGAAGTAACTCCGACCAAGAATGACAACAAAAGTACAACCATACAAAAAGTATCAACATTGATCCATCACACAATACACCAATTAAAATGAGCAACCAATAACATCATATCACAATGTTATAAAGATGCAAGATCGTAAATCAAATATAAATGAGATCATACAACACATGCTAAAGATGTATCAAAACAATAATCATAAATCAATTTAAATCAATTCAAACAACAATCTAAATCAACTCCCATAACCCACTTCCAGAGAAACACAATAAAACAAACACATGGGCAACTAGGGGAGAGTGTCATCGCATAGCCTACACGGGTTCTCCTGGCCCTTCCTCCAAACTGAGGCGTCGGCCCCCATCTATGGATCTCCTGGCCCTTCCTCCTACTAGAGGCGCCGACACCATAGGGTAGTTCATGCGGAGCCGTAGACCTCTCGTGAGGACGAGGTCATGACCTTGCCAACCACGGCCTTCTCAGCCTTCCATTAGTCTGCGGAAGCACTAATGAAGATGAGGTATCCATATTTTAAATCTTGTAATGATATTACTACCCAACCCTCCTAAGTTAATTATTAGGTTATCACTTGTTTACTAACTCACTCGTGGGTTCTCCTGAGCCCTTCCCCTTAAACGGGGCGTCGGCCCCCACGAGGATCCACTTTCCCTAGAGACCCAACCAAAACCAGAAAGAAACAGGGGTTGTACCAAGCCAATCATGATCATCAAAATACAACAACAAAAGCAACATACGAGGCATAGACCATCTCGCAATTTAAACACCATAACATAATCTCGTAAATTCGGTACTCCCCATCAATAAAATATAACTCAACATAACTCAAGATGAAAATTCAACAAAACCAACATCCTCTGGAAGACTAAAGTGTTAACACAAAAAGGGTTCCCACATCAATGAATTAACAAAGTCCCAAACCCAACAATGCAACAAGATTTAATTTCAAGAATCAAAATAAAAGGAATAACTTATTTAATTCCAAAGTAGATTCCAAAATAAATTCCATTCCTAAAATACAGTCATACTAAAACCAGAATAAATAAACAATGCTGTTTTACTTTCGTAATTGATTTTTCTACTAACAATATCCTCTCAAGGTTGTAATTTAACAAATCAATAAGACAAATTTCTTTATATTTTACTATTATTTTCATTGTAACAAATTCTGCTTTATTTTTAATCAGAAAAGAAACAGAATCTATATATGAATATCTATTTTCTAAATAACAGTTAAATTAACAGAAAATATAATTTTAATCAGAAAAGAAACAGAAACATAATATATATATATACATTTGTTTAACTAACAGTTAAATTAACAGAATATATTAATCGGAAAGAAATTGAATATATATATATATATATATATATATTGCATACAGAATTAAATAATACATCGTTATTTAAATCAGAGAAAACAAAATAATTAAATTAATTAATAAATATATACATATGTATATATATACATATATATATATATATATATATAAAGATAAAAATCCGCACAGAAAATAACATATAAAAATTTGCGGATTAAAAGAAATTTAACATATAAATTTACATGGGAATTATTATTCCCAACACACAGTCACGGGGAACTTCGCTGCTGGCCGTGGGCAGTCTACGGACTGCCGTGGACAGTCCGCAGACTGTCACACGTTCGGTGGCGGGGTGGTGGGTACCGCCGAGGCTGAACCCCCCCCACACAACCATTATTATATATATAAAACCCAAACAAAAATAAAATGCTATGCACAGTTTTCGGCGAAATAAATTTTTATTCAAAAATTTCATAAGTTTAAATATATGTGGGTATAAATATATATATATATACACTGAAATTTGAGCATGCCCCAAACAGGGTAAGTTATTTATACTGTACATTTCACTGTGCAAAATTGAAAATAAAAAAACTGTTTTAATAAAATATATGTACAGACCAGAATATCACACCCAGAAATTTGTTGAAATAAAAATTGTTCCTACACAAATATGTATATTTTATTCTTTTTAAACAATTGAGACAACAAAACTACTGTTTGTTTTCAGATTGCAATAAAATCCTTTTTCAATCAACAACAACCCAGAAACCCCAGAAAATTCCATTAAACGAATAACAATCCCCAATTCCCTGCTAAAAATTCCTTTGATTAAACTGTAACCCCAATAGATTTTCTTCCTACCATTATTTAATTTTCAACCCTAAATACAAGTTTCATTCACAGGGGCAATTCCTATTTTAACAGAAGATAATTAATTAAAAGAAAAGAACCCGGCGTCCTTCGCTTGCAGAAAATTGAAGAAGCTTTGATCCTCTTGCTGCCGATCTTCCAGCACAAATCCCAATATTTCTTCCTCTTCACCAATTTCTCCAGAACACAGAAAAGAAACCAAAGACAGAAAAATAATTGAAAGTAAAATTTCCCAGCATTCCAACCATCCCCTCAAACAAAGAAAAACCTTTATTAAATTCCATGCCCAGGAATCCTTTCAATTCCTCTTCCCGTTACCAGAGGTCACGTTTCAAGAATAAATCCAAATAATATTTTTAACCTTAATTCCCTTTTGTTGCCTTTTCCATATTTCATTTTCATTTTTCATGCATTCAATTAAAACTAAATAAATTTTAAATCCACAAACATGAACTTTTATTTAAATAAATATATATATATATCTTTCCATAATACTTTATTAACTAATTACTTTAAACAATTAAAATCAACCATTGAGAGACTCAAAATAAATAAAATATTTTTTTACTACTACTACCAACATTTATCCATTGCCTTATTTACTTATTATTTTATGTTTTTATTTTATAAATTACTTAATTATTTAAATCACAATATAAAACCATACCCACATTAAATAATTCATAAAATCACAATGACATACAAAGACCAATACGACAATGAATATGACCAAGACGCACAAACCAAGAAGATACAAAACTGTTGACGCCTTGGTGCGGAGTTACTTTTCATGTCACCTTAATTATTCAACTTCCTGCCGTTGGGTTGGTTCAATGCTCGCCCAGACCTATCGAAATAGGTGGAATCGAGTCTTACTCCTGCAAAGTCTGCATCCAACAAGGTGATATACAACATATATACATATAATCAATTACAAAGCATCGTGAGAAGGATTCGCAGTGTAGCAGGGCGCTCGCGAACGAGTGATGCTACCTGTCCCCTCACCAAAACATATCATCATATAAAGCATTATAAAATTTACATTAATTTGCATTAATATCATCAATTACTATTTTCTAGTCTACTGAATTCTAGATAATTTCATCAAACGATCATAATAAAATATCATCATAATAACCATGGCATCATAAGAGCATATAATCAATAACAGTCTATGCTACCACAACATGATATCAACAGTACCATCCAAATCACAATGTGCCAAACAAAACCACAAAGAATGTCAAAAATCAAACAGTAGCGTGAGGGGTATTACAGGATTTTCAGGGTATGCTTGAATAGGAATTGCATTGCTTTGAACAAATTTTTCAACTTGGTTGCTAAACAACAGCCCAATGTCAGCCTCAGGACATAGAGGTGTGCCCTAAACAGATCAGGACGAGTAGCCACCAGTTCATGTACCATATCACCCAAGAGAGCACGTAATGCTAAGGAAGACATGAGTGCCTCTCTGCAAATAACACCACCCACCAAGTTTGTACCAGCCCGAAGACCGTATTCTCCAATGCAGGTTCAAGCATGTACATTGGACATATATGGGGCAGGAGAGAATTGCCAGCAATGAAGTTCACTGTCTCATTTTACCATAGAATTTCCATGAGATTGGAGACAAATAAAGAAGCTAATTCATGCGGTAGGGACATAGGGTGCATCTCAAGCCACTCTTTGTTTAAAACTTTCACAATTGCCTCTTCCACTTGCGGACAATGAACTATGAAGGTAGTTCAAATCATGTCATAAACACAATGATAACGGACCTTGACTTCCAGGAAGTAGGGTAGAATGAAGACTCGAAAGAGGCTATCCACGATAATCTTAGCAAGAAAGATAGCATAACCACAACCAAGCAATGCAAAATTTTCCACCTAGGTCAGCTTAAAACATTGATAAATACACCACCCAAAATGTGGATGCTAGGAAATAAAAGCTCAAGCATGTGTAATCAAGACCATTGCACCTTCCACACGAATTCCAAATCACCCGCACCAAAACCAGAGCCAACAACACTATACCAAGGGTCTGCAATGAGAGCTCAAGACAGATGTCGAGCTATGAAAAGCCACCACAACAGAATGAAGTCATTGAAAAGATCCAAGACTGAGATCACAACATACAAATGCGTCGCCAAAAGCTCTTCCTTAATTAGGAAAAATCTCACACAAATCAATCTCGGCCGTGTGAGAGACCTCACCCACACGAAAAGTACGCAAGCCATGTGAACAATCATGCCAACCAAACGAGCCAATGACATCAAGGGGACTGTCATAAAGGCAAAATAACCGTAATGAAAATGCCATCAAGAACCCACCAGCGACCCCAAGAGATGCCATGGAGGCCATCTCAGTAATGAGCGTGCTGGCAAGGAATCACAAAAGTGATGTCATCAAAACCTTTTCTTGACAGGGGACAAAGGTAACCGACGTCAAGGAGACCATCACAACCACAAGAAAGAAAAGCAGAGAACAAAGATGTCATGAGGACCATCTCTACCACCAAATAAAAAGGGACGTTGTGGAGACCGTCTAGCTGTTAGTCTAAGGCGTTGTGGAGACCATCTGATAGAAATATTCAAGGCAGCCAAAAAAGTATTTTCAATGCCCATGATGTTGAGGGGATCGTCATCCAAAGTGAATAATTGCAAAAAAGACTAAGGAAGCGAATGTTAAGGAGACCGTCATGACACAACCTCAGCCATAACGAGCCAAAAACAAGAGGAGGCTAGAGATGTCGTGGTGACCATTCCTCCCCCCAGTATAATAGATCCATTGAATGCAACCAACGAAAGATGTCAAGAGGACTATCAGTCACTGAGAAAACATTGAGACGTCAAGAGGACTATCATTACATGTCACCTCTACCATCAAGATGATATTGGAAGAAAATCAGAGCTAGGCTATGGCTTGCACAAGTGCCACAAAACTTCAAAAAACAAGGAACCAACAAGCTGCCACAAGCTAGAAACCATTAGTCTAGAAGGTTTTTAATATCAACATGAGAAAAAATGGAGAAGGGAAGAGAATGATCAATGGCACTGTTAGCAAAACTGTTTGCTGACATATTGGCTTCTCTATAGCAATGCTAAACTTGAAAGGTAAAGAAATTCTGGAAAAGGGAAAGTGCATGTTGCAACAAATATCTCAAATGCCAAGCATCAAGATCTTTTTTGGAGAGAGCCCCAATAACAATTTGAGAGTCACCATCAATCATAAGCTTAGATATATTATTTCTTAATGCCAACTCAAGACCCAAAATTAATACATTGAACTCGACCATGTTGTTTGTGCCATTGTTTAGCGATTAACAAGCTGCCTTAACAACATCACCCTTGTGATTTCTCAAAATCATGTCTACACCAGATAAACCAAGGTTTCCCTGAGAAACCCCATCGAAATTCAGTTTGATCCATCCTATAGGGGGACCACTTGATCAAACTTTTGTTCACAATTGTTTTAACATTTTGTATCAACCCATGTACCAAAGGGGGTTTTAATAGAGGCCAATGTTTGAGCAACCAAGCATCCCATGATGTGAAAGACCTCAATGCATGTAGGTTCCTAAGCACAAAATACATCACTGTCTCCGAGATCGAGGCCTCAATTTTCTGCAAAACTTGGCTAATATATGAAGCTTTCTTTCTAAAGATCCTATTATTGCATTCAAGACAAATGTTCTGACTGACAATAAAAGGACCGAGATTCCAAATACAAGAAAAATAAGAAGTTTTGAATAAGGAAGATCGAGCTTGAAACTATTGCAGGAGAGAACAATGAGGGTGCTACACTAACCCAATCTACTCATTAGCCAAGACCAACAAATGGAGGGAAAATCAAAAGTAAGCAAGAGATGATCTGTAGATTCAAAAACCTTGCCACAAAGAACACAAGGGAAGAGGGGAGTGATCCCAAGGTGATCTAATCACATGTCAATCAAAATTCTATCTTTTAATGCCAACCAAGCAAAAGCTCTTACTTGGGAAGTACATCAAGGCCCCAACAAAGTTTGGTTGGCCACATTAGAGACCTATCAACCTTAACTAAGGATTTGTACCCTTCTTTCACACTGTAAGAGCTCGAAGTAGATTTAGTTTAGATGATTTCATCATCCCTAGCTGAATATAGGATTTTCCTCAAAGACAACTCATTACGAAGAGAATCCTTCAATGCTTTTGGGAAAGGCAAAAAATCAAAATCCCTCAACTTGGATGTAGGAAGGAACGAGGAAGTATCAACTTCCAAGCAGTCACAAACTTTGCAACTCCATACTCTTTCCAAAAGCACTGCAATTCCATTCCACTTACCCCCATAACGAAGAGGTTGATGAGCATTCTAGGCATCATCCTAGAACAAAGCTTTCCTCCCATTACATATGACCCAGGATAGATGTGGAAAAATAATAGACTTGCAAGACATAATGAAGTTCCAGATCTTAGAACCAGAAGGAGGATTTTTAAGTGTGAAGACACACTCTCTTTCCCAAGAGTCAAGGTATTTATGCCTCAGAATTGACACCATTTGGAATCAGGATCCTTATAAATTCACCACAGTAGTTTGGCTCCTAGAGCCTTATTTTGGAGAACCATATCTCTCAGCCCTGCACCCCCCAGATCCTTGGGGAGACAAACCTTCTCCTAGGCAACCAAAGGCAATTTTTTTTCTCTTTCACATTCTCAGCCCACAAGAACTACTTGAAAACCTTATGCAAATCCTTTGATTTCCCTTTCAGAATCTTCAAGATAAACATTAAGAAATTTGGGAGGGCCTGCAATATTGACTTAATCATGACCGATTTCCCTGCCAATGACAACCATTTAGATTTCCAAGTCATGATTTTGTTTGAAACTGAAAAAATGACCTTGTCCCAATAGTCATGTTTCTCCTTGCCTAAGAAGAAGGGAATTCCAAAGTATCTACATGGAAGAGTTTAGAGCCCTAGAATCTCAAGAGCTTACCTTTCACTAGGGGGTTCACATTCAAGATATTTGATTTTTCCTTGTTTACAAGCTGGCCAGAGCAATTTGAGTAGGATGATAAGACACTTTACATGGATTTTTCCTCTGAGAGACTAACATGTCCAAAAAATAGTTGATCATCCACAAAAAGGGAGTGAGTTATTGGCCAAGGCACATTTTTTATCCTTATTCCTCGCCAAAGATTCTTGCTATTGGCCGCCTGGATAACATGACTAAGATCTTCAGACATTAAAATAAAAAGGAAGGGAGAGAGGGGGTCCCCTTGTCTCACCTCTTGAGTGGCATTAAAGTGATCACAAGGCGAACCATTGACCAAAATTGAAAAACTTGCACTTGAAATACATGAAAAGATCCACTTACACCATTTTAGAGAGAAGCCAAAATTTGATAACACCTTCAATAGAAGCTGTCAATTTACTTTGTCATATGACTTTATCATGTCAAGCTTCAAAATGAATATGACCATGTTCTCCTCCATGAGAGAATGAATAATTTCTTGTGCAAAAATTGCACCTTCAACAGTTTATCTACCTGGGAAAAAACCCCCTTGCTCTTCTTAAATAATTAGAGGTATCAAAGTTTATAGTCTAACAAAGATCGCTTTAGTGAAGATCTTATATAAAGTGCTGCAAAGAGAAATAGGTCTGAAATCCACAAACGAAACTGGGCATGGTTTCTTAGGAATTAATTCTATGACCATATTATTCATTTCTTTCAGAATGTTACCATGTTTCCTAGTCTCTTCCAAGGAAAGCAGGACATCCTTCCCCACAAAATCCCAACATTTTTGAAAGAAGAGAGTAGTGTAACAATCAAGATCAGGAGCCTTATCTAGTGCCATTGAGAAAACCACTTTTTTGACTTCCTCGAGGGTGAATTCACTCATGAGTAACTTGTTATGGTCTTCTGAAATCAGTTTTGGAATACAATCCAAGCTTTCACGATCAAAACTTGAATTAGTATGGGTTGGGGCTAGTAGACCCTTAAAAAATTTGATAGCTTCAATTTCAATGTCCCTTGGAGAGGAAAGGGAAATACCACCCTCCCCTTGAATAGGCAAAATACTATTCATTTGGTGATGAATCTTTACAAAAGCATGAAAAAAATTAGTGTTTTTATCCCCATCCTTCAACTAGAGTTCTCTTGATTTTTGGGACCAATAAATCTCCTCCCTACAAATAACTTCACACAATTCCACCTTCAAGGACTTCTCTTTATCAAATGATTCCTTATTCATACCCTTTTGGATGACATACTCATATAGGCCTACCAACTCCTTAATGCAATTTTTTTCCTCAAAAATGTTCTTGAATAGGTTAATATTCTAGAACTTAATCTTATCCCACAAAAAAATTAATTTTGTGACCAACTGAAACATTATGCATCCCTCAACATAAGGTCCTAAAATCCACCGATCTCTAAGGAGAGCTAAAAATTTTGTCCTTGAACCACATGACCTCAAATTTGAAGGGTCTCTTTACCTTAAGCTTCTCCTGAAAAATTGACAGTGAGATTGGAAAATGATTAGATCCATAAATGGGGTGGATCAAAGAAAAAAAATTAGAAGAGGATAGCCAATTATCCAACAAAAATCTATCCAACCTCCTGACAATCTAACAAAAATCCCTCTTATTTTTCCATGTAAACATTCCATTCTTCGACACACAATCAATCAACTTGTTCAAAGAAACAAAGGATTTGAAGTCTTCCATCACCCGTACAGGAGGAATAATTCCACCCTTCTTTTTTGTCACATTCAAAACTGCATTAAAGTTTCCCCCAAACACCTTCATGCCCCCTAAGATCAATGAAGATACCATTGACAACTCTTCCCAAAGATGTTTTTTCATGGAAGTGGAACATGAACCATACAAGTTAATCAACCATAAGCAATTTTGAGAAGAGATACAGGAAGCTTGAACCCCCATCCAATTATCCAAGAGATGTGAAGATACTACATATTTTCTAGGATCCCAAAGAATGGCGAGAACCCCAAAAGCACCTCTAGTAGGAACAAAAAGAAATTTCCACTTAGACCATAATCTATAAATAGCATTAGCCAAATACTGGCAATTTTGTTTCTTGTAACAACACAATATCCGACTACAAACCCTCTATCTGATGCTTGATCAAGCATCTTTTGTTAGGGGCATTTAATCCACTAACATTCCAAGATAAGATCTTCATGCCTTCTGAGGAGAGAGATCATCTCTCCTCTTCTTTAGGTTAGTTTCCAGGCTTTTTTGAGCCTCAACAACCTCCTTAGATTGAAATTTTTTCTCATATTTAGAAGGATGCACATCATTGAAGAGAACCCTTTTGTTAGTGTATCTTAAACTTCTTTCCAAGGTTGTCTGAATACCAACAACAGTTTTCGCTTGCATTTCTTGACTATTTGGCTTCCCCCCCTAGTCTTTCCTTTTGGCGAGGCAGATTTAGGCTTAACTGCTTTAGTTTGGGAGAGAGGGAGTGAGTATGGAACCAAGTCAACATCCTCTTCACAAGACACCTCCTCCACAATCTCATTTAATAATCATTTTCAACTTTCTCCACTATCTCATTCACCATGCCCAAAAGGCACTCTTCAGACACCTCTTTTATTGGGGATAGTAGATCTAAAGCCTTGCGAGGAGGGGTAACATCTTCCAAAGAAGGCATCTCAACATTAGGAATCTGAGACACAACCGGTGGTACACGAGCCAACACCAAAGTGTGGAAAGGAGAGGAAAAATGCTCCCCAAGGCCAAGCCTAAAACCCATGTTATTTTCAATTACGAGAGTAGAGGACTTCCCATCTTCATCTCAAGAAGGAGCCATACTTTCCATCCTGGACCCTCTATGAAGGAAATATAATTTAGAAACTATCCCAAGATCCCTCTTGCAATTAATATCTTCTTTGTACAACAAGGTTTGGTTCTAGATCCTAAATTTTAAGAGAATGTACACCTCAGTAGGGATGATTTTAGGGTTTTTTAGAAGCACCCAGGGGTTGGGAAACTCCTCTCAATGAAACAATCCACTCTAAAAACTCCCCCAAAGCATTAACCATTTCCCTCAAAGTGATTTATTCTAAAAATTCAAAAAGAAGATTCGAAAAAATGAAACATACTGGTTTTTGAACCCCCAAAAAACCCTCCTTTGAGAAGTTTGGCCTCCAACATTGTAAAGAAAAAAAATATTTTCCAAACCAAAAGGACCCTCATTAAGAACCTTTTCTTTCACCTCCCTATTATCAAACAAGATAATAAAAGAGTCCTTCGAAAGGAGATACAAGTCAAAAGATTCACACCAATTTAAAGCAGCCCAATCATTGCTTTGAGAAAGAGACAAATTTTCTCCCCAAACTTGCATTTTATTCGAGATATGAATACATTTTAATCATTTGGGCATTAGTAAGACTTACATTTGGTGTGGAATTGACCCACAAATCCTTTTCTATGAACCCCCCATTTAGACCAAGCATCAAAGGCTTGGCATTTCCCTAACATTCGTTCTTTTCTCCCACAACAAGGCTCTTCCATATCTCGGTTCTCCTTTGTTTTTCATCGAACTTCCCATCTCCAAGGTCTAGGTCGATGTCGGGATAGAATTTAATGTTGGAAGAATGAAGAAGAATGATTATCTCTATAGTTTTGTGTTGTCATTGATGTCACCATGTTGTGGTTGCAAGTCTAAGTCAGTGCCTGATCTGGTATTTTGGTCCGGTATCTGAATTGGTATTCAAGCTGCACTCTCTGGTATTCTTGTCCGCAATCCTCCATAGTTGACAGTTACTACTTGTGGTTTTGGGAAATTGTTTATGGTTGATGAAGGCATGCATGTTTAGAATTTCGTGTGCTCGAGTGCTCATACAACATATTGACATTATTCTATTGATTGCTTTTTGCATTGAAATCTATTTCTGGCTAACTTCTTGGATTAGTTGTGATATGGTGAATTAATTTTGTTATGCAGATATATGTGTGACCTATCTTAGGTCTATGCCGACATGATGTAGCATGTTGGATGTTTGGATTGTCTTTTGGAATATTTTGTGAATACTTGAAGCTGACAAGTTGGTATTTTTGGGAAGAAAGGAGATGCATCTAATTAGGCTGACCTAATTGATGCTTGCAGATAGATCGAGTATATATATGTGTTGAAAAAGTTTTTAAAATTGTGTATAGAGTGTGTGTGTGATCAATGAAGTAGTAGTGAATGTAAAAGTGAAGAAGAGAGGAAATGACGAAGTGTGTTAAGTCAGTCTATTGAGCATCACTAGAACTGTATCAACACTTGTTAGGTGCACTATTTTTAGTTCATTTTGGCTGTGAAGCCCAATTTTGTTTAGTGAATCTTTTTGTAGGTAGTGAGCCTCCGTTGTAAGCAGTGAGATTTTTTATTCAGACAGTGAGTCATTTTAGGTCAGTGATCCCTTGACATTGAGCCTTATATATTCAGTTTTTGAAACTACTTTATATAGTGAGTTAATCCTCACCGCGGTTTTTCCCTTATTGGGTTTTCCAAGTAAAAATATGATGTTGATTTACTTTCTATTATTTTCATTTCATGTTCATACTTAATAATGGAATAGTGTGGTTATGGAATTGATAAGTATTGAAGTTTGAGTTTAAATTTCATGACAAGTGATTCACCCTCCCCTCTTAGTTGTCTTGCACTTGTTAGCAATTGGTATTAGAGCTTTGGTTCCTTGGTGAAGAGCTTAACTGCTTGAGGAGGATCTTGAAGGTTGATCAAATGGATGATAAATAAGAACTCTAGACTGCACTTGAGGATCTTGACAAAGTTGAAAATGAAAATAGAGATCTGAAAGAGAATCTTGATGAAGCAAATGAATGTGTCCAGAAGATGAAAGAACAATTAAAGAAATTCAAGGAAAGACACAAAGAAGTAAGTGAGTAGTTGAAACAAGAGATAATTGGACTGAAAGTGACTATAGAAGAAAAGTGAGAATTGAAGAATTTTTGAATATAATGGTACAAAAAAAATCTAATGAATGCTCTAAACTTGAACAGGAGGTAGTAAACTTGAGAGTAGAACTGGAAAAGGAAAAACTCAGTGAGAATAATTTCAGATCTAGCTCTAGCAAGCTTGGAGAACTACTTGCTGGAAAAAACCATATAAAGAAAAAGCTAACTTGGGAAATGATGCAGGTGAAAGTTCTAAGGACAATCAAATGACTTAGGACAAAGGGAAGGATAAAATAAAGTTTGCAAGGAGACAGTCAAGGAGACAACCTAATGCACAAAGGTATCCAGGCTCTTTCGATGGTATTTGTTTTTCCTGTAATAAATATGGTCACAAGGCAACAAAATGCAGGAGCAGGAAGCAGTAGTTTTCTGGTCCCTTCATTGGACAATGTTTTGGATGTAAGAAGGTTGGACATAAAGCTACTGAATGCAGATCTCAGGTGAGAATGATCAGTCGAGTAATGATGAATAGATTTAATGGAGGTAGAATGAATCGATCCTTCAATGGCTATTGCTATACCTATAACAAATTTGGACATAGGGAAATTCAATGTAGATTGAGAAGTAATGGAGGCCAAACTAATAAAAAAAGTGTTGTTTGCTATAATCGCAATAAATCTGGACATATCTCAAAGGTTTGCAGAAGTAGGAAGGGAAAGCAGTCCACTCCAGTAGAGAAGAATGATCTGGTAAAGAAGATCGACAAAGAGGAGATGAAGTAAGCGATGAACAAGATATGGAAGAAGAAAGAAGAAGAAGAACCTGAAACTGTTGATGTGTCTGTGCCCTCATATGTTACATATGATTTTTTCAGAAATTAGACCTAGCATGGTCTTAGGGGAAGCATTATCAGAAAATTATAAAAACCCCCTAATAAATGGTGTGTCAGAGGCCGACACAATGATGGAATGTAAAGAATGAATAATCAGAGGTTTTGGAAAAGGAACCAGAAGAAAACATGTTGGCATGATAATTTGTGGACCAAATTAGGGTTTTCTGTGTTGGGAAGAATGTTTTTAGCAACTTTTTGATGTCTACCGTATTTAATGCATGTTAGGGAAAATCAATGGTGTATAAGATGAAACTTGTAAGCCTTTTTGATTAGTTGAACATTTGAAAAGTTTGAAAAGTGCCTTGAAGTGATCTTGAAGTAGTTTGAAGCAATTCTAAAGGGAATTCAAAGAAATTGTCACGGGTAATCATGAATCATTTCTCAGTTTGCAAAAGGGAAGAAGGAAAATGAAGAAGTTTCAATTAATCATTAATGAATTAAAGGAATTTAAGCACGAAAATGGATAAAGGATCGAGTGGCGACATTCCACTAAAGCTAAAAGGAGTTGAATTGGAAGAATTTGATCATAGAAAGATGAAAGAAATGGAACTAGGGCTAAAGGAAATTGAATTATAAAGCATAAAAGCCCTAGGTATGGATTTGTGGGGATAATTTCCGTGGTTTGCTGATAAAGAGTTTATATTGTTCTTGTTGAATCATTTCAAGAATGACAACATTGTATTGGACAAATCCTACCTAATCACGAAGGAAGCGATCAAAGTGATTAATAGCTTATGCAGTATTGGGGATCTTCCTGGAAAGAAGACCGTGAAATACAAAGATGTGGAGGAACTTATTGGAATTAACAAAGACCCTCGATCTCTATTGATAAACACTCTTGCATATTCGACTATAAGGTATGTTGCATACAATGTTTTTTAGAAAATCCATTTTAGAAATCGTGAAGGCTTGACTTTGGCTACACACATGATGGTTAAGGAAAATAGGTAGTTTGATTTGTGTAGCCTATTACTTGAAAATATATTTGAAAATGTCCGAATGTCAGTGGTTGAATCTTATCCCTTTCGGTTTGGATATTTACTTCTGTACTTGGTCTTTTACTTTCTGTGCTCCCTACCGGGAAAAGAAAATGTTGTGTGGGAATCTGGTATTCCTATTGGAAAACAAGTCTACAGATACCTAGAAGCGTTGGCAGATAGTGTAAGTGTGTGAAAATTATATTTCACATCCTTAAGAACAAATCTATGCTTTGGTATGTCAACACCGAGTCAGTTTGAAGTGCGTTCATCCTTTGGTAAGAGAAAATTGGAAGCTGTCATTAGTGATTCCCCTCTAGAATCAAAGAAAAGAAAATCTATAACTGAAGACATCACTGCATTTTCAAAAGAGAAGGAAAAATAATCTCTACCTGGATCCAAATTCTCTGATCCAGATGACATCCAGTCTATTTTGGTTAGAGAAAAGATGAAGAAGATTGGTGAGATATGGAATGCAACCTCTCCTATTGACAGACTCAAGATTGATGACGCTCTAGTAGAATATCTACTTCGAAAAGGTATTGATGTATCAATTGTTTCTAAATCCCTATTAGAGAATTTAGTTGAAATTGTTGAAGAAAGAATGTTGCTTGAAGGTCTAGAAGGACACAAGTTTGAAGCCTTGGTTGAAAAGAGATGTACCAAAGCTAAGCAGAGGCTATCTAAACTTATCATGGAAGCGAAGAAATGCATCAAAGAAATATCAAATATCTACAAATATTGTCTCCGGTGGCTTGCCACGGTAGATAATTTCAAAAGTAGGATTGAAGCAATTGAATTTGAGGTGAACATCATTGGAAAGAAGTTTGATATCTTTGAAGACAAAGAAGGAAAACAAAGGCTGAGAGTTAGTGAATTTCAAGCTGAGCTAACTATTGTACAAAGACAAAGAGATGATGTGGTGAAAAATTTCTGGCTCCTTAAGGAGATTACTGAGGTTTAGTTAGACCATCTTTCCAGAATACTTACTAACGTAGAAGATTGTGAAAGATAGTACTCATATTGGTCTTCTTTTACTCTGTTGGCTCAATTGGAAAGCATCTGCACAAGAATGGATTCAACTACATTTAACTGGAAGAAGTTATATCTAGTTATCAAAGAAAGGTACAAGGTGTTTGAGGTGAAGAGTCTCATTTTTACTTGAATCTTGAATGTTCAATTTCTGCTATTTTTGTTTGTTTTGAAGAAAGAGAAAAAGGGAATTTGAACAAGATGAAGTAAAATTGAATTGTTTGAAAGTATTTGGATGGTTGAAAGTTTTTAAAGAATTGGAATATTTTTGCAATTTTGATGTCACCATGTTTACATCTTTTTGGTCGCCCTTTGCCATTGATGTCAAAGGGGGAGAGATTTGGAAAGTTGGGAGAGATTGGAGGAGAGTTTTTGATTAATTTTTTTGGCACATGTTTCCATCAATGAAAAAGGGGGAGATTGTTGGAAGAATGGAGAAGAATGATTATCTCTAAAACTTTGTGTTGTCATTGATGTCACCATGTTGTGGTCGCAAGTCTAAGTCAGTGCTTGATCTAGTATTTTGTTCTAGTATCTAAACCGGTATTCAAGTTGCAATCTTCGATATTCTTGTCCACAATCCTCCACAGTTGATGGTTACTACTTGAGATTTTAGGAAACTATTTATGGTTGCTAAAGGCATGTATGTTCAAAATTTTGTGTGCTTTGGTGCTTGTATGACATATTGACATTATTCTGTTGATTTCTTTTTGCATTGAAGTCTATTTCTGGTTGACTTCTTGGATTAGTTGTGATATGGTGAATTAGTTTTGTTATGCGGATATATGTGCGACCTATCTTAGGTCTATGCCGACATGATGTAGCATGTTGGACGTTTGGATTATCTTTTGGAAGATTTTGTGAATACTTGAATCCGACAAGTTGGTATTTTTGGGAAGCAAGGAGATGCATCTAATTAGGTTGACGTAATTGATGCTTGTAGATAGATCAAGTATATATATGTGTTGAACAAGTTTTTGAAAGTGTGTATAGAGTATGTGTGTGATCAATGAAGCAATAGTGAATGCGAAAGTGAAGAAGAGAAAAAATGATGAAGTGTGTTATGTCAGTCTATTGAGCATCACTAGAATTGCATCAACACTTGTTAGGTGCACTATTTTCAGTTCATTTTGGTTGTGAAGCCCAATTTTGTTTAGCGAATCTTTTAGTAGGTAGTGAGCCTCCCTGGTAAGAAGTGAGCTTTTGTATTTGGACAATGAGTCCTTTTAGGGTAGTGAGCCTTATATATTCAGTTTTTGAAACTACTTTATATTGTGAGTTAATCCTCACCATGGTTTTTCCCTTATTGGGTTTTCCACGTAAAAATATGGTGTTCATTATGTTGATTTACTTTTTTTTATCTGCATTTCATGTTCATACTTAATAATAGAATAGTGTGGCTGTGGAATTGATAAGTATTGAAGTTTGAGTTTGAATTTCATGACAATTGATTCACCCCCCTCTCAGTTGTCTTGCACCTGTTAACATTTTGTTCTCCTTATTTCCCCTGTATGGCCAAGATCCAAAGTTTCTCTTTCCTCCTCTGGCTAGTACAAAATTATTTCTTGGGGGAAAATCATGAGAGCGGTTTTGTAGATTCATGTGAAAACCATTATGCTTTGGCCTTTGATACCCTTGATTTATAGTCCTTTAGGGAGAAAAATATTCTTTAGCTCTATTATTTAAAGGTGGCCATCCTCAAGGAAAAGATCCAAGATTAGAGTTAGGGCTTTTGCGAGCCCTGGGTTGTTGAGGCTTGCTTCGAAAACTAGAAGTAGGGTTTCATTGACCTCCTTTCCCGTGATTAATGAAAAAATACTTATCTCTCCTATTATGAAGGGTAACAATCATAGTCCACCCATCATTTCCACGTGGATTTGATAGTATGTGTTCAAAAGAAATAGGGACCACTTGCTCTCTACAATATCTGGCTAGGAATTGGCATTTTTCTTCAGAGATGCACCATTTTTTCAGAGCCTTACTATCTTGAGCTATGTTGATAACAGGTTGCTTAAAATTTAAATATCTTGAAGAATTATTATTATTAAATTATTATTTAAGATGGCATTTTTTTATTACTTGAGATGCAATCATTTTGGATAAATGATTTAGTTTGTAGCCAAATATTCCTAGTTTAAAAGACGTAATGGAGTTAGATTTTAAATATTTGCTAATGGATTAAATTGAAATATAGAATCATTAATCATTTTAAATTTTAAATTATCTTAATCATATTGAGTTGCTTTAATTGTGATAAAATTTAGTATTGTAGTTAATTATTTCTTAATTATGAATTAACCAAGTTTGTCAATAACTGTAGTAGATGAAGTTATAGCATATACATTGTTTTAAGGTATTTATTAGAAGATTATTATGATTGGTTTGGGTAAAGTAGGACTTTGGAAATGGAATTTAAATTTATTATCCATAAATCAATAGTATAGTCAATGCTTAATGAATGTTTAGGAAGACATTATTTTCCTTGGTTATAGCTAGATATTAGAACACTAGATTTATATTTCATTGTCTAGGTTGATATTCAAATTTTTTTCTATAGTTTTCTTTTGGTGTCATTATGTAGTTTCCTTTAGACCTAATAGATTACCCTTCATGTTAGATTTATGATAGTATTTTCTTCTTTTATTTGGTGTCATCTCCTTTCCACACTTTGTGCATCATACATATGATGACATGGTAAACTTGATTCCTTTAGGCGTGTAGCTAATTTCATTAAAAGTTGTATTGAATTGTGTTTTATAAAAAAATTGGTAGTTGTGTTATTTTTGATTCGTACAAATAGTGGGAATGACTAACTCTCTTGAGAACAAGAAGGAATACCTTGTAGATGTGTAGAGGATTTTGGAAAAGCACAATAAAGTATTCAAAAATATTCCTCAAGGGAGGTTGCCTAATAGGGGCTTCAAGAATGTTATTGAGTTGGAGGAAGGAGCAAAGCCCACCATCACCACTCCTTATTTCCACTCTCGAAGGCGTAAGGAGGAAATTGAAAGAGTAATTAAGGAAATTTTGGACATGGGGTAGATCTGTCCTAGTCTAAACCCATTTTCCTCCTTTGTATTCCTTGTTAGAAAGGACAACATAATGATAATGTGCATTGACTATAAAGCTTTAAATAAGAATACTATCAAAAATTGATATTCAATCCCCATGATCAATGAATTGATAGATGAATTGAATGGAGTAGTCTACTTTTCAAAGATAGACCTATTGGGAGATTGTTGGATGTTGTGGATGTGTTTCTGATATGTGGTTGTCATTGATGTCAATACTATTAGCATTTGGTGTATCTATTGCTGTATATGTCGAGGATATTGAGAAAATTATAAGAAAAAGTGTTCCAAGTTCCTAGTGGAACTGTACAGGTCATGAAGGTGTTTTGTTCTGTACATAAAATATTAGATGATGTGGATTAAAGGGTTTATTGTTGAGTATGTCTAGATCATCTACTAGAAGTTTCAGAGGTCCGCGTGAAGTTTTGTGTGAGTTATGGTCTAACAGTGTTTTGTTGGTCTCTGTTAGTGTTCCTGAATGAAGATTGTGTGATTTTGGTTATCTCAGTTGTTGCAGATGCTTCTCTGTTGTTTCTTGGTGTTCTTAGATGTCTCTAGTTCATTCTCTATCTTTGTGGTACCTCCACTTGATCCAGTGAGCTCATGATTGAAGATCTTTTCTTGTGCATGTTCAGTTTTTCATGTTCCTATCCGACATGTTGATGATAGCATGTTGCGGATGTTCGAGGTGAAATTAATTAATGTATTTTTGTGTTGGAGATATTAATTTGGGTCTCCACTATGTTTTGGCTAACCTTGGTGGGTTCACATTAAAATTTAGTTGTTAATCTGGGCCGACATTGCAAATATAATTTATTTTTCTTGGCCAACCATGTTGTGATGAAATCTCCTGTAGCGGATATATAAGAGCAATTGTGTGATCGGTGAAAGGTATGCTTTGTGTGCTCCTATGTGCGTATGCGTGAATATCATTACTAAGTAGAGTGTTAAGAATATTATGCGAAGTGTGAATAAGTGTTGAGCTTAATTGGAACTTTAATCAGGCTTGAGTAGAAGCTATTTTCTCAGTTCATACCCTCTGGATTTTTAATCCAACTTTGTTGGGTAGTGAGCCCCTTTTGTAATTGAGCAGTGAGCTCTAAGCAGTGTGCTTGAATGCATGTGCATTCCGCTTATTGTTTTTCATTATACTTTTAGTAGGGTATAATATTGTGGACTAACATCCACCATGGTTTTTCCCCTAACAGGGTTTCCACATAAAAAAATCTTGGTGTTGTTTGTCTCTCTGATGTGTTAATTGCTTATGGCTAATTGTTCATTCATCAGGTATGAGATTAAGGATAAGTTAAGTTAGAAAAAGTTTAAATTTCTGTGACAACTGATTCACCCCTCTCTCAGTTTTCTATCCTTGTTTTTCCAACAAGACCTTAGATCATGTTACTATCAAATGCAGATATGAGATGACATCTTGCAAACAAAATTTCAGTGCCACTATGGGCACTATAATTTTTAGTCATGCTATTTGGTTTGAATAATTATCCAACCACATTTTAGTCATGCATGAACCAAGTTTTCATCCATGAACGAAGGGAATTTTTCCTCTTTTTTTGATGATAATCTCATACACAACAAGACTTGGGAAGAGCACTTAGGGAACAGTGATGAGGTGTTCAAAATTTTAAAAACTTAATTATTTTTGCTAGTCCAAATGTGAATTTGCAATAACAAAGATTTTGTATTTGGGGCATGCCATTATTTCTCAGAGAGTATGGGTGGACATGGAGAAGATCAAAGCGATTGTGGATTGGACATTTCCCAAGATTTTAATGCAACTGCATGGATTCTTTGGCCTCTACACTTACTACCAAATATTCGTTAAGGGTTTCTCGTAGTTGACCAACCCCTTAATATATCTAACAAAGAAATGAGTCTTTTCTTGGACAAAAGTAGCACAACCGACTTTTGACAAGCTAAAGAAGGTAATGAGCTTGTGTCATATGTTAGTTATCCTTTATTTTTCCCTTCGCTTTGTTTCAGAATGTGATGCTTTTGGAGAGGGAATTAGAGTCATGCTAGTGCAAAACAAGCACCCCATTTCCTTTGAGAGTAAAAAACTTAGGGAGGTGGAAAGGAGATTCTCAATCTACAATGAAGAGATGTTGTTCATCATGCAAACACTAAGGATTTTTAGGTAATATCTAGTTGGAAGAAAATTATAGTCAAGATGGATCACATATTGATATATTTCTTATCCAAAAAGATTTGAATTGTTGGAAGTTTGAGGAGATTGTCATTGGTATGTTTGTTGGCAACATGAGCATGAGCATGCTCATATACAGTGTTGTCATTGATGTCAACACCATGGCCTACATTGAGGTATAGTTGGTTGGTGAAACATGAGTGAATATGGTGATGGGAATCCAGTATACATATGCAAGAGTTTTGCTCCGGTACAAAGCACTTGTGTTGAATATTCGGTTAAGACCCTGAGTTTTATTTTTGGTACACAAAGTATCAGTTTTTGGGTTTGCATTGCTCTAACTTGAATATTTTTGGTTTGCTATTCTAAGGTGATTGTGGTGTATGCTAGAGGAATCTAAATCCAAAGTTTCATGTCTTTATGTCATCGGGTATCAAAGATAATGATGACAAAGTATCGGGTTTGCCAGTGATAGTGTTGCTTGTGTAGTGTACTTGCTTGTATTGGTCCGCATTCCACCGTGAAATAATATTTTGTTATGAAGTCTTGAGGAAGTTTTTACAAGTTTCATTAGCATCTATGATCCAAGTGACAAGTGTATTGGAGGTCTGAATATCAGTTTATGGATGATCAGTTGGTGTATTTTAGTGTTACTCCATCAGTGAAGCTGACATAATAAGTTTGTGTGGGTGTAAATGGTGACTCCCCAACACCCCCAGGAATAGTTTCTAGACCAAAATATCTTCAAAAGAGAGAAAATGGAAAGAAAGCTTGCTTCAACAATACAATATTGAATATTGGTTGACTATGCTTGAATACAAATGTACATGAGATACCTTGCTTATAAAGGCAAGGTAGAGAGATATGATTAGACAAAAATAATGACAAGTGTCTTAATGCTATGACATGAGACAACTAAAAAACTAACTAGGAATCAAGTAATACTAGCTAGATACGATAAGTTCTAGAAAATCCAACTAAGACTTCTAGAAAGAATCTTATATCCTAAGTAAACTTAACATGTGAATATTTCACCTAATTACTTAGTGAGTGAATTAGTTGGGTATAAGACATTTACTCACACCAACACCCCCCCTTAAGTGCAACTTAGGGAGAATATTATTATGCAAACTATGAAAATACTATGACTATGGGTCTCGGCTACAAGGCCATGTTAAGTACCCACAGAAATGCAATCAATCAATCTCTCACAAACATAGAAAAAGAGAAAACCCAATGGGAGAAAAACTCCTCTCAAAAAGAGAGAAAAACAAAACAAACATGATGTATGGAGGACTCAATGATGCCCCCCAAGGACTACATCCATCATGTATATACAATTAATGACCCCCCATAAGAGGAAAAAGAGAGACTAATATATCCCCCCATAATGAAGAATCTCCAATGCTAATGAAGAATTCCTAAAAACAAAAGATGATCCAATGTCTACAAGAAACACATCTTCCCTTAGGAAGAAAAAATCCATAAGGTGATGAAGAAGCCACTCTATATCAAACTGAAAGGAGGAAGAATGAAGTATCAACATGCATGCCTTTGAAAACTAAGTAGGAATCTCCAAGCTTGAATAAGCCACAACAAAATCATGGTCAAACTCAACCAAGAAACATGAAAAATCAAGTGAAGGAGGAGAATCATGAATATCAATATCCAAAGACAAAGTAGATGGTATAATAGTTGTGTTGAAACTGTCATCAAATAGGAGAGAAACCCCATCAAGTGTGTCCTCCATATTTGCAGTATGAGACTCCACAAACAAGTTAGAAATACCCGTCAAATAATCATCCCACAAAGAAAGATCTTAAAAACTATGATCATCCTGCTGAATAGAAACACTAACAGCTGAAGAAGCAGGAGGTAGAATAGGAAGCTCAATACTGGTCTCTAGAATACCAAGATGTAGATGATGAAACTTCTCCTCACAAACATGGTTCACACTCAATGAAGTGTGTGATGTAGTCAAAGCAACATTATCACCTTCTGAAGAAAAATGTGAAAAGGAATACAAATGAGATGAATGATCAACCATCCCAATAGTAACAATATCCCTAGTCTCCAAGTCCCTTATATACACCCTATCAGGAGTGAACTCAACTATTTTACCTTGACTCCCATGAGTAATTTGATAAATAGAAAGGATATTGGTGGACAAAGAAGGAACACAAAGTACACCATTGAAAGTCCCTCCCCCCATGTCAGTAGAACCCTTACCACTTACCTTTATACATGTATTGTCATCCATAAAAATATGAGGTGAATTAGAAGGCTCAAAAGAAGAGAGCATATCCATAGAAGATGCCATATGAGGAGATGCCCCTAAATCAAGAAACCATCTATTATATTTAGGACTTGTAGAGGCCAAGAGTTCTTTTCCTTTCATTTTGTGTAGCCCATATGTAGATCATATATTCTCTAACTGAGATGATAAGGGTGTTGCCGATAGAGATGGTGAAGAAGAAGTAGAAGACACTGATGAGGGCAGCTGAATGCTATTCTTTTGAAGGTGTGTGAGTTCATCAATCTTTTTATTATAACATCTATGCTCATCATGGCCTAGCCTTTTACAATATGCACATTTGAACTTCTTCTTTTTAGATGATTCCTCTTTAGAAGAGGGTGTAGACTTAGGAGTGCTATGTGAAGGAGAATATTTAGCTTGCTCATTAGACTTGGGTTCCTTTTTCTGCTTCTTACCTTTTCCACTTGAAGCCTTTGTATCCTTTGCAAGAAGAGCATGAGATGTAGAAGACTTCAATGTTCCATGTGTACCAACTTTTCTTGTTCACTTGTGAGATGAGCTACAAATTCACCAAGATAAGTCATTTTGTGTGCATTTCCAAGGGCATCCATTGTAGAATAGAATGTAGAAACAAACACTAAATAATGAAGACCAAGCTTAGAAAGTATAGAAAGAATCAACTGTTCATCCTCTTTAGTGACCCCACAATTAGATAACTAGAATCTTAGAGAATTGAGCTTAGAGAAGAAGTCTTGGATATTATAAAAATCTAATGGATTTAGACCCATTAGTTCATTCTCCAACTTAAATTTCCTCATTTTATATGGCTTACCAAAGAGACGCTCTAAAGTAGTCCAAACTTGATTAGGATGTGTGCAAGATGCAACATGATATCTAAGATATGGAGAAATGTATAAAAGAAGAGTACCAAGAGCTTCATCCCTTCTATCAAGCCATTTTATTCTCTCTTTAGCTCCTATAGGTTTTGGATCTTGACCAAATGTGATCCTTTGCAATGTAAAAATGTTGATTGGTCTTATTGAGTAATGATGGGTCCCCTTCGACCTATTTGGATGTGTTGTAAGTTTTGAATTAAGGTGTGAAGTGAGTTTGTTTGAATCTTGTGCCAACAAGTTTTGTTATACGTGGTACATCTAATTAGGCTAACCTAATTGATGTTACAAATGTTTGTGGATGTAATGTGTATAAATTTAAGATCATTTTCAATGTTTTGAATTAGTAGTTGTGTAATTTAATGCAAAGTATGCAAATATAATGTGATGCAAATGTAAAGTAGAGAAGAGTGTGGAAGCAATGCAATATGAAGTGTGTTGATTGAATATTTTGAGCTCCAGTGGAATTGTATTGCTTGCATATTGTAGATGCATTATTTGTAGTTCAAATCTTGGTAGTGATCCACTCCTCTTTTCTATTTTCTCTTATTCTCTAGACAGTGAGTCCTTTGGATAGTGAGTCCAAAAGTAAGTGAGCCATTTTATAATATGTTATGACTAGTTATAATATATTGTGAGCTAATCCTCACTGTGGTTTTTCCCTTTTTGGGTTTTCCATGTAAAAATATAGTGTTCATGTGTTATGTGCTTTGACGATTACTTTCATGGTTTCTTTCCTTAATAAAAATTGAATATTATACTTTAAATGGATGTTTAAATATTTAAGTGGTTTCAAAGAATATTGATTCACCCCCCTCTCAATATTTCGAGTGTTCAAAAATTGGTATTAGAGCTTGGTTCCTTCAATTGGCTTGATCGCTAAGGTAGATCTTGGAGTTGAACACATGGATACTAGGAGATAACTTACCCCTCCAAAAGAAATTCCTATTGTAGGATTTACTAAAGAAGATTGCATTGTTAACATAGGAGAAAACAAAATTTCCCTGGATGATTTGGATAAAGCAGGATATGAGAATAGATATCTGAAAAAGGATCTTAGTGATGCAAATGAATGCATTAAGATATTGAGAGAGAAACTCAAGAAATCTACAGATAGGATCAAAGATCTCAAGCAATCAAATGAGATCATTCCCAACCTGAAATTATAGATTGAAGAAAGTAAAAGAGTTGAAACCTACCTGAATGCTAAATTGAAAGATAAATTTGAAGGATGCTCAAAGCTTGAACAAGAAGTTGTAACTTTGAGATTAGATCTAGAGAAAGCAAAGATTTAAGAAGAAAAATTCAAGAAGAGTACTACAATGCTTGATGAGATGATTTCAAATCAGAAGGGATATAAAGACAAAGAAGGATTAGGGTTTTAGAAAGTGAAATCTCAAAGACAAAGCAAACTCCAAACAAGGCTGAAAAGAAGAATGACAAGAAGAGAAACTTCAAAAAGTTTCAAAACTAGAAGAGTGAATTCAAAAGACAACCAATCAGACAACCAAATGCACAAAGGTACCCATATTTTAATGGTTATTTTTATTCTTGCAATAAGTTTAGACATAAGGCTATAGAATGTAGAATAAAAATGAATTAGAATGCTCAATCATTTCTCAATCAGTCTTTTACATGCAAAATATTTGGTCATAGAGCTAGTGAATGTAGAAATCAAATGATGAATGGATATAACAATGGTATGATGTTTCAATATTTCAATGGCTACTTTTATACATGTAATGGATTTGTGAATAAGGCTAATCAATGCATATATAGAGTAAGTGAAAGTAAGTTTGTTCAAAATATCAAATGCTACAAATGCAATATGTTAGGACACATTGCTAAGTTTCATAGAAGCAAGGATGTGAAACCATCTGTTTCACTGAAGAAGAATGATACGGTAAAGAATATGGATTTGGTAGAAATGAAGAAGGAAATGAGAAAGATCTAGAAAACGAAAGAAGAAAGAAAAGTTAAGAGTGAATCTATGCTAGCCTCTGGTGTAGATGTTTCCTTCAAAAACTAAGTGAGAGTTTTGGCTTAGGGGGAGTTTGAACAAAAGATCTTTATGCTCCCACCAAAGATATGATATTGATTCCTTTGAAACATGAGTATAAGGTGTAGGTTGATATGCTTGACCTATTGGTGAAAATGGTGGTGGGAAGTCTTTCATTATGAAGATTTGCATAGAGTTTGAAGGTGATTGTGTTATCAAAGTTAGGGTTTATCAACTTTTTTCCTAACTTCAAATCAATGCATTCAATGTGATTTAGGCCATTCAAAAAGGGTTTATAATGATTTCTCATATTTTAAAGTCATTTGAAAACAAGCATTCGAGGAGAGAAGAGTAGCAAAGGAGTGAAGTGAAGTGATTTAGAATTCGTGCATAAAACTCTAGCTGATAGAGATTCAAAAGGTATTTATAGATTTCTACTTTGTCATAGTTTCAAAAGCATTTACAAGTGTTGCAAGATTTATACTCCACAAGTTGTCAAGGTTGTAGATTGTCCTCAACCCAAATTTAAGAGGCACCCTAATAAGTCAATTATGATGGATTCAGATGGTGAATTTTTGAGTATTTTGTATGGTGTGTTGCATGCAAAAGATGTCAGAATTTACATACATGTAAAATTGGAAGAATACAACCGATCTAATCTAGGATATGTATGGGTTAATGAGCTTATTGGAGACCATTTTGAATTGAAACCCAAGGTCGAGAGGTTAACAAAGAAGAATCTTGACATCTGGAATAATTTCCTTATCTTTTGCTATGTGGATGAGTGGAGTAGATACACTTTAAGTAGGATCCATGACAAGTTTATGTGGTTGGATATACCACATATGATTATTAAAGAAGAGATTAGGGTTGTAACAGGGTTATGTTCTAAAGGGCTAGTTCCGACATTCAAATCAGTGAAAAATGGAATGGTAATGAATTTAATAGATGCAAAATATGACAAGAGAGCCATGATTATCAAGGACATTAAAGACTTTACAGTGAAATATGCTTCAATTATGACAGCGTACAAGATATACTTTAAAAACAAAGAACTCTATTTCTGCTACTTCCATCAACACTGCATATGAGATGGTAAAGAAAGGTGCTAATTATGATTTGTGTGAATTGTTAAGGGAAAAAATATTGGAGAATTTGTAGAAGACCAAGGACTTCTGGTACCCATTCCAATTTGGGACATTGATCATTTGTTTATTATTTTATTTCCTAAATGAGGTCCTTGAAACTAGGAACATTGTATGGTTGAAGGAAATCCTGGTGTCTACTCAAATCAGATATCATCTGATGAGACTAGGTAAAGTAAACACACAACATAAAGCATTAAGGGGATTCTTTAAAAATTTCTAGGAGAAGATGCAATCTAGAGAAAGGATTCTAAAGAGTGGTGGAGAAATATAAAAATGACCTTATCTTTATGGTTAAAAAATATTGTTGTATGATGGAGGTTGTTGATCCTAGAATTGTGCGGATCCTAAAAATGGGATATGAAGTTGTAGAGGATGTAATTGTTGGTTTGATTGACCATATGCTTAGCATGTGTAGAGATAAAACTGAGGGAAGATATGACACTTATGAGGAAAAGTCTATGGAAGTGAATATGGAGCACAAAAAGGAGACCAATATAAGTTGATTGCACAAGTTGTAGAGATGATGGGACTTCCTAAGGAATTTGTAGAGAGAGCCAAGAAAATTTCTAGTTCTTTGGAAGGTTCCCCCAACATAAGAAGATCAGGTAGAATTTCTACCCTTTCTTTGGTTTACCCCAAGTCCTTTGGTACTAAACCTTCTACTAGTGGAACAAAGAGAAAGGAGTCAACCGGTACTCCGATTAAACAAAAGAATATACCTATGAAAGAAAATACTACTCCAATAAAGCATCAAAGTGCCCCACAAAAGAGGAAAGTGAAAGAAAAAAACAAGAGCAAGATATGTAAGTTTTGAGGTAGAGGAAGAAGAGGAAGAAGAAAAACCTCTCACTGGGAAGAGAAAATCCGGTGTAACTCAAGAAGAGACTAGCACAAAGAAAGAAAAATAGACATTATGGACTCTGATAGTGATGTAGAGGTAGAAAAGGAGAAAAATGCATTTAGAATTTATGTGAGAGAAAATAAAACTAAGTCTACAAAAGGAGAAAAGACTTCAAAAGTCAAGAAGAGGAAGGAGAAGAACCCTTTGGTAAGAAACCATAGTCCTTTGAGATTAGATGTATTGTTTAATGGTATGATTGAGCTCATGAAATGATGGAATAGACTACTTCCTTGTATCCCACTGTCGATGATACTGATAAGCCAACAATTGAAGAGGCAATAGTTAGATACATAGTAACATTTTTTGTTGGAATGAAAGATATTGAATGCCGATTGCCTGAGGATCTTAAAATTGCATTACTTGTAAGATGAGAAGAGGAAATAAATGAAGACACAAAATTAAGAACTTTTTCTTTAGAGAAATTTGTTCTTTTTCTGATAAGGATAGAGCTAAATTAGCTCAACTATACAATAAATATTTCAGGACTAAGAAAAGGGTTACCACACTTATGAGTAGAGATAAAATGATACACAGAGGCTAAGGAATGAGACTGTTGAGAAGATTAAAAGTCTGGAAAAGGTATTTGAACAATGAAATGAATGTTGATGTCTCTTTTCTAGAAGTGAATGTACTGAAAGGTTCTCAAAATGAGCATGTAGTTGAGAAGGATGTACAAAAATATGTGAATATTGATGATATTCCTTCGATAGAAGAGAATGTTGCTATGCACAAGCAGAGAATAACATACCACCTCTAGAAATGAAGAAGAATGTAGAGTAGGAAGAAGAGGTTGTTCAAGACAACTCATAGATATCTGAGGCACAAAATAAATAAAATCTACCTCCTCTGAATAAAAATGATAAATTAGTTGATGACGGGAAGAAGAATGAAGATGAGTTTGGTGATGTTGACAAAGAGAAAAATGATGAAAAGTCTAAAGATAACATTGGTGACAAGGAAAAGGCTTATGAGAAAAGGGATGAAGAGAATGTGAAGACTATTCATGAGTCTTCCAAAACCTCTGGAGACTCCTTGAAGAGCCTATTGGGAATGCAACTACGATTTCAACTTGTTGTATCAGTTCAATTGTTACAGATTCCAATGCAGCAAGGGAAAGTTGATATGGAAAAGATATCCCCCCTACATAAATTACAAATCGATGATGCATTCCATGCCTCCACCAGAAATGATATCTTGAAAAACCACTAGAAAAGTATTGAATTGATAGATGAGGCTATGAAGGTGTTGCAAGAGAGCTTTCTTAGTACTAATGTTGACAATCTTCTATCCAGTGTGCAATAATTGAGGCTACTCTTGGACTCTTTCAAAGAATATCCAGTGGTTTAGAGGAGAAGCTAGAAAATAAAGCAAAGAGGAAAGTGAATGAGAAAAGGTTGGCAGACATTTCAAACAAGTGTGCTACTGCACATAGTAAATTGCAAAACAAACTTAAGGATATACAAAACTATGTTGAGGAAGCTAAAGTGTTGTTTCAATTTTTATTGAAGTGGCCCATTTCCACTAAAAACATTAAGGATGAGATGGAATCTACTGAGTCTCAAATTGATAAGGCATCCAATGCATATGACTCGACTAATGGTGTAGATGGAAGTACAAGATTAGCTATTGAAAATCTGCACAAACAATTCTTCCAACTACAAGAACACAAAGAAAATATTATAGTGTAGTTTGGATAACTCAAAGACATGACCAGTGAATGTAAAGTCTACACCTATATCTAGTGCTTTGAATAATGTAGAGAAGGAAATAAAGTTGAATTTGGTACCCAATACCATAGATGAAGGTGAAGAACTTCTCATGTAGTTTGGGACACAAAGACACATACTTGGTTTAGCCAAGAAAGATTGGGAAGATGGTAAGAAGGATTGGGAAGTGCACCTTGCTAGATTGTAGGTGCCAAACATAAGTAACCTACCCCCTTCCAGTTGATTGTGAATATGTCTTTTCTGATTATGCATATTCAAATTTCATTATATATATGCAGAATGTAGTTGATAATATACTAATACAAATTTTGATCAGTTTTAATGGATAACATTGTTAGGGGGAGATTGTTAGATTCTTGAAGAAGTTTTTTACTCTCATGCATATATGTATATATTAGTTAAGGGGAGTATGTGATTAAGTCAGGTAAAATCATGTATATATGAAGGGGGAGAAGGAAAAATAAAAAAAAAGTATATGTGAATGATGTCAAATGGGGAGAAAAGAACATAAAATATGTGTGCACCCTTTTCCCTTGATGTCAAAGGGGGAGAATATTTGGAGAATATTTTGGCCCATGTTTCCATCAATGACAAAGGGGGAGATTGTTGGAAGTTTGAGGAGATTGTCATTGGTATGTTTGTTGGCAACATGAGCATGAGCATGATCATATACAATGTTGTCATTGATGTCAACATCATGGCCTACATTGAGGTACAATTGGTTGGTGAAACATGAGTTAATATTGTGATGGTAATCTAGTATATATGTGCAAGAGTTTATCTACGGTACAAAACAATTGTGTTGAATATTCAGCTAAGTCCCTGAGTTCAATTTTTGGTACATAGGGTATTAGTTTTTGGGTCTGCATTGCTCCGCCTTGAAGATTTTTGGTCTATGGTTCTAAGGTAATTTTGGTTTATTTCAAAGGAATCTTAATCCAATTTTTCATGTCTTTATGTCCTCTAGTATTGAAGATAATGATGATAGAGTATCAGGTTTGCTAGTGATAGTGTTGCCAGTGTAGAGTACCTGCTTGGAATGGTCTACATTCCACCTCAAAATAAAATTTTGTTATGTAGTCTTGAGGAAGTGTTTATAGGTGTTAGTAAAATCTATAATCCAAGTGGAAAGTGTTTTGGAGTTCCGAGTGTCTATTTGTGGATGATTAGTTGGCGTATTTTAGTGTTACTCCATCAGTGAAGCCGACCTAATAAATCTGGGTTCGTGCGGGGTTAAGATGTTTTGATCAGTCTTATGGAGTTATGATGGGTCCCCTATGACCTATTTGGATGTTTTACAAGTTTTTAATTAAGGTGCAAAGTGTGTTTGTTTAAATATTGAGCCGACAAGTTATGTTATGCACAACACATCTAATTAGGTTGACCTAATTGATGTTGCAAGTGTTTGTGGATGTAATGTATATAAATGTAAGATCATTTTTAGTGTTGTGAAGTAGTAGTTGAGTAATGTAATGTGAAGTATGCAAATGTAAATTAGAGCAGAGTGTTGAAGTAGTGAAGTATGAAGTGTGTTGGTTCAATATTTTAAGCTCTAGTGGAATTGTATCTCTTGCATATGTATATGTATTATTTGTAGTTCAAATCTTGGTAGTGAGCCACCCCTCTTTTATAATTTCTCTTATTCTCTGGATAATGAGTCCAAAAGGTAGTGAACCATTCTATAATATGTTATGACCAGTTATAATATATTGTGAGCTAATCCTCACTGTGTTTTTTTCCTTTTTGAGTTTTCCACATAAAAATATGGTGTTCATGTGTAATGTGATTTGATTATTACTTTTGTGGTTTCTTTCCTTACTAAAAATTGAATATGATGCTTTAAATGGATATTTAAATGTTGAAGTGGTTTTAGAGAAAATTGATTCAACCCCCTTCTTAGTATTTCGAGTGTTCAACATGAATGAGTAGCAACAAAAGTGGGTGAGAAAATTTCAAGCATTTGATTTCATTATTGAGTATGCTTTGGGGAAATAAGTATTATTTTTAATGTTTTATCTAATAGGCCAAATTTGAGCTCAATATTTTACATCTTTATAGATTGAAAAGCTGATATCATAACAATTTTTTTGGGAAAGGTGCCTCAACCTTGCTCCTAATGTTAAGATTATAAAAAATATAATTTTTGGATATAAAATGGAGAAAAGTTAATTTTTGGGCTATAGGGTTGGTTTTTACCAAAATAAAAATTTCTGGTTGCTCAACATTGCCTACAGGGGTTCATGTTGCATAGATATATTCAAGTATTTCAATTTTTTAAAAAATGGTCCCAATTGGTCCAAAAAATCAAAAGTTATAGCCTTCAAAATTTTTCATGGGAAATGTAAAAAGTCATTGGATGCATAAAAGAGTTGTTAAGGGGAGTCACATTTGTCGACCAACTTATGATGCATATCATAACACATCATAGGAAATTTTATTGGGGGATAATTTTGGCACCACTTTTGGGTGGTTTTAGCTCATGATTTTCTAATTATCATTTGATGGTTTTAGGTTTTATATCTCTTATATATGAGGTTCTTGAGATGGAGGTCTTGTGTAGAGTTTTGTAGATACTATTGATTTGTAGGAATTCCTCTAGATATCTAGTTGATGATACTCATGTGAAGGTTTTCTCTACAAGTGTATCATAATTGTGGTTTATTGAATAATACATTGAGATACTTTGGAGTGTGGGGATTTTCTCTCGTAAGGGTTTTCCCTATGTACACCTGTGTTATGGTATATCTTATTTATTTTTTGTTTAAATGTATTTGTTTTGTAATTGTTAAAATATTAAAATTTGTACAATAATCTCCTTATAATATTAGTGTATGAAGCAATTTAATGTACCGTGCTTCCTTTCATTAGGTATTAGAGCTTCATCATCTCAGATTCTAGGTGTTGGGTAGAGGGATTATCATACTGATCTTCATTTGAGTGGGAGCTTCTGCAAAAAAGGTTTTAAACTTATTGTAGGAAGATATTACAAGCACATCAATGATGAAGATGGATAAATTATTAGTTATGAACTTCAAGTTGTGGAAGTTCAAGACAAAGGTGTGCTCATAGATTGAGATCTATAGGTTGTAGTATTTGGACCCAAACCTACAATTACATCACAAGAAGACTAGGAAAAGCTGAATAGAAAAGGAAATATTTTTACTAGACTTAGTTTTGTTGATTTAATATTGTTGAACTTGGGCAAAGTGATTACCATAATGAATCTTTGGAAGAAGCTTAAAGAAATTTATCAAGCTAAATCCATATTGAATAATATTTTCTTGAGAAATAAGTTGTATACCCTCGGGATGAATGATGGTGGGTATGTGGCTAAACATATAAACACCTTCAATTGGGTAGTTACCTAGTTGCACTTCGTGGTAGTGAAAATGGGGGATGATAAGTGTATGAATTTTCTATGTTATTTGCTAGATTCACGGGACCATATTATTATGACCATTGGGACAACTACCACCACATTCAATATGGATGAAGTGGTTGCATCTTTGCTTTTATGATAGATGAGAAGAGATATGAGTTGAATAAGGAGGCCCTAGTGGTTCATGGAAGATCCAAAGAAAAAGGAAAGAAGGACAAGAAGAAAGATAAGCCTAGATACAAATATCTTGGCAAGTTCAATGAGAAATGTTGGAGCTATGATAAAACATATAATAAGATATTACAAGGAGGATGAGAAGAAGCATGTAGATTTCAATGATGATTCTATGTGATCCTCCCAGGATGACGATGATTCTCTTGTTGCTACCTTGGTTACTCATGCATTAAAAAGTATGTGGTTGATAGAATTTGGTTGCCTCTTTCTATATGACCTCACATTGAGGTTGGATTACCTAGGAAAATATTCTCATCTAAATATTGTTGGTCATGTTAAAGTATTGATTCAATTCCCTAATGGAAAAGTGAAGGGGATCAATGGTGTAATACATATCCCTATTTTAGCACAAAAGCTACTTTTGTGAATAAGTTGAATTATGATTTTTTATCAAGTGGAGGGTGCAAGATGGTTAGAGGAGCTATGTTCTTGATAAAGGTGTTTGGATTGACACTTTGTTTTAGCTAGATGTATGTACAATTCAATGTAGTAGTTCCTCAATTCTTGTAGTGAAGAGTGTAGGGCTTTTCTCTACATTTTTATTTCAATTGAATTGAGCAATAGTTTGTAATTTCAAGTTGTTTCAAGAAGGAACAACCTATTAATTTTGAAAAGAAAAGATGCTACATGTCAATATTCCACAATGTTTAAACCTTGTGAATCTTGACATGTTTTAACATTGTGCTATTGGGTAAAATATTTGAGTCAATTTTTAGTGGGGCCTATTGTTATCAACATATAGAGTTGGTGTTTTCAAGGAACCTCCACATGTCATCATGGAACAACATAAGGAAACACAAAGATTGAAACATTCATAGCATTTCACTATTGGCTAGAGCATCCAAGTTAGGTTTTGATAGGGACCATGTTTCTTTTAAAATATACATATGTCATGGAAAAATGGATCCACGTGCCATCATGGTGCAACAAGATAAAATGGAAGGATTGAAAATCAAAATGTTGCACCATTGGTGAAAAGGTTAAGCCATAAGCAGGTGGGCCTAATTAAAATTCAAAGATCCTTTATGGATTCTATGTCATCTTGGCGCACCTTGATGAAGATGACAACACTAAAGGGTAAAATTTATTGGAATATTGTCTATTGATGAAAAATCAACTTGAGATAGTGGGTCCGTTCTCATGGAAAAAAAGAGATTCATCAAAGGGACACATAAAATCACCACACAACTTGTAAGATGAAAGAAATTTGACACCTTTCCTCAGTGCACCATTGGATGTTGAATGCAAAATTGGAATAATGGGTCCCATTTTCACCAAATAAATGTTGAAGACTCCTGACCGTTGATTGTCAACATAAGATATCAAACAAATCATTCATTGAGGAGATCTTGTTAGAATGAAAAAAGGAAAATTACACACTATTGGTTAAGGATCAATGAGTTAGTAGGTTTTTAAGATTTCACATATGAGACAAGTATCATTGTCATATTAATTGGAGATGTAGTAGTTAAGTCATGGTTCCCAACAAACATGGTTTACACAAGTTTATTAACTCATTTCATACAAGATTGAGACCTCATGCTTCTAAAAGGCCAATTTTTTTCTATTTTGATATGTAGTTAACTAGAATTTCTCTAAAAGAATGGAACCTCATGCCAATATTGTAAATTTTGTGTGTCAAGTAGGGGATGATTAGATTATTATAAAAGGTAATGTATGAAATTAGTAGAGGGATCTATCTTTTGGGAGGAAAAAAAATAGACATATTTTTTCCTCAGTGGGTACTTCTAAGAATTGATTGAATATTTGATAATTGTGTAAACTGTTCCTTTGATATTTTGTTCTTAGTTCAATAATGAAGAGAATATGACATTCTATGTTTGTGTGTCTTGAAGTTGTTCCTCTCTATTATAAATCATGTATTTATTTATTTGTTTTGATGAATATTGTTTATAAATGGTTTGAAATCATGCATACATATGATAATTGATATTAGGAGTAGATATTATTCTCAAATGGTGAATATTGTTCCATTTCATCATTAGTATAAGAATTTCATTTGGAGCATCACCTTAGAATAGTTTTAGAGAATTAATTCTTTTATTTTTATCCACAAGATTCAAATTTATTAAGAATCTTAGGTAAACCCAAATTCTAAATCTTGGAGGTCATCTTGTAAAATAGTTCCACATTTACAAGATTTCCCATTGTTTGTGTTGGTTTATACTTAGAAAAAAAAACATTAATAGTTTTTTAGGATGCTCGGTGGGACCCAAATAATCACAATTGTATAATTAGAATTCAAATTGTTTGAATAGGATACCAACCAAAAGATCAATCTCAACTAATAACCCTAATCCCTTGGTTCCCTCATTGGTGATTGTTTCTAAAAAAAAGGTAGCTCAACCAATCCACCACCTTTTTAGATGGTTGCTTAAAGGAATTTTGTTAATTAGAATAATGGTAGCCCTTTGATTCCTCCAACACCATAAAATAAATGGGATCCTATTCATCTTATTCTAGCTAATGCTCTCAAGGCCCTTTTAAAATTTATTAAGGATGTAGATACCCGAAATTGTCCTAGTATGTGAGTAGCACCTTTTTACTAATTTTCACTATTTTTTCCTAATTGTTAAATAATATCTTATTATTTAATTATTATCAAATATCATATTATACTATTAATTAAGTGACTTTGCATTAATTAATTAATTAATTATAATTCACCTTTTCTGATTAATTAAATAAAGCTTACATCCTTTAATTATCATTAATCTTCTTGATTAATTAAATAAACCTTATTTATTTAATTATGCCGCTAATTACACTTATTCTTATATTTTAATTAAATAGTTATCATTAATTTTTTAATTAATGTCAAACACCCTTCTTAAAGTAAATAATTGTTATTAATTATTTAATTGAACCATTTCCCACTTCTAGATTAAATAATTAAATTAATTGTTTAATTCCCATATTTCATCTCAACATTATCCATTAATAAATACATATTTTATTTATTAATAAATATTTACTTGCACGTTCCTTTAATAATTAATTAAATTTTATTTAATTAATTATCTTCTCACCCATAATTCCCTGTTTCATAACTAACACTTTCTTCCAATCAACTGGCTAATCAATTCTAGTTGACTCTTCAATCGGTTCACTTTACTCCCACTCACTTCAAGTCATTGAATCAATAAAATTAGTTAATTAGTTGTCACTATTAGTTAACACTTCAATCAATTATTCATGCAACTGGTTAACTAGAATCCTACAACCAATTGCAGTTAGTTAACTAGGCAATCAATTCCTCTCAACAATCCTCAACCATTGATCTCGATCTTGCACCTCTTGATCTCGATCATTCACTCGAGTCAAGAATTTATATAAAATAAACCCTTACTTCACCTTGATGGCTAACCATGAAAGTTTGGCATTTTCATCATTGCAATTATCTCATACACTTGAAGCTTGAGGCAAAAGGAACACACACTAATTTTTGAGAGAAAAAACATACAAAAAAGGGAAATGGAAATAATTCTTGACAACATGGTAAAGGTGAATGTATCATTTAGTTGAATATGATTTTATCCATGTTGCACATTTTCCATTGATTAAATTGGATCTAATTTGAGTATAGGATTACAAATTGTGGTTGTTTGCTTTGATTCCTCATATCTCTAATGGCATGAATGTCGATTCTATGATTTACATTTTGGTGAAACCGACGTGAAATTCACATAATTAGCAATTTATATATGGAATTTATATTTTTTGAAGCTACAGGAAGTGCGATACACTCATTGAGAACACTAACACATTCGTTGGGTCTTGCATCACAATCGAAAGTCCGTTCAACGCATATGATCACTTGTGTGGTGCATATGAAGTTTGTTGAGCTATATTTGTCACTATTATTTTCTATGTTTTTTTAGGTTGAACTAGTACACTGTATTCATTGAACCCTATGTCACAATTGACATATGGTGCACTACAGTGGAATATTTGTATCACACATCCATTTTATTTTGCATCGTAGTCACTCCTTTATGCACCTCATTCATTGAACCCTACACCACAAGTGACTGTTACATAAAGAAAGGTAAAATGTGTTGGAGTTATGGACAGACACTGAGAGGGGGGGTGAATCAGTGTCAAAACTTTTTCTACTTCGACCAAGATTTTTAATTCTAATTTCCTTTTCTTTCAACAATAGAGTAGAGTAATCACTTTTGAAAGCACAAAGATATGACAACATTAACTCAGACTATTAGACAACTTATGAAAATATGATTTGAGTGAGATATCTTGCATTTGCCAAAATAGTTATGGCTGACATTGATTAACAATCAAAGCATGATGACAGTGCAGGTGCAACTCATAAGACTGTGCAAATGATGATCAACATTATTGAATCACTTCTTAAACAATTGATTTGAATGCAGCTTTAAAGACAAGAAAGGTATTGAGACAACAAACACCTTTAGCAAATTATAACTATTCTTGAGCAATGAATCAAATGAGAACTTTTAAGCTTCCTTTTGAATTAGACTCTTTAGCAATGACTTGTGCAAGATATTTGAACAAAATATTTGCAGATATGAAGGAACTATCATTCAAAAATGTTCAGACTGATAAAAATTATCACAATCAAGAAACATTATGACATCAAAACAAAGAGACCATAAGACAAAGGATTTTCCGAGTGGAAAACCCTCCTGGGGTAGAAAAACCACTCCTAAACTACCTTACTGCTTAATCTTCAAAAACCACTGTTAACAATGCCTTATAGGCTAATTTTTGAGCACCAACTCAAGGAGCACCAACCCCTCATTTTGAAACACCAATTTCAAGGAGCACCAACCCCTCAAATTATTTTTAGAACAATAATAATATCAGAGGATCTCTCTATTTTCTAGTAAGCTCAAGAAACTTAGCACTCTTATCTACCTAATACCCTAAGAATCCAACTCTTTGAATCCTTAAAATATTAAATATAAAAGAAATACAACTCTGTTCTGCGTCATGTTTTCCAAATTTTTTATTACAGAGTTTTCCAATCCATCTCTTGATACAGCCAAAATAACTATATCTCAGAAATTCTATCCAGCAAATTTCACAATGTTTATAGCACTGGTTTTTATACAATACTTTCAGTATGTCTGTCAAAAGAAAAATCTTCAAAGATTCATTTATCAGAGGAAAATGAAACTCTTGCCATTTTAGGAATGTGTCAGAAAAATAAATGTCTGCAAGTGTAACACCTGTCCAGAGGGCTAAAAATAATCCATTATTTCAAAACCACGACTGCCCAAAAATGAAACTCAAAGAATATTCTGCCATGTAACTGTTATGAGATTTGATGCCAACCAATGATGTCAGCCTGCAACTATATTTAGAAATTCCCATGTCGGCCACAGTGTTTGAGTCTTTGTTAATCATTCGCTGAGACAACCAGATAGTCCTGCCGAAGGTAATTAATTCACCAGTCATTCCCCTTAGTTATCGCTTTCGCCATGACCCATCAAAGTAGGGGAGAAGTCATAACGAATACATTATGTCACGCCGAGAGCTTATATGTTATGTTCTTTCCAATTGCTGAGACATAAGCAAGTTTCTCACCGAGATGCCCTTTTGTTTCATTCACTATCACTATAGACTTTTGATATTAGAGAGACATCTCGTAGACCAATCTTTGTTTTTCTGAGAGCCCCTCGTGATCAAACTTGTCGCCGTGACATATTGCTCTCGGGGAGACTTCATATAGATAATACTTCATTATACTGAAAGTCACCCACCATCTTGTGTGTCATTGAGACAAGTCAGATCCTATGCCGACAAAGTCCTTTTGTGTTCCATCAGCGAGACCGGAGGTCACTCGTCGAGACCTCACACCGAAAATGCTAACTCTTACCGAGATGTATACCTTTATGTTGTCGATCGATATAAGAATTTAAACTCGCCAAGACCTTTCTTCGAGCACATGAGTTATACCAAAATGTTCCTTTTGTTTTATGCATCGCCGAGACATATCAATGTCGGGGAGACCTCTTGGAGAGCACACCATGTCATACCGAAAATCTTTATCCACTCTGAATTGCTGAGACAATACCAACCTCTCGCCGAAAGCCCCTCATAAGACTTAGTTGGAAAGACCTGACGGGTTCGCTATGACATTACACCGAAGCTAAGACCTCCTACCGATATACAATTTTTTACCGGCAGTCGGCAAGACTAAAGTAAGTTCGCCAAGATGTTACAATGAAGAAAAACCTCTCGCCGATGAGCACCCTTTGTTGCCAATTGGGGAGACATGATGAGTTCGCTAAGACATTATATCGATGCCACAACTCTTGCCGATATGTTCTTTCTTGTGCCGGTCGGAAAGACACAAAGCGCTCGATGAAAACAACATGCCGATAGGGATCACCCTCTGTCGCCGAAACCATGGAGAAGTCCTGCTGAAAGCTGCTTGTAAGTAAAATCCAATCATCATGACATCAAAAACATCTTTCCGATAGGCAACACAGACATTTATCAGAAAAAAATTGGATCAGGGAGACGCTGGCATTCTCACGACGATATGTTCTTTTTCTGTCACCGAAACAATGTACAAATAAGATAACCTGAGACTGCACAAAGTTCAAATTGATCAGTACCATAAGATATTAGAATTCTGAATGTAAACTGTCCATTGAATGCCAAGACAAGTAAACCATATAGACAAAACTGTACCAAGATAAAGCATAAGAAACCAATTTGAAACTTTCAACAAGTGGAATCAACAGAAAGGGATTTTTTCATCAAGGACAAACCATATGATCACAACTGAGAACCAAAAAAATGTTCATTTATACTTTGTTATTTTCTAATTTTTTAGTAGGGTAAGGTTTTTGTGTTACTAATATTTTTGTTTATAGCTTGTGGTGATTTCTTGGATTATCCCAAACATTTTTTTTTAGTGCTTAAAATGAACATGATCTCAACCATTTTATTTTAGTGCTTAAAATCAACACAATCTCAAACATTTAGTTTTAGCGCTCTTGAAAAGAATAATACAATACTCAATTTGTAATCTAGATTTAAAATTAAAAGTGTGATTGAACATGCAATACTTCACTTGGCGCTCTAAAATTAACATACATATTGCACATTTCCTTTGGTGTAATGAAAATGAAAGTTAGTGTATATTGTATTTGGTGCCCTTGCACACATGTTATCAGTCCATCGAAAGTAGTGATTGTTTAAAGTATCCTCTCCCCTTTCGTACCTCGTACGATCATGGGTGATAAGAAATTACAACATAAAAAATTTCCACTTTTTTTTTAAGGAGGCATGCCTTGGGATACATATTTATTGAGAATCCAAGGGATTGACCTCAAGTGATGTTTTCTATTGCATTATAGAAATTGGATGAGAGAAAAAGTTGTAGTTCAATCCGTGCATGTAGCGCTCCAAAATTTCACTAGGGGCTTACGATTTTTTAGACCCTGATGAGGCATTTGAGAGGTCAATGGTGTTCACAAAGTTCTACCCACTAAAAAACTTTGTTGTAGAGGCCTTAAAATCCTTACAAATGTAATCTTATAAAGTGGTGCAAGGAATGCATATCATACCTTGAATCTACTCACCATGTACTTTCTTAGGTCAAGAGAGATCTTGTTTGGTTTCTAGCAATAGCCTCTTAGGAAGTGAAAGAAGGTGTTCCCATGGCATCTGTCAATGACCTTGTGTCACTAGACATCTATTATTCACCTTTGTATAGAAAAGGTTTTGAAAATAGTTACCTCAATTGTTTCACTACCCAATATTTCTAAGTATTTACCCCTCAAATGGGAGGTGGGCCTACTTAAAGCTACAAACCCATTCTACTACTAAGTTAATTTGTGAATTTTTTGAGTCTTGTTATCACCAAGTGCAAACAATTGGCCTTAGGGCCATATCATTGATACAAACTATCAAAAATCACAACTAATAACTTATCCAAAAACTATTTTTTTTGTGTTTTCCTAAACTTAATCACATCTAATATAAGAAAACTAAACAAGAGTAGGGTTCCTTAGAGGTCATATTTTTGACAAAACTTGTGCACCACATTTATTATCCTATGTGCCACAATTGTGTATTTGCACCACATAAATAGTGCAACACATCCGTTAGCAACTGCGACACATTCATCTATTAAAACACATCTCTATCAGTCAAAGATCTACCTTAGCAACAAAAAAAACAACACATCTGTGTCCAACACACTTGATAGGTTCTACAATTCATCTATTGTAGACTACATCATAGTCAATATCTACTACACCACATCTATTGATTTCTCTGCTGCATCTATTTGACAAATAAAACAAAGTTTATTTCTAGAGGTTGGATAAACTTGATCTTATTTACATAGAAATCAAAATTTGAACAATCTCTTTTTCTTACATTTTCAGTAAATTTTTAGCTTTCCTAGGTTAAAACATTACATCATTTTAGCGTCATATCATAAAAGTCCTTGAAAAATCTTGTCTAGAACGTCTTAAAATCTAAAAAATTAAAAAACAAGTTTAGAAGTCAAAAGTCTAGGGCCATCATTTTGAAAATCATCAAAACCTCGTCATTACAAAAATACCCCCATCAAAAAAAGTAAGTTTCTTATCTCATCAACCTAGTTGAAAATTGAATTTTTCTATTAAACCACCATCATCACTAAAGGTTTAGGATTTTTCACTTGGTTACGTTAGTCCAAAACTAAAAAGTTGTCAAGGTAATCTTCTTTTAGGATCCAAAGTCAAGATATCAAAGGTCTTTGCATTTAGCAAAATATCATCAAAATAAAAATAAAAATCATAGTTTTCATTTTGGTCTTGTACCTTTCAAAATTTCCAAAAATAAAAAATAATAAAAACATAGAATAGATTAATTATAGTATTGCATCCATACCAAAACTTTGAAAAACCAAAAAAATCAAAATCTAGAAAAAAAAGTAAAAAAACCATCACTTTTTATGGTTGTCACATGATCACAAATCAAAAGAAAAGAGGTGGACTCATCATCTAATCCAATGCAAAACCCAACTAGTGAAATGAAATTTGGTTAAAATCCTAGTGGTCACATGAAATTAAAAAAAATAGAATCTTCCCCCTTTTGATAATTACACTATACATGAATTAGAACAAGGGATCACATTTGAGGAAATAAAAAATGCATCTCAGGATGCAAGGATTTTGAGAATAATTGATGAAATTGTATCAGAAGACCCCAAAAAGTACTTCATGCAATTGGCATAAAATGGAGCTAGATTACTGCCTAACTTTGACATAACCTCAATCATAGGGGAGACTTCGAATACAATGTCACTAGGATTAGGTGTCACAAATTGACCTCCACCATCAACACCTATTGCATCACAACCCACATCACAATTGAACACAGGCGTGCCGCTTGCCCAAATGCCTCATTTTTTATGAACTGTGGATGTTCCACCACCACCCACATTCACCAAACTAATGGAAAATCCATTTTCCTCCACATCTATAATTGTATCACCAACCCACACTATAGTTGCAACCCAATTTTCCACCCATTCGACTATACCAAGTAAGATATGAAAGACCAACCCTTCGTATTTAGGACTACAAGTGGGTACAACATCCACTTCACAAAAAATGGACACACCTCTAGAAAGGACTCAATCATTTTTTGGAATAGGTCAAAACATCACTCAACCCCAACAACAACCAAGCAATCTTGTTCTATATCCACATTTGGGTTAAACCAACCCCTCCACAACAACCAAAAAATCTTGGTTCGTCATCATCATTTGGGTTTATCAACCCCAACCTCCACAACAACCAAATAATCTTGGTTCTACATCTACATTTGGATTTTATCAACTTTGACCACAACAACTAAAAAATATTGGTTCACCATCCACATTTGGGTTTAACCAACCCCCTCTTCAACAACCAAACAATCATGGTTTTGCATACAAAGCTGGGTTTAATCAACCCCCTCCACAACAACCAAATAATATTGGCTCAATATTCACAACTATTTTTAACCAACCATCACCACCATCATCATTTAATCCAAATCCCACATAAACATCATAATATCACTAGCATATTCCACCCATGCATCAACATCAAAATATGCATGGATTCAATCCACAACACAACACCAATCCATTCGAGAACCCCTCACAATGTTCCACACAATACATCCAACCCACCCCAGTTTAAATGACACCATCATACATGAATATGATGACTTGACAGTTACAAAAATTGCAACACTAGATGACTAACATGCATGTAACTGGGAGTAGAAAGACCTAGTCGGTGGAGGACCTATGTCCTTAACCTTTTGATAGGATAATTCCCATGCCCCCCTTTACCATAAAATTTTTTGTTCCTAAGTTTGATAAATACAAGGGAAAGGGAAACCTTGTTGAGCACATATGGGAGTTCCATACAACCTCCTTATACATAGCTCACAAACATACATACCTCATGAGACTTTTTCCATAGAGTTTGGGAGGTCAAGCCCTTGAATGGTTCATGCACTTTCCTCTAGGTATACAAACTTGGAGCGAACTAATGGATAAATTCATCACACACTTTTCCTACGACATATCAAATGATATCAACATTACTTGTTTGTTGGACTCAAGCAACACCGAGAGGGGGGGTGAATTAGTGTTGTGCAATTTTTAACTTTATTAATCTGTTCTCTCAAGTGCCTAAAACATTCAATCAAAAGAAAGATGCATGAACATAGAACAATAATCCACAACACCATAACACAAGGATTTTTATGTGGAAACCTTGTTAGGGGAAAAACCATGGTGGAGGTCAATCCACAATTTGAGTAATCAAAATATAAGTGTTTTACAAAATGAGAATGCACTTGCATTTAGACACACTGCCTAGAGCTCACTGTTGAAAATCAGGAAGGCTCACTACCTTAAAAAATATTTGGATTACAAAAAAAGGTTGAACTGAGAAAATAACATCTACAAATTCCTGATTACAGCTCCAGTTAAGCTCATAGATCAGATTCTGGACCTTTTGTCTTATTCTGCACTTCGCTTTGCTCTACCTTAATTCACTTCACAAAATCCTCTTTTGCACAAATGAAAATCACTCAGCTGCTCTTCTGATATTCACACACACACCAACACATGTCGAAATCTCACACATACGCTCCAAAATGAATTAACCAATCTCATATATATATTCACCACCAAGGATTCAATCGCTATATATCAACTTCAATAAAATAGAAAATATTTTCCAACTATCAGCTCAAATTATGAACAAAATTTAATGTGCATCCACCAAAGTTGGCCATAGCATAGTTAGGACCCAAAATAAAATCTCCAACACAAAAATACTCCAAACAATTTTGCTTTAGACATCCACAACAACTTACATTCACTTAGTCAACCTTCATATACTGATGAATAGAAAATCAAACATCTGGATCTCCTAACTCGTACACCACATGATGTGGCAACACAAAACTAGAGAATAACACATTTCATATAACCAACAACCTTTCTTGAGATCCACAACCAAAACTGATAAGCTGGTAATGCAAACCACTTGACATATTCAACTTCAGCTGGATACCTTGTTATTTACTCTGTCTTCTGGTATGGTTAGATACTGAAGGGCGAACTGGATCAACGACTTAGGTTTCCATCAATGAAAAAAATAGAAGAAAATATGCCAACAATCTCCCCCTTTGGCATTGATTGGAACACTTAGTGAAAAATGACTAAGTGTCAGAACCTTCAAAATTTCAAAAATCCATAGCTGACAAAAACTCAACAAAACTCATCAAAACTCCCCCTAAGTTTGATAAGGCATTTTTCACTGCTCTCTCTCCCCCTTTGACATCAATGAAAAAAAGATAATAAAATATTTTCTTTCTCTCCTTATGAAGTGTAAACAAAAAACTTATTCAAAAATTTGAAGAAATACAACCACTATTTGAAGATTATTTTGTACTTTTCCTTCATCTCTAGAAGAAACTTCTTCCATGCTTCCACTGCAATCCTGGTGATTATGATCATGCTATTATTTTTAGATGTTCGGTTGATAATCTTGATGAGGGATCTCAGAATGGTGAAGGCTTCCTCCAATACTTCTCCTTTAGTATCTCAATCAATTGTTCCAACCTGCATTCTGTTATGTCCTTCACTTTCCAAAAGGTGTCAACAATTCTATTTTTGGTGTTCTGAACATTTGTATTCTCTACTTGCAATTCCTGAATCCTTTTCCTAATTGCCCCATCTTGATCTTGAGACATGTTAAAATTTTGTCCAATATTGTTCAACTCTGTTTCAATTTGTTCTAGCTTCTCTTTGTACTTATTGATTACATAAGGCCATCAAAGACAATAGTTATAAATGTTGTTTGTTGTGCTTATACATTGCCTTAGTTCATTCATGTGCCTTTTTAGCTTAGTAAGTGATAATCTGTACCATTTCTTTAGGTGTAGGATCACTTCTTCTTCTTCCTTGTTCTAAGACTCAGAGTCCATGATTTCCTTGATGCAGTTAATCATCTCTTTTGGCAACATATTTGACAAACTCTCCAATTTGATATGATTGTGCACAAGATGAGCACTTAGTACACTTAAGATAATTTCCTGCTCATATGAAGGTCTGATAGACCATATGTTTGCAATTTTCTGCATTCCACCTTCCTCATGAATAAGCTACAATAGCTCTTCTTTGCTTAGATCACCTTCTTCTTCACTTTCTTTTGTCATTTCCTTTTCTTGCTCTGGTTCAGCTATTTCCAGTTCTTTTCCAAGGGTGTCCTCAGTTCCCTTATCAAATTCCTCATCTTTTATGTCCACAATCACTTTTTCTTTTCCTTTCCCTTCAAATTTTGAAGTCTTGCATGTTGGTGGAGTACATACAACAATTTCTTTTTCTCTTCTCTTCTTTCTCTCCATCTCATTAGAGGAGGAACCAAATTCAAGTTCCCTTACTGAAATGGAAATACCAATTGATCCAAACTTCCTTAGAAAACCCTTAAAGAAACTTTCATACATTTGATCACAATTTTCCAAATTGTTAGAGTATATGTAAATCTGCTTGTAAATTGGTTCACTCTCTTCCCATATTATGTTGTTATTCAGGGTAAGCAATTCAGAAAATACATCATAAGGCATATAACCAAACTACCAAACCTGAAAGGGTAATCTATCTCCTTTGTCAACTACATGTTCTCCATCAATTGATCTTTCAGTAATCTACAAAGATCAAAATCTTGATCTTCCATTATCATCTTGTGTGAAATGTAAACAACACCTGTCGAAGTTGCACCTTCTCTGTTTCTGAAAAATATTTTGTAGGATATTCCATGCACAATGTACCTTGTCACTAACTCTTTAATTGTGGATATTACCAATGCCCTTTGATCTCCAGTTACTTCAGTTAGGGTTTTAACCTCTTTATTTCTAATTGACTTCTTTCTCGACACATCCCCAACTTTGCATAACCGAGTTATAGCTGCAATCAATTCTTTCGAGATATGGTAGGGTTTATCTAGAGTCAAAATATCATCAGTCAATTTTTTTAGAATAAACTCAACGATTTCTGTGTTTTCGAAATAGGGGAATTCACTCCAAATATCCAAGCATTTGTGTTTTGCTTCATTCAACCATTTCAATTCATTATGCGACAACATGTTTCTTTCAAATCTAATCTTCCCACTGCTATACTCATCTAGTTTTATCATTCCTTTGATTTGTTTCATTTTACCTTCCGTACACATGTCTTGAAAATACCAAAGAAGTTCTTCAACCGCACACCAAATTAAAATTTCTCAATACTACCAAAGTACCTGATGGATTCGGGTTCTGCCACCAAATATGTTTTCAAAATTCTGATGCAGAGTTCTCTCCTTTTTCTTTTCTTTGACACAAAGTGGAAAATGAGGGTTTCAACTTGCTTTATATAACTCACACACCTAAATTTTGTTCTAAGAAATGCTTTTTCCCTAACACATCCGGATACACTGTTTTCTTAGTCATCAAACAAAAAATTCTGAAGACCTTCAACTCAGGATGATATCCTTTCCAACTATTCCAACAATATATGTAAATCATCAGTGCAACCACTACACTCATCCATATCGCGGTGTCAATTACCGGCAGGGGGGTTTGAAAGATTTTCTTGACAACTCCCCCTAGGCCAAAGGTCCAAAACTAATTCCTGGAGGAATTACCAAAAGTAGGTTCTGGTGCTAGTTCATTTCCTATAACAAAGGAACTCTTCTTCACCCATGTCTTCTTCAGCCGATCTCTTATTTCATCCACAATTACTTTCCCTTTTCCTTTATCATATTTCTACATCTTTCTCCCTTTGTATACCAAACCTCTTCTATCCATATTCTTGTTTCTGCAGAATCTTGCAATGTGACCATATTTGTTGCAACTGAAACACAATATTTTCTTGTTCAAACCAGTCACTCCATTGATTTCTTCTTGATCTGCACTGGTTAGCAATATGACCAAATATTCCATAGGTATAACATTTAACATTCCTTCTATTGACAGAGTTACTTGACACATTTCTACATTCAATTGACTTATGACCAAACTTATTGCAATTGAAACATTGACCAAAAAATGATGAATCACTTGATTTCATTTTCCTTCTACGTTGAGCAGCCATATTACCAAATTTATTGCAAGCAAAATAGTATCCATTAAAATTTTGAGCATTAGGTTGTCTTATCAGATGCCTTTTTGCTTTGTTCATTTGATTACCTTCCATAAAATTCCTTTGTCCAAATCTGAAACTCTCCTTTTTCATAACCAAGACCTTGCTTATCATTCTCATTCTTCTATCCTTGAGTTAGTTCATCAAGCTTAACAGAGCTAATATTGAACTTCTCCTTGTATTCATTTGTAGCAGTGAGTTCATCCCTGAGAATAACAATCTATTTTTCAAGATCTTCTTCACTATTTCTAGATTGTTGCAGTTCAATCTCTAACTGAATGAATTCTCCATTAATTATGCTGCATTCATTAAATCTCTCTTTTAGGGATTGGGCAAGATTTTCCTCATTCTTCTTTCTTTCTTCAATCTCCTTAGTAAGCTTCATCACCATAGATTCCATCTCATGCTTTAGGGTAGCATTGTCTCTAGCAAGCTTTTCACATTCTTCAATTATTTCCTTCAAGGTTTGATTCAGGTGAACATCATCCATGCTTTTGCTTTATTTTTGCTTAATTTGATCACAAAGATCCTTTCTCTCCCCCCTAGACTTAATAATCTAATCCTTCAACTTCTGAATGAATTTCTCAGCATCCTTAAGATTTTCTCTCAATTCCCGAACTTTTGCTTTAGACTGATCAAGATCATCAAGTGCCACCAAAAGCTGCTATTGAAGACTACTAGAGTCCATAAAATTCCAAGATCCACCTCAAGCTGTTAAAATTCTTCTGAGTAACTTGGCTCTGATACCAATTGTTGGACTCAAGCAACATTGAGAGGGGGGTGAATCAGTGTTGTGCAATTTTTAACTTTATTAATATGTTCTCTCAAGTTCCTAAAACATTCAATCAAAAGAAAGATGCATGAACATAGAAAAATAATCCACAACACCATAACACAATGATTTTTATGTGGAAATCCTATTAGGGGGAAAAATACAGTGGAGGTCAATCCACAATTTGAGTACTCCAAATATAAGTGTTTTACAAAATGAGAATGCACTTGCATTCAGACACACTTCCTAGAGCTCACTACTCAAAATCAGGAAGGATCACTACCTTAAAAGATTTGGATTACAAAAAAAGGTTGAACTAAGAAAATAGCATCTACAAATGCTTGATTATAGTTCTAGTTAAGCTCATAGATCAGATTTTGGACCTTTTGTCTGATTCTGCACTTTGCTTTGCTCTACCTTAATTTGCTTCACAAAATCCTCTTCTGCACAAATGAAAATCGCTCAACTACTCTTTTGATATTCACACACACACCAACACATGTCAGATTCTCACACATACACTCCAAAATGAATTAACCGATCTCATATATATATTCACCAACAAGGATTCAATTGCTATATGTTGGCTTCAATAAAATAGAAAATATTTTCCAACTGTCAGCTCAAATTATGAACAAGATTTAATGTGCATCCACCAAAGTCGGCCATAGCATAGTTAGGACCCAAAATAAAATCTCCAACATAAAAATACTCCAAACAATTTCGCTTTAGACATCCACAACAACTTACATTCACTTAGTCAACCTTCATATACTGATGAACAAAAAATTAAACGTTTAGATCTCCTAACTCGTACACCACATGATGCGGCAACACAAAACTCGAGAATAACACATTTCATATACCCAATGACCTTTTATGAGATCCACAACCAAAAATGATAATCTGGTAATGCAAACCACTTGAAAAATTCAACTTCAGCTAGATAACCTGTTCTTTACTCTATCTTCTGGTACGGTTAGATAATGAAGAGAATACTGGATCAACAACTTAGGTTGCCATCAATGACAACACTAGAAGCCATATGCCAACAACATTTGTGTGATAAAAAGAAGAAATATGGCAAGACATTCTGATCATTCTTACAAAGATGGAGAAGCTTAGCCAGTAAGTGCACTTGCCATATACTAGAGACACAACTAGTCCATATTTTTGTGGAGAACCTCAACAATGAGGTTATGTTCCACTTACAGATTCATTGTTCTAGAAAATTTGAGGAGGTTATAGAGAAAGGAATCTCCATCAAAAAATATCTCATTGCCAAAGGGCTTGTAAAAATATTTATGTAGGATATCAATTATTCTTCTCACAATAATTCCAATGAAAAGAGAAAATTTTAGTCATGAAACAAAAAGATGACAAATGATGGCATTGTAGATGCTAAGGTCATAAATAAACCTCATCCTATGTTCAATCTTAAAGGACTCACAACGATGAACACCAAGAAACATCTACAAAAGAAAGAAAAAACTGCTAATGTGGCTCAAAACAACACACCACGTGATCCTCCAAGGCCCCCCCAACCAAGAAAAAAGTACACACCCTTAGGGGAACCAATGGTGTAAATATTACTATTTTTGGTGATAATGACCCCTTTCAATACTGCAGTAACCTAAGAGGTACACCTAAGCATCACATACCTAGCCATAGGGAAGGATCATCTACCCCCTCCTCATCAAACTACATTGACCTTGATGTTGAAATAATGAAGAAGGAACCCTTTTATTGTGTTGTCATTGATGCCAACATTAATTTTTTGATAGTTTTCTCTAATTTGGTGAACATAATGGAGACATCTTAACTTGGTAATTTGGCCTAGAATTGTTCGTATAATAAGATCAAATTATGAGGTTCTGATAAGTTATTCTTGACTACTAAGTGCATCTATGTTAGAGATTTTAATGATCTTGGGTGAACAAGCTAAAAGTTACAAGTGATAGTATCTTGACATTCAATTTTGGCTTTATACAGTGTAAATGAGTATGTGTAACCTGGTCCGTGTTCCTCCGGTGATTTGATTCAGTATTTACAATTCTGGGAGATTATTTATAGATGCTAATACACTATATATTCTAGATGATGAGTGGTTATATGATCAGTTGGATCATTGGTGTGTGAACAGTTGGCTTATTTTGTGATTAGGTCTAATTCCTGACTGACCTAATGCTTGATATATGTTGTGGAGATTAAATATGCATTTTAGATGTTAATGAGATCTATTTTATGTCCATTCTGACCTAAATTAAGTGTTGCATGTTTGGTTTAAGTGTGAATATGTTTTTGATTCAAGTATGGAGCTGACACGACAATTTTGGTTTAATATAGGGCTACATCTAATTAGGCCGACCTAATTGATGTATGTAGATGTATTAGGTATATATGTGAGACATTTTTGAGTTGTATGAGGAGTGACGATGATATGAAATGGAAGATGATATGTGATATGATGTAAACATGAAAATTTGTATGTGTGTGATCCGAATATCAATAGAAGTGTTGTGAATATCAAGTGATTGTAAAACAAAGAAATATTTTGTATTCAAAGCTTCAAAGGAATTGAATTCAACACAAGGAAGGTGCATTTTGAATTAGTTCACATATTGACCATGTATCCATTTCTATTTTGTATCTATCTCTATTTGTGAGCCTTATTGGACAGTGTGTCTTGGTAGTGAGCCTTTGTAATATCTTATAACCAGTTATAATATATTGTGAGCTAATCCTCACTGTGGTTTTTCCCTTTTTGGGTTTTCCACATAAAAATCTTGGTTTTCATGTGTCAAGTGATCTTGTGGTTGCTTCATGTTTTCATTCATTGCTGTAGTTATATTTGTATTTATAATTAGATGGTTTATGATTAATTAGTTTAATAGAATACCAATTCACCCCCCCTCAATATTCTAGGTGTTCAATAATTGGTATCAGAGCCTGGTTCCTTTTAAGAAGCTTGACAACTTGAGGATGATCTTGGAGATTGAACACATGACTATTCCTCCAAAATAAATTTCTACAATTGAATTCCTAGAAGATGACTGCATGATTGACAAAGAAGAACTTAAAGCTGCTCTTAAAGATCTTGACAGAGTTTAAGATGAAAATAAAATTCTGAAGGAAAACCTAGAGGAAACAAATGAATGCATCAAAAAGTTGAGAGATTTAGAGGAAGACATAGAGAAGTCAATGAAAAATTGAAGAAAGCAAATGAATACATCATCAAATTGATAGTACAAGTAGAAGAAAAGAAAAGAATTGAGGATAACCTAAATGCAGTGGTACAAAGCAAGATTGATGAATGCACAAGACTTGAACAAGAATTAGCAACTTTGAGATCTAATTTGGAAAAGGAAAGAGCTCATGAGGAAAAATTCAAAACAAGTACTACAATGCTTGATGAACTAATTGCGGAACAAAAACCATCTAAAGATAAAGGTGGTTTGGGACTTGAAGAAGGAGAGAGCTCAAAGGAAAATCAGACTCCTAACAAGGTTGACAATCAAAAGAAGACTCAAGGAAATGGTAAATAATTTAGAAATCAAAGAAGCAATATTGAAAGATCCCCTATCAGATAGCCAAATGCTCAAAGGTACCCATATTTTAATGTTATTTTCTTTTCATGCAATAAATTTGTACATAAGGCAATAAAATGTAGAAGTAGAATGAATTAGAATACTGTATCCTTCTCTGGACAATGTTTTGCATGCAAGAAATTTGGACATATAGCTATTGAGTGCAAAAGTCAGATGATGAATAGATATAATGCTGGTAGAATGGTTCAATATTTTAATTGTTACTATTATACATGCAATATATTTGGAAATAAGGCTAACCAGTGTGGATCAAGATTGAATGGAGGCTAGTTTGGTCAAAAAAATGTTGTATGCTATAGTTGCCACAAACCTAGACACATTTCAAGATTTTGTAGAAGTAACAATGGAAGGAAAACTAATATGGGAAAGAGGAATGAACCTGTGAAGAAAATTGATCCTACTGAAGTAAAGAAGGAAATGGAGAACATTTGAAGAAATAAAGAGGAACTTGAGAACAAAGATGAATAAAATGCATTTGTACCTCCCTCTAGTGCAGATAATTCTCTTAAAAATTAAACCTAGGTGTAAGTGTGGAATAAGTAAAATAAGAACACTTCTTAATAAGACACTAAATCAAATATTCAAACAATTAAACTAGTTTAAAGCAAGAATCTACTGAAAGTGTCATATTGTTCTCTATCTCTAAAGATTTATTAAGTCACGGGGCTCTCAAATTTGGTAAGCATTGTGACTGTTAAAATGCCAATCTAGAGAATGCGATGCTACTAAAATGCAATGATCTAATCCTATATGATGATAGCTAAATAATAAAAGGAAGCTACTGTAATCTAAATCGACATGAAATCTGATAATGAAAGAAGCTACAACAAAACTATGATGCAGCCATGATTATGATTCTACTAATGCTATGATTGCTATTTTTAAATGATAATGCTATTGCTAAGATGCTTGATTTCTATTCCTGTAGAGTAAGTTTGCAAAAAGATGAGGATTCAAGATTCCTTTTCTTGTAGAATGAGGCTGTATTTATAGATTTACGACAACAATTTTGTGAAGGGGCAACACAACAAAGGCTGGGATTCAATCTGAAGAATTGAATGGTGAGAGATGAAGAAGATTGAGATGATGAAAGGAATGGTTTCTCCCCATGAAAACATCAGGCCAAATGATAGGAAGAATCAAAGGAAGGCAATTGAGATATTGATTCCAATTTGTCTCCAAATCTTTCCCATGAATACCAGTTGAATTAAATTGGATATTTGATGTCTAATTTGGTAGGTGAGTGAATAGAGGAAATTGCCTTTATGCCTTTATTTGAATAATTTATGATTTATTCAAATTAGTAAAAGGGAATAAATAATTTAATAAAAAAAACTATAGAATTTTTTTATTAAATAAATATAGAAGGGATATGATAATTAAACAACAAAGTATTTAACCTTGTTTAATTAATTAAGATTGAATGATAGAAGAATTAGAAGAATTAAAATTTGAACTATATAAATAAATATTTCTATTTATTTAATAGTAGATGAAATTAAGGTTAATTAATCAAATAATTCATATTTAATTAATTAGATTATCTAGACCATTTTTAGGTGTATACACTAGGCATGGGCTTAGGGGGAGCAATAACAGGAAAATCAAACAACCCCATGGAAATATGAGGTGTCAAGGAGTGACATGAAGATATATGATGTAAAATGACATGGTTAAGCTTTTGGAAAATAAACTGACAAAAAACATATAATTTTGAAGAAATGCAGAGCATTTTAGGGTTTACAATGTATTAGTGAAGGGTTTCATCAACTTTTTGGATCTTGAAGCATTCAATGTGAAATTAGGAAAAATTGATAAGATATAAAGTGAATTACTAAGTCAATTTAAATCACATTAGTGCATTTGAAGAGATCATAACGAATTGAAGGAGATTAGAAGGTGAATTTGGTGTAGAAAATTCAAACCCTAGAACTCGTTGTGTGCATAAAAGGTATTTATAGCTATTTATGCTTTGTGGGTTTGAAATAGAAGTGATTTCATAAGAATTGAGTTTGAATTGAAGTTATAATGGATACACCAACCATTGTCAACATCATTGAGAGACCTACACCAAAGTTCAAAAAGTATCCAATGAAAGTCTTTTATAATGACCCCGATGGTGCTTTTTCAAAGATTCCTTAAAGGGTTTTACCCATAGAGGACACTAGGGATTACATAAATTGAAATTTGGATGAATATAATCACCAAAGGATTAAAGATCTATGGCCAAATGAGCTGATTGGAGATGATTTCTTGGTAAAACATGAATACATTAACCTAGTGCAAAAGAAGCTTGATATTTAGAATTTGTTTCCTAACTATATCAATGATGTGGATGCAAAATATGTGAGGCAAGCAGTGAGTAGAATGCATGAAAAATTCACGTGGAATAACATGCCCATACCAATTTCGAAAGAGGTGATTAAGGCAGTGACTGAATTATGTGATACTAGACCTGTACAGGTTTTGAAATTTGTGAACAATGATGTGGTTATGGATTTAACTGGTGGTACCTTTTAGAGGAGAGATTTGACAACAAAACCTATCAGGAACCTTGCTATAAAATGTGCTTTAATTATGATAGGTCACAAAATTTACTTTACAAATAGGAATAATTTAGTTTCTACAACTATTATTTATGTTTCTCATTTGATGGTTGTGAATGGGAAAGACTATGATCTATGTTAGTTGCTTTGACAACAAATTCTCAAAAACATAAAGTAAACTAGAGAGAAGAAGTATGCATTTAAATTCGGAACCCTAGTTATGTGTTTGTTGTTTTACTTTTTAAGAGAGCTTCCGGTAGAAAAGATACTATATGCGACATAAGCAGACTAGTGGGACATCAATTCTTTTATTATATGCATAACTTAGGCGACTACAAATCTCAGGATGATGCATTGACTACATTATTTCTAGTATTTCAAAAGAACATGCATGAAAGAGAAAGGATTCCCTAAAACTTTGTGGAGAAATATGCAAGGGAAATTACTTTCATTGTCTCAATTGATGAATGTATAATAGAGGCTATTGAACCAATGGTAGTATAGATTGAGCCTCTTAGATATGAAATATCTGAGAAATAAGTTGAGGGATATGTTGAATTGTTGCTAAAGAGTCCTAAGGACCCCTCTCTTCCAAGACATGGAACATATGAGGAAAAATTATCACAAGTTCACACAAAACTATCAGCACCTACAAGAAAGAAAAGGGTAACAAAGAAAGTAATGAATACTTTATAAAACATGGTGTTACAAAAGAAGAAGTGTAGAAGTTAAGGGAAATAGCTATGGAAAAAGGAAATATAGCCGATGAGTCCTCCAGACTGAGAAGATCAAGAAGAAAAATTTCCACCCCTACCGAGCTACATTACCCAAGTATTTCGAAGTTGCTACTACTAGTGGTAAAGGAAAGAAGGTGGAGCCTAGTGGTCCACTAATAGAAGAAGTGACTACACCCTCTGGACCAAGTACATGAATGAGAAAGATAAATAATGTACCTCCGGTAGTAGCCCCTTCGACCTCTAGAAGAAGGAAGAAGCAAAAAGAATTCAAGGAGAAGAACTTAAGTATTATTTTGCAAGAAGAAATTGAGCTTGGAATTGAGCATGAAGAAAAAATTACAAGGAAAATAAGAAGTAGTGCTGCCACAAGCGGTGAAGGTTCTTTACAAGAAGCAAGCACTAAAGCAAATAAGCCAAAAGTTGAAATTGTGGACACTTCTAAAGAAGAGGAGATTGAAAGTGAGAATGAGGCTTTCACTGTACATATCCACAAGAAGCCTAAGAAGAAGGAGGAGAAATCAGAGGAAGGCTCTTCAAATCTTGAAAAAAGAAGAAGACAAAAACTCCTTCGGTAAGAGCTCACAATCCAATAAAATTAGATGTTTTGGTCAGTAACATGTTATAACATGATGATTTGTTAGAAGGTACTGAAAAGCTGCATGATGAAGTGGATGGAGAAGATAAGAAAACAATCATAGAATCCATCATTCACTACATTAACATTTTAGATGTAGATATGAATAAAATTAGGAAGAAGGTTCCTAGTGTTGTATGAATGCCTTGGTGGAAAGAAGGCATGAAACAATTGAAGTTGAAGATAAGATAAGAACTGATGCCTTAGAGGAAATTGGATCCTCTTTATCTGAGGATGAAAATGATACATTAATTGAAGTGTATACAAAAGAATTCAGAGTGAAACATAGTCACTATTCTTATGGGAAGAGAAATAGAGTGTGTAGATAGGCTAAATCAAGAAATAATGAATACTATAAGAGATATATTAGAAAAGTTTGGGATGATTGCTGCTTCATCATCCAGTACTGCTCAAGGAAAGGAGCATGATAAAGAAAAGGTCACTGATATAGAGGGAAATATTCCTTCGGTTACAAATTTACCTATTTTTAAAGAAGTTTTGGAAGAAGTAAATGTTCACACTACAAAAGATGAAGAAGAGAAAGAGAAGAATAAAGAAGAGATTGAGGTTGAAAATAATGAAGAAAAGTCTCAAAAGTCATTAGAGCTACCAAAGTCATCTGGAGAACCTTTTGGGAAATCACTTAAGGGTCTTTTAACAAAGAAAATGAGGTTCCAACTAACAATTCCATCACAGTTAATACAACTACCAATGTACCAAGGCAATGTAGATCTAGACAAGATCTCACCAATTCAGAAGCTGGATCTCAGAGACATCTTTCATTCCTTTGGTAGAAAAGAGATTATAGAGACACATCAAAAGGGACAAAATTTATTAATGATTCTATCAAGTCTCTGCAGGATGCTAATCTCGATGCCACAATTGATAACTCTTTAACTCCTGTAGAAACTCTAAAGTTTCTAGTCGATTCTCTTAAGGAGTATGCCTCTAGTTTGAAGGAATAAATTGAAAAGGAAGTTGAGTCAAGATTTGCTAAGAAGAGACTTCTAGAGCTACAAGACAAATGTGCATTTGCACATGAGAAAGTGGATAATTGCTTAAAGGATGTAAAGGAATGTGAGGATGAGTCCAAAACTTTGTTTCTATATTGCATGAGGTGGCTAGATTCCACTCAAGGAATTAAGGACTTAATGGACTCTATTGAGTCACAAATAACTAATTCCTCTAGAGCCTTTGATCCAACTAAAGACATAGATTATACCTCTTGGATTTCCATTACAAATCCGCAAAATAAGTTTTTCACCTTACAACAATAGAAAGAAGATATAAAAAGGAGATTTGGACAACTTGGGGACTTAGTGAAGACCAATCATATACCAGTGTCAGGTGTCATTGCTAATGTAGAGAAGCTTGAAAAAATAAATCCAAACCAAAGTACTCTGGAAGAGGGAGAGGAGAGCTTAGTTGAACTGGAATCAATGTATAAATCGCTTGTTGCAGCCAAAAAGACTTGGAATGAAGGGAGATCTTCCCGACAAGCAATTCTTAAGGAGCTAGAAGGTGCCTCCTCTGGCTGAATATATTTCACTTATACTCTCTTTCATTGTTTTAGTTGATTTAAGTTTTTCATTATACATATAGCTAGACCATTTTTGGGATAACTCCCTGGGGTGGAGTCAGTACATTTTAATTTTTTTTTGTACATATGCATCAATTTTAAAGCTTACATGTGTGTTATCGGTACACCATTTTTCCTTGATGTCAAAGGGGGAGAATTTTTGGTGTTGGAGAATTTGGGAAAAATAAGTGATAATTCAAGTGTTAAAAGATGTTTTTGGGAGAAGTTTGATGATTGGAGAAGTCAGATAAAGGGGGAGATAGTTGATGTTTGAAGTTTTTTGGAGATGGTGTATGCATTGAGTTTTAGAGATTAATTTTTAGCACAAGTGGCCATCAATGAAAAAGAGGGAGATTGTTGAAATAATGAAGAAGGAACCCTTTTAATGTCTTGTCATTGATTCCAACATTAATTGTTGATAGTTTTCTCTAATCTGGTGAACAAAATGGAGACATCTTAATCTAGTAGTTTGGTCCAAAACTGCTTGTGTAATAAGATCAACTTATGAGGTTATGATATGTTATTCCTGACTAATAAGTGCATCTATGCTCAATATTTTAGTGATCTAGGGTGAACAGGATAAAAGTTACAAGTGACAATAGCTCAACATTCAATTTTGGTTTTATATAGTGTAAATGAGTATGTGTAACCTAGTCCACATTCCTCTAATGATTGGATTCAATCTTTACAATTTTGGGAGATTGTTTATAGATGTTAGTACACTATATATTCTAGATGGTGAGTGATTATATGATCATTTGGATCATTGGTGTGTGATCAGTTGGCTTATTTTGTGATTAGGTCTATTTCCTAGTTGACCTAAAGCTTGATATATGTTGTGGAGATTAAATATACATTACAAATGTTAATGAGATATACTTTAGGTCCATGTTGACCTAAATTAAGTGTTGCACATTTGTTTTGATTGTGAATATGTTTTTGATTCAAGTATGGAGTCGACAAGGAAATTTTGGTTTAATATAGGGCTACATCTAATTAGGCTGACCTAATTGATGTATGTAGATGTATTAGGTATATATGTGAGAAATTTTTGAGTTGTATGAGGAGTGATGATGAGATGAAATGTGAGATGAAATGTGATATGATGCGAACATGTGAATTTGTATGTGTATGATCCAAATATCAACAAAAGTGTTGTGAATATCAAGTTATTACAAAGCAGAGTAATAGTTTGTATTTAGAGATTCAAAGGAACTAAATTTAGCACAAGGAAGGTGCATTTTGTATCAGTTCATATCTTGGTTGTGTATCCATTTTTTTTTTGTATCTATCTCTAGATGTGATCCATATTAGATAGTGTGTCTTTGCAGTCATCCTCTATAATATCTTATAACCGTTATAATATATTGTGAGCTAATCCTCACTATGGTTTTTCCCTTTTGGGTTGTCCATGCAAAATTCCTAGTGTTCATGTGTGTGATCTTGTGGTTGCTTCATGTTTTCATTCATTGCTGCAATTAAATTTGTACTGATAATTGGATGGTTTATGATTAATTAGTTTAATAGAATATTGATTCACCCCCCCTCTCAGTATTCCAGGTGCTCAACACTTGATTCTTTATCAAAGTCTTCAGCTTTTTCTAAAACATTCCCTAAAAGCAAGGTCGAAGTCTAGGATGATGTAGTTGGAAAGTATAATGTTGAAAGTCTATTCTGTGTGGGGAAGATTTCATTTGCACCTAAACATTATGGAAAACCCCACCACATCAAGAAAGATCCTAAGGTGAAAATTCAGTATCACCCAACCATGAACTTCACAAGGTGGGGCGAACTAGGAAAGGAATGTATTGATGAAGACCTCTCTAAATGGATATATAGAGATGAAGAGGATGAGATACATGCTGATCTACCTATGGAAAAATATGGCAAGGGTTTTGATATAATGAAACATAAAATCTACGATGGTCACAGTGGCCTTGGAATGCAAAAATAGGGTATGTACGAACCTATCCTAATGAGAAAATGGTAAAAAAAAAAGGTTGGAATATAAACCACTAAAAGTGAAATCTCCTAGTACTATGATATTTTGGAAGAAATTCATTAATGCATATAAAATCATCGAGACATCTAGGATAGGTCTAGAACCTAAATCCCCTACTAATGAAACTAGGGGCCAAGCTTGGATGGATACATTTTGGGACCTTGATGATTCCTCCATATTCAACCTATATACCTCACCCTTCAGCTTTACTAATACTAATGGTAACATGTTGTTACTCCACCCCCAATTAATCGATTGGGACTAACAAGGTCCACTAACCTTGGACTTCTTCAAAAATGATGAAGCAATTGTTGAGTTCATGGGACTTAGAGAAGGTATACCAAGTGGGGATCACAAGGATGGATTCACCATTGAACTTGACATGGTTGCATACTATGGGGAGTTAGTCCAACCTTCCAGTTGCAAAATAGAAAAAATAAAGAAACACAAGTTTGTAGGTGAAAATCAATAGGTTCCTACAAACATAGCAAAAAATAAGAAAATGGATGCATCCAAGGGTGAAAAGAATCTCTGAGGAACCTAAGGATGGAAGGTTGGACTTGCTCCCAACAAATCAAGAGAAATCCTTGAAGCTGGTGGAGAAATCACAAGAGGAAAACATCAACACACATGAGGATTCTAAAATCATACACTCTGCAACATCCTTGATAGATGTAGAGAGGCCAAATTTCATCAACTTTTTCTCTAAAAGGAAAATTAACTTTGCGTGGTCATATGCAGTCATGCCTAGATTAGAAACTAAACTAGTCCTCCATCACCTACCTCTTCTTTTTTGGGAAAATGTGTCTCAACATTGTAATTACATAAGGTATTGTTGATACATAAAGTACTATTGATATGTCCACGACGAGGGGACGTGGGGGTAGCGCCCCCAAAAGGAAAAATTTATTTATATTTTATTATTGTAAATCTGGACCGTTCATCATTAGGTCTTAGATCTAAAGGCCAATATTTTATTAACTTGAATTTCCCTAGAAGGAAACTTTATTTTATGAGGGAATTGTATTATGAATGTGTGTTGTGATGTATTCTGAGAGTTTGATAGCGGTTGTGTTGCCTCTGGATCTCTGGTTGGTGATACTCCAATGAGAAGTTGCTCTGCAAGTATATTGTAATCTTTGTGATTTTTGAATAATATATTGGGAAAATTTTAGAGTGTGGAATTTTTCTCTTGAAAGGGTTTTCCTGATGTAAATCATAGTGTTGTGGTATGCATGATATTTATGTTTACTTCTATTTAAGTTTCTATAACTGCTAAATATTTGTAAAAGTTTTGCATTATCCTCCTCTCAAGATTAATGTAGGAAGTTCTTCCGCTACCTTAGCTTCCTTACAAGTGGTATCAGATCCTAATTACCTTTGGTTTCAGTTGTGGGCTGTTGGGTTTTTTGAACTAATCCAAATTTGAGTGGGATCTTGTGCAAAAGATACGTTGTGATATTTTTGTAGGACTTTTAAGATGACCAGTTCATCAGGGAGAATAGAGGTGGATAAATTTTTTGGAAATAATTTTGAGATGTGGAAGCTGAAGATGGAGGATCTGTTGATAGATTGAGATTTGTGGGATGTTGTTGATGAGAATGTTTCAAGGCCTACAGATCCTACTCAGGATGCTTAATATGATGTAATGGATCGTAAAGCTAAGGGTCTAATTAGATTATGCTCGACAGACTCTATTTTAATCAATGTCCATGAAGAGACCTCTACACAAAAACTATGGAAGAAGCTTGGTGAGATGTATCAAGCAAAATTTTTTGTGAACAATATTTTCTTGAGGAGGAAATTGTGTTCCTTGAGAATGGAAGAGGGTGGATGAATTATAGACCACCTAGAAGCATTAAATATGCTGGTGGATTAGTTGGAATCCTTTGGTGTCAAAATGGATGAGGAGGAGAAATGTCAAATCCTGCTTTGTTCTTTGCCTGATTCATGGGATTCTCTTGTTATGGCTATTGGGAGTACTTCTATTATATTGAAGATTGAAGATGTGGTGGATTCTTTGATTTCTGAAGAGATGAGGAGGAAGGTATCCATTAGTGCCAAGGAGGCCTAAATTTTTATGGAAGCCCTAAGGAAAAAGGAAAGAAGAATAAGAAGTGTGATAAATCCAAGTCTAAGGGGAGATCTAAATCTCCTAGAAAGTCCAAAGTTATTTGCAGAACTGTAGTAAACCTGGACATGTTTGTAAGGACTACAAGGAAGAAAAGAAGAAAAAATAATTGATTCTAATTCTGAGTCTAAGAGGGAGGATGGTGATGCATTCATTGTAGCTTTGGAAACTCATGCAGGTAATGATGCATGGTTAATTGAATCAAGTGCATCTTTCCATATGACTTTTAATAAAGATTGGTTTTCTAAATATGAAGAATTTGATGGAGGTAAGGTGTACTTGGGTGATGATTCTTATTTGAATATTGTTGGTTATGGTAAAGTTAGAATCAAGTTTCTTGATGGTAGAATAAAAAGGATTAATGGTGTGTTGCATATCCCTAGATTAGCATGAAATTTGTTATCTGTGAGAAAAATAATAGATGTAGGTGTGCAAGTAGTATTTTATTATGTAGGATGCAAGATGGTTAGAGGTGTTATTCTAATTTTTAGAGGTGTCAAATATGACACATTGTATAAACTTGATTCATGCACTATTGAGTGTAATAGTACTTCTATGAAAAGCAAGTTTGTGGAAGAGGTGAGGGTTTCATCTTCAGTAGATGGCCATGGCTTTTTAGTACCCAAGGGTGCTATTTATTTTGAATCAAAGTTTCCTACAAAGGAAAAAATGTTATGGCACCAGATACTTGGCCACATTAGAGAAAAGGGTCTAAGGACCTTGAAAAATAAAAACCTTGTTGAAGGTTTATCTGATTGTAATCTTGAATTTAGTTTCTATGAGCATTGCATTTATGGAAAATAAAACCATGTTCATTTTTACTCGAGTACTCATAAATATTGTGGTGCATTGGATCTTATTCATTATGATGTGTTTGGTCTTGTAGATGTTCCTTCAATTGGTAAATCCACATATTATTTTTCATTTATTGATGATTAGAGTAGAAGGATGTGGGTATATATTCTAAAGAGTAAATATGAAGTATTCAAACAATTTAAAGAATTTAAAGAAATGGTTGAGTTGAAAATTGAAAAGAAAATAAAATGTTTGAAGATTGATAATGGTGGTGAATTTTTCTCTAATGATTTTGATAGATTCTATAAAGATTGTGGTATTCATAAAAAAAATACAACTCCGTATTCTCCATAACAAAATGGAGTTACAAAAAGAATAAATAGGGCACTGATGGAGAAGGCTAGGAGTATGTTGAGTGGTGTTGGTTTAGAAAAAAGGTTTTGGGCTAAAGCTATTGCCATATCTTGTTACCTAATTAATAGGTCTCCTACATCATCTCTTGTTGATAAGATGCCTTTAGAGGCATGGTCAGACCACAAGCCTTCATTAAGACATCTTAGTGTTTTTGGTTGCGAGGCATATGCACATGTGCCAAAGGAGAAGAAATTTTTTTTGGAGAACAAGGCTATGAAATGTATTTTCATTAGATATAGTTATGGTGTGAAAGGATACAAGCTTTGAGATCCTATTGCACAAAAGGTAATACATAGTAGAAGTGTTGTTTTTTAGAGAAAATAAGCCTTCTTTTGTTACATTGCAGCCAAAATAAAGTAAACATGAAGATGTTGTTGGTTATTTTTTAGAACCAAAATTGATCTTACCACTTACCTATGAATTTGCAAGAATCCAATGATTAGCAAGGGTAAGGATTGGCCACCAAACAAGTAAAGGATTGCTAGATCTTTAATTCTACTCTTCAGGCTCTGTGAAACCTATGAGGGTGATCTTGAAAATGTCTATAAGATACTCACGTGCCATTTTATCACTAATATTGAAAACAAACAGATATATTCCAACTTAATGCAAATAGGAACAATTCCTAAAATATTTGGTAGACCCTCTAGCGAATTGCACCTATTGCTAGGAATATTCGGTACTTCATACCACTATATTGCAATCACATGTGTGTCAGAATTTATCATAAATATTTGTGTTCTTTGTCAGGTATAGGTGGCTCACTGACTTCAAATATGACCAAAAAAATGGACTAGTGCCTTATTTGAGGGTGACATATTCACATATGCAATAAAACATAATATAATAACAAATGGAAACAAATATTTGTAGACTATTGTATATTACATTGTAACACACAACTCAATGTGTCTAGAATTAGAAACTTCTTAACAATCCTTGTATTCACTTACAAATCTATGATCTCATTTAAGAACTTACTTAGCTCTGTGAACTAAAGTAAAAGATGAAATCACACATTCAATCGAATTGATTGAAGATGAATAACTGAACCTTGATTCCTTTATTCATAATTCGAGAGCCAAAATTACAGAGAGAAACTAATCTAGGAATTTGTAATTATCATTCATATATCCTTAATATTGTAGAACAATTAAGCCTATTATAGATCTGAATATATTCCTAAGACTTAACACTAATCTATCTCTCTATGCTTGAAATTATCAGAATTCATACATTAGCTCAAGATTGCATAAAACCATCAAAATACCTTTGTAACTGGCCTTGGAATCCCCTTTATAAAAATATGGGAGCAACAAGAATTGGGAAAATTACAATCAAAGTCACATTTGTATTTGACATACATTTCAATCTTAATTTCAAAATTCCCCAAATGATTATATTTGCACTTTGCAAAGTGGGGGGAAAGCATATAAGACAAGAGTTATTTTCATTTATTGAAGAAGATACACCAGCCTTCCAAAAGGCACCTTTCACTCGTTGTGACAACATTATAATGTACTCCTCACAAGCCAAAATGTTAACCAAATGCACAACTAGTCAAAAAAACTCCAAAAGCATGAAAAAAAACAAAAAGAAAGAAAGACTAGCTCATCCAGGTCAACATTCATGCCATCAACCTTTCTAATCGGGAGAGAACAATATTTTGTAGTTGTTACCCAATTTTCACCTACAGGCTCAATCAGGTAGAGCAATCCATGCTTTCCAGTGTTCTTGAAGACCAAATGGAGGAACATTTTGCATCAGGGTTACATATTTTCTAACTTGTTTGCTTCTTGTGCAGCTGCAGGGGAAAATTATGTTTTTAAATTCTGCATGTGGTTTTAGTGAGGCTCCCATAAGGGTTGAGCACAACGTGCAAGTGTTCGGTTTTTATTAAGGATCTCCATCTTATGTCCTTGCCTTGTTTTTCCACTTTTCTATTTTTTTTTCTTCGTACCCCTTTTCCATTTGATCTGTCGGGGGCAGAACTAGAACCGAGACCGAACTCTGGAACTTTTCTGAAGTTCCAGGTTCCGGTCCCATCCCAGTCTCGGTTCTGCTGGGCCAGTTTGTTCATCTTTCCTTTGTTATTTTTTCTTTGGTCGTGGGGTGTTCTCTCCCCTTCTTTTTCTTCCTTTTTTGTCATCTTTATATGTTGTCGGAGGCGGGATCGGGACAAAATCCTAACTTGAAACTTGATGAAAGTTTCAGTGTCGGATTTGTTTCCGCCCCCGCCCTCGCTGTGTTTTACTCGAGATCAGTTTTGGTTCTGATCCTACCTTGTTTTCCTTTTTATTTGGGCGTTTCCTTTGTTTTGGTGGACCCGAGATGCAGACCGAAACCAAGCGATGGAACTTTTTCGAAGTTCTAGTTTCTGCTTCTGTTCAGGCCCTGGTCCCGGTTTCACTCATTCTTCTTTTCTTTGCTTTTGCATGGCTGATGATCGAGGGATGTCTCCTCCTCTTTGATCTTCCTTGCATCTTTATTTCTTCCTTTGTGCCTTGTATGTTGTCGGAGGTGGGATCGGAACAGAATCCGAACTTGAAACTTCAGAGGAGTTTCAGGTCCGGATTTGGTTCTGGTTCCAGTTTTGCCGACTCTTTGGTTTTTCCCCCATTCTGACTTTGGTCCCTATTCAGTTCTCATCCCGACTCTGAGTCCGCCGAAGGGTTCGAGCTCAGGAAACAATGAAGGTGGTCTCACCAAGAGAGTTTTCCTTTGGCATAAGGTTTGACCGACTGGGAGAAGTCTTGCCGATAGCGATGAACTTAGCAACAGAGGGGAATATCGATATGACCAATAGAAGCTCGTCATGACCTCTGGCCGATAATGATTGCTATGCTGATAGTTGCTAAAGGACATAATCACATTGGGGAGACACGACTAGTGTCTCACAGACATGCGATTCTGATGAAGTAATTTTTTGACTATCTGGGAATCTACATGGCACGAGTTCAACCAATCAGAAGGTGCTAGGGAAAATCATGGGTAGTTTGACTGATTGAATTCCTTTGTAAAGAAGGATCAACGAAATGTGTGTGACATGGGTCAGCTCGGTGAAGCAATGATGTTTGAATCTGATAGGGTAAATTTGATGCCACTTCTCGAAGGAGGTCAACTTGCAGAAGGATCTAGTGCAAGAGGAGAGCCGAAGGGGAAGAGGCCGCAAGTCACAAATAACAGCTGGGACGTCAGCTGGTAAAAGTGGGTCGAAATTAATGACCATGTCGTAGAGCATTCAAAGCGGCTCTTACAAAGTCTCAAGGGTGGACATGAGGGCTATGAGTTAATGCGGTCATTGTAAAAAATTTGAAGGCCATGCCGAGGAGTGAGCTTTCACCGACATGAGTAGGGTATGCACATTTAATGCCTCATTGACTTAATTCCAAAACACTTCTAGGGCCAATGTGTCCAGGCACTGACTCATTTTATAAACCCTAAGGCAGGGGCCGACACTCTTGGTTTTTTAGTTGTATATATGGCATTTTTGCCTCTTTGTAAAGGAGTTCTTGGTTAGGAGATTGCTGAAAAAGAGCATTATTTAGAATTTGTAACTCATTTTTTTATGAATACTACAGATATGTAACAAAAAGACTCCTTATTTTTATCAATAAAAGGTCATTTCCTCCACCGTTTTTCTTTGTTGTTTTAGTATTGCTTGTGAGTTGCATGATAAAATCCTGTGTAATCCTCTATTTTATCAGATTTCTTCAATACTGGATGCAAAGAATATTATGTCATAGTGCAGGTTTATGTTAGTGATCTCTTTCTATTGCATTTATATCTATGAAAACATCTTTGTTTTCCTTGTGTTAAGCATTAGAACAGTCATAACCTTACATAGACTCGCTTTTATAAACATAAATCTCGGTGTTGTGAGATTGTTTAGCTCTATTGAGATTTTCTGTGAAGTTTCTACAGTATTGTCATATTTTATCTTTGGTGTATCCTTCTTACTCTTTTCCTCATCATATTGTCATATTTTCATATTTTATGTGAAGTTTCAAGTATATCCTTCTTACTCTTTTCCTCATCATTCTTTAGTTTTTCTCAAGTTATCTTAAGGGGAACCAGCCCATAATCTGGAGGTCCACTTCATTCCAGGTCACCCACAACCTCGAAGTGTTCCCATGTGTCAATAGGTTGCTACTGTTAATAGCTTAGCAAGGGTACAAACTTTATTTGACAACAATATTACTTCAACAAAAGCCTAATTTGTACTATTTACAGGCTATACATTGTTTCTCTCATGTCCATTATTCACCATGTTCAAATCACCTTCACATATACAAGTTTATTTAGTAAAATTTTCCAACCAGGTGTTGTGTTCCTCTTCAGTGGGCCATTTTGCATCCAATAAACTCTATACCTTTTCACTATGTTGATTATACCTTGCATCAATTAAGGCTCTGGCCTCTTTGACAAAAGTGTCCATTCTAGTTTCAATCCCCACCATAATATCAATATTAGGATTCAATGAGGTATAATTAAATATCTTCAATATCATCTTATCTTGTGTGAGTAGGTATCTTAGATCATTCCTCAATGTATCAAACTCCTTTAACTGACCTTTGTAATTCAGTATTATAGTTATACCATACTCCATTTCTCTAAATATTTTTAGCTTGTTCTGGAGTTACTTTCCTAGCTTTTCATGAAAAACTGTTATTTCATTCACCATGTTAATAGATTGTAATATTTTAGGGATATTTGTAGGTGCTTCAAGATCTTCTCGCATCTTAGGCATCATCTCTTTTAAAGTGCCTAATCTAGTGCTCCATTTTATCTATTCATTCTTGAAGGCTTCCTGAACCTGTAAATATCTTATGTTTGCTTCATGGATGTCCCTATAGGTATCCCACACACCATCAAATTTTTTTATTAGATTTGTTGCCCTATGTTTCAACACATGCTAAAAAATGTCATTCACCACCTTAACAATTTCAAAATTTTGCTTATTAAAATTTTCCTTCTCTATCCTTAATTGATTATTCAAATCATTAATCCTTAAGGATAAGGTTTCCCCATCTTATGTAGAAAAAATTGAAGAGGATGTAAAATACAATGTCCTTATTGATTGGCTAGCCTGAAAAGTAGCTCTCATATTTTTTATTTCATCTAAAGCCTTATTATACTCCTTCACCAAGGAATCATATTTCTTTTAATAAATTTTTGTTGCGTCTACACTGAACATTGCAACATGAACAATTAACTTAGCTGCTTGGAAAAGAGTTATATCTGTATCTATCTTCACCGCCATGGAACCCATGACCTCTTCTATAGGCCTAGCGACCTCATACTTCCCAATATTAGGTGCCATGGACCAAATTACAAGAGTATGCAACTTTAGACTATAAAAAAAACCAAACACCTTGTCTTCAAAATGCTCCTCAGATATAGAAGCCTGAGGGTCTCTTCTTATTGAATCAAGTGCAATAGTTGAGGTAATGGTGCACCCTAGTAGCAACATCATTTCACTTTCTATGAAAATATCCCTAGCCTTGACATGAGTGATAGCTACAATCTTAGCCATAATATTTTCTTCCACTGCCTTCTTATCTTCTTCTCATTGAGAAGGATCAACATTAACCCTTGCTTGTTCAAGCCTCTCCTTTATTTCTTTGCTTCTTTGTTGAACCATAAATTATTTGAATTCCTTATATTTCATAAATGTATCATCCACAAGAAACTCATCACAATCATTGATCGTAGGATCATCATTAGTATTTTCATCATAATGCCATTAGGGGGATGAGACTTCCTTTCCACCTCCTCATCATTAGGCACATGTTCTACCATTTTTTCCTCCCCAATTTCTTGGATATCTTCTCCTTGCACATTTGTAGGCTACCCTGGAATGTCCATACCCTAAGGTTGTTGCCCTAAAAGATTTGTGCTCTCTCAGTAGCCTCCTTTACCTTTGCCTTAAAGTCACCACTTTGATAATCCTTTAGCTTTGCAAAAGAATTTTCAAAATGATTCTCTATTACATCATAAGGACTCACATAAAAGGAATTTCTTTTCATAATTCTCTCCTTAATGTTACATATGGTTGTCCATTCCTTTTTTCGAGATACAACAACCCCATAACTGGTCAAGTTTCTTAACACATCATCTTTGTACAAGAAATGGTGGGAGAACCCATATAAATTCTTCTCTCTTCTCTTTGCATGCACAAAACCTTATGGGTCAAAACTCCTAACTTCATCAACAGGTAGCCTGAGGTTATTCACCATGATTCTAAATTTCTCATATGCCTCCATGGCCATAGCTATAAAGTAAGAAAAGGAACATTAGGGCACTAGCACAATACCCTTCCTAGGTTTTTTGAACAATTCTCAGTCCATAAAATCAATTTTCCACATCATCTCCGTAAATGCCATCTGGTTAGAGACATATAGGGGCAAGCAATGTGGTGATACTTTGGCTCCATAAGCCCTGATTAGAGTATATTTTGAGTGTAGAAACTAGTCTACCCAATTATACTGTGAAGTTGATCTTGCTACATCCTTTGGGTGCATGATGTTTTTGATTAACCTTGAAAGCCTATAAATGGGTACCACACCCAAACTCTTGAAAATACTAAACCTAATTACATTAGAAAATAGCATGTAGTTGGAGTTGGAATAATCTTGGTCCCAAATATGTGTCCCCATTTAGACTGGAAAAACAGTATTCTCATTATCCTTCTATCTTAATCTCAACTTCCTTTTCCATTTCTCTTGATCCTCAAATAAAATAATTTGCATCAATAGAGAATAATGTGGGAAAGAAAGAGGGAGAACCTCCTTCTTTAGATTGATAAAATCCTTATGCATTTCTTCTACAACATAAGCAAAATAATCAAAACCAGTGTTCCAATTATGACCTTGTATATCCGCTGCCATCACCAATGGTTAGTGGATATCCTAGCCTCAAAATTATGAGTTAGAACCTGATTCAAGCAATAATACATGTATTCTTGAAATAGTCAACAAAATATTCACACTCAAAGGGCTCAATATCTTTAGGGGAAAATCTTTCCTTTCTCTTTCTATGCCTTACAAGCAATCTATTTCTGAATGCAAATCTATTCTATTCATACTCACTATATAGGTCCACACGCTTGATGTTAACTGTATAATTTGTATTCAACCAAAATACCTCCATAATTTTGTCCCTTGTTACCTCGAGGACCAGAGCGCCATTCTCACTCTTGATCTTCCTATCTGTGGGATCATAATGTTTAGCTAATTCCATCATCACATCCACCTTCACAAACAAATTAGGTACCCCCAGATTCCCAAGGTTAAGGCCCCAGAGGTGACAGGTCGACCCCTTAGAATTTTTTTGTTATAGGCATACAAAAACAACTTCCATCCACTTTGAGGCTAGGCCAATTCTCCAATTTCACTAGCATTGTCGATTAATCTGCTTGTCACAACAACTTGCCCCATAGGTCTCTTGCCAATTTGTGACCCACCCTTATATACGTCTCCAGAGGCACCTTCCATGAATATTTACTAATTTTTCTTTGCACTCCTTGAACTTGTGGATGCCACAGGGGTAGTCGATGTATGGTTAGATTCTTTAGGTGGCTCTAGCTTAACCACAGATAAAAAATCCTGGTTCCTAGGCCTCTTAACTCTTTTCTACTTGGGTTTCTCTTTGGCCTGATGCTAGATTCACTAGGCTATGGTTCACTCATTTTTGCATTGTGGAAATACTAGGGTTTATAGTTTTTTTATTACTCAAAGAGACCTACCCAAATTTGAATTCCAAGACACAATTTGCAGAACACAACACTCCCAAATCTTATATAATGTTTATATTCACAATTAAGGACACTCAATGGGTAAATACTAAGCAAACTTATCTCTCAAATTCCCTACTAATTTTTAGACTAGCACAATTCAATATATTTAACATGAAGAGATATGATAATTTGTTTACCTCGGTAAGAATTTGATGTTAATGATTCTATAATTGCTTGTTGGAGCACCTCACACCGTTTCCTAAGACTCTGGCTATCTTCTTCACTTCTGAGCAATTCCAAATGTACAAAAAAAATCCAACTACCTTCCTTATGACCGGTAAATGGAGCATAGCACCATTAATGATTAATAGAAAGCTTGTGCAAGTGAACTGACACTTATCCATTCATGTTTTAACCTTGGCCATTGATCATCTCACTTTAAAACCATATTAGTGGCTTTCCTTTCACCTCACTACTTTCTCTTTTGCTTTAAATGATGTCTTCAGGATGTTTCCACGTTTCCTCTTATTTGGAGGCCATCGCTCATTGTTGGTATTCCAACCTCTGCAAGTCCTATCAATGACGTGAGGATCCATGTGATGAAATCTTAGCCATTGGATTAAGGCCCATCTTTGGTCACATTCATTTTCATCATGCACCATTGATTTACATTTTGAATTCCCAATCACATCAGCAATAGGAGAAAAAGGAAATGAAACAAGATAAAGCCACATGTACTTGCTTGAAAATCAAAGGCACAAGAAACATCTCTCACAAGAAAAATTCAAATTAGTGATAGAAAATTAGAACACATGACCGCATCACTCATCGCTATTTTAAAATTGAAAATTTACAACAGATCCGCGATGAGCAATAGAAAAAATGCAATGAGCACAAAGGGTCATTGGGCATCGCCAATTCACAACACAAAGTTTACAAGCGATTAGCAATATAGGAAAATCCAATGATAATGAAATGAACACATATATCACGTATTGCTAATACAAAACTCAAGATCCATAACCTATCTACGATGCGTGAAACAAGAGATTCATCACACATCGCTAATGTAAGTTATGCATTCACAAAGCCGTCCACGATGGGTGATGAGCAAAAGTGGTAGATGGGCCTTAAGTGGGACAATTTCGCACATGCAGATAAGTTGCATTGAGAAAGGGGACTGCCTAGGATGTATGAAAAGGAATCAAAGGACTTAAACCATATTGTTCAAAGGATGTAAAGGCCAAACAAGGTCGATCAATCAACCTTAAAATGTATTTCTCGCCTAGGCATAAGGGGCTTGTAACTTCACGGGCTTCAATGAATTAAGTTGTTTTAATGTGATCAAGAATAGGCTACATCAGGTCAATCAAGGAATAGAATGGAAGACCACAAGTTGAGATACAAAGGAAAATGTTCAAAGTAAAACAATGCCTCATATAAAACCCTAAATGCTGGCCATAATAGACAAAATTGATACTTATGAAAATTCCCTCCCAGTCTAATGGAACATGAAAGGTTTTTATGAAGGTTCCGATAGTGGTTCCAACTGGGGATGCATGCCTCTTGCAGGCATGGAGAGATTTCAGATCTCATGGTAAAGTAGACCAAGCACAGGGACACCAAAAACAAAAGGACTTTCTTGAAAAAGGAAGAGAACCAGACCAAAGCAAACACACCTATACAATATTTACAGGACTATACAATGTACACAAAAAATAACATACTTCAAGAGAAGTATGGCTTCAAGAACTGTCCATGTACTAGAAGCTCAAGACTCTCACCTATTAATTCTTGTAGGAAATATGAATCCTCACCATGAGTGTTATTGATCAAATAAGGGCCAAGCCATAATGCTTCAAACTTTCCATGTTTTCCCTTATCTTCAAATCTCACATTCCATGTCAGCACCAGGTTTCCTACTTGAAATTTTGTTGAGGAAGCTTTCTTGTCATGCAAGTTCTTTACTTGCAATTACAACTTGGCACTTCTTTTCTGGGCATCCCTCTTCATTTCGTCTAATTCTATTAGTGCATCAATCCTATGCTGCATTGTGTCACACATCTCCTGATGAGATTCCTCAAAAAACTTATACATTTTCATGAGGTTGTTTTGTGGCAGCCTAGCTGTAATGCCATATACTAGATCAAAAGGTGCATAGCTAGTAGCCTTCTTAACAATCACTTAATCTTCCCACAAGGCTCACTTTAACTTGGAATCCCAAGCTCTTTTATTCTTCTCAAGAATATTTTTGATAATTTTCATCAAGCTTTTATTAATAGATTTTTCTTGGCCATTTCCTTGAGGGTGAAACGGTGAAGAGTATGACATCTAGATTCCATGGTTTGAGTAAAATTCTATAAATTCCTCAGATCTAAAACACATTGCATTATTTGAGACAATTTTCTCAGGTACTCCAAATTTGGTCAATTTATTTTCCATCATGAAATCTATGACTACTTTACTTGTTTCCCTTTTTGTCAAGATGGATTCCACCCACTTTGTGAAGTAGTCTGTGGCCACAAGAATCCATGAATCCCCCCACTAGAATTTTTAGCTATTTATCCAATGAAGTCAATACCCCATTGTTGGAAGGGTGCTTGCATAGTAACTAGTCTAAGAGGCAAATTGCCTAAGAATTTTAGTTTCCTAGAGAACCTTTGGCATGGATCACATGCTCTTACCAGTTTGTATGCATCCTTAAAAACTGTAGGCCACCAGAATCTAGTCCTCAATACTTTATGGGTAGTGGCTTTAGCCATATAATGTCCACCACATACCCCACTATGCATTTATTTTAACAACTAAGAAGATTTAATCTCATCAAAAAATTTCAACAATATATCCTCCAAGTTTCTCCGGCATAAATCTCCTCTTATGGTCACATATTTAATGACCTATAAATTAAGAGTTCTTTTTTTATTTTCTATCAACCCTTCAGGGCACTGTATTCTCTACAAGTAATAAATTATATCTTTGTACCAATCACAACACTCCATATCACAGATGAGTGATCTTCTAGAATCATCTTCCATATTTATTTGATTTACATCTAGGTTGACTTCAGCCACCAACTTAGCCAATCCCTGACCTCTCACCAATTTTGTTATCTAGATGTCAATATTAAATTCCTGAATTCTATTTATCCACCTGCATCTTCTACTTGTGACTTCTTGTTGGGTAAATATATCTTTTACAACTACACTTGGGACATAAGAAATGACTATGGCTCCAACTAGATAAGTCCTGAAGTTCTTCACAACCTTAACAAGTGCACAAGCTTTCTTCTCCATTAAATCATATTTTAACTCTGCAGCTTGAAGGGACTTGCTAAAGAAAGCAATTGGTTGTTCGAAACCCTCTTCATTCTTTTCTAACAAAACAACAATAGTATGAAATGATGCAAGTGAAAAGAATTGTAATGGCCTAGAAAAGTCAGGAGTCTTTAAAACCAGGGCCTCCTTAATAGCCTATTTTGTACTTTTGAATGCTTGGCTAGAATCTTTGTTCTAAACTACCTTCTCTCCCTTCTTCAACATCTTGGAGATAGGTCTTGTAATCTCTACAAAATTAGTTACAAACCTCCTTAAAAAGTTAATATGACCAAAGAATGATTGAATTCCTTTAACATTATTTCGTTGAGAAATCTTGTCTATGGCTGCTACCCTTTTAGGATAAATTCTCACTCCCTCTTTGGACACAATATGACCCAACAATTTTCCTTCAGTAACCCCAAAGGCACACTTTTTTGGATTCAATGAGATCCCATATTTCAAAGCCCTGATAAATATCTTCTCCAAGTGCATGCAATGATCTTCTTCTTTCTTGGAGTAAACTATCAAGTTGTCTTGGTATATAGCCATGAACAAGTCAATAAAATTAGAAAAGGCTACATCCATAGCCCTTTGGAAAGTGGCACCTGCATTTTTTAAACCAAATGGAATCCTGACATACACATAGGTGCCCCATGGAGTTGTGAATGTAGTCTTGTACTACTCAGACTCCTTTACTTTCACTTGGTTATATCCGAAAAAATAATCCATCACTGACAATATCTTATAGCTAGTTACTTTCTGCAATATGGCTTCCATGTTAAACAGTGGATAGTTATCCTTTAATGATGATATGTTTAGATTTATAAAATCCACACATAACCTTATATCACCATTATTCTTTCTAACTAGCAGAAGATTACACACCCATGAAGAGTGCCTAATGTGATTTATGATACCAACATCCCTTAGCTTTACCAATTCCTCTTGCATCTTAGGAGCTAAGGTTGGATTGATTGGTCTTTGCATCTTCTTGAAAGGCTTGGATATTATTTTAGAAGGATATCATGTTGGAACAGTTCCTCTCTATACGCTATCAGATCATCATATGACCATGCAAAGAAATGTCTATATTTTCTCAATAAGGCAATCAACATTGCCTTGATCTTTGGTTTAATCTTCTTTCCTACATATACATTTTTAGGGGCATTTTTAGTCCCCAAATTCACTTCTTCTAGGTCCTTTGGATGGGTGGTAGTTGTTTTAACCTTTCTCTTGTCTTGACTATCAAAGACCATTTCTAGTGCTACAAGGCCCTTGGGGATTTTGTTTGTCTTTAGCTGAATGGAATCATTCCCAAAGACCGTATCCTTACCATCTATATTTTTAACAAATGCCCCAAAGTCAATCTCCTGACCTTCATATTCATCAACACATTTTAAAAACTTCAGAATGTCTTCATCATCATTGAAGATTTTCCAATTATGTACATTGTCAGGAATTGATGGCCTTGCCTATATTTCAACCTTTGAGATACCTGTGAAAGTTATATCATATGGTCTTAATGCAATGTTTTCAAGTAAGTTTGCCACTTTGTTCTGTCCTTTCCCCATCCAGTTGATTCCAAAGGCATCAAAATATTCAGTTGAATCCCATAAAACATTTATGTACTGTTTCAATTTTTTATTCTTGCATGCATATCTAGATCTCACTTGGGATATCACCAACTCAGAGTCACCAATTACCATTAACTTCTTTATCCCATAATTTTCAGCCAGCCTCAATCCTAGTAACAATGCTTCATATTTTGACACATTGTTTGTACAAATAAAAGACAAAGTAAACTAAAACTTGTATGTATTTCCACTAGGTGAGACTAGCAATATTCTTGTAACAAACCCTTCTTTAGAGCTTGCACCATAAAAGTACATCTTCTAGAGTCCCTCCTTATCAGATAGTCTTATAACTTCATTATCTATAGGTGTAGGGAACCTGTCACATTCTCTTGGTAGTTCTTCCACCTTAAACTCATTGATATTGGTATCTATAAATAGAATGGTATCATCCTCAAGAGCATGCTCTAGCATATGTGGAACTTTTGGTTCTTTGACCACTTGGATTTCCTTACCATCAATGGGGAAAGTAGCGTATGATATATCACACTGCACGCTGCCTCCCATAGAAGCACTCCATTTCCTAGATAGCAACATTCCATAGTTAGGTGGGATATCTACTACCACCACACTCATCTTAAACTCTTTCTTTGGATAGGTTTCTAACCTATAAGGAAGCTCATTAATTACACTAGTCATAGGGACTTCCCTTGAATCTATAGCATAAAACTTTCCATGGGTACTTTCAAATTTTAGTCCTGATGCCTCCATGATCTTGGCTGACATTATGTTATTGGATGCTCTAGAATCAATAATTCAATTTTTCAAAAAAATTCCCTCAACAATCAATGTGAGGAAGAATGGGTCTATTTTTCCAGGATAGGCTATGACTGAATTCCCTAGAAAAATATGAGGGATCTTAGTAATTACTCCCTCAATCTCTTTATATCTCTTTTCCTTCTCACTCACTTTGGGTGGAGTGGGCACCACTAAATCATTACAAGCCATAGTAGCTTCATTGATAAGGGCTAATTTCTTTTTCTTGTGCTCATCTATTCTCATCATCTCAAGCAAAGGGACATCAAATTTCACTTGAATAAACAATGGAAACATGTCAACATGAGTGTACTCAGGTAATTCAACTGGGATCATACCTTGTTCTATTCCACCCTCCTTCTATTGATTCTTTATTGCTTTAGCCTTGAGATTGGCATCTTTTCTTGCTGCTTCAAAATTATGCTTTTGTGCATTTATCTTCATAGCAGGGGACTTGAGCTCTCCATTTTCTTTTGGTTTATCAACTTTCTTAGCCCAAATATTATCTCCCCTATTTTCCTTAACTTGGAATATTTCTTCTTTTCCATCAGACTTTTCTTTTTTCTCTTTACCTTTCCCATTCTATTCTTTGATAAAGAGTCCAATAGGATTACCCTGGTACCCACCTACTATCTCATTCCTTAGATGGTATGAGCTTCTGGCTTGAGCATCCAAGGCCACTATATATCTCACAATTTCCTCATCAAAAGGTTTCCTTAAGGACACATTACCTTTAGTTGCCTTTGAATTATATACTTCATTATCACTATCATCATCCTCATCAAAGAGGACTTGTTGATGATATGCACTAGAAATATGTCTTTGATCATACACATCCATTTCATGAGACTCCATATCAGATGAGCATTCATTGTTAGCAAAATCAGACCATCCATGATAATATTAACATCAACATCATCCTCATTGGACTAATCATAGCCTTTAGGTACATCTTCCACTTCAACCATCTGTGCAAAAACACATTGATGAGGAGAATGTGGCATTTGAAAAACCATGCACCAAGGGGTCTCATCAACAAAATTGCTTGAATTCTTCTACAGAGGATCTAGAGGAACCTTGTTATAAGCATTTCTCTGATTGTTAGGAATATGCTTCCCATTATGCTAGTTTGTATTAAAGGGACGATCCTACAACTGAGGAGGTCTTTCATTCTTATGATAATTTAATTTTTCATTTGACAGAGCTTTTTCTTGCCTTGCAATCTTTTCATTCATATTTTTCATGAAATTGTCAATCTTATCCTCAAGAGTACCTCCTTTAGTACCATAATTTTTATCTCTCTCTTTGTATTTCTTGAGGATCTTTACATCATCTCTTCTCCCAACCTTATCAGTTGCTCTACAAATACTATCAATATGGATGTCCATCTTGTAAGCCTCTCTCAATGTTTGAGGATTCTTATCTAGCAAGTGATAGATCATCTTTGCATCAAAGGCATTGCAATATTTCACCAGACATACATTGGCACTTAATCTCAAGTGTGGAGGTAGCTAGTTCATGGCCTTTTGAAATCTTACATTGAAATCCACCACACTTTCATTGAAACTTTTGATAATATTATTAAACTAATTTAAAAGGAACCTTGAATCAATTTTATCACCATACCATTCTCTGAAAATCCTCTTAAACTCTTCCCAAGACCCAATGCTTTCAGTTGGAAAACTCCTATACCATTCTCTGACATCCACAGTAAGAGAATGCATAAATAAATTCATCATGAAATCTTCTGATTCTACCTCAAAATCATCCATGATGTTGGAAAATGCTTTGAGATGGTCTTCACCACTCAAGGCATTATTTCCAAAAAATCTAACCAAAGCATGCCTTAAATCTATAGGGAATGGGTTAGGATAACTAGGGATCCTATTAATTTTTTTTTTCTAATATCTTTCAACTTGTATTGGTCTCCTGGTAGCTCGATCTCTATGATAATTTCTAGACCCATCATCTTTTTAGTCATCAGATTGAGCCTTATCCTTACCTTTTCCATCTCCTTTCTTCTTTCCCTCATCATCTTCAAAATAAGAGTTTTTATTTTTGTTATTTCCTCCACCTCCACCACCCTTATCCCCACCACCACTTCCACTAGCAGTATGTCCTTCAAACATATTCTTTTGTGATTCACTATTAGTGTGTCCAGAGCTTGAAGCTTCTGGATTAGGTATGGAGATCTTAAGAAATGAAATATTTCTAGCTATTTCTGCATTTGAAACTTCCATTTCAGTTTTCTTCAACTCTTGCAGTAACTTGTCATTTTCCAATTGCAATCTCAAGATCTCAAGATTTGGGGGTGTAGTGGATAAGGTAGGATTGATCTTGACATTTTTGGTAGAAGTATTAACAGATGAAGTATTGGTATTGGTATTAAAGGTATTAAAGGTAGTTTTCTTTGACTGATCAATGGGCTTCTTCCCATGATCTACATGTCATGATTTCTTAGCAGTAACAGACAAATCTATGGGTTTGGAAGTTGTAATGGATGTAGTATAAGTATTTGCAGCAGAGGTTCCCATTTGAATGGTCACCTTAGATGCATCAGGGGTTACTTTGGAAGCAAACTTGGAAACATTTTCCTAAAATGCTTTCGACTTTGCTTCTTCTCTCATGTTTTCTATCCTTTTCCTTCAAGCATCTCTTTCTTGCATTTAAGCCTTAATTCTATCTTTCTTTCTTTTAACTCCTTTGCTCTTTTTTCTTTCAATTCCCTAAGCCTACACTCTTCTTCTTCCTTAAGCCTAAGCTCTTCTTCTTCTAAGGCTTGCATATCTTTATCTATGTTTTCCTCATTTTCAAGGATATCTCCAAACTCACTGGGATTAGGGGTAAGGAAATCATGAATAGGTAGTTCTTCCTCAAGGGATTGGTGTAATCCTTCATTTGTGGGTTTAGCTCTTGGTTTAAAATTACCAACATTAAAATTAGATCCCACCCTATGGGTTAAAGGTTTTGAGAACTTATTTTTCTCCCAGAATTCCCACTTATCCTTCTCTCTCGAGAAGTCAAGCTCATTATTAAAATTAGGAGATGCATCAACGAGAAATTCAGTAGAATTACTTGATTTAGCATGTTTCTTCACCTAGGTGTTTTCCTTTTCCTTTGAATGCTCAGACTCCATCTTTTGTTTAGGATGCTTCTTTGTGTGACTTCTGGTCTTCACCATGGGGCTAAATAGTAATTCTCACTTTCTCCCTTAGAATTTATTTTCACACTAGCACGTGAGACTTCAAAGTTGCCACCCAAGATACTGGGAAATAAAATTTTATCACACTTTGGGGTTACACTTGCAATATTAGAGAAAAATTTGAACACAACCTGACACAAGTTGGAAGAAAAAACCACACTTTGAAGCATAAAACTAGACATGGCTTATATGATAAAAAATTGAACCAATTATTCTCCAGGCAGTGAAGAACTATTAAAATATTAGACTTTGACTATAATAGATCTACCTAGAGACGTTGGACTTAGTAATTTCCCCAACGGAGTTGCCAATCTGTTGGTTATTTTTTTAGAACCAAACTTGATCTTACCATTTACCTATGAATTTGCAAAACTATAATGATTAGCAAGGGTAAGGATTGGCCAACAAACAAGTAAAGGATTGCTAGACCTCTACTACTCTTTGGGATCTGTGAAACCCATGAGGGTGATCCTGACAATGTCTATATGATACTCATGTGCCATTTTATCACTAAAATTGAAAAAAATAGATATATTCCTACTTAGTGAAAATAGGCATAGTTCCTAAAAGATTTGGCAGACCCTCTAGCGAATGGTATCAATTGATAGGAATAAGTGGTACTTCATACCACTATACTACAATCATAGGTGTGTCAGAATTAGTCATAAATATTTATGTTCTTTGTTAGGTACTGAAGGCTCACTGACTTCAAAGATGACCAAACAAATGGACTAGTGCCTTATCTAAGGGCGACAGATTCACATATGCAATAAACCGTAATACAATAACAAATGGAAACAAGTATTTGTTGACTATTGTATATTACTTTGTAACACACAACTCAATGTGTCCAAAATTAGAAACTTCTTAACAATCCTTGTATTTCACTTAAAAATCTATGATCTCATTTAAGCACATACTTGGCTCTTTGAACTAAAGAAAAAGATGAAATCACACATTCAATCAAATTGATTGAAGATGAATAATTGAACCTTGATTCCTTTATTCATAATTCAAGATCCAAAAGTACAAAGGAGAGAAACTAATTCAGGAACTTTTTAATTATCATTCATATATCCTTTCTATTGTAGAAAAATTAAGCCTATTACAAATTTGAATACATTCCTAAGACTTAACACTAATCTATCTCTTTGTGCTTGAAATTATCATAATTCATACATGAGCTCAAAATTGCATAAAACCATCAAAAGACCTTTGTAACCGGACTTGGAATCCCCTTTATAAAAACATGGGAGCAACAAGCATCAGGCCGAATTACAATCAAAGTCACATTTGCATTTGATATATATTTCAATCTTAATTTCAAAATTCCCCAAACAGTTATATTTGCACTTTGCAAAGTGGGGGGAAAACATATAAGAAAAAAAATATTTTCATTTGCTGAAGAAGATATGCTAGCCTTCCAAAAGGCACTTTTCACTCATTGCAACAACATTATAATGTACTCCTAATGAGCCAAAATGTTAACTACGCGCACTCCTAGTTAGGAAAACTCCAAAAGCATGAAAAGCAATAAAAAGAAAGAAAGAAAGACTAACTCATCCAAGTCAACATTCGTGCCATCAAAATTTTTGATAGGGAGAGAACAATATCTTGTAGTGCTTCAACAAAAGCCTAATCTGCAATATTTCTAGGATATGCATTGTTTCTCTCTTGTTTGTTATTCACTATGTTCATCATCACCTTCACATATACGAGTTTATTCAGTAAACTTTTCCAACTAGGTGTTGTATTCCTCTTCAACAAGCCATTTTGCATCCAATAAACTCTATACCTTTGCATTGTGTTGATTATACCTTGCATTAATTAAGGCTTTGGCCTCTTTGACAAGAGTTTCCATTCTTGTTTCAATCCCCACCATAATATCAATATTAGGATTTAGTGATGTATAATTAAATTCCTTCAATATCATCTTAGCTTGTGTGAGTAGGTCTCCTAAATAATTCCTCCATGTATCAAACTCCTTTAACTCACCTTTATAATTTAGTATTATAGGCATACCATACTCCATTTCTCTAAATATTTCAGCTTGTTCTGGAGTTGCATTCCTAGCTTTTCATGAAAAACTATTATTTCATTCACCATATCAATAGCTTGTAATATTTGAGGGATATTTGTAGGTGCTTTAGGATCTTCCCGCATCTTAGGAATCATCTCTTTTAAAGCACCTACTCTAGTGCTTCATTTTCTCTATTCATTCTTGAAGGATTCTTGAACCTATAAATATATTATGTTTGCTTCATGGATGTTCCTATAGGTAGCCCACACATCATCAACTTTGTTTACCAGATTTTTTTCCCTATTTAAACACATGCTAAAAAATTTCATTCACCACCTTAACAGTTTCAAATTTGGCCTTCTTGAAATTTTCCTTCTTTGTCCTTAACTGATTATTCAAATCATTAATCCTTAAGGCCAAAGTTTCCCTATCTTATGTAGACAAGTTTGAAGAAGAAGAGGATGGACAAGACAATGTTCTTACTGAAGGGCTAGCCTGAATAGTGGCTCTCATCTTGTTTATTTCATCTAAATCCTTATTAAATTCCTTCACTAAGGAATCATATTTCTTTTGAGAAATTTGTGTTGCATTTGCACTGAACATTGTAGTATGAATAGTTAACTTAGCTACTTGGATAAGAGTTATATCTATAGCTCTCTTCACCACCATGGAACCCACGACCTCTTCTTTAGGCCTAGCGACCTCATGCTTCCTAGTATTAGGTTCCATGGACCAAATTGCAAGAGTATGCAACTTTGAACTATAACCAGAACCAAATACCTTGTCTTTAAAATGCTCCTCAGATATAGAAGCCTGAAGGTCTCTTCTTATTGCATCAAGTGAAATAGCTGAGGTAATGGTGCACATTGGTAACAACATCATTCCACTTTCTATGACAATATCCCTATCCTTGACAGGAGTGATAGCTGCAAGCTCAGCCATAATATTTTCTTCCTCTACCTTCTCAGCTTCTTGTTGTTGAGAAGGATCAACATTAGCCCTTGCTCATTTAAGCCTCTCCTTTATTTCTTTGCTCCTCTACTAAACAATAAATTCCTTGAAGTCCTTAGATTGCAAAATTGTATCATCTACAATAAACTCATCACAATCCTTGATCCTAGGATCATCACCAGTATTTTCATCATAATTCCATTGGATAATTCTATCCTGGGGAATTTATATTCAAGAGTATCTTCAATATTAGGTGGAGGGAACTTCCTTTCTACCTCCACATCACTGGGTACATGTTCTTCCATTTGTTCCTCCCTAATTACTTGGATATCTTCTCCTTGCACATCTACAGTTTGCTCTAGAATGCCCATAGCTTGAGGTTGTTGCTCTAAAAGAGCTTGTGCTCACTCAACACCCTCCTTTACCTTTTCCTTAAAGTCACCACTTTGATAATCCTTTAGCTTTGCAAAATACTTTTCAAAAGTATTCTCTATTACATCATAAGGATTCACATTAAAGGAATTTCTCTTCATAATGTTGTCCTCAATGTCACATATGGCTGTCCATTCCTTTTTTCTAGATATAACGACCCTATCACTAGTCAAGTTTCTCAACACATCATCTATGTACAAGAAATGGTGGGAGAACCTAGATAAATTCTTCTCTCTTCTCTTTGCATGCACAAAACCTTATGGGTAAAAACTCTTAACTTCATCAATAGGTAGCCTAAGGTTATTCACCATGACTCCAAATCTCTCATATGCGTCCATGGCAATAGCTATAAAGTAAGCAAAGGAACATTGGGGCACTAGCACATTACCCTTCCTAGGTTTTCTGAACAATTCTCGGTCCATAAAATCAATTTTCCACACCAACTCCATAAATTCCAATCGGTCAGAGATATATAGGGGCAAGCAATGTGGTGCTACTTTGGCTCCATGCCCTGATTAGAGTATATTCTGAGTGTAGAAACTTGTCTGCCCGATTATGCTATGAAGTTGATCCTGCTACATCCTTTGGGCACATGATGTTTCTAATTAATATTGAAAGCCTATAAATGGGTACCACACCCAAACTCTCAAAAATACTAAACCTGATGGCATTACGAAATATTATGTAGTTGGAGTTGGAATAATCTTGGTCCCAAATATGTGTCTACATTTGAACTAGGAAAACATTATTCTCATTATCCTTCTGTGTTAATCTTAGCTTCCTTTTCCATTTATCCTGATCCTCAAATAAAATAATTTGCATCAATAGAGAATAATGTGGTAAAGATAGAGGGATAACCTCCTTCTTTAGTTTGATAAAATATTTTGCATTTGTTCCGTGACATAAGCAGCATAATAAAAACCATTGTTCTGATTATGACCCTATATATCTGCTACCATCACCAATAGCTTAGTGGCTATCCTAGCCTCAAAATTACAAGCTAGAGATTGATTCAAGCAATAATACATGTGTTCTTGAAATAGTCAACAAAATCTTCACACTCAAAGGGCTCAATATCTTTAGGGAAAAATCTTTCCTTGCTCTTTCTATTCTTTAAAATAAATCTACTTCTGAATGTAAATTTGTTCTGCTCATACTCACCGTATAGGTCCACATGCTTGATGTTAACTATATAATTTGGATTCAACCCAAATACCTCCATAATTTTGTCCCTTGTTACCTCGAGGACCAAAGTGCCATTCTCATTCTTGATATTCTTATCTGTGGGATCATAATGTTTAGCTAATTCCATCATCACATCCACCTTCACAAACACATTAGGTACCACCAACTTCCCAAGATTAAGGCCCCACAGGTAATAGGTTGAATCCTTAAAAAATCTTCTATTAAAGGCATACAAAAACAACTGCCATCCACTTTAAGGATGGGCCAATTCTCCAATTTCACCAACATTGTTGATGAATTTTCTTGTCACAGCAACTTTCCCCATAGGTCTCTTTCCAATTCATGACCCACCCTCATTTATGTCTTCAGAGGAACCTTCCATGAATCTTTCCTAATTTTTCTTTGCACTCCTTGACCTGTTGGACACCACAATGGTATCTGACATATGGTTAGATGCTTCAGGTGGCTCTAGCTTAATTGTGGATGAAAAATCCTGGGTCCTAGGCCTCCTAACTATTTTCTGCTTGGGTTTTCTCTCTGGCCTAATGCTGGATTCACTAAGCTCTAATTTGCTCATTTTTTCAGTTTGGAAAGACTAGGGTTTACAATTTTTTTATTACTCAAAGAGACCTACCTAGCTTTAAATTCTAATCATAATTTTTAGAACAAAATACTCCCAAATCTTATAAAATATTTATCACCCCAATTAAGGAAACTCAATTGGTAAATCCTAAGAAAACTTATCTCTCAAATTCCCTACTAATTTTTAGACTACCATAATTCAATAAATTTAACAGGAAGAGATATGAAAAATTTCTTACCCAAGTGAGAATTTGATGTTAATGCTTCTATAATCACTTGTTGGAGTGCCTTGCACTATTTCCTTAGAATTTGGCTATCTTCTTCACTTTTGAGAAATTCCAAATGTGCAGAAAAAAGCTAACTACCTTCCTTACAACTAGTAAATGGAGCATAACACCATTAATGGTTAATGGAAAGATCATGCAAGCGAATTGACACTTAGCTATTCATGTTTTAACCCTAGCCGTTGATCATCTCACTTTAAAACCATATCAATGGCTTTCCTTTCACCTCACTACTTTCTCTTTTGCTTTAAATGATGTCTTCAGGATGTTGCCACATTTCCTCTTATCTGGAGGCCATCGCTCATCACTAGTACATTCCACCCTTCACAAGTCCTATCAATGATGTGAGTATCCATGTGATGAGATCTTAGCCATTGGATTAAGGCCCATCTTTGGTCTCATTGATTTTCATTTCAAATTCCCAATCACATCAGTGATATGAGAAAAAGGAAATGAAACAAGATCAAGCCACGTGTACCTACTTGAAAATCAAAGGCACAAGAAACATCACTCACAAGAGCAATTCAAATTAGTGATAGAAAATCAAAACACATGACTGCATGGCTCATCACTATTTTGAAACTCAAAATTTACAATGGATCCATGATGAACAATGGAAGAAAATGTGACGAGCACAAAGGGTCATCGTGCATCACCAATTCATAGCACAAATCTTACAAGTGATTAGTGATTTAAAGGAAAAACAAGTGATAATGAAAGGAACACATATATCACGTATCGCAACTAATACAAAAATCAAGATCCACAACCTATCCGTGATGCACAAAACAAGAGATTCATCACACATCGCTAATGTAAGTTGTGCATTCACAAAGTCATCTGTGATGGGTGATGAGAAAAAGTGATAGATGAGCCTTAAGTGGGATTTTGCACATGCATATAAGTTGCATTGAGGAAGGGGACTGCCTAGGATGATATATGAAAAGGCCTCAAAGGACTTAAACCATATTATTCAAAGGATGTAAAGGCTAAACAAGGTCGATTAGTCAACCTTAAAAAGTATTTCTTGCCTAGGCACAAGGGGCTAGTAACTTCACAAGCTTGAATGACTCAAGTTGTTTTAACATGACTAGGAACAGGCTACATCAGGTCAATCAAGGAATAGACCTCAAGATTTGAGATATGAGGGTGTTGATTATGCATGACATCCATCGAATTTTGGCTTCATAATTGGTGTTTATTATAACATACTACATGAAAGGTAAAAGTAAATTGATTTAAAAATTGAAGAAATCTTTGTATGGTTTAAAATAGAGTCCTAGGATGTGGTACCCAAAATTTGATACATATGTCTTGAGTTTGGGATTTGAGCATTCTAAATTAGTTCATTGTGTTTATTATAAAACTGATGGTGATCATTTCTTGTTTATTGCATTAAATGTTGATGATATGTTATTTATTGGTAGTTGGAAAGGTATGATTTCAGAATTGAAATCTCAACTTGCTGATAAATTTGAAAAGAAAGATCTTGGTAGAGATAAATACATTCTTGGGATGGAAATTAGAAGAGATAGAGTGAAAAAAAGCTATAGCTTGGCCAAAGTAAGTATGCCAATTCAATTTTATAGAGGTTTGATATGTAGGATTGTAGACCATTGTGTGTTACTATTTTATCTAGAACAAAGTTATCTATTTTAGATTGTCCAACAACTCCATTAGAGATTGAAGACAAGAGTAGAGTACCTTACCAAAGTGCAGTTGGAAGTTTGATGTATGCTTTGGTTTGTACAAGACAAGACATTTCCCAACTAGTGGGAGTTCTTTCTAGATATATGTCTAATCTTGGTAGAGTTCATTGGGATGCAACTCAAAGAGCCTTCATATATTTGCACAGTACCTCAAATTATTCTTTGTGTTATCATAGTAATATGATTGAAGACGAGATTTCCCTTGATATTCATGGTTATGTGGATTCAGACTAGGCAGGTGATGTTGATAGCAGATGATCCACTAGTGCTTATGTGTTCACTTTATTTGGTGGTGAAATTAGCTGGATGAGTAAGCAATAGGCCATGGTTACTTTCTCCACTACTAAATCTATGGTAGCTAATCTGCTTGTAAAGAAGACATTTGGCTTAAAAGACTATGTTCAGATATTGGAATAAAACAAGGTGCAATGGAAATTTATTGTGATAGTCAGAGTGCGTTATGTCTAGCTAAGAACCCGACATTTCATGCCAGTACCAAGCACATTGATTTAAAATATCATTTTGTTAGAGATATGGTCAAACATGGTAGGGTGAAGTTGGTTAAGGTAGAGAATTTGATGAATGTTGCTGATTCATTAACTAATCTTGTGAGCACAGATAAGTTCAAATGGTGTTAAGATATTATGGGATTTTTGACCCCTAACAATTAAAAGATGATGTTTTAACCCTCCCGTTGCTCTTGCAGGGTGTTTGAAAAGTGGGAGATTTTTTGGGAAAATGTGTCTCAACCTTGCAATTACATAAGGTATTATTGATACATGAAGTCCTATTGATATGTATGTGATGGGGGGGCACGGGAGGTTCCTCCCCCATGAGGGTTCTAGGGGGAGAATCCCTCTGGCTAGGGGTCTGGAGTAGTACCCAAAAAAGAAAATTTTTATTTATATTTTACTATTGTCCAAATGAAGAAATATATTTTCATTGTATTCACAACTCTCATAATAGAGTTCCTTGATGAAGCAATCTTCAAGCTAGATATATCTATAATGTGGAAGATGTACTTTGAAGGATCTAACACACACCATGGTTTAGGAGTTGGTGTCTTGTTCATCATGCCGCAAGAGGATATAATCCCTAAGTCATATAGGATCACATTCCCATGCACAAAAAACATTGTAAAATACAAAGCATTGATAACCAATTTAAGGGAAGATATCAGATGGAAGATCAAAAACCTGCAAGTCTATGGTGAATCATAATTAGTGGTCGAACAAGTCAATGATGAATATGAGACAAAGGATGACAAACTAGTACCATACAAGAAAATAGTGGACAACCTTAAGGAATATTTTGACATCATCCTATTTACATAGGTTCCAAGAGTTCAAAATAAGGTAGTTGATGCAATGGCCACCATTGGATCTCTCTTGGACATTCCAAATAATGTGCATCAGTGTGAGTTCTTGGTGGAACAACTATTGATCCCTGCATTTGACATCCCCGAATTCAAGCTAGTGTGTGAGATTTTTGGTCCTAACCCCCTTGATATAAAGACATATATGAGTACCTTCATGATAAAATTATCCCTCCCAACTTGTAAAATAACCAATGAAAAACCTTTCTCCCATGAGCGGCTAAATATGTTATCGTCACAAATACACTTTATTTCCATAGTTTAGATAGTACCCTTCTTAGATGTCTCGACATAGAAGAATAAAAAATGGATTTACAAGAAGTACACGAAGGTATATGTAGATCTCACTCTAGTGGTCCTATCCTAGCCAAGAAGCTTATGAGAATAGGGTACTACTAGCCTATAATGGAATCTGACTCCTATCACTTCATAAAGAAATGAAGACAATTCTAGATCCATGACGATCTGGTACACACACTTGTATAGGGACTTTACCTAGTTACCTTACCTTGAAATTTCTCTCAATGGGGACTCAACCTTGTTGGGAAGATTTACCCTACATCTACCAATGGACAAAAGTTCATAATAATTGCAATAGTGTTGAACACCTAGAATACTAAGAGGGGGAGGTGAATTAGTATTCTTTTAAACCATTTAGTCATAATCCAACCAATTATAAAAGCATATCTAATTGTAGCTATGAATGAGTACATGAAGGAAATAAAAACACCACATAACACATGAAAACCAAGATTTTTAATGTGGAAAACCCAAAAATGGAAAAACCACGACGAGGATTAGCTCACAATATATTATAATTGGTTATAAGATATTACAAGGATCACTGCCAGTACTCATTGTCCTTATAAGACTCACAACTTGAAATAGGTACAAGAAAAAAGTGGCTACATAGCCAAAGTGAACTGATGTAAAATGCACCTTCCTCGTGCTGAATTTAGTTCCAATGAAGTTTTGAATACAAAATATTGGTATGCTCAATAGTCCCTCAACATACACAACAATTCTGCCCTTCCTCTAATCTCACACATACAAATCCACAAGTTCGAACAATATCAGATTTCGCACACATCACATTACACTTCTTTATCACACTATGTAACTTAAAACTGTTCCATATATATACCAGGCTATTACATCTGCATACATCAATTAGGTCAGCCTAATTAGATGCAACCCTATTTCAATTCAAAAACACGTTATCAAATTCATACTTGAAAAAAAACTTCATGCAAAAAAAAAATGAAAAAATTGAATTTAGGTTGGCATAGATCTAAAATAGATCCCCTTAACATCTACAATAGATATTAATATTCATAACACAATTTCAAGTATTAGGTTGGCCAGGGATTAGACTTAATCACACAATAAGCCAATCTATCCAAAATCGATCATCCATATAATCGTATAAGCATATGCCATCTAGAATATATGTAGTACTGACACCTATAAATCATCTCCCAAAATTGTAGAGTTTGAATCCAAACACTAGAGGAATGCAACCTAGATAACTCATATCATCTTGCATTGTTTAAGCAAAATACAGTTTTCCAAAATTCTATCATTTGTAACTTTCATCCTGATTGACCAAAATTGCTGAAATATTGAACATAGATGTTTTTAGCAATCCTAAACAACATACTATAACCACATAAGCTAATATTATAACATGAGTGAATCCAAACCAAATTATTAGATCAAGGTGTCACCAAAGTTATTTACCGGATCAAACAAAAACTGTCAACAAACAATGTTGGCATCAATGACAACACATCAAAGGTTTCCTTCTTCACTCTTCAACAATCTCCCCATTTTTTATTGATGGAAACATGTGCCAAAAGAGAATCTAAAAAATTCAACTTCAAACCTATCTTCAAAAACTTGTATGCTCCCCCATTCAAATATACATAAAAAATTCTTCCAATAAAACTTCTCAAAAACTTCTCCCCCAAACACAATATCTAAACTTCTCCAGAATTCTCCCCCTTTGACATCAAGGAAAAAGGGTGTGTTGATGAGACACATGTACAAAAATACAACTAAAATTAAATGACTGGCCTCCCTTAGGGAGTTATCCCTAGATTTACATCTGATCATATGTACGAGAAAGAAACACTAAAAGCAACTAAAAAATAATATACAAGGTCAAATATGTTCACCCAGAGGAGGAATCACCTTCATGTTCCTTGAGAATGGATTTCCAAGTAGATTTCCCTTCATCCCAACTCTTCTTAGTAGTAACAAGTTCCTTATGCATTGATTCCAACTCCACCAAACTCTCCTCTCACTCTTTCGGAGTAGTTGGATAAGGATTTATCTTTTCAAGTTTTTTAGCTTCAATGAGAGCACTTGCTATAGGTATATGCTTGCACTTTACTAGGTCTCCAAGCTTTCCAAATTGACTTATAGCATCCTCTTTCTATCTTTGTAGGGTGAAAAACTTGTTTTGCAAGTTTGAAATGGCAGTCCAGGAGGTATAGTTTCTATCTTTTGTAAGGTAATCAGCTCCAGAGGCATTGGTTAATTGTGACTTTGTTGAGTCCACTAGGTACTTAATGCCTTGAGTGGTGTCTGACCATATCATGCAATACAAGAATAATGTCTGAGCCCTATCTTCATATTCATTTACTTCTTCCAAGCATTTCATCACCTTGCTATGTGTAGTTGCACATCTGTCCTGAATCTCAAGCAATATTTTCTCCGCAATCCTTGACTCAACTTCTTTTGCAGCTTGATCCTTTAAGCTAGAGGTATATTCCCTAAATGAATTAACCAAAAATTTCAAATTCTCAATAGGTCTTAGAGAATCGTCATCAGTGGTATTAGGGGTTGTATCCTATAAAAATTTGATGGCATCATTAATTAGCCCAGTCCTCTTCTAATGGGTTTCTATAATTTCCTTTCTCGCAGTGGCAATAAAAGTATCTCCAATCTCCATTCTTTGAATAGGTGGGATCTTATTCAGATAAACATAGCCTTGTGATGAGAGTTGAACCAATTGGGGAGGAATGACTGGTTGAATCCTTATTTCTCTTTTCAAACGACCCTTGAGAGTGTTGCTGGAGGATTCTTCAAATGAATTTGTTGTCTTTGTGGTCTTTTGGGATTCTTCTTCATTTCTTTCAACCATATATTCTTCTTTTTTCTCTTCTTTCTCTTCTTCTTCTTTTCTAGAGGCATTTTCCTTTTTCCTGTCTTTCATTTCATTCTCCTTTTTATCTTCATCATCCTTCTTATCATCATTCTTTTCATCTTTACCTTCTTCTTCTCCATTTTTATTTTCTTCACCTTCATTTCCAATATCCTCATTCTATTTATCATGTTGATCTTCAACATTATCATTGGAATCATTCCTATTTTGATCTTCATTATTTTGTTTGGTTGCATTCTTAGTGTCTTCTAGAGGAGAAGATGTCTTTGAAGGAGCATGTGTATCATCAACCGTATTCCCTAAAACATCTAAACATGGAGTCTCATCTGTAGAATAAACATTTACCTCTTCTACAACTACTTGAAAAATGGGTGAATTAGATATGGGAGGAATATTTTCCTCTGCATCAGTAGCTTTATCTTTACCAAGCTCCTTGACTTGAGCTGTGTCGGATGAAGAACCAACAATCATCCCATATTTTTGTGCCATGTCTTTCACTGCATCGAAAGTTTCTTGTTTCAACTTCTCTATACTATCCTTTTGTCTAGCCATAAGAATGGTAAGTCTTTGATTTAACCTAAACTGCTTTGTGTATGCTTCTAGTAGGGTAGCCTTATCATTCTTAGACAACAAGGATCCAATCTTATTCAAAGCATCAATTTTGATCTTGTTTTCTACTTTGACAACTTCATGTCTTCTTTTCACCAGAGCTTTCCATACAACATTAGTTACCTTCTTCATGTTTTCCATATTTGCATCCAAAATGATCATTACTGAATAATAGAATCTATAATAGTTTTCTTGTCTTCTTCATCAGCTTCATCATAGAATTTGGTAGTGGCTTCTAATAAGCCATCATGTTCTAGCATATTGTTAACCAAAGATTCCAAATTTATAGGTGAACGGGTTCTTATCGGAGGAGTCTTGGACTTCTTCTCAGGATTTGATTTGCCTTCATATGTTTTTTTCTCCTCTTTCTTGTTGGAATTCTTGTGCACATGTATTGTAAAAGCTTCTTTTTCTTTTTCTATCTCCTCTTCTTCAAAGGAATCCACAATATTAATTTTGGCTTTCTTTGACTCAGTGCTAGCCTCTTGTGAGGCACCTTCATAGCTAGTGGAAACACTACCTCTTCTATTTCTTTTCAAATGTTCTTCCTCTAAACCAAGTTCAATTTCCTCTTCCACAACATCACTTAAGTTTCGATCTCTAGATGATTTCTATTTCTTTCTTCTTTTGGAGGTAGCAGGATGTGCTACCATAGGTACATTTTCCTCTTTGGGTTCAAGTGCTAGTTCCAGAGGGCACAAATACATCAACTGTAGCTGGAGCATTGGGCTCCACCTTCTTTCGTTTAATGACAACTATGGTAGTAGGTTTTGGAAACATAGAGGTAGGGGTGAAAGATGATCTTCCTAATCTATGTGGTCTAAAGGACTCACCAACTATCTTGACTTTCCTTTCTACTACAACTTCCATTAATCTGTCAACTTCTTCTTTCGAGAGGCCATGCGTTGCAAAAATTTGTTCAAATTGTTTGTTTACCCTTTTGGTTCTAGTAGGTGTTGAAGTCTCCAAGTATACTTTAGTATATTTCTCTTCATATGTGCCGTGTCTAGGCAGAGAGGGGTCCTTAAGGCTGCTTAACAATATTTCAATATATCTCTCAACCTCTTTCTCATTAATCTCATATCCCAGAGGTTCAATCCATATTGTTATAGGTTCTAACACCTTTATTATGCATTCATCAATGGATACAAGAAAGGTTATTTCATTTGCATACTTCTCCACTAAACTCTTACAATTTTTTTCTCTCCCATACATGTTCCTTTGGAATACATAGAAAAATACAACCAATGCATTAGCATGTGCATTGTAATCTCTAATGTTGTGTAAATAGTCAAAAATTTGGTGTGCTATTGGTTTTCTTCTGTCCCATACAATTTTTTTACTTCTAAGTAGCTCTCATATAGTAGAAAAGCAAGCAAACAACCAGTGTTATATAATTGAAAGCATATTTCTTTGTTTTGGTCTGATGAAAGTTCTCTAGAAGTTGCTATCGAAGAAACTCACACAAATCATAATATTTCCCATTTACTACCATGTCATGAGAAACATATTTTACAGTTGCAGTTACCGAGTTCTCTTTGTTTTAGAAATAGATTTTGAGACCAATCATAATAGATGCATACTTCACTACAGGATTGGTGATTGGTTTAGTTGTTAGTGCTCTCCTATCAAATGTGGCACTAGTTAGCTACACAACTACATCATTCTTCATAGAATTCAATATTGGTATACGTCCAGTATCACATAATCCAGTCAAAACCTTAATTGCATCCTTTGAAATCAATCTAGACATATTAGTCCACATAAATTTGTCATGCATTCTACTCAAGGCTATCCTCACATACTTTGCATCCAAATCACTACTAAATTTAGGAGACAAGTTCTAAATGTCTAACTTCTTTCGCAATAGGTTTGCATATTTTGGTTTCACCAAAAATTCATCTCCAGTTAACTCATTAGACCATTGATTCTTGAGCACTTGGTGATCATACTCTTCCAATTTACAACGTATATAGATCCTAGTGTCTTTAGTGGGAAAAACCTTAATTGGGATCTTTGAAAATGCACCATTAGTCATTCTCAAAAAATTTCCATGAAAACCTCTTAAACTTTAGTCTAGGCCTTTCAATAATCTCAACTACAGTCGGTGTCACCATTATAACCTCAATTCTACCTTTAAATTCTTGTAAAATCAATTCTAATATAAACCCAAAAAGCAAAGATAGTTGTAAATACCTTTTTTGTGCTCAATGGGTTCTAGGGTTTGAACCAATTCACCTCGAATCTCCTTCAGTGACTTCTCAATCTGCTCTTCTTTCTTTAAAATTTGCAAAAGTGATTTAAAAATGACAAGGAATTCACTTTTTACATTATCAATTTGCCCTAATTTCACATTTAATGCTTCAAATTCCCAAAAAGATAGCAAACACTTCACTGATACACTGTAAACCCTAAATTTCTCTACAAATTTTGAGATTTACATATTTACTACCAGAACCTTTTCCAAAAGCTCAAGCATACCATTTTTCACCATATATCTTTGTGTCATTGCTTGAAACCTCACGATTCCAGGGGATTGTTATATTTTCCTGTTACTACCCCCCTAAAGAATTGTCATGGGCTTAGTTTTCAGAAGAAATATTTACACCAAATGAAGGTACAAATGAATTTGATTCATCCTTGTTCTCAGGTTCCTCTTTTTTCTTCCAAATCTTCTGCATTTCCTTCTTAACTTCAGTAGGATCAACTTTCTTCACTAGATTATTCCTTAGTTCCAGATTAGCCTGTCTTCTTGCTTCTGCATAATCTTGAAATGTGTCCAAGCTTCTTGCAATTGTAGTGTACAATTTTTTTTTGACCAACTTGACTTCTATTCATTCTTGATCTACATTGGTTAGCATTATGTCCAAATACAGTGCATGTATAACAATAGCCATTGGAGGATTGAACCATTCTACTAGTATTGAATCTATTCATCATCTTAATTTTTCACTCAATAGCTCTATGTCCAAATTTATTGCAAGCAAAATTTTTTCTAGAAAAGGATCCAACATTCTGATTCATTCTACTTCTACATTCTACAACCTTATGTCCAAATTTATTGCATGAAAAACAAATACCATTGAAATATGGGTACCTTTGAGCATTTGGTTGTCTAATAGGAGGTCTTCCAGCATTACTTCTCTAATTCTTGAACTATCTACCATTTCCTTTTCTTCTTTTGATTTTCAACCTTGTTAGGTGTCTAATTTGTCTTTGAAATTTGTCCTTCTTCAATTCCCAAACCACCTTTATCTTTAGAAGGTTCTAAATTGAAATCAATTCATCAAGCATTGTAGTACTTGTTTTGAATTTGTCCTCATGAGCTCTTGATTTGTCCAGATCAAATCTTAGGGTTACCACTTCTTGTTCAAGCTTTGTACATTCATCAACCTTGCTTTGTATCTTAGAATTTAGACAATCCTTAATTCTCTTCTTTTCCTCCACTTGCACTTTTATTCTGGTAATGTATTCATTTGCCTTCTTCAAATTTTTATTAACTTCTCTATCTTTATTTGAACTTCTTGATTTTTTCTCTCAGCTTTTTGATGCATTCATTTATTTCTCCTAGGATTTCCTTCAAACTTTTGTTCTCACTTTCAAAATTTTCAAGATCTTCAAGAGTAGCTTTAAGTTATTCTTTGTCAAACATGTAGTCATCTTCTTCATATTCAATTGTAGAAATTTATTTCAAAGGAATATGATAATTTTTATCAGCCATGTGTTCAAACTCCAAGATCTTCCTCAAGCTATTAGAATTTTCAAAAGGAACTGGCATCTGATACCAATTGTTGAACACCCAAAATATTGAGAGGAGGGGTGAATCAGTATTCTATTAAATCGTTTAGTCATAATCCAACCAATTATCAAAACATATCTAACTATAGCTATAAATGACTACATGAAGGAAATTACAACACCATATAACACATGAACACTAGGATTTTTTACGTGGAAAACCCAAAAAGAGAAAAACCACAGTGAGCATTAGGTCACAATATATTATAACCGGTTATAAGTTATTATAGGGCTCACTACTAGGACTCACTGTCCTTATAAGGATCACAACTTGAAATAGGTACAAGATAAAAGTGGCTACACAACCAAAGTGTGAATTGATGTAAGATGCACCTTCATTGTGTTGGATTCATTTCCAATAAAGTTCTAAATACAAAATACTACTCTGCTCAACAATTGCTCAACATACACAATAATTCTGCTCTTACTATGATCTCACACATACAAATTTTCAAGTTCACACAATATCAAATTTCACACACATCACATTACACTTCCTTATCACAATATGAAACTCAAGAATATTCCACATATATACCCTATTACATCTGCATACATCAATTAGGTTGACCTAATTAGATGCAACCCTATTTAAATTCAAAAACACTCTGTCAGCTTCATACTTGGAAAAAAAACTTCTTCACACTAAAAAATGTGCAAAACTTGAATTTAGGTCGACATGGATCTAAAATAGATCCCTTAACATCTGCAATACATATTAATCTTCATAGCACAATTTCAAGTATTAGGTCAACTAGGGATTAAACTTAATCACAAAATAAGCCGATCTATCCAAAATCGATCATCCATGTAATTGTATAAGCATGCACCATCTAGAATATATGTAGTACTGACACTTGTAAATTTGAATCCAAACACTGGAGGAATGCAAACCAGGTACTCATATCATCTTGTATTGTATAAGCCATAATACAGTTTGCTGAACTTTTGTCATTTATAACTTTCAGCTTGATTGACCAAAACCATTGAAATATTAAACATAGATGTTTTTAGTAGTCCTAAACAACATGCTATAACAACATAACCCAATCTTATAGCATGAGCGAATTCAAAACAAATTACTGGATCAAGGTGTCACAAAAAATGTTTATCATATTAGACAAAAACTGTCAACAAACAATGTTGGCATCAATGAAAACACATCAAAGGGTTCCTTATTCATTCTTTCAACAAAAAGAAATATTTCACTAAATGGATTAAAGCCATATCGATGACATATATTACCGGTAAACAAATTTCAAAGTTCATACTAAACTATATCATATGCTGGTATGGTGTTCCTTTATCCATAGTCATTGATAATAGGTGTCCCTTTCAAAACTAGGATGTCAATGAATTATGTGAAAATTAGCACATCTAACGTCACTTTTCCACTCTGTATTATCCCCAGGGTAATGGTCAAGTAGAGACATCTAATAAAATTATTGTAAAAATACTAAAAAATACTATCAATAACATTGGCCGAGATTGGCACATACAGTTGAATCCAACCTTATGGGATTATCATACGAGAATTCATAATCCAATAGGTGCTTCATCTTATTGATTGAGATCGAGATCCCATCATTGAGAGTCTCCATGCAATAGTTCATCGATGATGAAGATTATTGGATCTCAGATTACAGGAGCTAGAAATTTTGGATGAAAGAAGAAAAAATGTGCGGGTTCACCTATAGGAATATCAGAATCACCCCATACATAGTTACAACAAGAGAGTCAAGGTCCAAAACTTTGACATTGGTGATCTAGACTTGAAAGAGAACCCTAAGAACCAATAAGAAAGAGGAAAACCGGGAAAGTTTGAGCCTAAGTAGTTAGGTACTTATATCATCATTGCAACATATGGATCTAGTGCCTATCAACTGACCACTTCTGCGTGTGAATTGTTACATGATCCAATAAAAAAAATACATCTTTGGAGGTACTATACATGATCTTTGGAGATCTAATGGAAAAACAAAAAATAAAAAAAATGAAAAATAAGAAAAGAAAAGAGAAATAGAAATAATTCATCCTATAGTGAAAACCATTTAAGTGGTGCTTTGGATAAGCACCATGATGAAAACCTGGAAAATAGATGCCATGTGTAGCTGGCTACTACTCTACCATCTATCACTACTCTATCAGATTCTACCCATAATATTTCAAGCGTATGATCTTTCATAATAAAAGCTTTCTCACCCCTTCTCATGGCTTGAGATTGATTAACATTTGTTACATTGGTGGTTTCTGTCGCACCAAAATATTGACCTATTAATGCCTGATACAACCGCCAGATTTATACAAGATCTGCAGGAGGTGGTTAAGCCATGTCACAAAATCAAGCATTGCATTACACAAGGAAGATGAAGGGATACTAATTCAATCAAAGAATACTCCTTTGGTCTTAAGCTGCAAATTGAGAAAGAAGAAAAATCAATAATTTTGGAGAAAAGATTATTCAAGCTATAGGATAGATGTGCAATTTCACATAGCAAAGTATTGCAAAGTATGAAATAGGTAAAGGACTATGAAGATGATGCACAATTATTGTTAGTATACTACATGTGGTGGCCTGATGCCATTAGAGGCATCAAAGATTTAATGGACTCAATAGAGTCTCAACTAGAGCATGCCTCCGGAGTGTACAAAATTTTAATGACAAAAGTTATACTACCTTGGAATTCTATTATAGACCTACATAACAAGTTCTTCACTCTACAAAAGAAAAAAAGAGGATGCAATAAGATGGTTTGGTTAGCTCGGTGATCTAGTTATGTCCAAACCTATTCTTGTGTCATATGCTTTCCTAGATGCAGAAAAAATTGATAAGATAAAACTTAACCCATCCACTCCGGAAGAAGGAGAAGAATGTTTGGTTGAATTTGAATCACTGCACAAAGCACTAGTCAGAGTGACAGGGATTTGGGATGAAGGAAAACTAGATTAGGAAGCTATTCTCAAAGAATTAGATGGTGTCCCCAACTCTAGTTAAATGTTTTCTCCATGAAAAAGGGGAAGATTGTTGCAAGTATGAAGGAAGTATGATGAAGGTGTTGTCATTGATGTCAATTGGTTAGTTGGTTCTCAACTAGTTGCTGCTATCATTAATGTCATGGATAATGGTTATTGGTTGTATATGTTGAAGATATTGAGAAAATTGTAAAGGAAAAAGGTTGCAGGTGTTTAGTGGTTGCTTTGGGTTTTGCTATGGAATTCACTGCTATGCTGATGAGGATCCGAGGCATTGTTCATGGTTGTTGGAAGTTTCTATATCCAAGATTTGGGCTTCTGGATCATTGTACAGTGTGAGTTATGTTCACCAGTTGTGAACTATGTTTTTCAGTGTATCTGGTTGAGGTCTGGGAGAAATGTAGTTGCTCCAAATTTCTTCTTGTTTGAGTCTTATGACTTGCAGTTCTAGAGTTAAGCTGATATGATCATGTTGCAATTAATTTTCTTATTTGGAAGGATTGGATCATGTTAACGTTACGTGTTCTTAATTGATTTATGTGTTTTACACTGGTTTGGCCGACCTTGTGTATAACACTACTTTTGAAGCTTATGGATGCATGTTGAAGCATGTGTTTGGGTCACACTCATTCTAATTCCACCCTAGAATGATTTTGCACTGACCTAATTTAAATTTGTATGACCAAATTTGGATATGTTTCAAAGTTGATTATGGTATAAATATAGGATGAGATTGGTGCGTGCAAAGAAATAGAGCAAGATAGATGCAAATCAATGTTCATGTAATGTGAGTTGGTAAAAATTAGTGCAAAGTCTAATTGCTGAGTTTTTGGAAGCAGTAAGATGAAGGTGTACTCTATCTTTCATGCATTCTGCAAGTGCTTGAGAAAATCATGGTGGAAATCTCTTTTGCATTGAGACTATTTTTCTTTGTGTAACAAATCTCTTCTATCTTCTTTGTATTTTTGTGGTAGTGATCCCTACAGGTGGTTAACCTTTGTTGGACAGTGAGTCCTAATCCAGACAATGAGTCCTATTTTGGCAGCGATCCTTCTTTAGCAGTGAGAATTTGTAATCAGTTTTGATATTCTCTATAGTGTGAGCTAATCCTCACCATGGTTTTTCCCTTATTGGGTTTTCCACGTAAATATGGTGTTATTATGTATGTGTGCTGCTTTTCAATTTATGCCTTTCCACTTAATGATTAATCATATTAGCAAAATAAAGGAATTTTGATTGATTTAATTTTCATTGAAAGATTTAAAGGTCAAAGTTTGAGACAATTGATTCACTCCCCTTTCAATTGTCTTGTTCAACAATTGGTATCAGAGCTTGGTTCCTTGGAGAGAAGCTTAACTACTTAAGGAAGGTCTAGGATAGCGAGAAAGATCACTTTTGAATGTCCTAGGTTCAATGGAACAAATTATTCTATCTATAAAATATAGATGGAAGGATATCTAGAGTATTGTGGATATGATGTTGAAAAAGCTTATAAGACTGCCTACACTCCTTTGGCTAATGGCTTGAGTACAATTGATGAAATCAAGGTACATGAAGAAAACAATAAGGAAAATTTTATTCTAAAGAATAGATTTTCACATTCCAAGTTGATTGAATTTCAAAAGCTAAAGATTACTAAAGAAGTCTAGGATTCTTTAGAAAAGATGCACAAAGGGGATGAAAAGGTCAAAGAAGCAAAGTTGCAAAATTTGGAGGCATAGTTTGAGGTCCTACATATTTTTGAAGATGAGAACATTAAATATTATGTACAAAGAGTGGATGAGTTGGTAGCTAGAATGCAAAGACTTGGTGCTACAATAGATGATTTCAGGATTATGAAGAAGATTCTTAGAACTCTCCTTGATGCATATGGTGAAAAGGTATTTTCTATTGAAGAATATGTGGATTAGAAGACTTATACTAAAGATCAATTATTGGGAACTCTAACATCTTATGAGATGAGAAAACCAAATTTGAGAAATGCATTCAAATCAAAAACTACTTTCAAAGCTAAAAGAGCTAAAGATACAGATGAAGTGAATCTTGAAGTAGAAGCTAACTTTTTGAGAAGGATGAAGAAAGGATATGACAAGTATGAAGGTAAGTTATCCTTTAAATGCTTTAGTTGTGGAGGAATAGGTCATCATGCTTCTAGATGGTTGGAAAGAGCTAAGAGGAACAAACAAAGATTTGACAAAGCAAACAAAGGAAAAAAGATCAACAAAGAATATTATGTGAATAAGAATGCTAGTATTTTTGATGAAGAGTCTAATTATGGAGACTTTGATGACAATGAATGCTTGTTCTTGGCTATAAAAGATGAACCTAATTCTACTTAATCTAAAAGATAGGTGAAGGAATGGCCTCTGGAGAAAGAGAAAGATGAAGATACCGTAATCTTTGCCCTACATGCTAAACAAGAAAAGATCTATTGGGTTGTTGACAGTGGTTGTTCACATCACATAACCAGTCATAAGAGTAAGTTTGTTAAAATAAAAAAATATGATGGAGTCTTAGTTATGTTCGGAGATGATACTGGTGCTAAAATTTATGGGATAGGTTCAATAAGTTTTTATGGAAAGTATAATACTGATGATGTATACTATGTTGCAAGTATGAGTAAGATTGGTGGTGTTGTCATTAGTGTCAACACAATGCAAGATGTTGCAGAAGAAAGGAATCAAGTGATTGCAAGTTGTGCATGTATAGTTGATATGTTGTTGAGATGTTGTGAGTACATGGAGCTATCTTTATGATGTTGTAGGTGTGCTGATATGATGAGTTGCCAAGTGCTTTTGAGAAATAGTGAAGATAGAGTTGTGTGTGTTTAGAATTTTCTCCACATTTATTTTGTGTTGATCCTATGCTTGTGCAGACCTGAAGTGTTGTTTATGGGAATCTGCTAGTGATATATCCTAGATTAGAGCTTCTGGTTTGATGGAGAGTGAAAGTTGTGTTCACCGGTGTGTGAACTATTTTGGTAGAGCTGTTTGTCTATGGACTGGGAGAGATGTTTTTGCTCCATAGTCCTTTGTTGGTTTGTTTTAGGTCTTGTAGATCTAGAAGATGTATTGTAATGGTGTTGTCTATGTTTTGGAAAAGGCGTTCTTGGTTTGGTGCTTTGGAAGTTGAGATTCAATGTTACTGTGTGTGTTTGTGTAGTCTGAATGGACTGGTGAGAAGTGTTCTGAGTTTGAAGGTTGTTGCATTTTCTATGGATGAATCTAAAGGTATCTAAGATGTGTTCCAGTGTATGGTGAAGTGTGTTATGTGGTCCTCATGTTATCTTCTTGTTGTGAAAGAGTGTACTTCAAAGTTCATTTGTGTTTTCATTAGGTTTGGCCAACCTGGTGTTTGCACTTCATGCGAAGGATTAAGTATCAATTGAGGAAGCATGTGATTGATCCGAGACATTGTGTTGGGTCTTGATTAAGTGTTGGTTTGGTTCACTCTCATTCCTTTCCACCATTGGAATGTTGAGTTTCCAACCTAATTTGAATTTGTAATATGAAGCGTGTGTAGCCAACCTTGGAGAAATTTTCTAAGGTTGAAGATGGTATATATATAATTCAAGAAGTTATGAATTGTGAGTATCGATCATGCCACGAGTTTGAGAAGCAAGAGCATGCGAAAGTGAATTGAGGGAACAATACTTTAATGTATTAGACTCTTGAAAGCAGTGAGTTGACGGTGTGTGTAATTATTCTAATCAAGCTATGGATGTGTGTAATCTGTTGTGGTGGATTTTTCTGTTATATTTTGTATTTGTAGGCAATGAGCCTCCTTATTGGATAGTGAGTCTTATCTGTAGGCAGTGAGCCTCTTTGTAATTGGTTTTGGAATTACTTTATATTGTGAGCTAATCCTCACCATGGTTTTTCCCTTATTGGGTTTTCCATGTAAACTTGGTGTTTCTTGTGTTGATATTGCTTTCTATTATTTGCATTTCATGTTCACACTTAATAATAGAATAAAGTAGATTTGAAGTTGATAATTGTTCGAGATTTGTGAAAATTGATTCACCCCCCCTCTTAGTTGTCTTGTTCCTTTCAACATACTATATTAAGGGTTTAAGAAATAATCTATTGAGTGTTGGAAAGATGTGTAAAAAAGGAGATAATCTTGTATTTGAGGATGAGAGATGTGAAATCAAGAAAGGATCTGGAACAATGATTGCTGTAGGAAAGAAGTTTGAAGGAAATATATATAGCTTAAGGGTGCTGATGGATGTTACTTTATGACTCAGATTAATGATAGTTGGTTATGACATCAAAAAATGTATCATATAAATTTTGATAACTTGGCAAGGATCAATGCAGTGTAATCCATAAGAGATTTATCAAGGATTACAAAACTTGTCAATGCTATTTGTAGGAACTGTTAGTTTGGAAAGAAAGTGAGAAACAACTTCAAATCAAAGGAACAATCTACTACTGGACTACTAGATTTGATTCATACAAATATCCATGGTCCTACAAGAGTGAGAACTCTGCAAGGTGAAAGGTACTTTATGCTTTTGATTGATGATTACTCTAGTATACATGGGTTAATTTTCTTAGAGAGAAATCTGATGCATCAGATAGATTCAAGACATTCAAAGCTATGGTAGAGAATGAAGCAAATTTGAGAATAAAATACTTGAGGTCTGACAAAGGTGGTGAATTCAAATCCCATGAGTTTAATATGTTTTGTGAAGTTCATGGAATAAAAAGATAGTTTTCTACTCCTAGAATTGTTCAATAGAATGGAGTTGTTGAAAGAAAGAACATAACAATTCAAGAAGCAACTAGATCAATGATTATTGAAGCTAGCTTACTGGAATTTTATTGGAGATCGATCTATTCACACTATTGTCTATGTGTTCAATCGATTTCAAGCAAGAACTAATAGTACTAAGACCCCCTATGGGCTATGGTGTGGAAGAATTCCTTCTGTTAAGTATTTCAAGGTATTTAGAAGTAAATGTTATATTCGACGAGATGAAGAAAATTTAGGGAAGTTTGATGCTAGAAGTGATGAAGGAATCTTATCTGGATATTCTACTAAGAGAAAAGCTTACAGATGTTTCAATAAAAGATTGAGAAAGATTGTAGAAAGCACAAATTTCAAGTTTGATGAAGCAATGAAGAATTCAATTGAAGTTGATGGATATGTATTTGATGAACCTGATTGTGTAAGAATTGAAGAAGTGAAAAAAAAGAGAATCAAAATGAAGAAGAAGAAGCTTCAGTGGTGTCCCCTAAAACACCTAAATATGTGTAGAAAAATCATTAAAAAAATAAAAATTATTGGAGATAAAAGGAAAGGAGTATTGACAAGAAATAGAGTTGTTGCTGGTGAGATAAATTTGTGTTTACTTTTTGAGATTTAACCAAAGACCGTAAGTGAAGCATGTAAAGATGAGTATTGGATGGAAGCTATGAAAGAGGAACTTATGCAGATTGAGAAGAATTAAACTTGGGAATTGGTCCTTAGACCGGAAGAAAAAAAACATAATTGGATCAAAACGGGTATTCACAAACAAGTCGAATGAGAATAGAGTAGTTAAAAGTAAAACAAGACTTGTGTGTAAGGGTTACTCACAAGTTGAAGTTATATATTTTTAGGAGACTTTTGCTTCAATGGAAAGAATGGAAGCTATCAAAAGTTTTTTTCTCATAAAGATTCAAGTTCTATCAGATGGATGTTAAGTATGCATTATTGAATCGTGAGTTAGAGGAAGAGGTCTACATGGAACAACTGGAAAATTTTCAGTTTTCAAATCAATCAGATATGGTTTGCAGATTGAAGAAGGCTCTATATGGATTGAAGCAAGCTCCTAGAGCTTGGTATGCAATATTAGGAAAATATTTGATTCAACAAGGTTTCAAGAAAGGTATGACAAATAGTAATCTTTATTTTAAGATTGAAAATGCCAAAATATTAAAAGTGGTTGTGTATGTTGATGAAATTATCTTTGGAGGAAATGAAACTATATGCAAGATGTTCGCTAAAGAAATGCAAAAAGAATTTGAGATGTCTATGTTTGGAGAGATGAATTTATTTCTTGGGCTACAAATTAATCAAATATAAAAAGGGATCTTTATTTAACAGTCAAAGTATGCAAGATAAATGTTGAAGAAGTTTGGGATGGATGGTTCCAAAATGGTATGCACTCCTATGGTGACTAGTTAAAAATTGAGTAAAGATGATGATTCACCTAAGGCTAATCAGAGCATGTATTGATATATGATTGGAGGTTTGTTGTATTTGACTGCTACTAGACTAGATATTATGCATGCAATTTGTCTTGTGGCAAGATTTCAAGAAGACCCTAAAGAAACACATGTTGCTGTTAAAAGGATATTTAGATATTTAAATGGCATTCCAAATTATGGCTTGTGGTATCCTAGGGATACTAATTTTACACTAAGTTCTTACATAGATGCAGATTGGGATGGTTGTATAGATGACAAAAAGAGTACAAGTGGTGGTACATTATTTCTTGGTTGTAGATTGGTGGCTTGGTTAAGTAAAAAGAAAGATTCAATTTCCTTATCCACCACAAAAGTTGAGTATATGCTGTAGCATCTTGCTGTACACAAGTTTTGTGGATGAGACAGACTTTGAAAGATATCAAAGTAATGTATGATGATCCTATTTCTATCTTTTGTGATAACACAAGTGTAATTAACATTTCAAAGAATCCAGTGATGCACTCAAGCACAAAGAATATATCTATTAGGTATCACTTTTTGAGAGAGAAGGTTGTGGAGAATGAAGTAAAGCTCAAGTATGTACCTACGAAGGAACAAGTAGCTGGCATATTTACGAAGGCTCTTCCTAAAGATACTTTTGAGTATCTCCGAGAGAAGTTAGGGGTCATTGCACCTCCTTTCTTGAACTAGGTGCATATGGAGATGCATTAATCCTATTGATCTAAGGATCTATCTTTCTTCTGGACTGATGTTTTGGTGGCTACCCTTTAGGGGGAGTAGGTAGTGTCATGTGTTGTCATTGAAAGAGTATTTTGTTCTTAATGCCAAAGGGGAAATCAATGTAAAAAATTCTATGCCTTTTCCATTGATTTCAAAGGGGGAGAGAAAGATGTGGAGAGAAAGATGTGAAAAAAAGAAGAGAGAAGTATCATGCGAAAAAGGTTATCTAGTAAGGGGGAGAAATAGAAGAAATAATAATGGAAAGTGTGTTCATAACTATTGTGTTGTCTTTGATGGTTTTTCACATCATGTGTTGCCATCAATGACAAAGGGGGAGATTGTTGCAATTATGAAGGAGGTATGATGAAGGTTTTGTCATTGATTTCAACTGGCTAACTGGTTCTCAACTAGTTTTTGTTGTCATTGATTTCATGGATAATGGTTATTGGCTATACATGCCAAAGATATTGAGAAAATTGTAAAGGAAAAAGGTTGCAAGTGTTCAGTGATTTCTCTGGGTTTTTCTCTATGATTTGTTTCTATGTTGATGAGGATCTGAGGTATTGTTCATGGTTGTTGGAAGTTGCTATATCCAGGATTTGGGCTTCTAGATCATTGTACAATGCGAGTTATGTTCACTAGTTGTGAACTATGTGTTTTAGTGTATTTGGTTGAGGTATGAGAGAAATGTAGTTTCTCTAGATTTCTTCTTGTTTTAGTCTTATGACTTGTGGTTCTAGAGTTAATTTTATATGACCGTGTTGAAGATAATTTTGTTATCTGGAAGGATTGGATCGTGTTAAGGTTGCATGTGCTTAATTGATTTATATGTTTTACACTAGTTTGGTCAACCTTGTGTATAACACTACTTTAGAAGCTTATGGAAGTGTGTGTTTGGGTCACCCTCATTCTAATTCCACCCTATAATGTTTTGGCACTAACCTAATTTGAATTTTCATGGTTGACTTTGGATATGTTTAAAGTTGAAGATGGTATAAATATAGGATGAGATATTGGTGAAAGGTGTGCAAAGAAATAGAGTAAGATAGATGTGAGATAGATGCAAATTAGTGTGTATGTAATGTGAGTTGGTGTAGATTAGTGCAAAGTCTAATTGCTGTTTTTTTGAAAGCAATGAGCTAAAGGTGTACTCTATCATTCATGCATGTATGCAAGTACTTGAGTGAATCATGGTGGAAATCTCTGTTGCATTGAGACTTTTTTTCTCTGTGTAACAAATCTCTTCTATCTTCTTTGTATCTATGTGGCAGTGAGCCCTCCGAGTGGTTAACCCTTGTTGGATAGTGAGTCCTAATATAGACAGTGAGTCCTATTTTGTCAGTGAGCCTTCTCTAGAAGTGAGCCTTTGTAATCAGTTTTGATATTCTTTATATTGTGAGCTAATCCTCACCATGGTTTTTCCCTTATTAGGTTTTCCACATAAATTTGGTGTTATTGTGTATGTGTGATGCTTTTCAATTTCTGCCTTTGCACTTAAAGAATAATCATATTAGCAGAATAAAAGGTTTGTGATTGATTTAATTTATGGTGAAAGCTTTAAAGGTCAAAGTTTGAGACAATTGATTCACCCCCCTCTTAGTTGTCTTGTTCAAAAACATTTAGCATCAAAATGCTTATCATTTTCATCCTTTTATTTATAATAATTAGTCTTGTTTCAAATTGGGGGAAATCCTTGACCTATGGGTTTCAAAAGGATCTTACAAATGGCATCTAAGGACATTATCACAAAAAAAAGCATTGAAATATTAAAAAAAATCCAAAACATTGAAATATCATTTGAAAACTTCAAAACAATCATAAAATATCAAAAACAATGTTAAAACCAAGTATTGAACTATGTTGCCTCTGCATGTGTACATAGGAAAGGTGAATCACCAATAAGCCCCTGAGGCATAGGTCACTCCCTTAGGGCCTCTCATCATCAAATATTCAACCATAGTCCACATTTCTAGAATAAACTATCACTTATCAAGGTTAGTCAAACTACGTTGTCTTTGCATGTGTCACGTAGGAAAGGCCATCATTGATGATCCCCCAAGGCATTGGTCATTCCCCCTAGAATCCATCAAACTATTCTTTTTTGAAAATTGACATGTTGGACACAAACACATAGATTATCCTACATGAAACTGATCTTAACAAAATCATGAAACAACAGAAAACACTACCTAAACTAGTTCTCAACTAGGCTGATCAATTGATTACAAATGTTACCTATCTTATCAAAACTCATTTGTCTTCTAGGATGTTGTATTATCAAAACTAGACTAGGTTTCTTACATGAAATGTCTCACTCCTTAAAATAGACATAATATTTTGAAAACATATTAAACAATTATCAGTGGATAAAAATATCTACATAGTTGTTGAATCATTTGGTCTAGTTTAGTCTTATCTTATCTGATTTATTTTATGTCATATTCCTAAGCTAATCGATGATATCCACAAGTGATGAGACAACAATGATGGATCATGACATTTCTTTCTATTGAATTTTGTTTGCGGTTTGTCTTGGTAACATGACCAGGGAAACTAAGGTCCTTGTATGTGATTAGGATTCCATCTAGCATAATAAAAACATTCTATTCAAGTCAAAGGTTAGTTAATGCTTTATTACAATAGGATTAACATGCTCTATGGTTATTTCCTCACATATTCCAACAAGGTTCTATTGTTGCTAATATGAATTAGGGCACTCCTTGTCTAATGTGTTTGAATATTTGACAAATGGATACTAAATTTCACCAAGGTTTGTCTCAATTTGGTGTACACTATTCAGTTGTCCATATATCATAATATTTTGAAAAGTAGAAACAAAAGCTGCCTTCACAATTCATGCTTAGGTGTGCATACATCCGCTTGTTCCATAAAAAATGTTCTATGATGATAAAACATGCACTACTGAAAGCTCAAGTAATATCAATCAATATATAAATTATGATTTGGATGAATGATAGATATCTAAATGGTTCTTCACTACTTACTATTTCTTCATACTAACATTTCTTTTGAGAGTACCACATTTGTCTTGAGAACGTGCTATGAAAAACAAAAACAAATATATGAAATGCATTATCTTGCATCCATAATCATGTTAGAACATCATATCTCATATAGGTCATACATACTACATAGGAAAATATAAAAAAGATAGATAAATTTGCATCACATGTTAGAATCATCATGTGCATATAGCATCATATCAAATATGGCATAAACATATCCTGAATAGATAATGTCATCATACATATATATCATAGAAGCATAAATTATTGTCCATACATCATGATATACATATAAATCATAAATCATACATCATGTACATCCATCCATACATAAAAAGCATAAACATAACATCATGCATCCATAAGCATCCATCATATGAGAAACATGCATAACACATAAAAAATCATATAATCACCTCCAAAAAATTACGTATCTCATATATATATATATACAAAAATTAATGTGTCATAGTACAAAATCATGATAAATCTAAAAAATGTGGAGCTCCTAGGATTGATCATAAATATACGTCTATATACAACAATAGGCCTAACCTGTGCTACTTCTTTCACCAGATGGTGACTCTCCAAAAGGTGGCCTATCCTCTATGTATGGATCCTGATGGTCCTAACTGATCCCTATGATCATGGTGAGGTTACTGATATGGGAATATCCTCGGCTGAGACACCCCTCCACTACTCTGTGCTCAACGTGAGTGTGTCCCGCTTTGTGACCTACTTAGGATGTAACTAGGGGCTCTTTGTGAGTGGTACAATACCCTCATATAGGTCCCTATAATACCTGGTCTCCTACCTAGCTTGATACAACATATGTGCAAAATCAACAGTACCCCCACTAATAGTAGAAATAAAATCTAGTGATTACTGCTTGGCCTATTGTGCCCATATCACAACTATGTCCCAATCAATGGTTAGTTGAGCTACCTGACCCTATAATGCTGGAATTTGAGTAAACCATGCTTGTAAATCCTATACCTACACCTATGGCACCTAGATTTATTCCTAGGGCCCCTGTCCCCTATCCTTGACATCCTCCATAATATCTAAGATGACCTCTCTGATAGGAACATCCTACCATCCATCAACATTGATCACTACCTCTTGAGCAACCTCATCCTCATCCACCTCCATCTTGGCCTCTCCTCTCACTTCTTCCACATCCACATTGACACCTATGTGGAAATCCACCCCAACCTCCTCTACCCCATACTGTGCCATCCTAACCTCCTCCACCCCAACCTCCTCAATCCAAACCTGCTCCACTCTCACCTCTTGTTTCATCAAAAATTACTAATCTCTCTTCTCATGGATATGAGGTAATCATCTCAAAATCTAAGGTGGAAGCCCACCTCTATCTCCTTTGCCTCTATCTCTTTGGCCTCTATATCCTCTGCCTCTATCACCCTACCCCTATCTCCTCTCTCACCATCCCCTTATCCACCATACCCATCATTGCCACCATCCCCTTGTCCACCACCTTAGCTATGATCATCTCCTCTGCTCTATCCTCTTCCTCACAATCTACCATGAGGACCTTTTCCAAGCCTCTCCATAAGATTATACACATCCAGATCTATCAATGGTGTAGGCCTATGTTGCAACCACCATGAATCTTACTTTCTTATGGTCCCTACATCTGTCACCTCCATAGGGGAACCCCACTCAACTAGCTGAAACAAATCTATCTCTTGGGCCACAACCTACACACTGATTATAAGTCCCCATTTGGGAACCTCTCAAGAAGACTGAGCATACTTTGTGATACCAATGGGAACTCCTTGTCACTCCCTAAACTATCTAAGCACTCGCTCGGATAATTGGAACTCTATGATATGTTGAGTCCACTATCTGACCAATTAGATATTGAGTCTGTTGGAAATATGGAAGATGCTCATCATCATCCTCCCAGTGAACACACTAATGATATGGTCTCCAAGTAAGAGAATCAATAATTTTGATAGCATGTCTCTAGTATCCTACATCATCGACTCATGTCTGTGTGACTTCTCCTCCATACAGATATACACAAGGAATCCCTAGTGGCAAGTATCTCCATTAGCAGTCATAACACAACTATATGCTCCCATGCCCACCCCATGAGTAGGGTGGTACCACATACGATCGATTGAGCTCTATAGAATGGAGCATCATGCAATTGAAAGTATAACATGGAAAGCATGTAGGGTCCCCAAGCATATACTATTACCTACTAGCATCTATCCCCATCCAATAGGGAATCCATGTCCTTGACAGTCAGGAATTACAATGCCTTTGATGACATTGCAAATCACAACTATGAGTTTGTCATATGTATCAACAAGTGTATCCCAATGGATCTCGTAATCCTCTACATGAGGAAGAGCTACATCATCGGTATTGAAACATTGCTAAATAGTAGCTAGACCATGCTATGGATCATAAACAACATGCTCCCCGTGGATCAAAATTTGAAGTATACATCAAAAATCCTCAAGAGTAATAGTGGCCTCTCTTGTGGGTAAATGAAAAGAATTAGTCTTGGAGTGTCATCTCTCCTCTAAAGCAGTCAACAATCCTTGATTATCCTAAATTACAAGCATAAATGTAACATGGTATAGTACCAAAGCATGTAGAACATCCCTATCCTCATCATTTAGATGGTCTCGCAATCTGAATGAGGAAGGTCAGCTCTCCCAGTTATAAATTGGAGGAAATATCACCTACGCTCACAAGAAAAAACACATTATGTTTGTTAGGACACTTAAACAAGCCTATTGGACCTTGTTCACATTATGAATTTTTCCAAAAATTGGGTAAGTTTTATGCACATTTAGATGTGTCACACCATTCATTAGATACACCTTACCAATGTGGCATACATCTTAAATGTGTTTAGGCTAAACACATGCAACACACTGTCAAATAGATGCGTCACCAAAAAACACATGTGTTATTCTACCCTACACATGCAGTGCACCATAATAGATGCACAACACAAAACACTTGCAAGAATCCTAACAATGATAGATCTAGGGAACACTTGCGGTGCACCCACCAACAAATGCAACAAACATGACTATAGTTGCAGTGAAAAATTGCATTGCATCTATTTGGTCATTTTTGACCCCTAAAATATAGAAAAAAATAGAAAAATTTCAAGGAAAGGAAGGGTCACATATGATGTTGCTCGATCCCTTAGGCCACTAGAAGGTCCAAAATCAATAACCTCTATGCACAACAACTAAAATGTGTGACACTCTCCAAGGCTCCATGATAGAATCTCCACTTAGAGCTCTAAAAATTCTAAAAATGAAATGCACAAATGACTATTTTTGACCCCCCTATGTGTTGAATGCACAAGACAGCTGAGAGGTGGGTGAATATGTTATTCATTAAAACATCAAAAAAACTCATTAACACTCAAATCCTCATTAAACCTTAATCTATTATACTAATTTAGCATGAAATTAAATAATAGAAACATCAACACATCAAAATCATACATAGAAGAACACCAAATTTATGTGGGAAACCCAAGAAGGGAAAAGCCATAGTGAGGATTAGCTCATAGTATAAAGTAATTGCAACATTGAATACAATAGGCTCATTGCTGGAGGGGTCACTGCCCAAAAATAAAGAAGGGCTCATTGCCATTGGCTCACTACCAAATTAGAAAGAAGAACACAAAAGATTGTTACAATAAAAATCCATCTCAGAGCAACAAAAAAGTTTCACCACTGCACCACCAATGCATTCTCACACTCTCTGAAGAATGTAGACACCTTCTTCTCACTACTTCCAATAGTCTAACAAATTAAATATCACACTGCATTTCACACTTTTTCACTTCACATCACAATATTTGGTATCACACCCACTACACACACATCCTCCATTAATTCATCACTTATGTAAGGAAAGCTTAGGTGTGGAACAAACTCTCCTAACATCAAAACCTTAGGGAAGAATGTAGATATGACTTTAAATTTTCCAATTATAGTGCAATTAGATACACTTGAAAAGAATAACAGAAAAGATAAATAAAGACATCAAAAATTGGACAACAGATTTACGTGGGAAAACCCTTATAGGAGAAAAACCCACTACACCAAGAAAAGCCTCTTTGTATTACAGTAAGAAAATTACATACAGAGAACAACTTCACTTTCTGATGTCAATTTTTACAGCAGCATGATTTCCTGATCAACCTTGTACAAAAATGCTCTCAGAAACATCCAATGAACTTACACAAATCAATTTGTATTCAATTGCAATATTGTCACTCGTCAAAACCATTCACCATCATCAACCATTGCCCAACATAGTCATTTTCCTCACAGTATGTTCATCTTCCACACAGGAATGGTCGCAACAGTCCAACTGCTAACGGTTCACATTCCACTTCTCTGATTGGTTTAGAACATGCCACATAGGACAATCATTTGGTCAAAGAATTTCAAATGAAATTGCATGTTGGTGAGACACTAGGTCGTGTCTCCCCGATGCCACAATGCCCGACTGTCGTTATTAGCATGATCATCACTATCGACAACACCCTGAGAAGTCATATCAAATTCAAACTTGTCGCCCAGACTCACTCTATCTCTAAGACATCACATCGATATCCACTGCAAAACCATCGACAAGACCTCAATAAGACCATTGCTGTCGCTAAGACTTCACACCGATGTTCAACTCAGCTCTATCAGCAAGACCATTGCTATCAGTGAGACATCATACCGAACACAAAATAGTCAGAGAGACCAACGCTATTAGCAAGAGGTCATATCAAATGCACCAGCCTATCGGTGAGACCACATCCATTGAAAAGAGTTCTTACCGAATGCAAACCTGACCAAGTATCATCCGCCAGTGTCACACCGATGTCATCGACAACTCATGTCACCCCAACTAGTCTATCAGCAAGAGGTTACATTGAAGTTCATCACGTGGAAATCCATTGGTAGTTCATAAACAAATCCATCGGCGAGACTAGCACTCTCGGCAAGAGTTCATACCGACTGCAAACCTGTCAGCCAATAGTCCCCCCAATGATCACCAGGAGCCAACCCATCAGCGAGACTAGCAATATTAGAATGAGTCACTCCGAAGGTTCATACCGTCTCCTCGATGAAATCCATTGCTAATGTGTAAAACCTTGGCGAGACATACTCTGTCGGAATGAGTCACTCCGAAGCTTCATGTCTCTCCCCAATGCCACTCATCGCCAAGAGTCTCCCCGATAACCAACTGGAACTAACCTATCAGAAAGAGGTCTGCCCAGGCATAAAGAGTTAGGAAATTCATAGCGATAGACATGTCTTGATGATGACTCCTGTCAGCAAGACAGAACCAAAGTCTCAGTGACTTCTAATCTTTGAACATAGTTTCTAGTCGGTAAGACTTCCAAAGGGTCTCACTGATTTTTCTATTTTAGGAGTTTCATGTCAGTAAGCTTGAGGCACATTTTCCAACAATCTCCCACTTGATGAAGATCTTACTGACACCTCTAGAGCACAAAAAAACTACTAAAATTCATGGGCTCTAAGGCCCATAAAACTGGCACACCACTTGAACTTGTCTGTGCTCACTGGTTTCGTCAATGCATCTGCTACATTTTACAGAGTATCCACTTTTTCTAAAGAGACCTTTCCATCCTTTACCATATCTCATACAAAATGATATTGCACATCAATATGTTTCATCTTGGCATGGAAAGTAGGATTTTTCACCAAAAAAATAACACTTTGACTGTCATAGTAAATTTTAATTTTCCCTCCATCAAACCCAATGTTAGAACTAAAATGTTTTAACTAGATTGATTCTTTATAGGCGTGTGTTGCTGCCATGTATTCTACCTTTGTAGTGGACAAAGCGACTACAACCTGCTGCTTACTCATCCAACTAACTACACCACCATTCATCATGAAAATATATCCACTGGTGGATCTTCTGCTGTCAATGTCCCCTGCCCAATTAGAATCCACATAGCCTCAAATGCTGAGAGTCCTCTGTGATTCAACCAAATTTTCATGGTAACACAAAGCATATTCTGAAGTTCCCTTCAAATATTTGAACACTCTTTTCACAACATCCCAATGTGTCCTTCCAGGATTTTCTGTAAAACGGCTAAGTACTCCCACTGCTTGGGCAATGTTTGGCCTTGTACAGACCATTGCATACATTAAACTACCAACTGCACTAGCATAAGGCACTTTGGTCATGTCCTCCATCTCAATAGGAGATTTTGGACAATCTTCAACAGATAGCTTCGTTCCCTGCAAAACTGGAACAACTAGTTGCTTGCAATCAGTCATACAAAATCTCTCCAGAATAGTATTAATATACTTACTCTAACTAAGCCAAAGTTGTCTACTCTTCCTGTCCCTGGTTATTTCCATTCCTAGAATATACCTGGCTGCACCAAGATCTTTCATTTCAAACTTTGTAGACAACTGAGATTTTAGATCATAAATCATTAACTTACTATTTCCTATGAACAACATATCATCAACATAGAGAGCAATAATAAGAACATGATCACTTTCAGTTTTGAAGTACACACAGTGATCAGATTTTGATCTTACAAATCCCAATGACAAAACAAAAGTATTAAACTTTTGTTACCACATTCTAGGAGATTGTTTTAATCCATACAAAGATTTTTTTAACTTGCAAACTAGATTTTCTTTACCTTTTTCCACAAAGTGCATAGGCTGGGACATATAAATTTCTTCTTCAAGGTCACCATGAAGAAATGTTGTCTTCACATCCATCTGTTCAATCTCTAAGTCATACGTTGCTGCAAGTGACAAAAGAAATATGATAGATTTCAGCTTAGCTACAGGAGAAAAAATTTCTCCATAATCAACTCCCTGTACCTGGGAATACCCCTTCGCAACCAACCTTGCCTTATACTTTTCCACACTACCATCCAGCCCTATTTTCTTTTCAAATACCCATTTGTAGCCAACAACGTTTCTTCCTTCAGGCAAGGGCACCAAACTCCAAGTATCATTCTTTTCTAATGATGCCATTTCTTCATTCATGGCTTCCAACCAAGAGTTTGAATCAGACATTCTAAATGCCTCTTTCACAGTCCTAGGCTCATCAGTGCTAGAAATTAAAGCATAGGCACAAGTAGAATCTAACAAAGAAAACCCATACCTATCAGATTGCTTTCTTTCACGTGTTGACCTCCTCACAGGCTGAGGCTGAGGTTGATCTTCTTCTTTAGAACTCTTAGAACTACTTGAGCTCTCGTTTCAGGTACATTTTGAATTTTCAATTCCTCTTTATCTGGTGTCGAAGGAATTTCAACTACATCCTTTTTATTTTCTGATTTTGTCTTTGACTGCAGATCCAAAGTAGAAGGCTTCAACTCATGAAAAATAACACTTCTGCTATATAGAACCTTCTCCGTATCAGGATTCCAAAGCTTGTATCCTTTTATGCCAGCACTATAACCAATAAAAATACATTTAACAGCCTTGTTTTCCAATTTAGACCTTTTCTCATTCGACACATATGCATATGCCTCACAGCCAGAGAAACAAATGTGTCTGAAAGAGGGCTTCTTTCTAGACCATGCTTCTAAAGGTGTTTTCTCAACAAGAGTGGAATTAGGAGAACGGTTTATTAAGTAACATGCTGTTGCAACTGCCTCAACCCAGAACTTCTCCTCCAAGATAGCACTGCTCAACATACTTCGTGCTCTTTCCATCACTGTCCTGTTGAACCTTTTTGCAACTCCATTTTGCTGCGGAGTGTAGGGTGTAGTTTTATGCCTTTTAATTCCATGATCTTTACATTATCTTTCAAACTCATCAGAAAAAAACTCACCACTATTGTCAGTCCTTAAACATTTTATTTTTCTTCCATTCTAATTTTCCACAAGGTTTTTAAATTCCTTAAAACGACTGAACACTTCTGATTTACTTTTCAAAAAATAAAAAAATTCCCTTCTTGAATAATCATCAATGAACGATACATAATATCTTGATTTAGACAAAGAAGGAACATTTACTAGACCAAAAATATCAGAATGTATGTAATCAAGTAAACTAGAAGATTTGTGAGGACTGGGGTAAAATGAAACATGGTGTTGTTTACCATATATACAATGTTCACAAAAATCGAATTCGAGGTTACAATCATCAAGCTCTTCAACCAGGTTTTTATTTTTCAAGGTTTTTAAACCTTTTTCTCCAATGTGGCCTAGCCTATGATGCCAGAGCATAGTCTTTTCTGCTGGAAGTTTAACTTCCATAGATTTTGCACTATCAGGAACATTTTTCTCCTTTTCTCCATGAGTAGCCTTCTGTGACTTTATAGAGACACTATTGCATTCACAACAAGTGCATCTAGCTTATACAAGGTACTAATACGAGCACCCATAGCTAGCACCATTGAACCTCTAGTCATTTTGCAGCCATTTCCAGAGAACGAGACTTGAACTCCAACATCGTTCACCTTACTAACAGAAAGTAAATTTTGAGCCAGAACTGGTATATGCATTACATCATTGATTCCCTTCACTCTTCCATCAGGGAATTGAATTCTGACTCTTCCACGACCAACTATTTCTAGAGATGAATTGCTTGCCAAATACACCATTCCACCATCATATTTTTCATACTTAGTGAACCAATCTCTATGAGATGTCATGTGGAAAGATGCTCTAGAATCAATTAGCCATACATCATATGATGCCTGAGTTTCCAAGGCTGCAATGAAAGCGTCTGCATCACTCTGAGAAGAATCATTGTCAGAATTATTCTTCTTCTTTTTCTCCTCTTTACAATCCTTTTAGACATGACCAGGTTGCCCACAATTCTAGCACCTCACCTTGGAATTCTTACCAGGGGACTTTGATCTCCCCTCTGATTTGGATTTGGACTTCTTGTCCTTCTTCTTTCCTTTTTCTTTCAATCTACCTCAAACAAAAAGAGCCTCCTTCGCCATCTCAGAAGATTTTGTTCTCATCTCTTTTGATAACAAAGAAGCAACAACATCTTCCATCTTAAAAGTGGATGTCGTACTCTGAATATCCATCACCAAGTGATCCCAAGAATTTGGCAAAGAACATAACAGTAGCATACAACGATCTTCTTCATCAATCTTCACAACCACAGATGCTAACTGAGCAATCATCATGTTGAAAGCATTCAAATAATCAGCAATAGATTCTCCTTCCCGCATTTTCAAAGATTACAACTTCTTCCTCAAGAACAACTTATTCACCAAGGACTTGCCCTGATAAATAGCTCCTAGTCTTTTACACAAAGAAGATGTAGTCTTTTCTTCATGAACATTTAGAAGAACAAAGTTTGCTAAATAGAGCCTTATCAACCCCTTTGATTTTTGATCTGCAAGGTCCCAATCCTCTTGCTTCATTTCTGTAGGCTTTGTTCTAGACACAACAAGCCACAGATCATGATCAACCAATAGATCTTCCATTTTGAGTTTCCACAACTCAAAATTACTGCTATTGAATTTCTCAATTTCAATCTTTCCTAATGTGCTTGCCATCTTAATCTGTAATTCAAATTACCAGACTTCTACAAGACTCCCACTAAACAAAATTGACACAAAAAACCCAATGTACCCACAAGGATAACACAACTAGCCAGACTCTGATACCACTTGTAAGGAAAGCTTAGGTGCAGAACAAACTCTCCTAACGTCAAAACCTCAGGGAAGAATGCAGATATGACTTTAAATTTTCCAATTACAGTGTAATTAGATACACTTGAAAAGAATAATAGAAAAGAGAAATAAAGATATACACAATTGGACACTAGATTTACGTGGGAAAACCCTTACGGGAGAAAAACCCACCACACCAAGAAAAGCCTCTTTGTATTACAGTAAGAAAATTACATACAAAGAACAACTTCACTTTCTGATGTCAATTTTTACAGCAACATAATTTCCTGATCAACCTTGTACAAAAAATGCTCTCAGAAACATCCAACGAACTTACACAGATCAATCTGTATTCAATTGAACAATACTGTCACTCGTCAAAACTGTTCACCATCGTCGACCACTGCCCAACATAGTCATTTTCCTCATAGTCTGTTCATCTTCCACACAGGAACGATCATAATAGTCCAATTGCTAATGGTTCACATTCTGCTTCTCTGATTGGTTCAGAACACACCACGTAGGACAATCGTTCAGTCAAAGAAGTTCAAATGGAATCGCATGTCAGTGAGACACTAGGCCGTGTCTCCCCGATGCCACAATTCCCGACTATCGTTATCGACATGATCATCGCTATCGACAACACCCTAAGAAGTCATATCGAATTCAAACCTGTCACCTAGACTCACTCTATCGTTAAGACATCACATTGATATCCATTGCAGAACCATCAGCAAGACCTCGGCAAGACCATCGCTATCGCTAAGACTTCACACCAATTTTCAACTCATGTAGCTCTATCAGCAAGACCATCGCTATCGGCAAGACATCATACCGAACATAGAACAGTCAGAGAGACCAATGCTATTGGAAAGAGGTCATATCGAATGCACCAGCCTGTCGGTGAGACCACATCCATTGGCAAGAGTTCTTACCGAATGCCAACTTGACCAAGTATCATCGACCAGTGTCACACCGATGTCATCGACAACTCATGTCACCTCGACTAGTCTATTGACAAGAGCAACACCATTGGCAAGACGTTACACCGAAGTTCATCACGTGGAAATCCATCGATAATTCATAAACAAATCCATCGGTTAGATTAGCACTCTCGGCAAGAGTTCATACTGACTACAAACCTGTCAGCCAAGAGTCTCCTCGATGATCACCAGGAGCCAACCTATTGGCAAGACTAGCGCTATCAGAATGAGTCACTCTGAAGGTTCATACCGTCTCCCCGATGACATCTGTCGCTAATGTGTAAAATCTCAGTGAGACATACTCTATTAGAATGAGTCACTTTGAAGCTTCATGTCTCTCCTCAATGCCACTCATCACCAAGAGTCTCCCCGATAACCAACTGGATCCAACTTGTCGGCAAGAGGTTTGCTCGGGTAGAAAGAGTTAGGAAATTCATAGTGATAGACATGTCTTGCCGATGACTCCCATCAACAAGACAGAACCAAAGTCTCAGCGACTTCTAATCTTTGAACATAGCTGCTAGTTGGTAAGACTTCAAGAGGGTCTCACTAATTTTTCTCTTTCAGGAGTTTCATGTCAGTAGGCTTGAGGCACATTTTCCAACAAAATATATATAATCTCAACCTTGAAAATAATTTACAAGGTTAGCTATGCAACTCAAACATGCAAATTCAACTTAGGTCAACACCAAAACATTCATGTGATGGAGAGGAATGAAAGTAGACCACATAACACCTTAGCTCACACCTAAATCCACACATATATACCACACCATGTTTCCAAAAACACTGAAGCATATCCACAATTAGTGTAAACACCCAAGGTCAATTGAACTTGTGTTAACACCATTAAAAATTTAAGTACAAACTTCCTCAAAAGTAAAGATGACTCACATACCATACACAACACTAAAAAACAATCTAGAACATTCCATCAACATCTTGAAATCCAAAAAATTCTTTGTAAGACCATAAAACTTAAAGATATATTCATTCTACACACCTAGTTAACCTTCTACACATCGTAACATATGTATCCAACCTTAAAAAGCACCAAAAATCAAAAAAATTAGAGTGAAGATAGATATGAGAAATATAAGCACACTTCTAGATCCATTAGAATAGAAACCACAATGTGGAGAAATGTGGAGCAAAACCATCTCTCATAGAAAACACTACTTCACAGTTCAAACACTGGTGAACAAAAATTCTGCCGAAAGATATAGAACATGAAACTATGGATATAAAACATTTGAATAACTTTGATCAACATATATGAACCACACAAGAAGATCTTCAACCATGAAATATGGAGAAAAATATTGAACACTACTCTACCACATTATTATGTTTATTCAGATTTTCTCAAAATCACTTGGAAACCAAGCACCACAAACACCAACTCAATATCTGCAATAATCTTCTCAATATCTCAACCACACAAGAGGTTGAATATCCACAAACATATTTTCATCAAAGCAACACTATAGGTTGACATTAGTGATACTATTAATGACATCATAATGTAACCAATCAAAGAATCTTCATAGGTTGACATAAATGCAACAAAAAATATATATTGACATCAATGACAACATAAACTTCCAATGATTTCCCCCTTTTCATTGATGGAAACACATGATATAAAAAACCATTAATAGCAAAAACAACAGATCTAATCACCAACACATACACTGCACATTAGTACACTGCCCCCCCTTACATAAGCATTTATCCTTTCCAAGACTTTCTCTTTCACCCCCTTCATAAGATTTTTCTTTTCAATATCTCCCCCTTTGAATGCTAATGGAAAAGGGAAACACATGTATTATTTTCTTTGTTTCCCCTTTGATATCAACCACAATTGTATTTGCTATGCAACTTCCTTTTCTTCTATTGCACTCTATTTTATTCACACTTTCTCTACACACTCCCCCTTAAGAGTACACAACATACTTCACCAACTAGCAACCACTACAACCAACACAACAATTCCACTACCTTCCCCCCCTGAGAGGTAGCCTCCAACATCAATCTAGAACAAGGAGTGAGTCTTGAAATCCCCTGGATTGATGCATAACCTTATGCATCTAATTGAAAGGAGGAGGGGCATTAACCCATAACTTCTCTTAGAGATAATAAAAATTATCTTTAGGAAGATCCTTTGTGAAGATATTTGCAACTTGATCCTTTGTAGGCACATACTCTAGCTTCACCTCATTTTCTACAACCTTTTCTCTCAAAATGTGATACCATATTGAGATATGATTTGTCCTTGAATGCATTACCAGATTCTTTGAAATGTTGATAGCACTTGTATTACCACAAAAGATAGGAATTAGCTCATCATATGACATTCTGATATCCTTGAATGTTTACTTCATCCACAACACTTGTGTGTAGCATGATGCTGCAACAATGTACTTTGCTTTTGTAGTAGATAAAGACACTGAATCCTACTTCTTACTTAGCCAAGACACCAACATACTTCCAAGAAAGAAAGAACTACCACTTGTACTTCTTTTATCATCTACACAACCTACCCAATCTGTATTTGTATAAGCACTGAGAGAGAAATCAATATCCTTTGGATACCATAAACCATGTTCTGGAGTGCCCTTTAAGTATCTAAACATTCTTTTTACTATTGACACATGTGACTCTCTGGGATCTTCTTAAAATCTAGCCATAAGACAAAAAACATGCATGATATTTGGTCTAGTAGTATTTAGGTATAACAATCCACCAATCATTGATCTATACTTGCTTTGATCAACCTTAGGATATTCTTCATTCTTACTTAGCTTGCAACTAGTAACCATGGGAGTACATAGTATTTTAGAGTCTTCCATTCCAATTTTATTTAGCCTTTCCTTAACATACTTTGAATATGATATGAATATTCCTTTCTCTATTTGATTGATTTGTAGTCCAAGGAAGAAATTCATCTCCCAAGAAATAAACATCTCAAACTCATTCTGCATTTGTTGTGAAAATCTCTTACACATTACTTCATTCCCTCCAAAGAATATATCATCAACATACACAACCACAATTAAGATTTGATCTTAGTCAAATTTGAAATAAATATTGTTATTTGTAATACCTTTATTAAATCCTTGTTGCAATAAGTGTTGGGATTAAGTTGTCTCAACCTTTGAAAATCCTATAATTAATGTTATTAATTAATTATTTGTTGAATTAAGATGACTGAGAGGGGGGTGAATTAGTTGTCACAAATTTAAACATTAATTCATACATCAAAATGAAACCTTAAAATTTCTTATCAAATTAAACATTAAATACTAGCACATAAAATGAAAACCATCACATAAACACAATAACACTAGATTTACATGGAAAACCCAATAAGGGAACAACCACAATGAAGATTAACTCACACTGTAGAGAATATCAAAACTGATTACAAGAGGCTCACTACCTAAGAAATGAGGACTCACTATCTGAAACAAGGACTCACTGTCCAACAGGGCTAACAACTTGGAGGGATCACTGCCATAGAGATACAAAGAAGATAAAGAAGTTACAAATAGAAGGAAATCTCAATGCAACAAATAAATCCACGACAATTTGCACAATCCACTTGCAAATATTCACGAAAGATAGAGTGCACCTTCATCTCACTTCTTCCAAAACTCAAAATTTAGGCTTTGCATTGATCTTCCATACTCGCATCATACACACACACACATTGATTCACACTTATCTCTATTCTCTTTGTGGTCTTGTCTCTATATCCTTTGTTCTCTCCTTCACTTCTTCTTCCCTAACTCATTTTTTATTTATACCATCTTCAACTTTGAAACATATCCAAGGTTGGAATTAGAATGAGGGAAACCCAAACACATGCTTCATAAGGACCCAAATAGATCCAACATGCTTCACTAACTTTGAAAGTAGTATTCCACACAAGGTAAGCCAAACTAGTGTAAAACACATAGAACAATTAAGCACAAACTTTCCAGATACCAAAATTATCTTCAATGCAATCAAAACAACTCAAATCTAGAACTGCAAGTCATAAGACTTCATCACAGAGAAATATGGACCAACAATATTTCTCCCAATCCTCAACTAGAAACACATAAAACTGCCATTCACAATTGGTGAACACAACTTGCACTATACCATGAATCAATAGCCAAAAATATAGATATAGTAGCTTCCAACAACCATGATCAACATATCTGAACCACAAAAATATATGAGCAAATATAGAGTGAAACCTGAAGGAACCACTGAACACTTGCAATCATATCATCATTACAATTTTTTCAATATCCTTGATGTCCATATACAACCAATAGCCTTCATCCATGACACTAATGAAAACAACAATCAGTTGATAACCAATTGACCAGTTGAAATCAATGAGAACACCTTCGATCTTTCCATTCTTGCAACAATCTCCCCCTTTGTCATTGATGGAAACACATGATGTGAAAAAAAATCAAAGGAAACATACTAGCTCTGAATACACTTCTTTCTATTAGTAGACAGTCTTTTATATTCTTCCTCTTTTTCTTCACATGCTTTCTCTCTCCTTTTTTTATTTCTTTTTTCACACTTTTTTTTTTCGCATGCTTCCTCTCACCCTTTGACATCAATGGAAAATGAAAAAGATATTTTACATTAATTTCCTCTTTGACATAGGAACCAAAATACTCATCATGACAACACTTGATACTACCTGCTCCCCCTGAGAGGTAGCCACCAAAACATCAGTCTAGAAGAAAGATAGATCCATAGATCCACCAGATTGATGCATCTCGATATGCATCTAGTTCAAGAAAGGAGGGGCAATGAACCCTAACTTCTCTTAGAGATACTCAAAAGTATCTTTAGGAAGATCCTTTGTAAATATATCAGCCACCTGATCCTTTGTTAGAACATACTCAAGCTTTACTCATTCTCCATGACCTTCTCTCTCAAGAAATGATACCTCATAGATATATGCTTCATCCTCGAGTGCATCACAAGATTATTTGAAATGTTAATTGTACTTGTATTATCAAAAAAGATAGAAATGGGATCATCATACACCACTGTGATATCTTTCAATGTCTATTTCATCCATAGAACTTGTGTACAATAAGATGCAACAACAATATACTTAGCTTTAGCAGTAGACAAGGAGACTGAATCTTGCTTTTTACTCAACCATGCCACCAATCTGCAACCAAGAGAGAATGCACCACCACTTCTACTCTTTTTTCCATCTACACATCTAGCCTAATATGCATCTGTATAAGAACTTAGAGTAAAGTCAATATCTCTAGGATACCACAATCCATAATCTAGAGTGCCATTCAAATACTGAATATTCTTTTAATAGTAGCAATATGTGTTTCATTAGGATCTTCTTAAAATCTAGTCACAAGAAAAAATGCATGCATAATATCCAGTCTAGTAGTATCCAAATACAATAGTCCACCAATCATAGATCTATACTTGCTCTAATCAGCCTTAGGTGAATCATCATCTTTACCTAGTTTACAACTAGTCACCATAGGAGTACATACCAGTTTGGAACCGTCCATCCCAAACTTCTTCAACATCTCTTTTACATACTTAGATTGTGAAATAAAAATTCCTTTCCCTATTTGATTGATCTGCAACCCAAGAAAGAAATTCATCTCTCCAAACATAGACATTTCAAGTTCTTTCTGCATCTTTTCCACAAACATCTTGCACATATTTTCATTTCCTCCAAAGATAATGTCATCAACATACATAACTACAATCAATATTTTTTCAAAACCTTGTTGAATCAAATATCTGTCCAATCTCACATACCAAGCTCTAAGAGCTTGCTTCAGTCCATATAAAGCTTTCTTCAATTTGAACACCATATCCGGTTGCTCTGACAATTGAAATCCTTCTGGTTGTTCCATGTAGATCTCTTCTTCTAGCTCACCATTCAAAAATTCTGACTTGACATCCATTTGATAGACCTTAAAGTATTTATGAGCAACAAATTCTAAGAACATCCCTATAGCTTCCATTTTTGCTACTAGAGCAAAGGTTTCCTAAAAATATATGCCTTCCACTTGTGAGTAACCTTTACACACAATCCTTGCTTTGTTTCCAACCACTTCTCCATTTTCATTCAACTTATTTCTGAATACCCACTTCGATCCAATAATGTTTTTATCTGCTAATCTTGGAACCAATTCCCAAGTTTGATTCTTCTCAATCTGCATAAGTTCTTTCATAGCTTCCACCCAATGTTCATCTTTACATGCTTCACTTATAGTCTTTGGTTCAATCTCATAAGCATATGTTTACTTCAGCAATAGCTCTGTTTCAAGTTAATACTCTTTTAGTCTTATCTCCAGTAATCTAAATTTTTGAATGATTCTTCTGTACATATCTAGGTGTCTTTGGTGACATAATTGAAGCATCTTCTTTTGTTTCATTTTGTTCATTATGCTTCTCTTTCTCATCCTTTTCCCGTTCTTTCATTATTTCTTCAATTCTTACACAATCAGGTTCATCAGATACATACCCATCAATGTCAATTGAATTTTTCACTATTTCATCAACCTTGACATTTGCACTTTCTTTGATCTTTCTCAGTCTTTTATTGAAACATTTATGATGTAAAGGGAATACTCTCCCTTTCAAATCTAAAACCAAAGACACATACAAAACTATGCAAGAAGGCTGCAAATAAACATTACAACAAAATATGGAAGATAAATCTGCAACATATATTGATTTCAAAATCTGAAAATGAATTACATAATCATGGAGCTCATATGCTCCCATACATCATGGGATTTACGCATACAAAAATATGCAACTCAACATTCCAAAATCATTCTAGTAGCATCTAGATATGCAACCACCAACTCTCCAAATCCCCCCTTCACCAAATTGCAAGCATCAATATATATAAATTGTGTGAGAAGAAACCACTATTGGTTTCTCAAAACAACCTCCACTAAAACCACCAAGAAAACCTGTCACATTTTTCCTATCAATGCTTTTTCATTTTTTATAATTTCCTCAAACCGTTTTTGGGTTTTGTGCACCTTGTTTTCAGCTTTCCAAATCATTTTGAATTTCTTAATTTCATTTTTGTATGAGAAAGTTATGGCCATTTTTCTGAGACTAGGTCTCATAATTATGACCCAGACAATCTTTTCTCTTTTTCCAAAAATAATAATATGTTAGTCAAACCTCCAGAATGCTCATTACTCCTTGGCATGGATTTCCTCTTCTTAGCATGTGCATTCATTTTACAATTCAAAATTTTCTTCTCGCCTTAATCCCACTCTCTCCATTCCATCAATACCCATCATTCTAGTCCTTCAACAAGATGCAATTTCATTTTTTTTTTAATGGAGTTACAATTTACAATAATTGTCCACTCATAGGCTTGGAAATGGAAGTTTTCCCTTTTAGAAAATTAACAATTTTCAAATATTTTAAAACAATAGAAAAGTTGAATCAATCAATTAATTAATTTTCCCATAATCCATAACCAAATTTTTCTATGTTGGAAGAGTTGAAAATTTTAACAATTTACACCTGCATCCAAAAATAAAAATAAAACACAAGCATAAAATTTAAAAATATTTTTGGTTGTGCAGGATTGCTTGGTACCCCTGGATGCTTGCGCATCAGACACTCGGGGTAGAAAATTTGTGAGCATAGGATCACAAAAGTGGAGTTGAATGGTAGAACCATTCTTTCAGATTGCAAGCTAGCAATCAACAACAAACTCCATCACCGTCCCAAGTGCACATGAAATATTTTATTTTTCCTCTTCTTCCAACATCTTGTTGGTACTAGTTTCACTCTCCTTCAAAAACTTTGCATACCATTCTTCTCTCCTCTCATGGACTTGTATCCACCATGTTCCATCCTCCTCCAAATAAACTCTCTACTCCTATCCTCTTTTGTGGGTTTTGACCCACCACAAACTGACCACCTCCACCAAATCTCTCCTGTAACTTCCTCCATAACTTCTATCTGCAAGTATACATCTATATACCACTCTAGACCCTCACAATCCTTTTTATTTTCTAACTCTTTTCTCATCTCACAATGCAAATCCTTTACAAATTCAACATTATAAAACTCATAAAAATTAGATTTTACCTCGATGACTTTTTTGTCACAACATCTTCTTCCTCACTGTTGAATGCTACTGTCTCTGATGTTGCATTGAACAAATTCTCTATCTTTGTGATCTCTTCCTCAAGAAAATCTTGGTCTTCATTTGGTTCCTCATCAAACACTGGATCCCCATACATAATTGCATACTTTGTTTTATCTGCAACATCCTCAACTACTGTAATTTGGTTTTACCTTTCTTTAATGTCCTCCATTTCGCTATACTCTTTTGTTGCTGCTGCAACCTCACTTGCCACACACTCTCAAACTTCAACCTCTCAAGTATAGACTACCTCACATTCGATAATCAATCTACACACCACACACACTCCACCCCCAGGTCTAGGTGCAAGATGCCACACGTTGAGTGCTCTACTTGTTGGAAATGTGTCATAGCTTATTAGCGAGATAATGGCGGCATTGTGTTCTCTTATCAACTAGATAGAGCTTCATTGGCAAGAATTTATTAATTGTCTCCCTGATAGCCTAATAAACCTTCATGGTTTCATCTAGCTCCATTGACAAGACACTGCATGGTTGGTGAGACCTCATTGGTTGTCTCCATGTTGGTGGTTTGCGGTGGTTTTCTTGATCGGAAAGAGTTTTCTCCATTAGTGAGAGTTTTTCCTTTCTCTCCTCGATAGATTGAAATCCTTTGTTGTGGCAGCTTGTTTACCTTGTCAGTGAGAGGTTGCACTATCACCAGGACTTTGAGCAATGTCTGCTTGACATCCCAATGGTAGGTTGGAACACTCTTATTAGAGATACTTCCGGTGTTTGGCAAGACATTGGAAAATGTCTCTTTGACATGCTGATGAAATTCTTGAAGGCACCTGTCGAAGAGACCTGGATGGTTCGGTGATACATTATCAAATGTCTCTTAGACATTCTGGTAGAAGTCTTGACAGTTCTCGTTGATGAGATTGTGTATGTTCGCTATGACTTTGGGAGATGTCTCTTTGACAAAGTTTGTTATGCTGATGACTGTGGTGGAACCTGCTTTATCAGGAGGAAAGTGATTGGTGGTTCAAGCCATGCTAAATTGGTAGTGGGGATCACATGGATGGTAAAGTAGGAATCGATGAGACCTTGGTGTATCGGTGGGAGAAGCTGGAATATCTCTCTTTGACATAACTATTTTGATCGACAGTGTATTGTGATATGCACACATTAGTGAGACTTGATCTGATCGGTGAGAGTTTGGAAATTGTCTCTTCAACATGGCTCATTTTGGAAACTGCTAATTGATGGTTTGTATGCTATAACATATGGAATTTATTTGGTATGTTTTCACGCATGGGTCTAGAGATGTAGGTTGATTGTAATCCTCCAAGGAAAGAAAATGCTATAATGTGTAATGCATTGGAATAGTCATTAGAAGTTGAGTTGTGAGTCTGATGAGTGAGAATGAGATTGATCAAAATTGTTATGCTGCCTGAATTGTATGTGATGAATTGATATTTGAGAGCAACAAACTGTAACCATGTATGTGGACTTTGTTCACTATAATACAAGTGTTTTTTCTTGGTGTGGTGGATTTTTTCTCTCGAAAGGGTTTTCCCACATTAAATCTGGTGTCTATTTTGTGTTGTCTGAAATTTTTTCTTATCTATTTCTTGGTAATGTGCATCTTTAATGAACTATAATTTGAAACTTGAACCTTAATTCTACATTCTCTTCTTAGAATTAACATTAGAAAAGTGTTTCTGCACCTTTTCTTTCCTTACAAGTGGTATTAGAGCTTGGATAGTTATGTTATCCTTGTGGGTTGGATAGGTTTTTTGTTCCAACTTTGAAGTAGGAGTCTTGTAGAGGAGTTTGGAAATTTCAATTGTAGATTAAGATGGCACGCACATAAGGGAAGATAGAAATTGAAAAATTCAATTGTGGTAATTTTGAGTTGTGGAAACTCAAAATGGAAGATATGTTGGTAGATAGAGATCTCTGGATTGATGTGTCTAGGACTAAACCTATAGGCATGAAGCAAGAAGATTGGGACCTCATGGAAAAAAAAGCCAAAGGGTTGATAAGACTATGTCTAGCAAACTTTGTACTCTTGAACGTTCATGAAGAGAAGTCTACATCTTCTTTGTGGAAGAAACTTGGAGATATTTATTAGGGAAAGTCCTTGGTGAATAAGTTATTCTTGAGGAAGAAGTTGTACTCTTTGAAAATGGAGGAAGGGGCATCTATGGCTGATCATACAAATATGTTTAATATTCTCATTGCTTAGTTAACATCTATTGGTGTGAAGATAGATGACGAGTATCGTTGTATGCTCTTGTTATGTTCTTTTCCCGACTCCTGGGATCATTTAGTGATGGATATTGGGAGTATGAAAACCACTTTCAATATGAAAAATGTGGTTGCTTCATTGTTAGAAAAGATGCGAAGGAAATCTTCTGATATGGGAAAGGAGGCTCTTGCTGTTCGAGGCAGATCGAAGGAGAAAGGAAAGAAGAAGGACAAGTATAAATCAAAGTCTGAAGGGAGATCAAAGTCTCCTGGAAAGAAGTCCAAGGTGAAATTCTGGAATTGTGGGTAGCTTGGTCATGTTCGTAAGGATTGCAAAGAGGAGAAAAAGAAGAAGAAAAAAATCTTCAGATAATGATTCTTCTCAAAGTGATGCAGATGCCTTTATTGTAGCCTTGGCGACTTAGGCTTCAGATGATGTCTAGCTGATTTAATTAGGTACATTCTTTCACATGAAATCTCACAAAGATTGGTTTATGAAGTATGAAAAGTATGCTGATGGAAAGGTGTATTTGGAAAGTGAATCATCTCTTGAAATTTTTGGCCATGGAAGAGTCAGCATTCAATTTCCTAATGGAAGAATCAAAGGAATTGATGGCGTAATGTACATACTAGGTTTGGCTCAAAATTTACTTTTTGTTAGCAAGCTAAATGATGCTGGCATGCAAGTTTCATTCTTGAATGGTGGTTGTAAGATGACTAGAGGATCAATGGTGCTAGCTAGGGGTGATCGAATTGGTACTTTGTACAAGTTGGACGAACATGTTGTTCAATGTAATAGGCATGCAAGTTTCATTCTTGAATGGTGGTTGTAAGATGACTAGAGGATCAATGGTGCTAGCTAGGGGTGATCGAATTGGTACTCTGTACAAGTTGGACGAACAATGTTGTTCAATGTAACAGTGTCTCTCAAAAGTCAGAAAGGGTTGCTCATGTAGAGAAGGAGACTTAAGTTCTTCTAGGTGCAAAATATTTGGAGGTGAAACTCCTTGCATAAAATACCATGCTTTGGAATCAAAGGCTCAGCCACATTGGTGAGAAAGGCTTAAAAGCTTTGAAAAATAAAAACCTGGTTGAAGGGCTTGATGACTGTAACCTTGAGTTTGATTTTTGCGAACATTGTATATATGGAAAACAACATTGTGTTTCATTTTATTCTAGTCCTCATAAATCTTCTATTGCTCTAGATTACATTCAATCTGATGTTTTTGGTCCAGTAAATGTTCCTTCATTATCGAAATCTAGATATTATGTTTTTTTATTGATGATTATTCGAGAAGGGAATTTGTGTATTTTCTAAAAATTAAATCAGAAGTGTTCAATTGATTTAAAGAGTTTAAAAACTTGGTTAAAAATTAGATTGGAAGGAAAATTAAATGCTTGAGGATAGATAATGGTGGTGAGTTTTGTTTTGCAAATTTTGAAAGGTATTGCAAAGACCATGGAATAAAAAGGCATAGAACAACACCTTACACTCCACAACAAAATGGAGTTGCTGAAAGGTTGAACGGGATGTTGATGGAAAAGTGAGAAGTATGTTGAGCAATGTTGGTATGGAGCATAAGTTTTGGGTTGAGGCTATGGCCACAACATGCTATTTAATAAATCTACCTCCCTCTTTGATACTTGTTGAAAAAATGCCCATGGAAGCTTGGTCTGGTAATAAACCCTCTTTAAGACATGTAAGAGTCTTTGGCTGCAAAGCATATGTTTATGTGCTGAATGAGAAAAGATCTAAATTGGAAAATAAAGCTAAAAAATGTATCTTCATTGACTATGACATTAGTGTGAAAGGATACAAGCTTTAGAATCTTGTGACTCAAAAGGTTATATACAATAGAAGTGTAGTTTTTTGTGAGCTGAAACCTTCTTTAGTGGATCTGCATTCAGAGATGAAAGAAGATAAGAAAAAAAAAGTAGTTGAAATTCCTTGAACTCCAGATAAAGAGGAACTATGAAGTGTACCTAAAATTGAGGACAGTTCTAGCATCTCTGAGAGTTCTGATGAAGAAGAACCACAACCTCAACCTCAACCTTTGAGGAGGTCTACACATGAAAGGAAACAACTTGAAAGGTATGGTTTTTCCATGTTGGATGTAAATTGTGTGTATGCTTTAATTACGAGCACTAATTAACCTATGATTGTGAAGGAGGCAACTAAAATGTCTAATTCAAATTCTTGGTTGTAAGCCACAAATGAGGAAATGGCATCACTTAAAAATAATGCAACCTAGGATTTGGTGCCCTTGCTTGAAGGTAGAAAGCCTATTGGCTGTAAATGGGTACTTAAGAAGAAAACCGGTTTGGATGGTAGTGTTAAAAAGTATAAAGCTAGGTTGGTTGCAAAAGATTATTCCCAGGTAGAGGGAATTGACTATGGCAAAATATTTTCTCCTGTAGCTAAGCTAACATCTATCAGATTTCTTTTGTCACTTGCTGTAGTGTATGAATTAGAGATTGAACAAATGGATGTGAAGACAACATTTCTTCATGGAGATCTTGAAGAAGAAATATATATGTCCCAGCTTGAGCACTTTGTGGAAAAAGGTAAAGAAAATATGGTTTGTAAGTTAAAGAAATCTCTATATGGTTTTAAAAAATTACCTAAAATGTGGTTCCAGAAGTTTGAAAAATTTGTGTTGTCATTGGGATTTGTAAGATCAAAATTTTATCATTGTGTGTACTTCAAAACTAAAAATGATCAAGTTATTATTATTGCCCTGTATGTTGATGACATGTTGTTCATAGGAAAAAGTAAGACTATGATTTCTGATCTAATATCTGAATTGTCTGCAAAGTTTGAAATGAAGGATCTAGGCATAGCAATGTATATTCTGGGCATGGAAATAAAAAGGGATTGAGGGAATAGAAGGATTTGGCTCAACCAAAGTAAGTATATCAATACTATCTTGTAGAAATTTGGTATGATTGATTGCAAGCGGCTAGTTGTTCTAGTGTTGTAGGGAACAAAGCTCTCTGTTGAAGATTTTCCAAAATATGCTACTGAGATGGAGGACATGACTAGAGTGCCTTATGCAAGTGTAGTTGGTAGTTTAATGTATGCAATGGTCTGTACAAGGCTAGACATTTCCCAAGTAGTGGGAGTTCTTAGTTGTTTTATGGAAATCTAGGTAGACTGCACTATGATGCTATGAAAAGAGTTTTTAGATATTTAAAAGGTACCTCTTAGTACGCTTTGTGCTATCATGGTAACTCGGTTGGATCACAAAGATCCATCAGAATTTGACATTATGTGGATTCTAATTGGGTAGGGGACATTGACAGGAGGAGATCCACCAGTGGATACATCTTCACGTTGAATGGTGGTGCAATTAGTTGGATAAGCAAGCGACAGGCTGTAGTCGCTTTATCTACTATAGAAGTAGAATATATGGCAGAAACACACACCTACAAAGAAGACATTTGGATTAGAAATTTTTGTTATGATATTGGATTCAATGCAGGGAAAATTACCATTTGTTGTGATAGTCAGACTGTTATTTGTTTGGCAAAAAATCCAACTTTCCATGCCAGGATGAAACATATTGATGTGTAGTATCATTTTGTATGGGATATGCTGGAGGATGGAAAGGACAATCTTGAAAAATTGGATACCTGGAAAATGTTGCAGATGCATTAATGAAACCAGTGAGAACATACAAGTTTAGGAGGTTTTCTAGTTTGATGGGCCTTGGGGCCTATGACATTCAGTGATCTCATTTTTGGATTAATCCAGTAAGCATTCGTCAAGTGGGAGCATGTTGGAAATGTGTCTCAACTTACTGGTGAGATAATGGAAACATTGTGTTCTCTTATCGACTAGACATAGCTTCATCGATAGGAATTTCTTTGTTGTCTCCTCGACAAACGAATAATCCTTCATGGTTTCACATAGCTCCATTAGAAAGACACTGCGTGGTTGGCGAGACCTCATTGGTTGTCTCCACTTTGGTGGTCTACGGAGGTTTTCCTAATCGGAAAGAGTTTTCTCCATTGGTAAGAGTTTGTCCTTTATCTCCTCAATAGACTGAAATCCTTTGTTGTGGTGTCTTGTTTACCTTGTCGGCAAGAGGTTGCACCATTGCTAGGACTTTGAGCAATGTTTGCTCAACATCTTGATGGTAGGTTGGAATTCTCTTGTTGGAGAGACTTTAGGTGTTCGGAAAGACATTAGAAAATGTCTCTTCAACATGTCAGTGAAAGTCTTGAATGCGCTTGTCAGAGAGACCTTGATGGTTTGGAAAGACATTGGAAAATGTCTCTTAGACATTCTGATAGAAGTCTTGACAGTTCTCGTCGATGAGAATGTGTATGTTTACTGTGACTTTAGAAGATGTCTCTTCGAATTTTTTTGTTATGCCGATGATTGTGGTGGGACCTGTGTTATCAGGAGAAAAGTGATTGGTAGTTCAAGCCATGCTAAATCGATAGTGGGGATCACATGGAAAGTAAAGATAACATCGATGAGACTTTGGTGTATCTATGGGAGAAGCTGGAATCTCTCTTTGAAATAATTTTTTTGATCAACAGTGTATTGTGATATGCATGCATCGGTGAGACTCGATCTGATTAACGAGATTTTTGAAATTGTCTCTTTGACATGGCTCATTTTGGAAATTGTTAATTGACGGTTTGTATGCTATAATGTATGGAATTGATTTGGTATGTTTTCATGCATGGGTTTGGAGATGCAAGTTGATTGTAATCCTCTCAGGAATGAAAATGCTATAATGTGTAATTCATTGGAATAGCGATTAGATGTTGAGTTGTGAGTCTAGTGAGTGAGAACAAGATTGATCAAAATTTTTATGCTTCCTGAATTGTATGTGATGAATTGAGATCTGAGAGCAGCAAATTGTAACTCTGTATGCAGACTTTGTTCATTGTAATATAAAGTATTTTTGCTTGGTGTGGTGGGTTTTTCTCTCGAAAGGGTTTTCCCACATTAAATCTGATGTATATTCTTTGTTGTGTGAAATTTTTTCTTATTTGTTTCCTGGTAATGTGCATCTTTAATGAACTATAATTTAAAATTTGAACCTTAAGTCTTCATTCTCTTCTTAGAATTAGCATTACGAAAGTGTTTCCGCACCTCTACTTTCCTTACACTACCTACACACTCAAGAAATCCCGCTCTGATTCCACTAATGTAAAGTTAATACTCTCTCTTTTAAATCTAAAACCAAAAACACATACAACACTATGCAAGAAGGTTGCAAATAAACATTACAAAAAAATATGGAAGAAAAATCTATAACATATATTGATTTCAAAATCTGAAAATGAATTACATAATCATGGAGCTCATATGCTCCCATACATCATGGGATTTACACATACAAAAATCTGAATTCAACATTCCAACATCATTCCAACAACATCTGGATATTCAAATACCAACTCTCCAAAGCCCCCCTTCACCAAATTGCAAGCATTAATATATAAAATATGTGTGAGAAAAAACCACTATTGGTTTTTTAAAACAATCTCCACTAAAACCACCAGGAAAACCTACAAATTTCTATCTATCAATGCTCTATCATTAATTAGACTTTCCTCAAATGGTTTCTAGGTTTGGTGCACCTCATTTTCAGCTTTCCATATCATATTGAAATTCTTAATTTCGTTTGCGTATGACAAAGTTATGACCATTTTATTGAGACTGGGTCTCATAATTATGACCCAGACAATCTTTTCTCTTTTCCCAAAAATAATACTATGCTAGTCAAACTTCCAAAATTCTCATTACTCCTTTTTGGAATGGATTTCCTCTTCTTAGCATGTGCATTCAATGTACAATTCAAAATTTTCTTCCTGCCTTACACCCACTCTCTCCATTTCATCAATACTCATCATTCTAGTCCTCCAACAAGATGCAATTTCATTTTTTTTAATGGAGTTACAATTTATAATAATTGTCCACTCACACGCTTGGACATGGAAGTTTTCCCTTTTAGAAAATTAACACTTCTCAAATATTTTAAAACAATAAAAAAAAGTGAATCAATTAATTAATTGATTTTCCCACAATCCATCACCAAATTTTGCTATGCTGAAAGAGTTGAAAATTTTAACAGTTTACACCTACAACCAAAAATCAAAATAAAACACAAGAATAAAATTTTAAAATATTTTTGGTTGTGCAGGATTGCTTGGTACCCCTAGATGCTCCTACATCAATTTTTATGCTTTGATTTTAGTAGAATATGCAAGAAAAATTCCTTCATCACTTCTTACATCAAACTTACCTATGGTTTCTTCATTTCTTCTGATATAACATTTGCTTCCAAATACTTTGAAATACTTAATAGTTGGAAATTCTTCCAAACCATAGCTCATAGGGGGTCTTTGTACTATTTTCTCTTGCTTGAATATGATTGAATACACAAATTTCAGTATGAATAGCTTCTTTCCAATAAACTTTCGGTAAACTAGCCTTAGTAATCATTGATCTAGCTGCCTCTTGAATTGTTCTATTTTTTCTTTCAACAACTCCTTTCTACTGAAGAGTTCTCAAAGTAGATAACTGTCTCTTTCCATGCACTTGACAAAACATATTAAACTCATGGGAGGTGAATTCTCCACTTCTATCAAACCTTAAGCATTTTATCCTCAAATTTACTTCATTTTCAACCATAGCTTTGAATGTTTTGAATCTATCTAATGCATTTGATTTATCTCCAAGAAATGTAACCCATGTATATCTAGAATAATCATCAATCAAAATCATAAAGTACCTTTCACCTTGTAGACTTCTTACTCTTGTAGTACCATAGAGATCTGTATGCATTAAATCCAGTAGTCCAATAGTAGACTGTTCCTTTGATCTGTAATGACTTCTTTCTTGCTTTCCAAACTGACAATTCCTACAGATTGCATTAACAAGCTTTGTAATTCTTGGTAAATCTCTCATAGCCTGAATTGCACTAATCCTCTCCAAGTTATAAAAATTCATGTGACACATTCTTCTATTCCATAACTAATTGTCATTAATTTGAGTCATTAAGCATCATCCATTAGCACCCATAAGTTGATAGATATTTCCTTTAGATTTCTTTCCTGCAACAATAAATGTTCTAGATCCTTTTTGGATCTCACATATTTCATCCTTAAACAAAAGATCACATCCTTTACTGCACATATGAACAACACTCAAAAAATTATGCCTTAAACCCTAAACATAGTAGACATCATTAGTATTATGCTTTCCATAAAAAAATATTGAATCTATCCCATAAATTTTAGCACCAGTATAATCTCCAAACATAACCAAGCCTCCATCATATTTTTCAAGTTTAAAAAAAATACTTTTATCACCAGTCATGTGATGTGAAAAACTAGTGTCAACAACCCATTAGTTCTTTTCCTATTTAGCACGTAGGGTAGAGACAACAGTACCTTTATTTTTCTCCTTTTCTGGAGGGCTTTCCTTCACCTATTTTTTGGAATTAGCAGAAGTAGGTTCATCCTTTATAGCCAAGAACAAACATTCATTGTCATCAAGATCTTCATACTCAGAATCTTCATAAGATATACTAGCATTCTCATTCACATAATATGCTCTAGTAATCTTCTTTCCTTTATTTTCTTTTTCATATCTTTGTTTATTCCTCTTAGCTCTTTCTAGACACTTTGCAACATAATGACCTATTTCTCCACAACTAAAGCATTTAAAAGGTAACTTACCTTCATACTTACCAGAGCCTTTCCTCATCCTTCTCACAAAGTTGGCTTCTATTTCATCAAAATTTTCTTCATTCGGATCTTCAACTTTTGTAGCCTTAAAAATAATTTCTGATTTGTATCCATTCCTCAAACTCTGCTTCCTCATCTCATAAGATGTCAAAAATCCTAACAAAAGATCTTTAGTGCAGATCTTATAATCTATACTCTGTTCAATAGCACACACCTTCTCACTGTAAGCATTAGGGAGAGTTCTAAGAGTCTTCTTTATAATTCTGGTTTCATCTATAGTAGCACTAAGTCCTTGCATTCCAACCACACTATCTCATCCAATCTCTATACATAAGATTTAACATTCTCATATTTAGATATGTGTAGAAGCTCAAACTGTGTCTCCAAATTATGTAATTTTTCCTCTTTAACTCTTTCATCACCTTCATGCACCCTTTCCAAAGGATCCCGAACTTTCTTAGCAGTCTTCAGATTTTGAACCTTAATCAACTCAAAGTGTACCAGACTATTCTTCAAAATTTACTTTTCCTTATTGTTCGCTTCATTGATTTTGTTGGAAAAATGAGCAGGTTATCTATTTGTTGTCATTGATGTCACCATGTTGGTAGTTTCAATGTCACCATGTTGGTAGTTTGGTCCAGTACTCTAAATTGGTTTGTATGATTGTCTTATCTTCTTCAGTGGCTGATTTGGTATTTTTGGTTGTTCCTATGGTATTCTACTCTGCATTTCTCTATGGTTGACAATTGCTGATTGCGGTTTTGGGAAACTGTTTATGGATGTTAAAGGCATGCATGTTCAAAATATTATGTGCTCTAGTGCTCATACGATGTTGTGACATCCAACAAAATGGTTACTTGTTGCTTGAAGACTATTCTTGGCCGACTTGTCAAGATATTTTTGAGATGATATGAAAATATTAAGTGTGATCTATTGTATGGTTTGGGCCGACATATTGTATCATGCTAACGATCAAATTACTTTTTGAAAATACTTTGTGAAGTTGATAGTTGATATATTTTATAATAATTTGCATCTAATTAGGCCAACCTAATTAATTTTTATGATGGTGATCAGATATATATATGCATGTATGGTGAACATACTATAGAAGAAAGAGAGAGTATGAATGCAATGGATGAATGAATGCATGTAAGTTGTGTGAAGAAGTTGTGATCAGAAAGGCAGTAGTTGGTGAGTGAAGAGTGAAGAGTGTAAAGTCTGGATACTGAGCATCACTAGAATTGTATCAACACATGATAGGTGCATCTTACCAGTTCATTTTGTGTTGTAAAGCCTTACTCTATTTTTGAATAATCCTCTATAGGCAGTGAGCCTCCCTGTTGGATAGTGAGTCCTTTTTGTAGGCAGTGAGCCTTTGTACTTGGACAATGAGTCCTTTTGGAAATGAGCCTCTTTTTAATATACTATATAGTGTGAGCTAACCCTCACCGTCGTTTTTCCCTTATTGGGTTTCCCACGTAAAAATATGGTGTTTATTGTGTTGATTTACTTTCTGTTATTTGTGTTTCATGCTCATATTTAATAACATAATAGTGTGGTTGATGATTTGATAATTGATAAAGTTTTAAGTTTTAATTTGTGTGACAACTGATTCACCCCCCCTCTTAGTTGTCTTGCGCCTATTTAACAATTGATATAAGAGCTTGTGGTTCCTTTGTGAAGAGCTTAATTGCTTGAGGAGGATCTTGAAGGCTGGTTGAATGGATGATAAATGAGAGCTCCAAACTACTCTTGAAGATCTTGATAAAGTGGAAAGAGAAAATAAATATTTGAAAGAGAATCTTGATGAAGCAAATGAATGTGTTTAGAAACTGAAGGAACAGTTGAAGAAATTTAAGGAAAGACATAGAGAAGTAAGTGAACATCTAAAATAAGAGATAATTGGACTAAAAGTTACAATAGAAGAAAAAAAGAGGATTGAAAAATGTTCCAAACTCAAGCAGGAGATAGTAAATTTGAGAGTGGAATTAGAGAAGGCTAAACTTTGTGAAATTTTTTTTAGATCCAGCTTTGGTAAACTTGAAGAACTGCTTGCAGGATAGAAACCATGTAAAGACAAAGATGGCTTAGGAGCTGATACCGGTGAATGTTCTAAAGATATGAAGAAGAATCAAGGTAAGAGGAAGTAGAGAAGAAATTTTGCAAGACAATAGGCTTTGAAACAACCTAATGCACAAAGGTATCCCTCTTTTGATGGTATTTTATTTTATTGTAACAAATATGGTCATAGAGAAAATGATTACAAAAGTAGGATAAACCAATTTTCTGGCTCTCTTTCTGGAATTTTTTTTGAATGTGGGAAATTTGGACACAAGGATACATAATGTAGATATCAAGTAAGGATGATCAGTCGGGTAATGGAGAACAAGTTTAATGAAGGCATGATGAATCAATTATTTAATGGATACTACTATGTTTGTAACAAATTTGGACCTACAGAAAATTAGTGTAGATTGAGAAATAATGGAGAATAGTCTAATAAAAAAGGTGTTATCTACAATAACTATAATAAACCTAGACATATCTCAAAGTTTTGCAAAAGTAAGAATGGAAAGCAGTTTGCTCTGGTAGAGAAGAATGATCTAGTAAAGAAGATTGAAAAAGAAGGCATGGAGCAAGAAATGGATAGGGTATGGAAGAAGAAGAAAGAAGAAGAAGAAAAATCAGAGACTCCTGATGTGTCTGTACCCTCATCTGGTACAAATGACCTATTTGAAATTTAGACCCAACATGGTCGTAGGGGGAGCATTATCAAAAGATCATAAAAGGAAGAATGATGTGTCAGAGGCTGGCATGTGGTTGAAATAAGAAGAATGATTATTCAGAGTATTTGGAAAAGGATTCAGAGAAAAATATGTTGGCATAAGGATTTGTAGACTAAATTAGGTTTTTCTATGCTAAGTGAATTTTAGCAGCTTTTTGTGTTTGTCGCATTTAATGTGATTACGACAAGCTTGACAAAGGTTAAATAAAATTTTCATGATGCTTTTTGGTTAATTGTGCATCTGAAGTCTTTGGAAGGTGCTCTAAAGAAATCTTGAGGCATGTTTGAAGTCTTTCCGAAGGGAATTCAAAGATTGATTTAAGTAATCTGGAACCCTCTCTTTCTAATTGCAAAAGAAAAGAAGAAAATCAAAAAATTTCATTGAATTTCAAAAGAAGTGCATTTAAATGGACAATGGTGTGTGTGGTGTCACCTCTCAAAAATTGAAAAGGATTGAAGTAGAAGAATATGATCATAGGAAATTGAAAGGAATTGAACTAGGGTTGAGCGAAGTCGAATTGTAGAATATAAAAACCCCAGGGATGGATTTATGGAGTGAATTTCCGTGGATTACAGATAAAGAGGTTATTTTGTTCTTGTTGAATCGTATCAAGGACATAAGCATTGTTTTTTACAAACCCTATTTGATCTCGAAGGAAGCTATCAAAGCAATCACTGGATTATGTAGCGTTGGAGAACTCCTTGGAAAGAAAACTGTGAAGTATAAAGATGTGGAGAAGCCGACTGGAATCAATAGAGATCTTAGAGCATTATTGATTGATACACTTGTTGACTTGGTTGTTAGGTATCTAGAGTCTTTGGAATATAATGAAAATATTTGCATATCATATTTCTCATCTTTGCAAGCAAACCCTTGCTCTAGTATATCTGCATCAAGTCGATTTGAAGTGGGTTCTTCCTCTAGAGAAACAGAAGTGGAGGTTGTTATCGGTGATTCCCCTCTGAAATAAAAAAGGATAAAAGAGATAACTGAAGACATCAATGATATTTTATATGAAAAGGAGAAAGAGTCACATACTAGCATTGAATCCCCTAATCTTGATGATATCCAGTCTATGATAGTTGAGGGAAAAATGAAGAAGATTGGTGAATTATGGGATGTTGCCTCACCCATTGACAAACTGAAAATTGATGATGCGCTGGTAGATTATCCACTTTAGAAAGGTATTGAAGTATCTACTATTTCTAATTTCTTGCCAGAGAATTTGATTGAGATTATTGAAGAAAGGATGTTGCTTGAAGGTTTGGAAGGACGTAAGATGGGAATCTTGCCTAAAAGAATATGTAAAAAGGCTATGCAGAGATTGTCTGGATTGATTGTAGAAACAAAGAAGTGTGTTAAAGAAATTTTAGATGTTTACAAGTATTGTCTTTGGTGGCCTGTAGCTATAGATAATTTCAAAAGCATAATTGAAGCGATTGAAGCAGAGGTGAACAATATTGGAATTTTTTTTGATATATTTGAAGATAAAGAAGGAAAATAAAGGATAAGAGTTGGTGAACTATAGCTGAAATGATCATTACACAAAGATAGAGAGATGATGTGACAAATACCTTCTGGCTCCTTAAAGAAATTGCAAAAGTCCAGTTAGAACATCTTTCCCGAATTCTTATTGATGCTGAAGATGTTGAGAAACAATGTTCTATTGAAGATTGGTCACCCTCTTTTACTCTGTTGGGATTTTTGGAAAGTACATGCACTAAGATAGAGTCTGCTATTTTTAATTGGAAGAAGTTGTATCCAATTCTCAAAGAAAGGTATAAGAAGGTGTTCCAGGTGAAGAGTGTCATCTTCACTTAATTTCTGTTTGCTTAAATTTTTTGGATTGTTGGAAATTTTTAAAGTTTTTGGAAATATTTTGAAATTTTGATGTTGCCATGTCTACGCTCATTTTTTGCTCCCTTTTCCATTGATTTCAAAGGGGGAGAGAGTGAAGTTAGGAAAATAGATTAGAGTTAGAGATTTTTGTTCACATGTTGCCATCAATGACAAAGGGGGAGATTGTTGGAAAAATGAGCAGGTTATCTATTTGTTGTCATTGATGTCACCATGTTGGTAATTTTGATGCCACCATGTTGGTATTTTGGTTTGGTACTCTAAACCAGTGCGTATGACTATCTTATCTTCTCCGGTGGCTGATCCGATATTTTTGGTTGTTCCTCTGGTATTCTACTTCACATTTCTCTATGGTTGAAAATTGCTGATTACAGTTTTGGGAAACTATTTATGGGTGTTAAAAGCATGCACATTTAGAATATTATGTGCTCTAGTGCTCATACAGTGTTGTGGTATCCAACAAAATGGTTACTTGTTATGTTGAAGACTATTCCTGGTTGACTTGTCATGATATTTTTGAGATGATATGAAAATCTTAAGCGCGATCTATTGTGTGGTCTGGGTCAACATATTATATCGTGCTAACGGTCAAATTACTTTTTGAAAATACTTTGCGAAGCTGATAGTTGATATCTTTTATAATAATTTGCATCTAATTAGGCCAACCTAATTGATGTTTACGATGGTGATCAAATATATATATATATATGCATGTATGGCGAACATAATATAGAACAAAGAGATTATGAATGCAATGGATGAATGAATGTATGTAAGTTGTGCGAAGAAGCTATGATCAGAAATGTAGTAGTTGGTGAGCAAAGAGTAAAGGGTGTAAAGTTTGAATACTGAGCATCACTGGAACTGTATCAACACATGATAGGTGCATCTTACCAGTTCATTTTGTGTTGTAAAACCTTACTTTATTTTTGTATAATCCTCTATAGGCAGTGAGCCTCCCTATTGGACAGTGAGTCCTTTTTGTAGGCAGTGAGCCTTTGTACTTGGACAATGAGTCCTTTTGGTAGTGAGCCTCTTTTTAATTTACTATATAGTGTGAGCTAACCCTCACCATTGTTTTTCCCTTATTGGGTTTTCCACATAAAAAATTGGTGTTTATTGTGTTGATTTACTTTATGTTATCTGTGTTTCATGCTCATATTTAATAATTGAATAGTGTGGTTGAAGATTTGATAAGTGATAAAGTTTTAAGTTTGAATTTGTGTGACAACTGATTCACCCCCCCTCTTAGTTGTCTTGTGCCTATTTAAAAACTTTGATCTCATCGACCATACTTGGACCATTTACATGAGGGGTATAAGGATTCTTGTAAGCTTTCTCCACATCATATCCACAATACTCCAAATATTCTTCCATCAATATTTTCCAAATAGCATAATTAGTTTCATTGAACCTCGGATAATCATAAGTCATCTTGCCAACCATCCCATACCTTCCTCAAGTGGTTAATCTCTTCACCAAGGAACCAAGCTATGATACCAATTGTTGAAAAAGAAAACTATGGGGGGGGGTGAATCAATTGTCACAAATTTAAACCTTAATTCATACACTAAAACCAACCCTTAACATTGCTTATTAGATTAAACATTAAATACTAGTGAAAAAATTAAAAACCATCACATAAACACAATAACACCATATTTACGTGGAAAACCAAATAAGAGAAAAACCATGGTGAGGATTAAATCACACTATAGAGAATATCAAAATTGATTACAAGAGGCTCACTTCTTGAGAAAAAAGGACTCATTGTTCAAAACAAGGATTCACTGTCTGAAACAAGGACTCATTGTCCAACAAGGCTAACAACACAGATGGCTCACTTCCATAGAGATACAAAGAATATAAAGAAGTTACAGAGAAAAGACAATCTCAATATAATAGAGAAATCCACTAGAATTCACATAATCCACTTGCAGACATGCATGAAAGATAGAGTGCACCTTTAGCTCACTGCTTTCGAAACTCAACATTTAGGCTTCACATTAATTTTCCATACTCACATCATACACACACACTAATTCACACTTACCTCTATTCTCTTTGCACTCTTATCTGTATATCCTTTGTTCTCTCCTTCACTTCTTCTCTAAATCATTCTGCATTTATACCATCTTCAACTTTGAAACATATACAAAGTTGGCAATCTAAATTCAAGTTCAAATTAGGTTGGCACCAAAACATCCTAAGGTGGAATTAGAATGAGGGAAACCCAAACACATGCTTCATAAGGACCCAAATAGATCCAACAAACTTCAATAAATTTGAAAGTAGTATTCCACACAAGGTCAACCAAACCAATGTAAAACACATAGAACAATTAAGCATGAACTTTCCAACTACCAAAATTATCTTCAATGCAATCGAAACAACTCAACTCTAGAACTACAAGTCGTAATAATTCATCAAAGAGAAGTTTGGACCAACAATATTTCTCTCGAACCTCAACTAGAAACACAAAAAATCACTGTTCACAACTAGTGAACACAACTCACACTGTACCATGAATCAATAGCCAAAAACATGGATATAGCAACTTCCAACAACCATGATCAACATATCTAAACCACACAAATATAGGAGAAAATCTAAAGCAAAATGTAGAGTAACCACTAAACACTTGAAATCACATCATCATTACAATTTTCTCGATATATTTGACATATACAACCAATAACCTTCATCCATGACACTAATGGCAACAACAATCAGTTGATAACCACTTGACCAATTGAAATCAATGAAAACACCTTCGATCTTTCCATTCTTGTAACATTATTTATTTTAGCATATGTATTTATTTTATGTCATTTTTGTGATGTCACTTTGAGGACCTTCTTTAATAAGGTGGCAACTTACATGGAAAGTGAATAGGATGAAATGCATCCTAAATTGGTGGAAATAGGCATCCCACTTTTTGGACCCCACTGTAAGCTATTTTAGTGGAGTTTTTCATAAGTTGTAAGAGTTGGACTATGGCAGCTGCTATAATGGATTATGATAGAACTATGATAGCTTGTATGATAGTGTAAGAGTCAAGACTAGTAAAATTGTGGTAGGTGTTAGTATTACATGTGGTAGGTGTATTGCATGTTGAGAGGACTGGAAATTTTCATAGAAATTTATGATAGATGGGTTGCATGTTGAGATTTTATGATAGTTGCATAAGCAGGTGAAGATAGGCGCCTTGTATGTTATCATTTTTGTTTGTATGCATGTAGTGAAGAGGATGTTGACATGTGGCATTTCTAGGCATCCATGGTGGTACTCTATAAATATGAGAATTTTCTAGAGGAGTTGATGTGAGGATAATTTTTAATTACAGTGTTATGTTGCTAAATTTTCTCCAGATGAGCAAGATGTAGTCTCCATGTTAAGGCTACAAGCCTATAGTGTATTATAACCAAATTGTTACAGATTAATACATTGGTTCAATGATTTGGAGTGTGGGGTTTTTACCTAAAAGGGTTTTCCCCATGTATATCATGTTTTATTCTCTTCTATCTATATTTATTTTGTTCTTCATGTTTCTCATTCTTAAATGTTAATTTATATGTCATTGTGCTACTGAAATTTTCTTAGATTTGAAACTAAATCATCTTTCCTCTAAGGGTTAATGCATGGGAATTTAATTGTGTTTGTTTCCACTTTAAGATATAGTAGTATGTTCTTGTATCAGGGTGTTGAAATCTGATTTGTTTAACAAAACATAAGATACTGAAGGTGCATATTGGTTCTTAGAATGCTTTTCAATTTTATCATTCCCTTTCATTAAGTACCTATCCAATCTTGTATACCAAGCTCTAGGAGCTTGCGTGAGTCTATATAATGCCTTCTTCTATCTACAAACCATATTAAGGTTATTTGATAGTTGAAAGCCTTTCAGTTTTTCAATAAAAACTTCTTCCAACTCACCATTCAAAAATGCAAACTTCACATCCATCTATTAAACTTTGAAATCCTTATGTGCTACAAAATCCAAAACATCCTAATATCCTCCATCCTTTCCATTGGAGAAAATGTCTCCTCAAAGTCTATTCCTTCTACTTGTGAGTAGCCTTTACATACAATCCTTTCCTTGTTCCTAAGAACTTCTCCATTTTCATTTAGTTTGTTTTGAAACAACCACTTAGTTCCAATCATATTTTTTGTTTGCTGGTCTTGGGACAAGTTCCCAAGTTTGGTTCTTCTCAATCTGCATCAGTTCTTCTTCCATAGCCTTGATCCAAAATTCATCTTTTCATGCCTCAATCATTGTTTTGGGTTATAATTTGGAAAATAAACATAAATTCACCTATTCTTCTGTCATAGGGCCTTTCTTCTTGTCAACACACCTTTTATTTTGTCACCAATGATTTGGTCTTCAAAATGATTCTTCTACTTCCTTATATTATTCTTCTTATTTTTTTCTTCCCAACCTAACATTCCTTAAAAATTGCATTTATAGGCTTTATGCTCTTTGGAAGATTTATCAAATCTTGAACTAAACTAATCCTCACTAGGCTATCAAAATTGATGTGACACATTCTTCTATGCCATAGCCAACTTTCATTGATTTGAGTCATAAAGCACTGACCATTAGCACCCTTGAGATGATAAACATTTCTATATGTCCTTCTTGCAGTAACTAACATTTTAGAGCCTTTTTTGATCTCACAACAATTATCCTAAAACACAAGATTATATCATTTTCTACTGTGTGGATTGATTAAATGTGCAAGTTAAAAACATATTAAAGAAGATCAAACACACTGATAGAACATTATATCAAAACATAAAACAAAATAAAAGAAGTGCAAACTCAATTTTCTGCCCTTGATGTCATCCTATTGTCCTCTATCCCCAGTAATTTTATCAATTCTAGCTATTGCTCTCAGATTTTGCTGGGCTCAACAAACAGTCTTCCCAGAGAATGAGATTGTAGATGATGGATGCATGTTATGCTAAGATATGATTATGCTGATTAAATGATGCATGCTTGCAGATTGCTATGATTACTTGATAAAGAAACTACGATTATGAATGCTCTTAATGCTAATAATAAATGCTAACTAAATGCAACTATTCTCTAATTGCCTATCACCTAATATAATAAATGCTTGGATATGCAGGCATATTTATAGAGCTTTCGAAGGATTGTGATTGGCTGATGTGATCAACGACTGTGATAATCCTAGGAGATCGAATGTGCGAAGATGGATAAGACTGGAGAGAAAAATAAAAGAAAAACAGAAAGCAAGATTTGTTTCCTCTTTCATGGAAGAGATAAGATGAGATGATAAAAATCATCTTTTTAGAGGATTTTGGAAAGATTTAAGGAGATAAATAATGAATTATAAATTTAATTATTTATTTATGGGTGACATGGATATTTTTATCAATTAAATAATCATTTAATTAAGACTTTGAAGAATAATAAAAGAATTCATAATTAAATAAAATATTTTATTATGATTTGAAAAGATATGGACATTAATTAAATAAAGATATTTAATTAAATTTTTAGGAAATGACATGCAGATGAAATTAATTAAATAAAATATTTAATTAATTAGAAGGAAGATTTGAATAGGAGAAATGAAATATTTAAATTTAATTAAATCAAAAGACTTAATTAAATTCAAAAGGTGATAATTAATTAAGATAAATAAAGGGTATTTATTTAATTAATTAAGTAGACATATGAATGTGAAATAATTAAATAAAGTGAATTTATTTAATTAAGGTGGAAGAATAAAGTGAATGAACAATATAATTAAATTAATTAAATTTAATCATATGTAGAGGACTTTAGAGAAATTAATTAAATAATAAATATTTAATTAAATGACAGGATTAATTAGACATGACCAATTTTATGCATATAAATTTTTCCCCTCTTTGAAGTGATGTGTGAAATGTATTGCTTCAAAGAAAATATTCCTGCTTTTAAAATTTGCTGCGTTTGATTTTGCCCCTGGTCAGAAAATTTTAACTGATATGCTCCTGATTAAAAAAAACATGCCCGATATGCTTTTTGATTTGAATATGATATGTTTTTGATTGAAAAATGCGGTTGATATTAATGATGCCCCCTCGGGAGGTAAATCACTGATGATAAGAAAAATGTTGAGGTGATGATGAAATTTAGATGATGAGAGGGATGCAGTGATTTAGCTCTCGATAATTGAGTAAAAGATGCCCCAGTTTGAAAAATAAGGTCAAATTTTGAGAAAAAAAAATAAAATAAAAAAAATGCCACAAAAACCCACCTTGGTTGACCTTTAAAAGGTTAAAGGAGTAAAAAGGGAAAGTCATTTTCACCTTTTGACTTTAGTGAATTTTTTCTTTGACGCTGACTTGGCGAGATGGAGATTCCATACCATACACATAGATTCAAGCGAGCCTACCAGTATCAGAGACCAACTGCTTATGGACCACCGGTGAGGTGATTGAATCCTCTTTGCTTTGAAAATTTGTGATTTCAATCGATTTTGGATGAAATTTTGTGCGGATTTAGAATTTAACAATCCATTTTAGCACATTCGATGTTTTATGTAGCACATAGAGGGTGTAAAACAACACATCTAGGATAGAATAGGAAATAGATATTTTAGCGCATCTGATACCTAGAATAGCGCACCTAAGATGCATATAGGAAAGTGTTACTTTAGCGCATAGAGGAAATAGATTAGCACATTTAGGAACGTACCTCAACCAGTGATATATTAGTGCATATAGGTAATAGATTAGTGCATCCAGGGTTCTTGCGCATCAGGTAAATGAAATGGTGCATACGCTTAGGGGTTTAGCGCATATAGAGAAGAGTGCATCAGGGAATTGATACAACAATTTTAGGACATAGAATGGCACATCAGGGGATTTATTTCATTGGGGGGAAACTTCAGCGCATTTGGGGTTCTAGCGTATAGAGGCCACAAATTAGCGCATCCAGGAAATTTAGGCAAAATGCACTATTTGATGAAAGTGATGAAAGAATGATGATGTATATTGCTTCTTTGGTCAATAGATAGATGACTTGTCTTGTCATCATGTGGATATGGATAGAAATGATAGAAGATCTAATAAATTATGGATTGATAACTTTGCTTCCCAAAATAGAGAACAAAGAGTAGATAGCTGATAACTTTGTTTCCATTGAATGAAAAACAAAGAGTAGAATGATTGATATGACTTCTGATAAATTTGCTTTCTGTGATAGAAAATAAATAGTAGATGATGTGATTGAAAACATATTTGCATTCATGACTAAAGTAAAAATAAGAAGATGATTTGATTGTTGATAAATTTTCTTTCCTAAAAAAGAAAACAAATAGTAAATGATAGAGTAGATTGATTTGATATTTAGATAGATAGATTTTGCATTGATTCATGATATGAGTCACTTAGATAGAGCACTTGATATGGTTCACTAATATGTTGCACTGATATGGGTCACTGATAGATAGATATGGGTTGTGATTGCATGATGTTAAGTAGATAGATCACTTTGATATGAGTTTGATTGATTTTCCTTGTGATGACCAAAAATAGAAGGTTTTCAAAAACCTCTAGATTAGAGATCACTTCCTTGTGGGTTGGGATAGGATACAATATATGACACCTACAGATGTACAGTTGATAGTGAGATATGGGTTGGGACCTTTGTTGTCTATGCCTCAAATTTAGGTCAATAGGGGACTGTTGATTGCACTAGTAGAGAGGTGGCATTCTGAGCATAATACCTTTCATTTGCTGATAGGTGAGATGACAATGACCCTGGAGGATGTATATCGGATTTTGGGGATTCTGGTGGTAGGTGCTCTTGTGTTTTATGACCACAAGGAGCTAGGTGGTATAGATGCACTCAAGAGAGTGTTTGAGGATGTTCATATAGTAGGGTATTGGGTGCCATGGGAATATTTGAGGAGATATCTGGCCTTACCCATAGTTTTGAGTGCATTCATTGGAGGCTTCCTTTGTCCAGACCACCGGTCAAAGGGACTATCAGTTGGGTGGGGGAGGATCATTAAGCAGATGATAGGTCAACAACGGAGATATACCTGGGGGAGCTGCATATTAGCACATTTGTATCATGACTTACATCAGGTAGTGTACAAAGGAGTGTCTAGTTTGTCATGTGTTACCCTATTCCAGATCTGGGCATTGGAGCATATTGCTATTACTAGACCACTTGGACCTAGGGCTAGGCCACCAGGCAAGCCGTATGTATATGCATATTTAGGTTTACTTGTCCAGCCCAAGCTGAGCAAGTTGGATTATTGGAGATAGATTCTAGATGATGTAGATTCAGTGATATGGAGGCCTTACATAGATTGTGAGTAGTGGGATACAAATCATCTTGAGATGCCTTTTGTATGTATGCCCCGGTATTTGATAGGTCAGACCCCTTTTATTATAGAGAGATTTTTGGCTTTGCGAGTATAGAGACAGTGCAAATATACTTAGGGGATGCCTCAAGGCATTGTGCACTATGCACGACACAAGGATGATCCTAGATAGGGGTCGAACATTTCATATCAGGTCACTTATATAGAGTATACAGGTTTACAACTTGAGGTATGGGATTACAGGCTCAAGATTACTGATGCAGGGATGTTTGAGGAGTACTCTGATTATTTTCACACACACCCATTTCCTTGTTTCACATGTCCAGATGAGTTGGCGCCCATTTTGATGGCACATCAGCTAGGGGGTAGGAGATAGGAGGATGTGGCAGGGGGAGCAGGTAGTTGGTGGAGGGGAGGGGGAGGAGGATAGTGGAGATGAGGAGGAGAGTTGAGATGGGGAGAGATCAGATGATGGTGGTGGGGATGATAATGAAGATGGAAGAGGGGATGAGTAGAGGCCAGTGAGATAGAGGCCAACCATTCTGGGTAGTGTACAGATCATGCGAAGGCTGAGGACTGGTATTGGACGAAGGATAGTGATTAGGGTCACTTCCACAGTGCAGCAGGTGCAGATAGCTACTCTATAGGCCCAGGTACAGACTCTTCAGGGGTGGTAGGCACAACTACAGAGCCAATTGGCTTAGGCTCAGAGTTTTGCAATGCTGTTATAGACACAACTTGCACAGGTATAGGCACAGGTGCAGGTACCTCCTCCTGCCCCGAACCCACAGGTGGCCCAGTTGATAGCAGAGAGAGACTCCTTCAGATAGAGGGTATTAGAGGCAGAGGGCGTTGCTGAGAGACTCATGGGTACTGTTGAGAGTGCATCTTTGTGAGAGGCCATTGTAGAGGGATTCGAGATTGCCAGGGAGGTTGAGCATTACTGGATTAGATATGAGGAGTTGTGCCCTAGCGTAGAGCCTTACCCTTGGTCCTAGAGCAGATCTAGGAATAGGTCACATAGTGTGTCACACAACAGAGGGGTCATAGGGCCTCGACAGGATCTTGGTGTAGGTGGTAGTGGCAGGCTACCAGTCTCTAGACCAACTCCATCAGGGGGCTCCACTAGCCAGCCTTGATATGTGATTTTTATTGATGTAGTATTATTGATGTACTTCACACATTATCATTTTTGGAGCATGTAGATTGTTTTTGATCATATCTTATGTATCTCTCTAGAATTTTCAGTTTCATTGGATATTGGGCATTTGTATTTATTTTTGATGAGCGATGATATGCATCAGCGATGAGTTTTAATGATGTGCATTTTTGATGTGATGATGTGATGATGATATGTATATGCATTTTTTGGTATATGTTATGAGATGGATTTGTGATGATTTTGATGATTTAATGACTAACCTGTGATGCAAGATGATGCATGATATGCCTATGATGATGATTTGTGATGCGTATTAATGATGTCATGTAGGTGGATGATTTATGATGTGATTATGAAAATATGCAATGGGATATATGATATGTAATGTGTTGCAAATGATATGGAAATGTAATGAATGTATGGAATTTTTATTTTTGGATTTTTCAAATGCAATAAATAATGATGATGTGATGGAAAATGGATGTTGGGTTTATGAAATGCATCATGAATTTGTAATATGTATATGAATTAGGAAATGATATGAAATGATATGTGATATGGGTCAAATGTTATGTGAAAAATGACATGAGATATAAATGATATGAGAATGATAGATGATTAAAGATATGATATGAATGTAATGTGACTAATGATAAATGATATGAATAATGGTATGAAGTGAAATGAACATGATTAATAATAATGAGATGTATGATAAGATGATAAATGATATGCAATGAAATGTAATGAAATGAGATGAAATGGATGAAATGATAATGATAAATGAAATGTGATGAAATGATAAGTGAAATGAAATAGATTATGAAATGATGACACAAAGATAAAATATGATAATGAAATGGTAATGAAGATGATAAATGGTATGCAACTGTGTAGAATGAAAATGAAATGGATCTGAGAATGATAAGTAAGATGTTAATGATATGAAAATGATAGATAATATGAAAATGAAAGTGATGAAAAACCTAATGGATAAATGCATGATAGGAAATGATAAAGGATCTAAATGATATGCAAATGAATGATAAATGATTAAATATATGATATGCATAGGACCTAGATGAAATGCTAATGATTAATGAAATGATGATGAAGATGAAAGATGATAATGAAATAAATGTCCGAATGTCCTCCACAAATAGTCCAAAGAGACATGACAACCATTGATGTTTTTGTTCAACCTTTTAAAACTCTGATGTAAATCCAATATGCAGATATGTACAATGATCTAAATGAAATGCAACGAAACAAAACCAATCATTTTTTGAGCCCTTTGTTAGCTTTCTTGAATCATCATAGAGCATTTTAAAATGTTGGAAGTATGTACAAGCATCAGAGGGGAAATTAGCACCAATGATGACCAAAGTACAAATTTCATGATTTTTGATATAGCAAGTGAACACAAGCATCAAGGTATAATTGAACCAAAATGGCTTGAGTATTTCTTGCATAAATAGACAAAGATTAACCACGTTCTGATGTAAATTTGGAACTGTCATCAATGATACGCTTTGGAAATCATGTCTCGTGACATATTTGCAATAGATTGATAGTTAACCTCCAGAAAATAGACAAAGAAAAATCATCCTCTTTCCTCGCCACTCTAGTTCAGTACATCATCGAGTGTGCTCCAGAGGGATGATATCGAAAGTAAAACAACCATTGTTCAAAAAATAATACTGATATTCCAAACATTATTCAGATTTTAGATCATCCAGATACGTGTTATGATATGGTACTTGCTAAAAACTGTTGTGATATGGATCAATGATTGGATAGCTGTTCATAGGATTTGATTGTTTGTTCGCATGATTGGATTTTATGTCATTTTCTAGCTATTTCAGTAGAACCTGAAAGTTGATTGTCCCCAGTATGTCAACGTTTGCCCCCAGTATTGATACAACTTGCTAAAATGAATATGTACAATGATCAAGCCATGGTAAGATGTTATCGCTCTAGGAAAATGATGGTAGTCTGATGTTGTTATGGCCCTACGATGACGGTGAAAAGAAGGATGAGACGCTAAGTGTAGAACATGAACTAATAGATGGAGAACTAGCTAGATACAAATAGTGTCTGTTTTCTAGATTTTCACTATTTGTCTTTATTGCATTTTTTTGATTTTTTTTTTTTAGGGCATTTTCTAATTTTTATAGATTTTTTCAGGACATTTTATGATTTTATAGATTTTTTTAGGACATTTTCTACTATTTTTATTGATTTTTAAAGGACATTTTTTGCTATTTTTGTTATTTTTTAGCATATTTATGGATGATGATAACTGGTTTAAACATAATACTTCTTCAGGTGCATGTTGTTGATGGGTTCGTCAAACAAGTCCCCTTCTGGCATTGACAATTTGTATGCTCTTGAACCATATATTGCGATGACCATGTAAGGACCCAACCAATTCAGTTCAAACTTTCCTTTCTTCTCTCTGTCTTGCTGATTTCGTGGATTTTCCTTCAAAACAAGATCACTGAATTGAAAGGTACATGGATTGACTCTATGATTATAGCTATGAGACATCATCTATTGACATGCTTTCAAATGGTCAGCTATTCATTGTCTCTTCTCATCAAGGAGTTCCAACTCTTGTAGCCGTGAAACTCTGTATTCATCATCTGTGATTAAACCTTTCAATGATACGCTAAGTGGTGGAATCTCAACCTCTAGAGGTAATATGGCTTCTGATCCATAGACAAGAGCATACAGTGTTGCTCCTATTGGTGTTTTGATGCTAGTTCTATAGGCCCATAATGCAATATTGAGTTGTACATGCCAATATTTCCTCACATCATTCATAGTCTTCTTCAAGATTTTTAGTATGGTTTTGTTCGAGGCCTCTGCTTGGCAATTCCCTTGTGGGTAGTAGGGTGTTGAATATCTATACTGGATATGGAATCTCTCACAAAGTTTATCAACATCCTGATTCTTGAAGGATCATCTGTTATCTATGATGATGGATTTGGGAATGCCATACCGACAAATGATATAGTTGAGTATGAATGATGAGATTTTTTTTCCGGTAACCTTAGTGAGAGGTACTGCCTCAATCCACTTGGTAAAGTACTTTGTCGCTATGATGATGAAATTGTGTCTATTCGATGATGAAGGATGAATCTTTCCAACTAGGTCTAACCCCCATTGAGACAATGGCCAGGTTGGCGTGAACGGTTGTAGTTCTTATGTTGGTGCATGGATGAGATTCCCATGTATCTAACATTTGGAGCACTTCTTCACAATTAAAGTGAATGATTCTCTTTCCATTGTAGGCTAGTAGTAACCCATTCTAATAAATTTATTGGATAAGGTCAGCCCACTGGAATGAGTACCACAAATTCCATCATGAACTTCTTGTAAAGCCTTGTCAGATTTGTCACGTTCAAGACATCGAAGTAAAGTACCGTCAAGACCGCAACAATAAAGGATGTCAACGATAAGAGTATAGCAAGAGGATTGGCGAATAAAGTTATGCTTTTGGTTTTAGGATAAGTCAGGTGGTAAGATATTGTCTTTTAGGTAGGCATAAATCTTTCCATACCAAGGTGAATCGAATCCTACTAAGTGGCAAATGATTTGGCTTTTAGGTGTGTCATTGGCAGGTGCAAATGATTGTTCCACCATAAATTCATAGTGAGCCTAATTTTATGGGAGTTGTAGTAATGATGTGATCATGGCCATGGAATTAGTTGCTTTGTTATCAAGTCTTTTAATCTTTATGAACTTGATATCCACAAAGTACTTCTTGAAATTGTCAACCATTTTCTTATATGGCAACAATTTTTCATCTTTGGTTTGATAATCATCATTGATCTAATTTACGACTAACTGTGAGTCACCATAAACTTGTAGTTTTTTAATCCTCCATTCCAATGCAATATTGAGTCCAATGATTAAAGCTTCATACTTGGCTATGTTGTTAGTGCATGGAAACATTATCCTATACGACTGATGCTACACCCTTAATATTAGTGTACATCGGGTTATGAATAGTCGGCTTGTGGATATCTTAACTCTCTATTAAGTCATATTATCATTAGTATATTGTTATTTAGTTGTTTAGGTCAGCCTAAGACTTATATAGGTGTGTCTAAGTCTGCCTAGGTGATATCCTAGGCATAAATAGGTATATATAGGAGGTTGTGAGTCTTATTTCATCATCAGTTGTGAAGTGTGTTCTCATTAGAGATATTTGGAGGTTTTACCCCTCGAAGTGGCTTGTTATTCTTAGTTATTATCAAGTATTTGCAGCATATTTCATATCATATTCTTCTATTGTGCAATTTATTTCATAACAAGTGGTATTAGAGCATGATCTTGGCACTGTAGAGGCAAGGTTTTTCTCAATTTTGGAGGCGATTTTGGGAAGAGAATATCTTTTAGATTTTGGTGAATTTTTTTCTGATTTTTAAAGGGTTTTTGAAGAACATATTAAAGAAGATACAATCCATATTTTAGAATAATTGGAGCATAATTAAGTGAATTATTGTAGAATTAGGGTTTCTACACAATTTTTTTGGAATTTGCATATCTCACACATCTTGTCGAATTAGAGTTTGATTTTTATTGGGTTTTTGAAGACATACTAAAGGAGATTACAGTAATTTTTTTAGAGAATTTAAGTTTCATTTGTGTGATTTATTTTAAAATTAGTGGTTTCCATTATGACTTGCCCTGCAACAAGGGGAAAAAAGAATGTTGTCACTTTGGGGAAGACTCCTGATAAGGATGGGGTAAAAATAGAGGATATTACTAATAATGAGGAAATCGATAAGGTCAAGGAAGAAATTTCCTTAGTTAAGATAGATATGTGTAACCTAAGAGGAGATATATCAGACATACGAAACATGTTAAGCACCTACATGGCTGAACCAAGAAAGGAGTTCTCAAGTGACCAAGGTGAAAATTCTAGGTCAGCTACCATTGACACAAGCTTTAGTACTCCTATGGGATCTAGGAATTTATTTCCAAAGGTGGATATGCACAAGTTCAATGGAAAGGATCCTCTAACATGGATAAACCAAATGGAGATTTTTTTTGAAGTACACCAAATCCCAAATGGACAAAAGATCACGATGGCTTCCCTATATCTAGAACTAGATCAATTCATTTTGTATCATTGGATTTGCACTCATTGAAGGAAAAAGGGGCTCATTGTCTCATGGCCAATTTTTACAGAGGAACTCCAAGCACAATATAACAATAGCGTGACAAACAACTTCTTCAGCCAGCTAGCTAAACTTCAACAAACAGGATTAGTTAAGGATTTTATTCAACAATTCCAAAATCTATCTTTAAGAGTGGATACAATTATAGAGGAAAAATTGAATGATTTATTCTTGGGTGGTCTCAAGGATCACATTCAACATGAGGTACGCATGTTTATCCCTAGCTCCATAAATGAGTCTTTTATCTTAGCAAGTAGGGTAGAGGAGAAGTATTTGATTCCTAAGAAGCAAGGGGCTAATGTGACAAGAGAGAAAGGATATTCAACACAACCTACTAAGTTGAATTCACAAAAAATTAAGGAGAAAAGAGCAAAAGGGTTGTGTTTCAATTGTGATAGCAAATATAGTCGAGGACATAAATGTAGTGAAAAGAAATTGTTCTATATTGAAGGTCCAAGTGAGGAAGAAGAGGAGGAACCCATACTAGAGGATGAAAAGGAGTCAAATGAGGAATCACATGATTCTCAACCAATAATTTCTTGTCATGCACTCTCAGGTTTCACTGCTCCACAAACTCTCAAGGTGGTGGGGTTCTTAAAGAAGCAGAAGGTAATAGTGTTGATCGACTCAGGTAGTACTCATAATTTCATCAACAAAAAGTTAGCTACTCGTCTAAATTGTTTTATATATCCAGCTCTAGAGTTTCAGGTTTTGATTGCAGATGGTGGTATAGTTAGTTGTTTAGGGAAGTTTCATAGCATTAAATTATCCATGGGAGATTATCAACTTGATACCCCAATGTATGTGATATCCATGGGTACAACATATATTGTTTTGGGAGTACAATGGCTTACTACATTGGGAACGATTGAGATGAACTTCCAAGAACTATTCATGAGATTTCAATCAAAAGGAAGGCTAGTAGAGCTAAGGGGGTTGAAGGAAAAATCCTCACAAATGGTAAGCTCTCATCAAATGCAAAATTTTCTTAAGAAAGGAGTGGATGTATTTGTGGCCCAACTATGTTTATTAGAAGTCTCTCAATCTAATGGTCCTACTCATCCAGATTTGCAAGCTATAATTGATCGTCACTTAGTTGTTCTTGGAGATATGCCTAAAGGACTTCCTCCTAAGAGGGATCATGATCATGCCATACAGTTAGTCCCAGGGAGCCAACCACTGAACAACAGGCCTTATAGGTATCCACACATACAAAAGAGTGAGATAGAAAAAATTGTTGAGGTGATGCTAGAGGCAAGAATTATCAGGCATAGCTAAAGTGCTTACTCCTCGCCTATGGTGATGGTACGTAAGAAGGATGATACTTGGCGCATGTGTCTAGATTATAGAGTGCTCAAAATGTACACCATTAAAGATAAGTTTCCTATTCCAGTCATTGATGATTTTCTAGATGAATTGAATGGAGCTATGTATTTTACCAAGTTAGATCTTAGATCTGGTTATCACCAAATTCCGATTAAGGAGGAAGATATTTGTAAGACAAAATTTTAGACTCATGAGGGTCACTATGAATTTTTGGTGATGCCATTTGGTCTTACCAATGCACCATGTACATTCCAAAGTTTGATGAATTCCATTTTTAAGCAGTTCTTGAGAAAGTTTGTGTTAGTATTCTTTGATGATATATTGATTTATAGCAAGACTTGGGAAGAAAATTTGCAACATGTGGATCAAGCATTACAAATACTTGAAGATCATAAACTCTATGCTAAGCCATCCAAGTGTGCTTTTGGTCTTATAGAGGTGGAGTATTTGGGACACATAGTTTCACATGGAGTAAAGGTGGACCCTAACAAAATTAAGGTTATCATGGAATGGCCTATTCCAAAAACCATTAAGAAACTGAGGGGTTTCTTGGGATTGACAGGGTACTATAGAATATTTTTGAAGAATTATGTTGTATAGAAACACCTCTCACCACTCTATTGAAGAAGGATTCTTTTCATTGGAACGAGTCTGCCAATACAACATTTGAGAGATTGAAGGAGGCTATGTGTACAACTCTAGTGCTTGCCACTCTTGACTTCACCAAGGAATTCATTGTGGAATGTGATGCTTTTGGAAATGGGATAGGAGTAGTGCTCATGCAAGAAGGTTGACCAATTGATTTTGAGAGTCGTCAATTAAAAGGTAAGAATCAACTAAAACCTATTTATGAGAAGGAAATGCTAGAAATCCTCCATGCAGTGAAACAATGGAGGCCTTATCTATTGGGTAGACACTTCAAGGTTAAGATAGATCATGATAGCCTAAAATATTTTTTGGAACAAATACTATCTTCTGAAGAGCAACAAAAATGGGTCACTAAGATGTTAGTATATGACTTTGAGATTGTATATAAGAAAGGGAAAGAAAATATTGTAGCAGATGCACTTTCAAGGAAGGATGAGAAAGATGAAGCCTTATTGTGTGCCCTTTCAATATTACAAGCAAATTGGGTGGAGGAAGCCAAAGCAGAGTGGAAAAATGATGTTGTGACAAGTAATCTCATTGAACAATTAAAAAGTGATCCTAGTAGTTCAGATAAGTTTTGTTGGAAGTGAGATACTCTTTGGTATAAATAGCATTTGTATCTCTACAAGAATTCCACTCTTAAACACAATATTCTCATAGAGTTGCATGAGTCTCCACATCATTTCATCGAGTCAAGCAAGACAAGGGCTAAAGGGTGATCTCATCAATTAGACACCAAGTCTCTTGCATTTAGGATTTTTAAAGACATATCATTGAGTCAAGCAAGACTTTTTTTGGGAAGGGCTAAAGGGTGATGTTCAAAAATTTGTGGCTGAATGTTTGGTTTGTCAAAGGCATAAAGGGGAGACAATTAAGACACCAGGTCTCTTGCAACCCTTATCTATTCCTAGCCAACGTTGGGAAGAGGTATCCATGGACTTCATCACAGGGCTTCCCAAATCTAAGGGTCATAATGTCATCATGGTGGTAGTTGATCGCCTCACTAAATATGCACATTTCATTGCATTATCACATCCTTTTACAACAAGTGCAGTGGAAAAATATTTTTTGGAGAATATCCAAAAGCTACATGGTACACCTAAGGTTATTGTTAGTGATCATGATCCTATCTTCACTAGTCACTTTTGGAAAGATTTATTCTCATGTTTGGGTACTCAATTGGCTCATAGCTCTTCATACCACCCTCAATCGATGGGAAAATTGAGGTTGTTAATACGTGTTTGGAAGGATATCTACATTGTTTCACTTTAGAGAAACAGTCTCGTGGGTAGATTGGCTACCACTTGCAGAATGGTGGTATAACACTTCTTTTCATAGCTCATAAAAAATGTCTCCATTTTTGGCACTTTATGGATATCATCCTCCTTCCATCACATCATTAATAAAGGTGTCCCCAAGAGTTCAGGTAGTAGAAGACCACTTGCTTCATCAACAACAAGTACTTTCAGGACTCAAGGAAAATTTAGCCATGGCACAAAATCGAATGAAACAATAGGCAAACCAACATCGTAGTGAAAGAAGTTTTGAAGTTGGGGATTGGGTCTTCTTGAGATTGCAGCCTTTTAAGAAAATCTCACTAAAGCAACAAAAAAAGAATAATAAGTTGTCTCCAAGGTATTATGGTCCATACCAAATTAGACAAAAGATCGATAGTGTTGCCTACAAGCTTGAGTTGCCACCAATAACAAAGATACATCTAGTTTTTCATGTTTCTTGTTTGAAGAAGGTCATTGGGCATAATATTCCCATTCAAACAACACTAACAGAGCTCGATGAAGAAGGAAGAATCATTTTGGGACCATAGTGCATTTGTCAAACATGCACAAAAAAGTTGGGGAATAGAACTCTCATTGAGTATCTCATCCAATGGAAGAATTTACCAGTTGAAGATGCCACATGGAAGGACGAGGAGTTCATTCAAAAGTATCCAAACTTGATTAGCATTGAGGACAATGCTTCTTTGAAGAAGGGGGGCATGTTACGCCCTTAATATTAGTGTACATCGGGTTATGAATAGTTGGCTTGTGGCTATCTTAACTCTCTATTAAGTCATATTATCATTAGTATATTGTTATTTAGTTGTTTAGGTCAGCCTAAGACTTATATAGGTGTGTCTAAGTCAGCCTAGGTGATATCCTAGGCATAAATAGGTATATATAGGAGGTTGTGAGTCTTATTTCATCATCAAGTTGTGAAGTGTGTTCTCATTAGAGATATTTGGAGGTTTACCCCCTCGTAGTGGCTTGTTATTCTTAGTTATTATCAAGTATTTGCAAAATATTTCATATCATATTCTTCTATTGTGAAATTTATTTCATAACAATTGAGGAATGGTATGTCCTTGAGGGGTGAAAAAGAGTATGCCTACCCCCAATCCATGTTGAGTGAAAGAACCATCAAAATATAAAGACCATGGTTGTTTTGATTCTACGGTGAAGACGTCAGCATCTAGAAATTTGATATGCATGGGATGCTCTACTTGTAGTGGTGCGTCAGCTAGTTTATCCATGATAACTTGTCCTTTGATTGCTTTGCGATCAACATAATGAATGAAAAACTAACTCAAGATCATAACCCATTTTTCTAACCTTCCTATTAATTTAGCCTTGCTCAATAGATACTTAAGTGGATCAATCTTTGCAACAAGATTGATTGTATGAGTTAACATATAATGCCAAAATTTCTGTGAGGCAAGGACTATTGATAAATAAGCCTTCTCGATGAAGTGTAGTTGAGTTCATGAATTGTTAGTGTTTGACTTATGCAATAAATTGCATGTTCCTTTCCTATGGAGTCCTCTTGTGCTAATAATTCCCCTAAAGATGTCTTTGTTGCAGCAATATATAAGGTTAGAGGTTTGTCCAGATTTGGTGGTACTAGAACTGGTGGGTTCATTAGGTACTGCTTGATCTATTGAAAGGCCATTTCACACTTGTCATCCCATTTGAAAGGAACATTCTTATGCAATAGATATGTGAAAGGTAGAATTTTATCTACCAATTGTGTGATGAACCTTCGTATAGATTGAAGTCATCCCTATAATTACCTCAACTAACTGATATTCCTTGGTGGAGGCATTTCCATGATTTCTTGTACCTTGGCAGGATCTACTTCAATTCCTTTTGCTGATACTATGTATCCTAAGAGCTTTCCAGATGTGACCCCGAAAACACATTTCTTGGGGTTGAGGTGAACTTTGAACTTTTCTAACCTTTCAAAGATTTTGGATAACACTTCAAGATGTCCTTCTCTTGTGTATGAATTTTCCAATATATCATCTACATAATATTCCATGAATGTGTGCAACATGTCATGAAAAATTATAGTCATAGCTCTTTGATATGTAGCCCCAACATTCTTTAGACTGAAAGGCATGATGTTCCAATAATAAGTCCCCCATGGACAAGTGAAAATTGTTTTGTCCTAGTCTTCAGGTGCAATATTGATTTGGTTGTAACTAGAAAAACCATCCATTAGTGAATACATGGCATGTCCAATTGTCATATCAACTATAGTGTTGATGTTTGGAAGTGGGAAGTCATCCTTAGGACATGCCTTATTAGGATATCTGAAATTGGTGCAAATTTTGATACGTCTGTCTGGTTTGGACACATGAACAACATTGGAGATCCATTTTGCATAGTCGATTGATCTTATAAATCCCACATCAAGGAGTTTTTTGAGTTCTTCTTTAACCAGCAGTGCACCATGAGGATGTATCTTTCTGAGTTTTTGTTTCACGGGATTAACTCCTGGTTTGATGGACAAGTGATGCATTATGAGATTGGGATCAAGAATTGGCATGTCTACATAAGACCAGGCAAAGTTGACTTGATTTTCTTTTAGAAATTCCATGAACTCGGGTACTTCTTTATCTGTCATTGATGCAGCTAACTATAGAATCCTTGGTTTTTCTGAAGTTTCAAGATTAACCTCTTTTGTAGGCTCAATCAATATAGGTAATTGCTCGTGATAGTGCTTGGGGAGAGTGTCAAGCTTCCCATCATTTGGTGCCTTAAAAAGGTTTTCACCATCTGATACACTCTTTGTTTTATCTTTTGTTTGATCTAACACTGCCAGATTCTGGTTTTCACCATTAGATCTTTCTTTTTGTAGCTAGGATACTTGACACTCTTCTAATTAAAGACTCCATGCCGAAAATTGCTAGTGGAACAATCATTTGTGTCATTTGTGGAAAGGAAGTTCGCAATAGATTCATCACTTGGAATCATAGGTACATTGATAGGTTTAGACAAATCCCAGTCAATGAAATCGGGATGGACCAAAGGTAGTAGGTCATTGGGCTGCGTGAAATTGGCTATGGTTATGATCATAATGGAGTTGTCTGTAGTATCTGAGGTATGAGGAAGATCAATGATGGTACTATTCTCAAGATAGTCTTGTTCATTGAAATCTGACTCAGTATCACTAGAATAATAGTTACCTTGTAGTTCAAATCCTTGTGGTTGGGACCTTGACCCTTCACCTTCGATTAGAGTTGGGGTATACTTGTGTATCACATCAACCTTTTTGTCCCTCTAGAGCTCATTATTGTAGATGGTGTCCCATTCATACTCACCAGAGTTATTATCCACAAAATTTTGAATTGCTGTCAAACATGCTTCTCTTATACCTTCTTGCATTGTGAGGATAGTATCATGCAACTGCTCGGATGTTATTCCTTTTAAGTTAGTGTCATAGCCTAGTCCTGTTTTATCTTTTGCAGCAAGTCTTGGAAGGTGAATAGGCTCAACTACTCCTTTTCTCCTTCCGATAGGACCATTATCATCATAGCCCATCTTTTGCATGATTGAATACCCTTTACCATATTTATTAGTTGGTATTTTGACATTGAGTACTATTTTGTCTTCATATTTATAGAGCCAATTTAGAACTTCTCTATCCTCAGGATCTTCCAAGGGGAGTTTTCCTTTGATAAATTGTCCATTAAATAGTGTACTTGGCTTTGTTGGTGGTTGTGTTGATGTTGATGCTACAGATATATGTTGTTATGTGATAGAAGGTTGCCCATGTGACTGAGGTGATGTAGGTAGATTAGCAAGATAGAGAGAGTACTCCCCAACTCCATTATCCTTGAACTGTAGTTGCTTGTCAAAGCTTTTGGTTAACTGACTGATTTTTGTATCAACTTTGGTAGAAGTACTAGCAAGAGCTTCTCGATTGTTGGGAACCAAAGTATCTTGACTAGGTTTGATGTTGGCACAAGTCTGAATATTTGAATTATCAGATGGTATTGTGATCTCCTATCTGTCATAAGGAAACTTAAGACATTGATGATATTTGGACAAGACAACTTGCATTTCATGGATCCAAGGATGACCCAACAAGATGTTGTATGCAAGATCATGGTCTAATACTTGACAGAAAGTATTCTTGATAACAAGTCCCACTCTGATCGGCAACATGATTAAAACCTTGGATGCTCTTTCTTCATCATTATAGGCTTTAATGGTAATATTTCTTCTGGGATCAATAGAATCCTTAGAAAATCCTAAGGCCAGAACTAACTTCATGGTACATATGTTTAACCCAACCCCTCCATCTATTAGGACGCGTTTGACATGAAACTTGTGGATCATGAATTTTAAGTATAACGATGAATTATGGGAATGAGTCATGGAAACATCATATTTTTTAGAGAATGAGAGGAATGTGGGTGAGGACAAGTGTCCCACCATGGCTTGAAATCATTCCACATCCAGATCAGTGGATACAGTTGTTTCAACGAGGGCCTTTTCTAGAATTTCCTTGTGTGCTGGGGAAATCTTTAGGAGTTCTAAGATAGAAATTTGAGCAGGAGTTTTTCTAAGTTGATTGACTAAGTCATATTAATGTTGAGGTGGGGGTATAGTGGATTTTGAAGAAGTGTCCTTTATGTAAGGAAAGCAGAGGTGCGAAACACTTTCCTAACGTCAAATCCACAGGGAAGAATGCAATGCATGGCTTTTTTAATTTTCAAATTACAATCTAATTAAGACACACATGAAATATTTTTAGAAATAGAACAAATACACAAAGACAATGAACAACAGATTCACGTGGGAAACCCTTTCAGGAAAAAACCCACCACACCAAGCTGAATCTCTTTGTATTACAGTAACAACAATTACATACAATCAGAGATACAACTCTCTGGTATTAGTTCACAGTAGCTACTACATTCACTGTTCATCAGTTACAGACAATGCTCTCTTCAAATCCGACTCAACTCACTCTCACCTCAAATCAAAATCGTTCTACTTTTATTTTATTCACATTCTAATTTTGTCTTTTATGCATCCTTATCTACCATTTCCAATCATAGACAGTTTCCTTTTGAGCAATTGATTTTTCCTTGCATGCAGTTCAGCTCTAGGGTAGCACTGTTGCAAAAAACCAACTGCCAATCATTCAAGTTTTGCTTCCTCTGATTGGTCCATGAGATGCCACATAGGATGGTCACACGGTCAAAGGTGTTCAAACTTTGTTGGCATATCGGTGAGACACTAACAGTGTCTCCCCGATGCCACAAAGTCTTCATATCGATATTGCCAAGAGTCCCAACAGTCGGCAAGTCGTTATAACGAGAGCCACAAGTCATATCGAATCTACCGATATCCATTTTGTTCTTTTCGAAAGAGTTTCCCTTATTGACGAGACTCATATCGAATGCCACAAGTCATATCAAACTCTACTTTGCCATCGACAAGACTTCTATAGATCACCAAGACCTCATGCCGAAGTCTTCAAGTCATGCTGGCATGAGTTTTTCCATTCGGTGAGACTATCGCTCTTTGGCGAGACCACATATCGACATCCAAAGTCACATCGAAGAGTTATACTATTGACAAGACACTTTGTTCTCACCAAGACCTTCCACTGACCACTTTATGTTACATTGATGAACATTGCTATCGGCAAGACTTATTTTTATTGTTGAGACCTTTCATCGAGCATCACCAAGTCTTACCGAGTTGGCAAGACTTATGCCTTTCGCTAAGACCTTTCAGCGAACACCACATGTGATCTCGAAGACTGTCGGCGTGACTTATCCAAGTCGCCAAGACTTCATAATGAAGTCTTTTGTCACCGCGAAGACACCAAAAGAAAACTCTCGTTAGTGAGACCTTTCTACTTCGCTGTGACCTCTCCCCGATGATCCTTGTGTTACACCGATAGCCAAATGCTATCAGTGAGACTTTCACCATTCGTTGGGACTTCTCCTCGACACCCGTGATTTAGCCCAATAAGATCAAACTGTCACCTAGAGAACTCCATTAGACAAAAGGTCATGCCGAATTCTCCTAGTTACAGCGATAGACATTGTCAGCAATACATCAACTCTATCTTAGCGACGTGAACTTATCAAGTAGATTTAGAACAATTTTTCGCCCAGACATGAACAATGTCACAACAAATTTTCCCTTCAGGAATTCCATGTCAGTAAGGATTGAGGCACATATTCCAACACTTTAAGACAAATTTAGCTTGTGCCCTTGTTGTTGCGTTGACTTGTCTATATTCCATCTTTTCCTTAACTTTTATAACATTGACCTGCTCATCATTAGTGTAGATATGGTTGATTATATTATTGTTGATATGATTTACACTTTTCCAGAAGACTCAACCTTTTGATAGTTGGGAAAAGGGTTGCAAAATTCTAGGTGGTCTTCATTTGACAGTTGGTGTCCTTCGATTGTGATGGTGCCATTTTTTATTAAGTCTTGGATGGCATTTTTTAGGGCTTGACAATTATTTATGTGATGGCCCTTGCATCGATGATAATCACAATAGTATGCATCATTCCATGATGGAGGCTTTACATTGGGTTCAAAGTTGCATTGAGGTGGAAAAGTAAGGACATTTTTAGCCATCAACTCTTTGAATGCAAATTCTAAAGATTGCCCCATTGGAGTAAAAGTTCTTCTGCTAGAGAATAATGAAAATAATTGTGGATTTGTGTTTGAGGAATTTCCTAAGGCATTGCTATTGTTTCCATGGTAACCTTGAATGTTGGCATTCCCTTGATTGGGAGTAGAAGTTTGATTCACATTGTTCCTTGGAGGAGGAGGATTGTTTCCTTGATTTGTGATAGAATTGAAGTTGTTATAGTTATTGTTGTGAGGAACACTTGGAGTACTAAGAAAAAATGGCTTAGTCGAGACATGATTTGCATCTACAACACCATCATTCACCATGTTTTTGTTGCGGGTCCAAAAATTAGATTTGTCATTGTTGTTGTGGTGATTTGAAGAGATAGGATTTTCCTTATCAATTTTAAGTATCCCTCTCTTGACCAAATCACCCTCAATGGTTATGGACTTATCAATTAGTTTCTCAAAAGAGGGAGGACAATCTAAATTCAAATGATAGCCCATTTCTAGATCTAAGCTATTGATGAAGATGCCCATCTTTTCCTTTTCAGGAACATGACATGAATATCTAGCGAACAATCTTCTCCATCTTTGAAGAAAAGTAATGAAAGGTTCACTAGGTTTTTGGTTAGCTTTGTAGAGATCCAACATAGTGATTTGATGTTGGATGTTGTAGGAATATTGTGATATGAACTAGTTGATTAATTCCTCAAACGTCCTAACAAGAGGTGTGATTTTCGATAGCCATTCCATAGATTGGCCTCCAAGACTCCTAGGAAACAAACACATTAAGTAAGTGTCCTCATGAGAAAATTCTAAAGTCATGTTTTAGAAGTCTCTGATATGATTGAGTGGATCTGATTTCCCATTATAATGGTCGAATTTCAGAATCCCACAATGCTTGGGAAAGGGAACCATGTTGAGACATCAGTTAAAAGGATAAGGATAGATGTCATCAAGAGCATACTTCTTCATTGTGGCTCCCCCTTGTAGATCATTATTTTTTCCTTGAAGTGCCTTAATTGTTGAGACAAAGAACTAAGATCAGATAGGGGCGTTTCTTAAGGATTTCTCTTTAAGTTCTCAGTATCAAAATCATGAGGAAATTTAGCTCCTTTTTCAGCCAGATAGAGGAAATACTTCTCTTTATTGCGTTGCAAGATATTTTCTAAGGCTTTGTGAAATTTGGGATCTTGCTTGGCCTCTCTAAGGTGACATTCATCCTCTCATTCATCATCACTATCTATAGGATTTTTTCTCATGTCCCTATATTTGTTGAAAGGGAATGAATTTTCTTCTCTTTTATCCATGTTGTTGTTGAAAAGGGGATTACAACTCACACTATAAAAGGGATTACTACTCTCACCTTATTCTTGAGTTCTTTGAGTATGATCTTCTTGTTGAATGTCCTCTTTTAGCTTATTGTATTGAGATCTTGTAAAAATAGGCATATGATTTCAAAATGTTCTTCTAGACTTATATCATAGTTTGATAAGTGTGAAAATGATGATGTCTTGATCTGATAAGATGAAAATCCTATGATATGATCAAAGATGTTCCTAACTCTTGATTGTGGCTTCCAATGATGAAGGATATTAGAATCCTATTGGGGAAGTTGAATCGATAATCAAAAACTTGTTTTGAAAGATGCACTTTTAAGATTTGATCCTTGTTTTCGAAAAAAATATGATAAGTATGTCAAGTATCCTAGTTTGTTTTCAAGATCGGTGAATGATTTGGCTAGGATGAGTGGGATATTCAATTGAAGGTTGTGGTAGATAATCAAAGTTGAGAGGTTGATTGCAATTGTTTAATTGTGATAGAGCTCTTCTCTGAAAATAGGCTCGTGAATATAAAGGCTCTACCACGTACTCATTGGTAAATCCCCTAGCAAAATCTTGGTAACTATGGAGAAACTCACGATAATGGAGCAAGATGTTTCAACTTTTATACAAAAAATTTCTACATTGCAAGGTTTTCTTGTAACCCAAATGTTTCTTGGGTTTCTTGATTCGATTGATAATGGATTTCTTAACAAACTTGGTTGATTTCCAGTCTCTAAGCATAGGAGAAAAGTCAAGTTGCTACTAGACCAAGGATACAAACTCAGATCTGTCAAAAGTGAAAATTCTAGAAAGTGACAAATGCGCTAATCTGTGTCCTATATGCACTACAAAAATAGGAACACGCGCTAGAGAAATAGTCAAATACGGTACAACAAACCTCAAATGCGCTACATGTCCTGGATGTGCTAAATAGTTTTCTAAGGTAGTTTTCCAAACAATTTATATAGTTTCAGCTAAATTTTTGCATGTTCATTTTCGATGATCTTTTATTTGAATTAATGTGATTGAAAACAAAACAAATACTCAAAAAATAGTAGTTTTTTAAGCCCTATACTAAACATTGAGTGTATATTCAAAATGTTTTCAAAAAATTTTTTTCACAAGTTTTTGTATAGAAAAAACAAACAGGCAGACTCACTCTTAGTGCTCAAGTAGGTCATAATAATCAACAACCCACATCTTAGAACTACGTCGACTCACACAGCTGTGTCACCCCCGCAGGGGCGCCTACGTTTTTATCTTTTCCAGGTGTCTACTCAAAGTGATGAAAGTGGATATCGGATCCCCTGAGCAAACGGTCCTTGGCAGTTATATGGTGAATGTCTTGGGGGTAGATTCTTCCCTCCCCTTGCATTGTGATTATTAGGATGTTCAGAAACTGACATGATTGGCTTCTACACTAAGTTCTTAGTAAGGGTTTCTATTCGGTGCGGAAAATGATAAACTCCCTCAGGAGACCTCCCAACCTTTAGAACAAAGGCTTTGGGTATGGTTATCTTGCACACTACTATCGAATTGTGAACTTTCCCCGAATTCAATTTTGATTATAGTGGGTTGGAAAACTTGGCTTTAGTTGTTCCCACTTAGGTTGTTCCTCTTGGGTGAGTAATTTTTCCCACAAGAGTAGGCCCTCTAAAGGATTTAAGAAAGCATGTAAAATTGCATGAATTAAAAAGGAAGTTCTAGTATTCTAATCACCCAGTTAAGGGGAGAGCATAGACCTATTTTGACAGACAAAGCAAATAGTGTTCTTTTTAGAGGCCAAATCACAATGATCTAAACTATGTGAAGATAGTTGCTTCACGAAAACAAGTTGTTCATTTTAACTGCAAAAAATCATTGTGTGGTGACTATCCTAGATTATTTCATTTTAATCCATGTCTATCCTAGGGCTGCTTCTTTTTAAAATTAGATGTGACTATCCTAGATTATTTTTTTTTAAGCCAAAAAAGGTCCTATCTGCAGAAGGTGTCATACTCAGAACCTTGTTTAGTTACAACTGTTGGAAATACGTGTCTCAATCCCATAGGCTGAAACCTCTAAGAGAGCCAAGTCGGTGTGACATGCTTTGAGTCTGGCCGACTAGCAGCTTTGGACCTTGTGGTTTGTACAGGTCGCCGAGACAATGTTTCAGTCATGTCGAAGGAGCCTATCACTGTGACTTGTGATAGTCGTTGTAACCCTCTGCCGAGTGGAGATCTCTGGCTGACAGGCCACTCTTATCGTATATCAGGGAGACTCTGGGTGACAAGCGGTGTCGGGGAGACCCTTGGCCTAGAGGCTTATCTCGATATGAAGTCTTATCGAGATTGTATGTCTCACCGACAGGGTGTTACACATGTGATCATCGAAGTAACTCATACGCTTCAGTATGAAGTCTTGTCAATATGGAGATGTCTCGCCAATAGGTATTCATTTAGAGGCATTGGGGTAACACTAAGGGTTCACTAAGAATTCTTAGCAATGGAGAGAAGTCTTGCCGACTATTGTTTGGTGCTCAGTATTACTTAAGACTTCGGAGTAACGTCTCAATGATAGTGATAAGTCCTGCCGACTGTAGAATGTTTTGGTATAACATAAAGGCTTGTTATGATCTCTCAATGAAGGATGATAGTCTTGCCGATGGGAATTCTATTATCTATGTGACTTTGAAGCTTTGGTATGATTTTTCACCGATAGTGATAAGTCTTGGTGATAGATGAATACTTCGGGATAACTTTTGATCATCAGTCTGAGGTCTTGGCAACATGGCAAAGTCTTAGCGATAGCTCTTTGGACTTAGTGTAACATCTTGCCAATAGTATGGACTCTTGGCGATATCGAGTGTTGACTTGGTGGCATTGGGGAGACATGGTTAGTGTCTCGCCGACATGCCAACAAAGATTGGAGCCTTTGACCGAGCGAAGACTATCCTACGTGGCTTGTATTCGACCAATCAGAGAAGCCGAATGGGAACTACTAGCAGTTGGACTGTTGCGGCCGTTACTGAAAGGAAGTTTGACATACCTAGAAGCGACATGGATTTACTCTGTAGTTGCAGGTGTTGTATGGTTCGATGGATTGTTCGATGGTTGCATGAACAATTGGATGTATAGTTTGATGTATGATCAGAGTGAATTGAATTCTGAATGTATTGTAACTTGAAGAGTTCTATAGCAAGGTTGATCATTGTGAATGTTGTTGTAAATTGAAATTAGAAAGATAAGTCTGATCTTTGTATGTAATCTCCATTACTGTAATACAAAGAGACTTCTCTTGGTGTGGTGGGTTTTTCTCCCGTAAGGGTTTTCCCACGTAAATCTGGTGTCCATATGTGTTTGTCAAATACTTTGTTTCTATTATTGCTTTCAAGTGCATCTTAATTGGACTGTAATTGTAAAATTTAAAAGTGTCTATGCATTCTTCCCTGAGGTTTTGTCGTTAGGAGAGTTGTTTCTGCACCTTAGCTTTCCTTACAACAACCTGCATGCACTAAAAGATCATACATATGCACTAAAACAACTAGTCAATGCACTAAAACAGACATTAGAAGTGCTGCAGAAAACCTTAAATGCGCTAAAAGGAAGCCTAAATGAGCCAATCTAAAATGCATTTTTTTTATAGAGATTTTAATGAATTAAACTAAATGTATGCACCATTTTGTTCCCTATATGTGCTAAAGTAATCTTTGGATGCATTGAAACAGTTCCCAGATGCGCCAAAAGACTTGCAAAGGCGCTGAAATATTCAATGGATGCACTAAAGCATGAATTTTTTTGAAAAGCCGAACTTCAAAATGTGAAATCCTGTTAGAAAACCTGCAAGTAGATGTTAAAAATGGGGCAAGGCCCCACGGTGGGTGCCAAAAATGTGTGGATTGATTAAATGTGCAAGTTAAAAACAGATTAAAGAAGATCAGACACACTGATAGAACATTATATCAAAACAAAAAATGAAATAAAAGAAGTGCAAACTCAGTTTTCTGCCCTTGATGTCGTTCTATCATCCTCTATCCCCTGTAATTTTGTCGATTCTAGCTGTTGCTCTCAGATTTTTCTGAGCTCAACAAACAATCTTCCCAGAGAATGAGATTGTAGATGATGGATGCATGCTATGCTAAGATATGATTATCTTGATTAAATGATGCATGATTGCAGATTGCTATGATTACTTGATAAAGAAACTACAATTACGAATGCTCTTAATGTTGATAATAAATGCTAATTGAATGCAACTATTCTCTAATCGCTTATCGCCTATAGAATAAATGCTTTGATATGCAGACATATTTATAGAGCTTTCAAAGGATTATGATTGGCTGATGCGATCAACGACTATGATAATCCTAGAAGATCGAACGGTCGAAGATGGATAAGAATGGAGAGAAAAATAGAAGAAAAAAAGAAAGCAGGATTTGTTTCCTCTTTCATGGAAGAGATAAGATGAGATGATAAAAATCATCTTTTTAGAGGATTTTGGAAAGATTTAAGGAGATAAATAATGAATTATAAATTTAATTATTTATTTATGGGTGACATGGAGATTTTTCTCAATTAAATAATCATTTAATTAAGACTTTGAAGAATAATAAAAGATTTCATAATTAAATAAAATATTTAATTATGATTTGAAAAGATATGAAGGACATTAATTAAATAAAGATATTTAATTAAATTTTTAGGAAATAACATGTAGATGAAATTAATTAAATAAAATATTTAATTAATTAGAAGGAAGATTTGAATAGGAGAAAGGAAATATTTAAATTTAATTAAATCAAAAGACTTAATTAAATTCAAAAGGTGATAATTAATTAAGATAAATAAAGGGTATTTATTTAATTAATTAAGTAGACATATGAATGTAAAATAATTAAATAAAGTGAATTTATTTAATTAAGGTGGAAGAATAAAGTGAATGAACAATATAATTAAACTAATTAAACTTAATCATATGTAGAGGACTTTAGAGAAATCAAGTAAATAATAAATATTTAATTAAATGACAAGATTAATTAGACATGACCAATTTTATGCATATACAGCTACACATCTATTCTACACTCAGAAAGTTATGCTAGAGACCCTTAACAAAAACAACATCATCTGTATTATGCTTGCCATCAAAACTGATTGAACCTTTTCCACATATCTTAGTAGATGTATCATCACCAAACTTAACTAACCACCTTCAAACTTTTCAATTTTAACAAACTTACTCTTATGACCTATCATGTGATTTGAGCATCCACTATCAATGATATAGTTATTCTTCTCTTCTCTAGTATGAAAAGCAATCACCATTGCTCTTTCAATAGTATGACATATTTTTGGAGCACTTTCATTCGTACATCTCTTAGAGTTAGCGGAATTAGATCCAACATTTAGAGCCATGAACAAGCATTTGTCATCTTCATCATCTGGGTAATCAAAATCATCATCAGATATATTGGCATCTTCTTTAACATAATAAATTCTCTTAATTGATTTACCTTTATTCTCCTTAAATCTATCATTTGAAGATTTGACTGGACATCTTGAAACATAATGACCTATCTTTCCACAATTGAAGAATTTGAAAGGTAACTTACCTCTGTATTTTCTAGTGCCCTTATTCAATCTCCTCACAAAGTTTGCTTCTGGCTCATCAAATTCATCTGGATTAGATTCCTCATTCTTCTCTAATTTTCCAACTTTAAAAGTAGTCTCTTTTCTTGAATCACTTGAACCAAAATCTCTCAATTCAAAAGTAGTTAAAGCACCAAACAACTGATCTCTAGAATAATGATCTAAATTCATAGCTTCTTCAATAGTAGAAACCTTGAGACTAAGATTTAGGAATAATTCTTAATACCTTATTTACCACCTCATCTTCTTCAAGTTTTCCACCAAGGCCTCTAATGGAATTGACAAATTCATACACTCTATGCATGTAGCCTATAATATCTTCATCTTCTATCATCCTTAGGGTTTCAAACTTAATCTTCATATTTTACATCTTTGCTTGCTTGACATTATCATCTCCTTCATAGACACTTTCTAGTTTCTTCCAAATTTCTTTAGTAGATTTATAGCTCATAACCTTCACAAGTTTTGAATTAGAAAGACCACTCAAGAGAGAATACCTTTCTTTTCCATTGTTCTCATAAGACTTGATTTCATCATCACTTGACAATCCATTTGTAGGAATTATATATCCATCATCAATTAACTTCTAAACTCCATACCATAGGGATACAATGAAGCCTTTAATCCTAATATTCCATAATGCATAATTAGATCCATCAAAAAAAGGAGCCTCTTTTTTGTGCACCATCAAATCTACCTCAAGAGGTTAATATTTCTTCTAAGGAACCTTGCTCTGATACCAATTACTGAATGCACACGAAAATTGAGGGGGGGTGAATCAATTATTCATTAAAACTTCAAGAAACCTCATTAACATTTAGATCCTCATTAGCCCTTAATCTATTATACTGATTTAGCATTAAAGTAAATAACACAAACATCAACACATCATAACCATACATAGAACAACACTAGATTTATGTGGAAAAACAAAGAAGGAAAAAACCATGGTGAGGATTAGCTCACAGTATAAAATAATTGCAACACCAAATACAATAGGCTCACTGTCAGAGGGATCACTGCTAGATTAGAAATAAGAAGATAAAATATTGTTACAATGAGAAATCCATCTCAGAGCAACAAAAAACTTCCACCATTGCACCACCACTTGCACCACCACTACATTCACACACTCTTTGAAGAATATAGACACCTTCTGCTCACTACTTCTAGTAGTCTAACACATTAAATATCACACTAAATTTCACACTTTCACACTCCACATCACAAAATCTCACATCACACCCACTACACACACATCGTCCATCAATTCATCACACATATATACAATCCTCAACCTTGAAATTTTTTTACAAGGTCAACTATGCACCTCAAACATGCAAATTCAACTTAGGTCGGCACTAAAACATTCCTGTGATGGAGAGGAATGAAAGTAGACCACATCACACCTTAGATCAGACCTAAATCCACACATATATGCCATGCCATGTTTCCAAAAACATTGAAGCATATCTGTAATTAGTGTGAACATGCAAGGTCGACCAAACCTATGCTAACACCATTAAACATTTAAGTACACGCTTCCTCAAATCCAAAGATGACTCACAAACCACACACAAAAATTAAACATAATCTAGAATATTCTATAAACATCCTAAAATCCAAAAAATCCTTTGCAACATCATACACTTGAAAGATATATTCATTTTGTACACCTAGTTAACCTTCTACACACTGTAATGTATGAATCCAACCTTGCGAAGCACCAAAATTCAAACAATTCAGACTAAAGATAAATATGTGAAATATAAGAACACTTCCAGATTTGCAAGACCATAAACCACAACACAGATAAATATGGAGCAAAACTATTTCTCCTAGACAACACTTCTTCACAATTCACACATTGGTAAACACAACTTCTTTTGCCAAACAATATAGAACATGAAAATCTGGATATAACACCTCTAATCAACATATTCAAACCCAAAAAGAAAATCTTCAACCATGAAAAAATGTGGAGCAAATCACTAAACACTACTCTGCCACATTGAACACTCTTTACCACATTATTTTCTTTTTTATTTAAATTTTCTCAAAAGCACTTGGAAACCAAGCACCACAAACACCAAATCAATGTCTGCAACTCTTCTTAGTATCTCAACCACACAAGAGGTTGAAGATCCACAAACATATCCTCATCAAAGCAACACTCGACACCATGCAAGCATCTTCATAGGTTGACATCAATGCAACAACAAAGATCTATTGACATCAATGACAACACAATCTTCCAACACTAGGGCCTATTTATAGACCTTAGGTGGCATTTTGGGCATCCCTTTATAACTAGGCACATCAAGTTTGAGCTTAAAATGCAAAAATATACACCTTGAATCTCCTAAAATCAAAAATATTTTGCCACCAACGAGTTTACCACTATAAAATTAGCTTATCGGAATAATTTCCCAAATTTTTTGAATTTTTTAAAAAAATTGTAAATTTTTCCGAGGGAGCAACATCCTATCCCACTGTCACCGAGACATATCGAGGTAAGTCCTAAGCATAAATTTTTATATTTTCTTTCACACAATGCTATAAAAATGCATTGTATCAAAGAGGGGCAAAATGTAGATACCCAAAATTGTCCTGGTCTGTGAGTAACACGTTTTTACTAATTTTCACTCTTTTCCCTAATTTTTAAATAATACCTTATTATTTAATTATTATCAAATATCATATTCTACTATAAATTAAGTGGCTTTGCATTATTTAATTAATTCATTCTAATTCACCTTTTCTGATTAATTAAATAAATCTTACATCCTAATTATCATTAATCTTCTTGATTAATTAAATAAGCCTTATTTATATAATTATGTTGCTAATTACACTTATTCTTCTATTTTAATTAAATATTATCATTAATTTTTTAATTAACATCAAACACCCTTCTTAAATTAAATAATTGTTATTAATTATTTAATTGAACCACTTTCCCACTTCTAGATTAAATAATTAAATTAATTATTTAATTCCCCTATTTCATCTCAACATTATCCATTAATAAAAAAATATTTTATTTTTTAATCAATCTTTAATTGCACATTCCTCTAAATAATTAATTAATCATTTAATTAATTATCCTCTCACCCATAATTTCCTCTTTCATAGCTAACACTTTCTTCCAATCAACTGGATAATCAATTCTAGTTGACTCTTCAATTAATTCACTTTACTCCCACTCACTTCAAGTCTTCGAATCAATAAAATTAGTTAAAAAATTGTTAGTATTAGTTAACACTTCAATCAATTATTCATGCAACCAATTAATTGGAGTCTTGAGGGCTAGTTGTAGTCAATTCCTCTCAACAATCCTCAACCATTGATCTCAATCTTGCACCTCTTGATTTGGATCATTCATTTGAATCAAGCATTTTAATAAAAGAAACCTTCACAACACATTTATGGCTAACCACAAAACTTCAATGTTTGCATCATTGCAATCATCTCATACACTTGAAGCTTAAGGCGAAAGGAGTGCACACTAATTTTTGAGAGAAAAAATATACAAAGAAGGACAATAAAAATAATTCTTGAAAACATGGTAAAGGTGAAGTTAACATTTGTTTGAATATGATTTTATCCACGTTGCATGTTTTCCATTCATTAAATTGGATCATATTTGAGTAAAAGATTACAAATTGTGGTTATTTTCTTTGATTCTTTATTTCTCTAATGAGATAAATGTTGATTTTTTGATTTACAAGGGAAGACTCAAAAACTCTTGTTGATTTTTTGCTCTAAGATTATTGACAACTTCTTTTAAAGGAAAAGCCCTTGATTGGTATTGATCTCTACAATCCAAATCCATAGCTCCCAAATTATCTCCAATCAAAGATGGCCTATGATGTGTAAAAATAAATTCCAACATATGTAACTCCCCCTTACAACTCTTTTATGTGTCAAATACATTTTTACATTTTCTAATTCAGGAGACCCAACTTTTAGATGCCATAACTTTTTGTCTAGCAGGTAGATTGATGAATGATTTGAACCATTAGAAAGCTTATGAAGTACTCTATCAATATATAAGTTTATTTTCTAGTTACAACCTTTTTAGGCCCAAAATAGCCTCAATGCCTCAAACATGACTTTAAAACTTTAATATCTTGAAATCTAGACATGATCATGGGTCAAAAATTTACTAGCATATTTATTTGGTAATTTTGTAGCTTTGGAAAAAATTTCAGACCTATCCATTTTCAAATATAAACTTACCATAAATAGTAACCTTTTCTAATTGCAAGGTTGAGACACCATTTTTCCTAAAAAATATTAAATATTTCCTTAAGAAAAGGATGGTCTTAATTCAACTTTGAAGTTTGACTATTGATGCTAGTTTGTATTCTTGTACCCCATGAAAGTTGTTTGATTTGTATACATCCTTAACATATTGAAACCTCATATATTATACACTATAATGTTTCTTAAAATTATATTTGGTCATCATATAGGGTGAAAGGTAATATTGGGAACTTGGGTTGAGTAGGAGAAAAAGGGAGACTTCATGGATGTGTAAGTGCTCAAAATTGTATTAGCTAACATGGTAGTCTGATAATGATTTAGTTATTCCATATCAAGAAATTTTAAGGTATGAATTACACTTATCTAAGTAGTTTAAAAATTTATGAAATATCCTAGATCATTTTTATCCCTTTGATAATCTCATCCAACCATTAAACTAAGTTCCAAGTCTTTGTGCATATTCAAAACCTTTTACATATCCTCAATAAGAGGGTTAATTGAGAGAAATTAGGGTCACCCAGATGATCCATCCTTAAGCTTTTGGGTCACTTGGTAACTATACCTAGCAAGAGGAGTGAGCCTATTCCTTAAAGGGGAAACCCTAGTTTCTTTTGGCATATGCATGACTTCTTTTATTTCTAGTTATTTAGCCTCTATTTTTTCTTGTTTATTGAGAGTTCTCTTATCCAAATAAATAACTACTCTCCTAACTATCTATTATCTCTTAATCGGTCTATGGTTCAATCCTAATCATTTCCCAATAACCTCTTAATTTTTCTCTTGTTCTCTCCCCATCAAACTTCTATGATCTTGAAATTAGCTTTATAGTTATCTCCCAATCAGCCCTACCTATGGTGTTGATTTCTAATATATAAATACCACCCTCCTCTCTTATTTTAGGGGATGCTAAATAAATTATATTCATTGTTTCCCCTCATTATTTTCATTCTCATACATGTCTTTGAGACCCTTTTTCTTTTCAATTTTTATCAAGTTTCTAAATCTTGTTGCATACCAAATGTTACCATTTTCCTTCAATGGAGGATGATTATTTAGTTTCATTTTTCCCATCCTTTCATAGAGATTTTATTCTCTAGTGAATCACCTTTGTAGGATCAAGTTCATACATTACAACCCATTTTATCATTCTCATTCTTGTACAATACTTTGGGATCATTTTTCTTTTGGTATCTAAGATTGTAAGCTCCAATAATTATGTCACTAGTTTCCCCTCATTATCATTATCTTCTTTCTTGTAATCAAGTGGTGGACCCAAACATTATAAAATATGCACACTATGTTGGACATATGAGAACATAATCCATACACTAATTTCACTCATTATTTTTTAGGTTCTTTATTTTATTTCTAAAGGTAGTTCAAATAGTAATTATCAAATATTATCCTTGGGAAAGAAAATATATTATTATACTTTGGTTAAAATAGAATTTTGTTTCTTTAGTATATCTAGATTTCAGTTTTGGTATTGTTAAATTAGATACACTTTTCTTCCATTTGATTATTTTACATTGAAAAATGAGTCTAAAAAAGATGAAAAATAAATAAAACTGCATCATGAAAGTCCATCTTAGTTTTGCACATAAAAAAATTTCATTCTTAGTAAAGTAAATGATTAGACCACATCTAAAAATTCAATAAAATATTTTTTTTATTCATATTAGAAACATAATTAAAACCAATAACATCAAGAAAACAAGAAGAAAGTGTAGTGTGAAAAAATGTATCCCTTTACATTTTCACACTTGTTTGGGCCCTTGTGAACTAAATGGACATAAGTGTTCCTTATTTAGGGTGTTTTAAAGTGTTTTCTTTCACTTTCACACTAATCTAGGGTTTTGTTAGTTAATTGGGCTTCTTTATGCTTTAATTGGCCTTATTTTGCATCCAAAAGCCTTAATTAATTTATCTTTCCAAGGATAATCTTGAAATTTACCAATATCCAATCATAATTCATGTGTTTTTGGATTGTATGGCATAGATTTAGAAATCTGGGACTCATACGCCACCTCCCACCTAAGTTTCAGGGCCTTAATTAGAATTTCACATTAAACTAAGTATTTCTTAAAAAAATTGTCCTAAGCTTAGCCTAATGGGACTCATACGCCCCAACTGGCATATGAGTCCTGCTTAGCTTAGACCTAAATTAAATTCAAATTATTGGCAAGATTTTATTCTCCTAGGTTTGATGTCGGCTTGTAGTGTTGCAATTTTAGGAAATTTGACACAAACAAGTATAAATTTACAAGGTTATTTCACTCATTTTCACATAAGAATTTCAATAGAGCATTCCTAATATAAGTTTTGTGATTACAAGAGTATTCAAGGACATTCAACAGCATTTCTAAAGAATTCAAGGGTAGAATTCTTCATCATTTGTTGTATAAATTCAAGATCCATTATCATGTCAGGGTCATCAAGAATCAAGCATGTTGTTGAGCTAGTGTTGTGATGTTGCATTGAAGATCCAAGTTAATCATTGTCTCATATCCAATTCAAGATCAAGATCTACATTCTACATGGTCACTTCATGTTAGATTGCTGATTTACATGTCAAGACATTATTCAAGGTATCATTGTTCATGTTTCATGTTTCATTGTTTTATCATAAGGTTTAATTACCTAAATGAGATTTGACCAAGGCAAAGCCCTATTTCCTAACAATCAACAAGTTTTTCTCCCTCTTCATGTGTGATTGCAAATCTAGGTGCTTTGAGGTTTGAAGATCCTTTGAAGGAAAATTTGCAAGATTGAATAAAGTTGTCAAAGTTGTCACAAAGTTGCTATCTTCACAGAAAGTCACCTATAGTTCCTAATTTAGAGTTTTGGACCCATAAACAAAGTTTGGAAGGAAGAGAAAAGATAGGAGAAAATATTTGGATCTTGACCTTCCGAAAAAGAAAAATATGACTGATAGGCCACTTGTGGCATATGAGTCCTAGTACAGTGCCTTTTCTAGATTTTAGTGGATTCAAATCAGACACTGTGAGATTCCAGTTTCTGCATAGAAACCTTAGTTTGGAACTAAATCACCTAGACTGGCGTATGAGTCCCAGTGAGCTTCAAAAAATAGAATTTCATGGTTTTGGAGCTTGTTTTCACCTCATCTTTCTTCCAGGTGCACCTTTTCTCATTCTTAGTTATTATTTTGTATTTTAGTTTCATTTCCTAGGTCATCTAGTTAGGTTTTGCATGTTACTTTCATTACTTGTCTTTCCAAGCCTTTTCTTGGTGGTGAACCCCCTTTATACCTTTAGTCACACCCTAGGCCACCTTATTGCAGATCTCTTTCCCTCATTCTACCTTGGATTGAGATATCTAGGGTTTTCTTGAGTGAAACTAAGTGAAATAGGCCCTTATCCCTTGTGTTCCATCTCCTAAAAGGTGGAGCACCTTATTTCCTTATTTTCATTTTGGTGAACCTACCCTTTAGAACATTTCATTTTCTAATTTGGAGTGCATCATAGTCCTAGATCTAGCTTGCATTAACTTTGCATTAGGATTTGCATTCGTTAATTCACATCAAGGGTTTCTAAATTTTTCATTAGTGAAAGTGCATATAGGTTGCATTTTTGCATCTTGCATCATTGAATTTCATCTAAAAACTATAATTTAACCTAGTCTAGACATCATACAAACTAGAAAACATAACAATCACTTAATTTTTTTGAAATTTATGCAAAAACCCTAATGTGAGACTCATACCCCCTTGGGTGATCTAGTCCTAGTACAGGTGGTTTTTCCTGATTTCTAGGTATTTTATGGTGACTATTATTCACTGTTCAAACCCTTGAAAAACCTTGATTGGGACTCATATGCCCCTTTGGGTGATTTAGTCCCATTTCTTATTTTAAATTGCATTTTCCAGCATTAAAAACTCTATTTCTATGTTTCAGTTTGCTGCTATTAGTTATCTATTTTAGTTTGAAATTTTTTTGTTACATTCATTTCATTACATCTAGCTTAATTTCATTTGAATAGGAATTAGAGCATATAATTTATCTTGTGTTCATTTCATTGATTGTCCTTTGTGCGAGCTTTACAACTTGGTGTCCTATTGCTAATACTATAGTGAGATGAAGTTTGAGACTCATGTCATTCCACGATAGCACAATTGTCATGGATCTTGGGTTATCTAGCTCTTTCACTATTAGTGTTGACACTAGTTCACTGGGTATGGACCATACCCTTAACAACTCTTTTCCTTCAAGTATTGTGACAAGTGTTGAGCTAATGGTTGCTAGTATTCTGCAAGAGAATATAATCTAAATTCACGAAGACTTAGCAAACCTACAAAATCAAATAAGTATTGAAAACATTTCAGCCACTGCTATCCCTACCATAGAAAACATACATCACATTATTGAAAGTAAAGACATAGTTGGCCTTATGTGTAACATAGTTTAGATTTTTGGAAAACATCTTACCTCAATCACTAGTTGTGCTTTACCTCCGAACAATGTACAAAGTCAAGGAGGAACCCAAATTCCTCTCACAACCATTGCCTCTATTCCTACCTATACCAATCCTAAAGTTACAACAACAATGCAACCTACTAGTAATGTCATTCCTTCCTTGGGTATTTCCGCTAGCATCCCTAGTACCTTTGTGGCATCACACGTCATATCTCCTACCTCTTTACCTCCCATAAGAATTCTATTTGCTGCTCCCTCGAACACATATACACCTCCACCATATTCACCTCCATCTCAAAATACATCTAATGACACCATCATAAATCAACTCTTGCAAACTGTTTCATCCCTTCAAAAGAAAGTTTCCACCATAAACCAAAATCAAAATGGCCAACCTACATACTATGTCAAAATCAATCCCTTATCCTTGGAGATATTAAGAACACCGATACCACAAGGTCTAAAGATTCCTAGGTTTGAGAAATGTGGGGGGAAAGGAGATCCTTCTAACCATGTTTTTCTTACACTACCTTATGTAGTGATTTTGTCCTCGAGGATAAGATCTTGGCTAAGCTTTTCCCTAGATCCTTGAAGGATATTGTATTAGAATGGTTTTCCTCATGACCAAACAACTCAATTCATTCATTCAATGAACTTGTTGAGGCCTTTATAAACCATTTCCAAGTGCACATGACTCCTAAGATGACCTTAGCCGATTTGATGAGATGTAAGCAAAAGGATGATGAAAAAGTTACTGACTTCATTTCATGCTACCAATCTCTTTATTCCCAAATCGACATAAATATTCTGAATCCCAACCTTCAATGGATGTTCATTGAGAACTTGTAAACTAAGATACAAGATAGTCTTACCATGATGAATTTTCCTTCCTTCATGCACTTGTGCACTGTCCTTCATGATTATGAAACTCAGTTAGTATTTGTGACACAAAATCCACATCTAGCTAACCTAAAAAATCTGAATCAACAAACCAAAACAATGATCAACCCTTTAGAAAATAGAATAAAGGCTTCCTTTAACTTAATCCCCCTCAACAAACAACTCAACATGTTGATACCCAAGTGGATACTATAAGGAAGACAAATCTTTTCTCATTTGGGGATCTGGATAGGAAATTCACTCCCTTACTTGATACCCTTCATAACAAAATGTCACAAATTTTAGAACATAAAATGATCACCTTGCCTCCCATTAAAACTGTTGATCCTAATAAGCCTTTACCTCTGAATTTTAGATCGAATGCTTATTGCCATTATCACTGACAAAATGGACACAACACAAAACATTGTAAGCATCTTAAACATCTTGTGCAAGACCTCATTGATTTTGATCAATTTTCAAGTGGAGGTGTTAATGATAAAGGAAATAAGTTCATTGCCCCTCCCAACCAAAACTTACAAATCTTTACCAACCCTATTGCCAAATCATAATATTTAATTTGTCATAGCTAGGAAAACTAAAAAGAATGATGTGATGAATGTTGACACAGATGATGACAACATGGATACTATTAAACAAGGTCCTATGGACACTATAGAAAAGGATTTGGTTACATTGATTGAAACTCAACCTCGTAAGGTTCAAACTAAAAATCCTCAACATTGCTTTCTCATCTAAAGATATAACTAAAAACACACCTGATGGTCCTCTTTATATAGCCGACTGAATCAATGACAATCCCACTAATGCGATTAATTGATTCCATCTATGGAGAGAATGTGATCACTAAGGAATTCCTACTTGTGCATGAACTCTATCAAGAAAGATATGATAAACTGAAATCATGGATAAAGACACATAATAGTTTCACTTTCCCTATGATGGGATCGATCACCCTTTACAAATAGGACCGAAAAAATTAGATGTATCATTCTCAATCATCTCGATGTCAGACCAATTCTGTGTGAAGCTTGGTTACCCATGGCTATGCTCCATGGAATCCATCCCGTTAGTCGTACATAAATTCTTAAAGTTTCCCTTTGACAATGAAATATTTACAATGCACCATAGTGGCTTTAATCCTTTGTCTTCCTGAGGGAACTTTTCATTAGATTTCTTTTGGTTTGAGCCTATGGAACCTATTAAACCTCGTGAGGACTTATTTCTAAAATCCTATCAAAATTTTAAGGAAAAATACGTAGCAAAACTATCTCTTACAAATATGCCTCAACCTATGACTAAGCCTCCTATCCTTGATAAAACCATGATTGAACCTAAAGACATTCCAAACGACCAAGGCCAACCTAAGACATATACTTTTCCTATTTCCTACAAATGACCAAGAGATAACAAAAACAATATTTTCAAGTCTTCTAAGATAAAACAAGTTTACAAAGCTAAAGAGAAATTGGTTGAACAACCTCCCATGGTTCATTTCATTCCTCCCCTTAGGGAAGAAAAGAAACCCATGGTTAATAGACTCACTCCTACACAAACACAACTTGAAACCAGACTAAAAGAAACAAAAATGCTAGAGAGCATAGGCATAGACATTATGCTCTTGCTCGAAGGTTAAACTATGAAAACAACAAAGAAAATAAAAATCCAAACTTGATTGAAGCAATACACGACGAGTCTCCCCTTCACTGCAACAACAAGGTCCTATACCACAACAAGAGCTAAAGCCTTATTTGGATATTATCATTCGACCTCCTATTGTGATTAACTTAGATGATGATGACGAGGTTGCTAAAATTGATGAAGAAGTGCATAATGAATTAAATACATTGTTTTCCTCTTCAATGATATTAAATGATAATTCTATTAAGAAGAGTGTTGAACTTGGTAATAAACCTAGTTCAACACTTGATACTATCATTTTGCTATTTTTTCCACCTTCTATATACGATGAACATGATTGGGATGTGAATGATCTGCTCATAGGTTGAATCGCATGTGCCTTACTAGTATTTTGCACTATTTTATTTTTCATGTTTTATGTGTGATTGCATGTGCATAATGTGATCTCCCCCATACTATTCTATTTGATGTTTCTCTTTCTTGGTGACATTCCTTTATTTGTATCTACATTCTTCTCTATGTCATAAATGTCTTATCTTTTCATTTTTCTTGTGCTTTCTTTTTGGGGATGACACAAGGTGTACAAACATTCATGTCTCTTCCATGTTGACCCAAAAGGTTTTTCTTTGTTTTTTCTCCCTTTGTGTCATTCTTCTTGTTCCATGAGTATTTGGATAATGATGACAATTATGAGCTCTCTAAAAAATATTGTAGCAAGAACATACTGACCCCAAATCCTTGGATCCCTGATGTGTTTGGAGTTTTAATTTGGGGGCAACCCCTTCCTTTTTCATGACATAGCTTCATTTGGAAACATATGACTTGGCATAGGGCTTCCAAATAAGCTCTCATGTCCTTTCTAGAATTTATCATTTTCTACTTTAAAGTAATTGCTCACAACAGGTTGTTTAGCAATTTCTTTAAAGTGGGGGCATACATTGGCATTATTCTTTCACATTTCACATTTCATTGTGTAGTCTTCTTATTTCATGTGATGCGTCTTTCACTTTTTGGTGACATTGGGTGTGATTTCCTTCAAGAGTGTGATATCTCTTAGCATATTATATTCCCCTTAGTGGCTTGATGTGACACACTACATCCCCTAAGTTGTGAATCTTCTATTCTTCAATTGGTCCTCTCTTGGAGACATTAGGCATGGTGTTCCCTAAGTTACAACCTTACATGAACTAAGAAAAACTCATTTTAATGTACCATACACTATTTTTCATTTACAATTTAGTGTTATATGGCCACCTTGCATAAAACATTTTGCTTGCCTATGGATCCATCTTGTTTGTTCATGAGTTTCAAGCATATGAAGCTTTGCCTGCCTCATGAAGCTTGAAGTTCATTGTTGTGTGGTGCCTTATCAAAGTTACCAGGAGGTATAAATTTGGTATGGTTGTATGTATTGGATCCAAACTTAGGCGTGACTTTCCCATAGCCACTTGCTTATAAGCGCATACCAACCACATGCATATGTGTCTCACCCTTTTGGATACTCACTTAGCGAACAACCTAAATTTATATTTCCTTAGAGTGAGCGTGTAGTTTTGGAGAAACAACCTAGATATGATCCACAGTGTGTGAGACAAATGATAGAAGCTTGATCCACCCCATTTTGCTTTTTTTTTTCTTTGTCTTTGGAAGTGTATGCTTGTGCCATGTTATTGTTCCTTACATTATTTTCATGTGTGTTATATTGTGCCTATGTTGGTTTTTCATAGGATCTTGATCTTGGGGGCTTGCACAACCCCTTGGTTGTTGTCTTCCTATCTTACTAGCATTGGTACATTGGGACCCCTCTTGATGCATATTTTTTCTACTTTAGTGTGAGTTTGAAGCAAGTTCCTCCTCTCACTAAAGTGGGGGTTAAATATAGTGTAGAAAAATGTATCCCTTAACATTTTCACACTAATCTAAGGTTTTGTTAGTTAATTTGGCATCTTTATGCTTTAATTGGCCTTGTTTTGCATCTACAAGCCTTAATTAATTTATCTTTCCAAGGATAATTCCAAAATTTACCAATATCCAATCATAATTCAAGTGTTTTTGGATTGTATGCCCCATATTTAGTGATCTAGGACTCATATGCCACCTTGGGCATATGGGTGCCACCTAAGTTTCAGGGCCTTAATCTTCATTTCACATTAAACTAAGCATTTATGTGTCCCAAGCTTATCCTAGTGGGATTCATATTCCCCAACTGGAGTATGAGTCCTGCTTAGCTTAGACCTAAATTAAATTCAAATTATTTGTGGGATTTTATTCTCCTAGATCTGATGTTGGCTTGTAGTGTTGTAATTTTAAGAAATTTGGCATAAAAATGTATAAATACAAGGTTATTTCACTCATTTTCACATAAGAATTTCAAGAAATCATTCCTAATAGTAAGTTTGTGATTACAAGAGTATTCAAGTACATTCAAGATCATTTATAAATAATTAAAGGGCATATTTCTTCATCATTTGTTGCAACAATTCAAGATCCATTATCATGTTAGGGTCATCAAACATCAAGCATGTTGTTAAGCTAGTGTTGTGATGTAGCATTCAAGATCTAGGTTAAGTATTCTCTCATATCCAATTCAAGATTAAGATGTACAATCTACATGGCCACTTCTTGTTACATTGTTGATTTACATGTCAAGACATCATTCAAGGCATCATTGTTCATGTTTCATTGTTTCATCATAAGGTTTAATTACCTAAATGGGGTTTGACCAAGGAAAACCCCTATTTCCTAAAAATCAACAAGTTTTTCTCCCTCTTCATGTGTGATTGCATATCTAGATTCTTTGAGGTTTGAAGATCCTTTGAAGGCAAAGTTGCAAGATTGAAGAAAGTTGTCAAAGTTGTCACAAAGTTGCCATATTCACAGAAAGTCACCTATAGGTCCTAATTCAAAGTTTTAGACCTACAAATAAAGTTTTTAAGGAAGAGAAAAGATAGGAGAACATATTTAGATATTGAAATTTCAAAAAATTAAAATGATACCGATACACCACTTGTGGCATATGAGTCCCAATATAGTGTCTTTTCTAGATTTTAGTGGATTAAGATCAAACACCGTGAGATTCCAGTTTTTGCATAGAAACCCTAGTCTAGGACTAAATCACCCATACTGGTGTATGAGTCCCAGTGAACTTCAAATAATAGAATTTCAAGGTTTTGGAGCTTTTTTTGACCTCATCTTTCTTCCAAGTGCACCTCTGCTCATTCTCAGTTTATTATTTTGTATTTCAGTTTCATTTCCTAGGTCATTTAGTTAGGTTTTACATGTTACTTTCATTACCTGTCTTTCCAAGACTTTTCTTGGTGGTGAACCCCCTTTATACCTTTAATCACACCCTAGGAAACCTTATTGTAGATCTATTTACCTCATTCTAACCTTGGATTGAGATCTCTAAGGTATCCTTGAATGAAACTTGAAGAAAATTGGTCTAGGTCCCTAAACACCTAGTTTGTGTTCCATCTCCCAAAATGAGGAACACCTATTTTCTTTGTTTTAGAAAGAAAGCTCCCAATTTCATCACAAGGAACACAATGTTCAACATTCAAATAAACAAGAAATTAATCCCTTGATCTTTCCATAGTGTACACAAAATTTGACATTCAACAAAAAATAAAAATAAAAAAGTCATCCTTCTTCCTAAATTTAGTGATGCTTCTCAATGTGCCCTAGAGTGATGGAAGATTGGATAAAAGTGATATTAGATGAAATTAGGGAAAACCTACTAGTTTAGGAAAACCCTACTAAGATATTTTTTAGGAACAAACCCAAATCCTACAAAAAATAGGGAATAAAGTTGTAAGGATCCACATTAAGAATATTCCAAATTTAGGGTTAGGTAAACAATCCATTTTAGGAAGAAGCAAGACAAGAGTTAGAGAATATAAGGGAGACAAGAAAACCTAATTTAAATTTACTACAATATTTAGTCTCTTAACTTAGTGAATTAAATCAAGAAAACCATAAAAACCATCAAATCATCTTACAAATAGAACATAATTTCCATTTGCAACATTCTACTTCCCCACAAATAGAATAACTCATTGGTCCCACCACCACTCAAATAGCTCTTGCCTTGAGAGCATAAGTGAATAGGTGGACATCTCTAGAAAGAGTGTGGTTAAATGTGATATGCCAAATTTTGACTTGCTCGCATTGTGTTTGGGTTGATTGTGAACAACACATGGCCTACCTTGTAAGTTGGATGAACCTTGGGGAAGGTGAAGATGTATACTTGGAAACCCACCATGGGAGATCTCTCTCAGGTGCATGAATTTTGGAAATAATTTTGGTTTATTTCTTATCTCTTGCTTATTTAACTATAGTTCTTAGGATAGTGGTATCTTAGTTGAATTTAGTGATAAGGAAATGTTGTTAGAATGCAATGAAAATTCCTCTAGATTTATGGCATAGTGAAACATCACTATAAGTAATCTTCTCATTATATCTGTAATCAATTTTTTGTGTTAATATAATCAGTGGAGTTGATTTTGTAGCTGAGTTTTTCCTTGAAAATATTTTCTTAGGATAAACATGGTTTTAAGTGTCTATATGTTACTATATTTTTTTATTTCAAATTTGTTGTTGATTTGAAACTACTTGATATTGTTCCTATATTTAAGATTATCCTAGTTTTTCAAGGGCCTTGTGGATCATTTTTATATTGTAAGGAGGAGATGTGTCTCAATTTTAATATTGTTTCTTAGTTCAAACGTTTCTCTCTATATTCATTTTCTATTTTATCTACATTCATTTCTCCTTACCTTTCTTTATATATTATTTAGTGGGGGTATTATGTCACAACTTGTTTTTGAACCATCTAGATTATGATATATTTTGATATGTGATTTAAATTATGATCCAAAACCATGTTTTTGATGATTTTTATGTTGTGATTGTTCAATTTTATTATGTTAAGTCATAAGGGTAATATTAGTTAGATATTGATTTGAAAATTACAAATGTGATTTTTCTTTTACTGAATGTGATGATAGGAAATATTTTATATTATGTTTTGATAATATGATTATCATACTAACTACCTTATTGGTTTAATGAGGTGGATGCAAGAGATATCTCTCCTCCTCGTAGATGAGGAGGGAGAGCATCACTAGAGAGAGGGATGCAGATCTAGAAGAACCCCATGTGACCATGATCTCAAGAATGTATACATACAAAAACACAAAAATGATGTTTAAGTTACTTATGAAGTTATGATAATTTTATTGAGTTGAAGGTGAAATAATATGTGTGTTTCATCATATTTTTAGTTATGATTATTTTCACCTCTTTTCCATATTGTCCTGATCACTCGTTTATGAATTTTGTCTCACATATTTTATATTCATTATGTTTGAAACTTAAAATTAAAGAAATTATTCTTGTATGGACAAATATCCATCAAATGAATATTTTTTATAAGAATATATATACATACATATATATACATATATATACACATATAAATATATGTATATATGTATATACACATATAAATATATGTATATATGTATATACACATATAAATATATGTATATATGTATATACACATATAAATATATGTATATATGTATATACACATATACATGTACACACACACACATATATATATATACTATATTAATAAAAAGATTATATATGTATGTGTATGTATATATATCAAATATTTTAAAAGGAAGGATGAATATCTATATATATATGTTGAGAGAGAGATTGTTTCTATTAATATCTTATTTTAAATAAGATGTGAAAGAAAGCTCAAAGGAGTTCTTACAACTCCAAAGTGGAGAGATACATGTATTAATAAACATTTAAGATAGAAGCATTGCAATCAATAGTGGGAAAGAAATAGAATGAAATCAAGTTGTGTGCATGAAAAAGTTATGTTAAAATGGAAAATTTAAGCACCTAAATTGAAAAAAGACAAAAAAATAAGAAAAAAATCATGATTAGGTGTCAGGAAATCAAATTAAAATAAAAGAAATTAAACACTCCATATTTAATCACCTAGTTGCATTGAAAATGGTTTTTCCCTTTGATTAGTTAGATGTGTGCTTTTCAATTCTACATCATAAACTTGCATTCCAAATTGCGATGATTTTACATGGGTTGAGGATGGATTATAGATTTTTGATAAGGAAGATCAACGATGAGGATTGAATGGAGAGATCAAGCGATACAATGGAATGATATCTCTCAAGACATGAGATTGTTCCAAGTGGCATTGATGCAGTCATAGATGGAGGGTCTAGAAAGGATTTCCCAACCATGCAGCTTAGAGTTCAACACAAGGAAATGCTCAGTGAACATGAAATATCATTGATTCAATAAATTCTAGTCTTACATGCATCATATGACTCATATGTGAAATAACTAGGGATCATAGGCCTATCGCAAGGTCATTCAAGCTATTACAATTGGCACAAGGCCTTATTACATTCCACAACATAGAAGGTTGGATAAAATTGTGAAATAATAATAATGATCTAGTTTTTAAATGCTTGAAATCTTTCCAAAGGATTACAAATGATCTTAAATAAGAATCTCAAGCTGCAATTGTGATCTGCATCATCCTCAAGGGTTTTCAAACCTAATACAAGATCAAACATGTAGGTTAGCCTCAAACATTGAAAGATAACCCATTAGTAAATGGAATAAATTGTGGATCTCCAAGAAAGTTCCCCTTGGACCTAAAATGATTGAATAATGTTCCATTAAGCTCCACATATTCTAAAAAATTTCTACACAACCAACTGAGCTAGCTAGGCCTTGAACACTCTGTTTGAGAATTGATAGTAAAATTATGAGTGATAACTTTTTGTAAACAAATGAAAATCACCTAAAATATGGATATTTTGTTGGTGACATCGTATAGAACCAATACACTACTCCACGAGTTGAGAAATGATACAACAGTAAAATGAAGAATAAATTGTTGAGATAGCTACATACTAAACTACAAGAAAATAAATGTTTTTGGTTGATACATGATTTCTTTATAACCATGGATGCTTCTACATCAGACACACGAGGTTAGAATAAAAGTGAATCCCTCACTCTCCAAGGGCTAGAGGAAAACCAAAGTGGTCCACCTAAGCCTAATAAATCCATGATGAATCCTCTATTGGTCTACCTTTCTACTTTACCAAGTACTCCTTATACTACTTTCTCCTATTGCGACTTCCAATTTTGGTATCCAAGATATGCTCAATTTTTTCTAGTGGTTGATGTGGTAACTACTCCAACCCAACTTGTTTGTTAGTTCCACTTGAATGTCCTTCATGATACTCATAGATATCTATAACATTGAAAATAAGTGATATACCAAGTGCCTCTGGTAACTCCACTTCATATGCATTTACTAAATCAAACTTCCTAAGAATCTTACATGGTGCAATATTCCTCATCTTCAACATATTATATGTTCCAATTGGAAACCTTTCCTTCCTGAGATATACCATCACCTCATGTCCAATAACAAATTCCTTATGTCTCCTTTTCTCACCTTCCTTCTCCTTGTACTTACTGTTCATGCCCTCCAAGTGCTTTCAAACCTGACTATGCAATGTATCCATGAATCTTGCAAATTATTTTGCTTTTGCATTCCTCATATTCTCTATACCGATGTCTCTTAGCTCCACAACTCCTCTTGGATGTATCACTATCACAATATCAAATGGTGTCTCCCTTGTACTTTGATTTACTGAATTATTGTATGCAAAATCTACTTGTGGTAGGACTATATCCCAGTTTCCTATCTTATTTCCAACCAAACATCTTAATAAGTTCCCAAAAATTATGTTTACTACCTCTATTTTTCCATCCATTTGTGAGTGATATGCTAAACTAAACTCCAAGTCTATCTTCATCTTCTTCCACAATGTCCTCCAAAAGTATCCATTGAACTTGGTGTCCCTATTTGAAACTATACTCTTTGGTAATCCATGCAATCTCACAATCTCCTTGAAAAATAAGTTAGCAACATGTACAACATCATTGGTCTTCTTGCAAGGAATGAAATGTGCCATATTGGAAAATTTATCCACTACTACCATTATAGAAATCCTCTCTATGTTCTTGGTAATCCCAAAATGAAATCTATGCTTATATCTTCGCAAGGTCTCTCTCATACTATCAAAGGTTTATACAATCCAGTATTCTGACTACTCCCTTTTGCTACTAGAAAAATTCAACAACTTTGAAAATAATTCCTGACATCCTTATATATCTATGGCCAAAAATAGTGTTCATTCACCAAAGTTACTGTCTAATCCACTCCAAAATGTCTTTCTAGTCCTCCACAATGCTTCTCCTTAATCAAATTCTCCCTCATTGAACTCCTTGCAATAAACAACTAATTTCCCTTGAACAACATATCATCCTAAATGAAATAATCCAACCATTGACTCCTATCTATCACTATTGATTCCCTACATGCTTGCCACGCTTCCAAAAAATATGGATCATCCTCATACATGTGTTTCAATTATTTAAGACCCAATACTTCTACCTTCATTCTTGTCAAAAAATTCCTTCTCTTGCTTAAGACATCTACAACTTTATTCAACTTACCAAGTTCCTATGCTTAAAAAAAAATGTATAACTCTACATGTATTCAACCCATCTCATATGTCTTTGGTTCAACTTACCCTAATTGTTGAAATAGTGTAGATCTTGATGATCAATGTACAATACAAACTCCTTAGGTAAAAAAATAATGTCTCCACTTCTTCAAGGCTTGAATAATGGCATAAAATTCCTAATCATAAAATGAATATCTCCTTCTAGCATCACTCAATTTCTCATTGAAATAAGCTATAGGTTTCCCTTCTTGACTTAACATTGCTCCTATTGTATTTCCACTAGCATCACAATCAACTTGAAATACTTTATCAAAATTTGGTAATGCTAACTTTGGTTTCTTTGTCACCTTTTCTTCAAAAATTCAAAACTTCTTTGTGCTCTAGATGTCCACTTAAAATATTTCCTATCTCCTCTCATTGTTTCTATCATAGGTGTGCAAATGATACTAAATATCCTTATGAATCTCTAATAGAAATCCACCAATCCATGAAATGATCTTACCTCTCCAATATTCACTGGTGTAGGCCATTCGATAATTTCTCTAACCTTCTTGAGGTCCATCTTCAATCCTTCAACTGAAATGACAAAACCAAAGTACACCAAATTTATCTTCATAAAGCTACACTTCTTGATGTTTATCAACAACTTCTCATCCTTGAAACTCTATAATACTTTTCTGATGTACCAAAAATGTTCTTCTCTAGTCTTACTAAAAATTAGAATATCATCCAAGTAGACAATGAAAAAATTACCAAAGAATTGCTTCAATACTTCATTCATCAACCTCATGAAAGTTCTAGGTGCATTGGTCAATCCAAAAGGCATCACTAACTACTCATAAAATCCTTCATTAGTCTTGAATGTGGTCTTCCATTCATCTCCTTCTTTGATTCTGATATGATGATAGCCACTCTTTAGGTCAATCTTTGTGAAATAATTTTCTCCACTCAGACAGTCCATAATGTCATCCATCCTTATAAATGGGAGTTTATACTTGAGAGTGATCCTATTGATTGGTCTTGATTCTATACACATTCTCCACTCTCCATCTTTCTTTGGTGTTAGTACAACAAGTACCGCACATGGGCTTAAGCTCTATTTTATCAATCCTTCAACAAATCTTGTATTTGTCTATTCAGCTCCACATTTTCTATAGGTGTCATTCTATGTACTAATTTTTTTGGAAAAATTGCTCCCAATATTAGATCTATATGATGAATGATCCTATAGACCAATGGTAAACCATGTAGTACATTTTTTGATATGATATATTCATACTCTATCAAAAGTTCTACTTTTTTTTGTGGTGGATCTTCATCCTTTGTGGTAGAATTCTCTACTTCTAGACTACTACACTTCTTTGGAATCAATGCAAAATTTTTTTTCTCATGTCTCAATCCTTCCAAAAAATTCCTTCCATCTATCAAACATATTTTGGCGGTGCTACAAACTTTACTTTTGTCCTCTTCTCCCAAATGTATCAATATAGTTCTCGTGCCATTTGAAGTCACAGTGTAAGTATTCCTCCTTCCATCATGAATTTATTTCCTATCATATTTCCATGGCCTTCCTAATAGTAAATGACATGCATCCATGGGCATAATATCACACGACACTCCATCATTATATGATCCTATGAATTTCACCAAATGCTTCTCATTTACCAAGATCTTATGTTTATCCTGAATCCATTCTATCTTATAGGGCTTTGGATGTTTCAATCTCTTCAAATTCAACTTGGCTACCATCTCTTCTAAAACTAAATTATCATTTCTACCACTATCAATGATAACTTTACATACCTTTCCTTTGGATTTACATATTTTCTTGAACAAATTCTTCCTTTGTAGTGGATCCTCAGTCACCTCATGCATCAAAGCTCTTCTCATTACTAATGACTCACCTTTCTCTGGTTTCCCAACTAAACTAGGGGATCTAATAGGTTCTTCATCCACATAAGTTGCTCTTCCAGTATTCTTAGTCCTCTTATTGGTACTTCCTTGATGACATTCAAATGCTCTATGTCCTTCACCTCCACACTTGAAACAAGTTCCTTTGAATGATCTTCTCTCAGATCTTCCTTCATCTCTCATATATCCATCATTGTAGTAGGTATTCTAACCTCCTCTATCATTGTGGTAGAATTTTTTTTCCTCTCTTCCTCTACGATATGAGTTATTGTCCTTCTCTTCACTACGGTAAGGTTTCCCATCCTTGTTTTGTTCTACATATGGTATTCTTTCTTTGGATTATGATTTGCTTCTTTGGAATCTTCCTCTAGCACTCCTTTGTATTTGTTCAAACTTCTTGTTCAAATTTTCCTCTACCTTCAGTAGAAATTGGTACGCTTCTTCAACTTATGTCATCTTTATGAGGTTTAATTCTTCTTGGATGTTTATTCTTAATCCATTGATGTACCACAAAACATTCTCTTTGCTTGATTCACTATGTCTAACTCTAATGATCATCTTGTAGAATTCTTCAGTAAACCCTTTCGCAAATTTCTCCTTTTGCCTCAAATTCTGTAATCTTTTCAACAATTTAAGCTCATAATCAATAGGTATGAATTGATTCTTCAACTTTGTCACAATCCTATCCTGCTTTGTGATTTTCTCCTTTCCTCTCCTATTCCTATCCAATCAAACTTCTTTCCACCATATAGCAACATGTCCTTTCAACTTGGATTTTGCAAATCTCACTCTTTTTGGATCTTCAATTTCTCCATACTCAAATTATTCCTCCATATCATTGATCCAATCAATCAATTTCTCGGGGTTTAAATTTCTTGCATAATTTTGAACTTTAATTCTAGGTCTCTTACCAATCTTAGAAATAGCTTTCAACATCTTTACCTAATCTTCTTCTTCTTCTTCTATCTTTTCTTCATTTTTATTTGCAACATGATCTAATTAATCATCATCAATTTCATCCACATTTATAGGGTTTAGACCTCTTCTTCTATCCTCCTCTACAACATCCAACCAAACTCTCATTGCTTGCATCATCTCTAACATTCATCCATTCGTCCAACAATCTTTTCCATAGCAGGAACTCTCCCTGGCTAAATCTCCCCCTTGGATCTAGTGTAACTAACTCAATCCAACAATTTGGCTACAAGGGTTTCAACTACCTCACAGTCCATGATTAATTAAAAACACATGCAATTTTCCTTAGGTCGAAGATCTGTTCACCACAAGGAATTCCTTCTCAAGACTCACATAGTCACTATGATACTAGTTCATGTAGTGCTAGATGGAGGGTCCATAAAATATTATCCAACCATGCAGCTTAGAGTTCAACATGTTGCAATTATGAACAAGTTTGATGGTTTTGTCATTATTGTTGTCATTGATGTCAACACAGTTTAGTATGTTGCAAATTGTACATGTATATTTGAGATGTTGTTGAGATGTTGTGAGTACATGGAGATATCTTTATGATGTTGCAGATGTGTTAAAATGATGAGTTTCCAAGTGCTTTTGAGAAAATTAATAAAAAGAGAAGTCAGAGTTATGCGTGTGTTCAGAATGTGCTCCGGTATGTGCTCCATGTTTCTCCTGTGTTGACCCTATGCTTGTGTGGATCTAAATATTTTATAATGGTGATATAGTGGTAATATCTCCTGAGTTTTAGCTTTTGGTTTGATGGGATGTGAAAGTTACGTTCACCGGTGTGTGAACTATTTTGGCAAAGTCGGTCTTCTGTAGATTGGGAGAAATGTTTCTGCTCTGTAATCCTCCATTGTTCTATTTCAGATCTTGCAGATCTGGAATATGTATTATAATGGTGTTCTCTTAGTTCTATCAAAGAATTTTGTGGTTTCGTGATCCAGAAGCGGAGTTTAAGAATTCTTGTATGTGATTGCATAGTCCAAATGGACTGATGGAAGGAGTTTGGTGTTCATAGATTGTTGCTGACCTAATTTGAATTTTTGAAATGAAGCTTATGTGGCCGACCTTGGAAAAAGTTTCTAAGGTTGAAGATGGTATAAATGCAAGTTGAATTATGAATATTTGGATGATGATGCAAAGTGATGAAGTAAGCCACAAATTAAAAGAGCAAAAGTGTGTGAAAGTGAGTTGAGGCAGTAGTACTTCATTGTGTTAGATTCCTGAAGGCAGTGAGTTGAAGATTTCTACAATCTTTTAATAAAGGCTATGGATGTGTGTTAATTGTTGTGGTGGATATTTTGTTCTCTTTTGTATCTGTAGGCAGTGAGCCTCCCTGTTGGTTAGTGAGTCCTTTCTATAGGCAGTGAGCCTTTGTATTTGGACAGCGAGTCCTCTTCTAGGCAGTGAGCCCTTGGAAGTGAGCCTCTGTATTCAATTTTTGTCATCTCTTTATATTGTGAGTTAATCCTCACCATGGTTTTTCCCTTATTGGGTTTTCCACATAAAAAATCTAGTGTTCATTGTGTTGATTTTACTTTATGCTATTTGTGTCTCATGTTCATACTTAATAATAGAATAGTGTGGTTGTGGAATCGATAAGTGTTGAAGTTTTAAGTTTGAATTTGTGTGACAACTTATTCACATCCCCTCCTAGTTGTCTTGCACCTTTTAACAATTGGTATCGAAGCTTTGGTCTCTTTGTGTAGAGATTAACTACTTAAGGAAGATCTGATTACAGTGATTGGAAAGTGTAGATGAGAGGATACATTGTTTCTCTTGATTACAAGACCTATAAGGCTATTGAGATGTAATATGTTTCTCCATCGAGTGGTCCTACTATTGCAGATGAGGTTTCTACTTATGAGGAGAATGAGAAAGTGAGGTATGATATTTACAGTGCTTTATCTAAAACTAAGTGAACTAAGGTTCTTTCTTTAGACACTGCTTATGAAGTATGGAAGAAGTTGGAAGAACTGTATGAAGGAAATGAAAGAGTAAAATTGACAAAGAAGCTGGAGGCAAAGCGCAGATATGAGAATCTAAAAATGGAAGAAGGTGAAGAGTTCACAAGCTATTTCTAGAGGGTTGAGATAACAACGAATGAAGTTAAGAATCAAGGGGGAAAATTGACCGATGAAGATATAATTGAGAAGATTATGATCACCCTACCAGATTGCTACAATGATAAGATATTAGTTATTGAAGAGATTTATGATCCTAAGAAGTATACTAAAGAACAGTTATTTGGCACCTTGACAACATTTGAGATGAGAAATTTCAAGAAAGAAGAAAATATAGAAACCACATTTAAGGCAATGAAGGTTGAAGATGATCCAGATAGTGATGGTTCTGATGAGTTGGAAGAAAATTTCACCAGAAAGTTGAAGAAAGGTACCAAAAAGTATAAAGGCATGTTTCCCTTTAAATGTTTCAGTTGTGGTAATATTGGTCATTATTCTTCAAGATGTCTGAATAGAGTTGTACATAAGAAGAACAAGGATTATAAAGATAAGGATAGAAAGGATAAGAAATAAATGAAGTTGTATTATGTTAAAGAAGAAGCCAAATTTTTTGATGATGCATCTAAAAATGGGGGTGATGATGGTGACTGCTTGTTTTTATCCTTGGAAAACAAATTTGTATCTGCTAACCTTGAAAAGTGTGCAAGGAAGAATGCTCCAAAGAAAAAAAAGAATAAGATGGAAGGTACTTTGGTCATTGCCTTTCATGCAAGACAAGATGAAGACTACTAGGTGATTGATAGTGGATGTTCTAATCACATGATTGAAGATAGGAGTAAGTTCACTAAACTTGAAAAGTATGATGGTGGTTTGGTCATGTTTGGTGATGATTCAGGAGCTAATATTTGTGGGAAAGGTTCAATTAGTTTTGATGGAATACACAACACTGATGATGTATATTATGTAAAGGGTTTGAGGCATAACCTTTTGAATGTTGGAAAGATGTGTAGCAATGGTTTTAAACTTGTGTTTCAGAATAATACTTGTGAAATCAAAAAAGGATCTAGAGATATGGTTGCTGTTGGAAGGAGAACTCATGGAAACATCTATCAACTTAAAGGTGTGGATGGTCAATTTCTTGTATCTCAAGTCAGTGAAAGTTGGTTATGGCACTGGAGAATGGGACATGTGAACTTTGATAATATGGTTAGAATCAGTTCAAGAGATGTTTTCTGAGGTCTACCTAGAATCACAAAGCTTGCTAATACTATGTGTAGAAGTTGTTATTTAGGGAAACAAACAAGATTCAATTTTAAGGGAAAAGAGAAATCTGCTACTAGAATGTTGGAATTAATTCATATTGACCTTTGTGGTCTGACTAGAACAGGAAGCCTGAATGGTGACATGTATTTCATGCTCCTTATTGATTATTATTCTTGAATGACATGGGTAACTTTTCTCAGAGAGAAGAATTAGGCTCTGGATAGGTTTAAAGTGTTCAAAGCAAGAGTGGAAAATGAAGTGAATTTGAAAATAAAATGTTTGAGATCTGACAAAGGTGGTGAATTCACTTCTAGTTAATTTAATACATTTTGTGAACAACATAGCATAAAAAGATAGTTTTCTGCTCTAAGAACCCCTTACCAAAATGGGGTAGTTGAGAGGCAAAAATAGACAGTATAGGAAGTTGTAAGAACCATGATGAACGAATCAAATGTACTAGATGTGTATTGGAGAGAGGAAATACACACTGTTGTTTATGTTCTTAATAGAGTTTAGATTAGAGGCAACAACACAAAGACTCCTTTTGAGTTATGGACTGGTAAGACTCCTACTGTGAAGTACTTCAAGGTATTTGGAAGTAGATGTTACATTAAAAGAGATGATGAAAATATTCGAAAGTTTGATGCTAGATGTGATGAAGGAATTTTTATTGGGTACTCTACTACCAAAAAAGCATATAGATGCTTCAATAAAAGATTGAGGAAGATTGTTGAAAGTGATAATGTGAAAGTTGATGAAGACATGCACAAACCTATTGAGATAAGCGAAGTTGAACCTGATGACCCTATTTTTGGACAAGTACCTGAAGAGAATAAGGAGAAGGAAGAAGAAGAAGAAGAAGAATAGATTGAAGAAGAAGAATAAATCCTAGAACCTATTGTTAAGACACCTAAGTATGTGCAGAAGACTCATTTGGAGGAACATATAATTGGAGATAAGAGTGAAGGTGTGAAGACAAGAAATAAAGTAGCAGCTGAGGTAAATCTATGTTTACTCTCTAAAATTAAACCTAAGTCTGTGAGTGAAGCATGTGAAGAGGAGAGTTGGATGAAAGCTATGAAAGAAGAATTGTAGAAAATAGAAAAGAATCATACATGGAATTAGTTCCTAGACCTATGAATAAGAATGTAATTGGTTCAAAATGGGTGTTCTGGAATAAGCTAAATGAAAATGGTGAAGTTATAGGAAATAAGGAAAGACTAGTATGCAAGGGATATTCACAAGTTGAAGGCATAGACTTTGAAGAAAAATTTTCCGCTATGGCTAGAATGGAAGCTATTAGAATGTTTTTGGAATTTTCTGCCCACAAGGATTTCAAATTATATCAGATGGATGTCAAGTCAACATTTTTGAATGGTGAATTAGAGGAAAAGTGTACATGGAACAACCTGAAGGATTTCAGTTATCTAAAAAACTGGATATGGTTTGTAAGTTGAAAAAGGTGTTGTATGGACTGAAGCAAGCTCCTAGAGCTTGGTATGCAATATTGGATAGATACTTGAAAAAGCAAGGATTCAAAAAAGGCTCTATTGACAACAATATTTACTTCAAAGTGCAAGGTAACAAAATGTTGATAGTAGTTTTATATGTTGATGATATCATATTTGGTGGAAATGAAGGCATGTGTAAAAGATTTGCTAAAGAAATGCAAAAAGAATTTGAAATGTCCATGATTGGTGAGTTGAATTTTTTTCTTGGTCTTCAAGTAAATCAAACTGATAAGGGGATATTTATTTCACAATATAAGTATGTGAAAGAGTTGTTGAAGAAGTTTGGAATGGATGACTCCAAATTGGTTAGTACTCCTATGGTAATTGGATGTAAGTTGAGTATAGATGATGAATCTGCTAAAACTGATCAGAGAAAATATAGATCTATGATTGGTGGATTGTTGTATCTTACTGCTACCAGACCATATATTATGCATGCAATATGTTTAGTTGATAGATTTCAAGTAGATCCTAAAGAGGCACATGTTACAACTTTAAAGAGGATATTTAGATATCTTAAAGGTACACTGGATTATGGCTTATGGTATCCTAAGGGTGTTGATTTCACCTTGAGTGCTTATACCGATGCAAATTGGGTTGGTTGTGTGGATGAATGGAAGAGTGCTAGTGGGGGTGCTTTCTTTCTTAGTGGAAGACTGGTTTCATGGTTGAGTAAGAAACATGACTCAGTTTCTTTATCCACTACAGAGGAAGAATAAATTTCCGCAACATCCTGCTGCACACAGGTTTTATGGATGAAGCAAACTCTAAAAGACATTGGAGTAGTATGTGAGGAGACTATTCCTATTTTCTATGACAACACAAGTGCTACAAACATTTCAAAGAATCTGGTTATGGATTCAAGAACAAAACACAGATCTATTAGATATCATTTCTTGAGAAAAAAAGTGTTGAAGAATGAAGTTAGGATGGAGTATGCGACAACAAATGAACAAATTGTAGATATATTTACTAAGGATCTTCCAAAGAATACTTTTGAATATCTTAGGGAGAAGTTGGGGGTAATTGGCCCTATGAACTAGGTGCACATGAAGGTGCATTAGTCCAGTGAATTCATAGATTCTTCATTTATTTGGATTGATGAATGGGTCTACTCCGCAGGGGGAGTAGAAAAGATTTTCATTGTTGCAGTATGAGTTGAATGGGTGCACTCCTAAGGGGGAGTGATAAGAGTTTTTGATTTTTTCCATTGATGTTAAAGGGGGAGAGAAAGTCATGTGAAAAATAGTAGCAGAGGAAGAGAAGGTGTTCTCCCAAAATATTGTGCAAGATGTTTCCTTTGATGGTTTTTCACATCATCTGTTGCCATCCATGACAAAGGGGGAGATTATTGCAATTTTGAGCAAGTTTGATGGTGTTGTCATTGATGTCAACACTGTTTAGTATGTTGCAAATTATACATGTATAGTTGAGATGTTGTTGAGATGTTGTGAGTACACTGACCTATCTTTATGATGTTGCAGATGTGTTGAAATGATGAGTTTCCAAGTGCTTTTGAGAAAATTAATAAAGAGAGAAGTCAGAGTTATGAGTGTGTTCAGAATGTGCTCTAGTATGTGCTCTGCATTTCTCCTATGTTGACCATATTCTTGTGTAGATATGAATATTTTCTAATGGTTATCTAGTGGTGATATCTCTTGAGTTGTAGCTTTTGGTTTGATGGGATGTGAAAGTTATGTTCATCGGTGTGTGAACTGTTTTGGTAGAGTTGGTATTTTGTGGATTGGGAGAAATGTTTCTGTTTCGTAGTCCTCCATTGTTTTATTTTAGATCTTGCAGATCTGGAGTATGTCTTATAATGGTGTTCTCTTTGTATGCACCTAAAAATGGTCTGGAGAATATAACTAATTAAACAACCTTTATTTTGTCTACTATTAAATAAGTAGAAATGTTTATTTATATAGTTCATCTTAATTTCTTCAATCTTTATTCTATCATTTTCATCTTAATTAAATAAATGAATTTTACTTTATTATTTAAATTCCTCTACTATTAAATAAATAGAAATATTTATTTATAGTTCATTCTCCTATTCTTCAATTTTAATTAAATATATAACTTCAATAGTTTGTGTTATTTAATTATCACATCATTCAATCTTAATTAATTAAACAAGGTTAAATACTTTGTTGTTTAATTATCATATCCCTTCTATATTTATTTAATAAACAACTTCTATAATTTGTTTTATTAAATTATTTATCCCCTTTTAATATTTGAATAAAATCAAATTATTCAAATAAAGGCATAAAGGAAATTCCTCTATTCACTCACCTACAAAATTAGATATTCAAATATCCAATTTAATTCAACTGGCATTCATGGGAAAGCTTCAGAGACAAACTTGCAGGAAATCCTCTTCAATCTATTTCCTTTGATTCTTCCTATCATTTGGCTTGATGTTTTCATGTGGATAAACCATTCCCTTGATCAGCTCAAGCTTCTTAATCTCTCACCATTCAATTCTCCAGATTGAATCCAAGCCTCTATTATGTTGTCTTGTCACAATGTGTTGTCGTGAAATCTATATATAAAACCTTCTAAAATAGGAAATACATCCCTGAATCCCCATCTTTGTGCAATCTTACTCTACAAAAATAGAATTCAAGCATTTACCAATAACAATATTATCAATAGAAATAACAATCATAGCATCAGTAGAATCATAATTATGGTTGCATCTTAGTTTTACTATAGCTTCTTTTATCGGATTTCATGTCATAATAGATTATAGTAGTAGCAATATCATCTAGAAATCATTATCAATCATTAGATCATTGCATTTAGCATCACTCCATTCTATGAATTGGCATTTTAAATAGTCACATTGATTACCAAATCTGAGAGCCTTCCGTGACTTGATAAATCTTTGGAGATAGGAAACAATGAGACACTTTCAAGTTTTCTTTGCTTTAAATTAGTTTAATTCATGTTAAATCTTCCTATAATTTTTCATTAAATTTTTTTTTAGTTGTTTTACTTATTTACTTATTTCACACCTACAATTTGGCACCCACCGTGGGCCCCGAACCCATGTTTTTAACTTTTTTTTTTTGAAAACCTTTCGTACAAGAATTTGGCGTGATTCTTTTAGTGTGATCGAAAGATTCTATAGCACTTCTGACTGTTTTAGCACTTTTGAAAAAAACCATAGCACTTTGAAGGACTATTTTAGCACTTCGATCAAAGGCTTCCAACACAATCCGACTGTTCACCTTCAACATCTGGTTTAGCACTTCCACGAAATTCTATAGCACTTTTGATGAGTATTGTAGGGATTACGACATTTTCTATAGCACATTTGTCTATTTCTATAGTGCTTCTGTTATCTGTTATAGCGCGTTTGTGTTAATCGTTATCTGGATCCGATGCAACCACGACCAGTAACTTCATTTCTTCAGTTGGAATAAAATGAATCAATCTAGGATAGTCACTTTTTTAGTTGGATTAAAATGAATCAATCTAGGATAGTCACTTGGTTAAAAATTTATCAATCCTAGGATAGTCACCAAACATTTCAATTTGGATTTGAAAATGAACACCATCTCTTTTTGTGAAGCAATATCTTCACTATCAAGTAACATCTTCACATAGATAGAAAATTGTCGTTTGGGTTCTAAAATTTGAAAAAAATGTTTTTTGTGTTTGTGTGGTGATAGGCATATGCTCTCCCCTTAACTAGGTGATCAAAATGCCAGATTCGTCCTTTGCTTTATGAAATTTCCAGCTTTTATTAAATCCTTTAGAAGGTCTACCATAGTTGGAAAAAGTACTCACCCTACATGAACGACCTAAGTGGGAACAACCAAAGCCAAGTTTTCCAACCCACTATAAAACAAAAGTAAATCTAGATAAATCCTCATTTACCGGAAGTGTGCAAGATAACCATCCCCAAAGCCTTTGTTCTAAAGGTTGGGAGGTCTCTTGAGGGAGTTTATTATTGCCACTCCAAACATAAATCCTTTCTAAAAACCATAGTATAGTATCCATCTAAGTTAGTTTTTGAACATTGTAATACTCAACAATGCTGGGGAAGGGAAGAATCTACCCCCAAGACACTCACCATATAATTTCCAAGGACTTTTTACTCAAGGGATCGAGAAATCTAACCTTGAGTATGCACCTGGAAAAGACAAAAATACGGGAGCCATCTAGGGGGTGACATGGCTGTGTGAGTTGACACAATTTTAAGTTGTGGGCTAATTGAGTATAATGATGACCTACTTGTCCTTAAGAGTGAGTCTGTTTGAAGTGTCTATTTGTATATAAACCTGTGAAAATAAAAAAGGATCTATTTGATCCTTGAACATACACTATCTATTTAGATTAAAGCTCTTAAAAACAACTGTCAATATTTCAAAATCATAAAAAAACTAAATAAAAGATCATCTTGAAAAATAAAACTTGGACAAAATAAAACTAGGAAGTACATGATTAGGGATTGGAAAACTACAAAGTTTTTCAAGAAATCTCTTGCCAAGAGAATCAGAAAACCCAAGAAACCACTTAGTTATAGAAATCTTCTGAAAAGAAGACGTTTCTTATATCAAAGTAGGAATATTTTTCTTCACCATAGGACCTTCATCCATAGATTTCATGATTTCGCTAGAGGTTACACTGATGATTATGCTTTAAGCCCTTGTATTCACAAACCTATTATCAGAGAAGAGCTCTTTCACAGGAACCTAACCATAGTCAACCCATTCATCAATATTTCATCCTGCAACTCGCCATAAAATACTCCAATAGACTAGATCAATTCTTACAAAAAAAAAACTTACTTTAGGTTTTTCATCCAAAATCAAGGAATTACCAGTGAAAATATTCTGCCAAAATACTAAAAAATCCAGAAAATTACACCACAAAAAGTTTGTCTTCTCATGGGGAAGAAAATTGAACAACACTGTGGTCCCAAAAACAATGCTTCTACCATCTATTATAGCGCTTCTTCGCATTATTTTAGCACTTCCATGGTCAAAAATAGTGCTTTTGTCATCTGTTTAAGTGCTTCTGATCAATTTGATAGCACTTCTATCAGTATCAAACATTACTAGTGTCGACAGTCTTACAGTGCATTTGTGGTTTGTTTTAGTGCATCTACACTACTTGACAATGCTTTTCCTAGATATTTTAGCCCATATAGTGTCTTTTTTAGTGCTTCTTCCCTCTATAATAGCGCATCCATAGGACAAGAAAATAGAGAGCTATTAGAAGCATCTATCAAACTACAAATATCAAAAAAATGGGTTTTTACCAGTCAGAAACATTTTTCATAGTCTCAATAGACTCTGTAACCTGAATCAAATAGGATCATACAAATCAAACCTTTTCAAATTGAATCTAGATCTTGAAAACTCTAAAGTGTCCACAAATCAAACACAAAATCTTGATTATTAGGTTAAGTTTCTTCATCAAGATATTATCGTCCTACCATCATGAAACAAAACATAATAATCAGATTTTTAACTTAGTCTCATCAATAGGATATATCATCCTATTTGAATTTGTTAAAATCCATTTGACACTTATCCAAACATAAAAGATCAAAATTTAGGGAGAAAAATAAACATTTGTATGCCAATCTTGACAAGGTAACAAAGACAAGAACTTAGAGAAAAGGAAATTGAAACTCAAACCACCATGGCTGAAATAGATGAGGATCAATTGAATGCTTTAACTCAGTAGATGGAAAACCTTCAACAACAATTCCAAGACATACAAAGAGAAACCATAGAAAGATATCTGCTACTATACATCTACCCATATCCTCTTGACCAAACAATGAACATGAGAGCTTCTTCACCAAAAACTACATCATCCAAGTTCAATATCTTTGAATTTTTACAAAAGTTCAATAAGCCCAAATCTAAGTCCTCAAACACAAATGATATTGAGCAATCCTATCATGTCATGTATTTATCTCCATCCACCATAAGTGAAAATAAACCTCAAGATTCTTTCATGCAAGTTAAAAATTCCATCCAATCATCCTCTTCTATCATATCTTCAACATCCAATGATTCATCTCAATCTCACAATCCAAATCATGCTAGCATAGACTCCCCTACACATCAAGATCAAAATATTCTTTTCACTCCATCCAATGATATCAAAATTCCACAAATTCTTCCAATCTTTGATCAAGATCCCATTTCTCAAGAATCTTTTGATGATCCCCTCCTTTCACTTTTCATTCAAAATAATTCCCTTCCATCTCAAGAGACAAATATCCTTCCAAGTTCTTCTTCCACATAATCTAATCAATCCATACCATCTCATGATTCTATTGCATCACAAGAGAAAGATAGTTCTTTCGTCCTATCTAATGATGTCTTACCAACTGATAATCAAGACACGCTTTCTACAAAATCTCATGATTCCCTTCCTCATCAAGATCAAGATATGCTTCCATTCAAGGATACCATTTCAACCCATGAAGATGTTTATCCTTCTCATTATCAAGATATGTCTTTCATACCACCTCATGATCCTTTTCCAAGATAAGATCAAAACACCCCATCATCACCATGTCAAGATCATATCACACCTATTCAATCTATCCATGAACCCTACACCTATAAATTGGGATCCTCCACCTTTATCCATTCTAGTTTACTTCCAACACCTATCCTCTCATCCATATCATATCCTCCCCAAAATGGACTCGCATCTTGTTTCATAAACAATACATATCCCATTGGTAAATGTATATGTCAAAGTATGAATTACAAAGGAAAAATATTAGGCCTTCATGCACAAGGTATCCTAGAACCCCTTTTTTTTCAACGAAATCCATATCACCATGGCCTTGATTATATGCCTAAGTGTCCTAGTTCATTAAACCTACCATCTATCCTAGGTCCGCATTCTAGTTCATCAAACATTCCATCTATCCTAGGTCCTCATCCTAGTACATCAAACCTTCCCTTTATCCTAGTTCCATATCCTATTTCTCAAGAACAACAAAGGCACACATCCTTGATTCCCTTTCAAAATTCTACCCACATTAACTCATCCATAATACCTCCATATCATTCATCTCAATCCACCCCTCCCATTGCTCTTGGAAGCAATTTGGGTGCCAAATATCAAAAGCTTCTATATTAGAATCCACATGTATCAAAGGATCAACATGTCTCCTCAAAGAGAAATGCAAAAATAAAAGAAAATTTGATCCAAAATCAAAAGAAAAATCTAAAAGGTCACAAAGGCCCATCAAAGCAAAAAGGAAATTTTCAAAGGCCACAAAGGCCCACAAAGAAAAAATCAAAGTCAAAAGTCATATGGATTCCTAAATGTCTCATAGAAGCAATAAGATCTAAATTGGCATCAAAATTTGCTAATCCAAAAGCTTCCTCCAATTTTCCATCTAATAACCTATCACCTTCCAAATCCATTTTTCCTCCATCACTCCACCACCCTTCAAGGTGTGTGCCAATGCTGATCTTGCCATCCTTTCCATCTATCCATCAATAGGACTTCCAACCTCCTATCCATTATCCAACATTCATCCCCCATCATTCTCCTTTAATCCAAACCTTTGCGTAAGTCCTAAGATTCTTCCATCATATTATTAATCTGCCAACATTTAGGAGTCTGATTCCCATTGCCATGGTTTATTAGAGGGATATTTGGTTGTGAAAATTAATGCTTAAGTCCTTCCTCCATTTCCCTATCATCCATATCCTATCTTCCATATTCCTCTTGCACTCTACACTCAGGGACAAGTTTCATCCATCTTATCATTCATGGTCATTATCCTTTCTATGCTCATTCCTTACATTTCCACCTTTGATCTTGACAAGGTTAAGGATCTTCTTGAATATCATATATCTTATCTTGTATGCTTTATCCATATCTTCCATACCATATCTTTCATCTTATCAATATTCCATCATTCTTACTAAATATATCATTTCTTCCTTTCCTTGGTCCTAATGAGGAATAGGGGAAAAATACTGGGGCCTTGTGTCTGTATCTTATCTAGTTGATCTTGATCATCACATTCATTATTTTTATCCTTTCTTTTTTCCATTCCATATCTCCTAGCTTATCAAAATCCATGTCACCATGTCCCTTTGCAACCTTGAATATTATCATGCAAATCATATTTGAGCCTAGCTGTAAAACATTATCCAATCCTCATATATTTTGTCAATCAATCATCAACAATCATCAATCTTATCATACTTAGAGGAAATTAGTGATCCTAAGTACTTATCATCATCATGCCTTACAAAATCAATCAACCATTATCATCTTTTGAAAAGAGATATGTTGCTTGTGTGACATGTTTTGCAGTGAATCTTTCATTTTGATCTATCATTTATCCATGGTTGCATTACCCCTATTGTGGGGAATCTTGTTCCTTAAATCAATCATATCATCTCATTTCATCTTAAATATCCTAAAAAATCCAAAAAAAAAAAAAGAGAGAAAAATAGAAAAAAATTAGAAAATACAAAAATACAAAAAAATCAAAAAGACTGAAAAGTGTAATAAAAACATATAGTGAAAACTTGGAAACATTTGCTATTTGTGATTTAAACCAGTTTTTCCATCTGTTTGGACACATGTCATGGTCGTTATTTTCACCATCCATTATCATATCATTGCAAGTGGTCATGTCTCACCCTAGCTTAGGGGAAACATCTAGACCTCACTGTGGGCAATAAACATCAAGCTTAACAAAATGGACAATAAATAGGAAGAAAAATGTGAGAAAACATTGATCAAAACACAACCCAACATGGAACATCAATCACCATCAGAAACAGATCAGACATCCATATCATATCAGAAAATCCAAAAATAGGTAAAAAAGTCAGTCTCAAAAAGTCAAAAACATGAGTTTGTGTTAGTTGAACTACGTGGTCTTTGTGTGTATAACGTAGGTAAGGCTAATCTTTGACCAGCCCCCAAGGCCCCTAGGATAGGTCTTTAGGTTAGGTTTGATCCAAAATAATAGAAAATCACAAAAAAATCAGAAAATCAAAATCAGGATGGATGATCTAATCTGAATAATGATTGAAATACTTTAAGCAAAGGTGGGATAGTTTTACTTTGATCATTGTTATCATTTCTTTGGAGCAACTCAATGATGTATTGAACTAGAGAAGCTAAGAATAAGAATGGTATTTTATTTGTTTGTTGTCTATGAGTTAATCATCATTATTGTAAGGAAAGCTAGATGTGGAAACAACTCTCCTAATGTCAAAACCTCAAGGAAGAATGCATAGATACCTTTTAAATTTTACAATTACAGTCCAATTAAGATGAACATGAAACATATAACAGAAACAGAGTATTTGACAAACACATATGAACACCAGATTTACGTGGGAAAACCCTTACGGGAGAAAAACCCACCACACCAAGAGAAGTCACTTTGTATTACAGTAACAAATAATTACATACAAAGTTTTGACTTATCTTTCTGATGTCAGATTACAATAGCATTCACAATGATAAAACTTGTACAGGAACCTTCAAGTTACAATCTTTACAAAATAGAAATCACTCTGATACAATTCAATTGCTCACCCAATTTTTCTTCGAACCAACCGAACCTTCGAGCATCTGCAACTACAAACTATATTCATGTCATTCCCTGTCTATCGAGCTTCCTCTCAGAACTGCCACAATGAACTGTCTTCCAACGGTTCCCATTCGGCTTCTCTGATTGGTTCATGAGACTCCACATAGGATGGTCAAATGGTCAAAAGGAAATCAAGCTTGTGTTGGCATATCGGTGAGACACTGACTGTGTCTCCCCGATGCCAACATAGTCGCATTTAATATCGCCAAGAGTTCATCCTATCGGCAAGACGTTTTACCGAGCTCACAAGTTGCATCGACTTCATTTTTCCTTTTGGAAAGACTATCGCTCTTCGGTGAGACCACATACCGATATTCAAAGTCACATCAAAATGTCATACCATCAGCAAAACATTTCACTCTCGCCAAGACCTCCCACCGAGTCTTCATGTTGTTCCAAAGCATCCACCAGTCGGCGAGACTCATCGCTTTCACCAAGACTTCATACTCGAGGTCCATAAGTCACATAGACATGAGTATTCACATTGGCAAGACAATCGTCTTTCACCGAGACATCCTATCGAGTTCTTTATGTTACTTGAAGCCTCAAGTCATACCGAACAGTCGGCAAGACTTCTTTCCATCGTTAAGACCTCACATCGAGATCTTTTGTGCTACCCCGAGTGTACACCGTCGGTGAGACATTCCTTATCGATATAAGTCATACCGAACTCCAAGACTTTCCCTGAAGACTTCAAACTAAACACTGTCAGCAAGACATCCATATCGGTAAGACTTCTTACCGAGCCATCTCATGTTATACCGATGTATACTATCGGTGAGACAAAGCAACTATCACCAGGAGTTTATAACAAAACCTCTGAGTTACCCCGAAGAAACCAAGTGAATGCTATTGGCAAGACATTCATATCGGTAAGACCTCATACTGAAACCTTAAATCTTTCGGCCATGTCTCTCCGATATACGATAGAATGGCCTGTCGGCCAGAGATCTCCATGGGCGGTGAGAGGTTACAATGATTGCCACAAGTCACAGTGATAAGATCCTTAGCTGCTAGTCAGAAAGACCCAAAGTATGTCACACCGACTTGGCTCCAATAGAGGTTACAGCCTGTGATGATTGAGACACATTTTTCTAGCAATCTCCCACTTGACGAAGATCACACAGGCACCTCCAGAGCACAACAAAACTTATTGAAAATCATGGGCACTAAGGCCCAGTGAACTGGCACACCACCTAAGCTTTTATGTGCTCATTGGCTTCATCAATGCATCTGCAACATTTTCTAGAGTATCAACCTTTTCCAAACTGACCTTTCCATCCTCCACCATATCTCGTACAAAGTGGTACTGTACATCTATATGTTTCGTCCTTGGCATGGAAAGTAGGATTCTTTGCCAAAAAAATTGCACTCTGACTGTCACAGAAAATAGTTATTTTCCTTGCATCAAAACCAATGTTAGAACACAAATGTTTTAACCAAACTGCTTCTTTACAAGCATGTGTAGCTGCCATGTATTCAGCCTCTGTAGTGGATAAAGTGACTACAGCCTACCGCTTACTCATCCAACTCACTGCACCACCATTCAACATGAAAATATATCCACTAGTGGACCTCCTACTGTCAATGTCCCCTGCCTAGTCATAATCCACATAGCCTAAAATACTGAGAGTCCTCTGTGATTCAACCAAGTTCCCATGGTAACACAAAGCAAAATCTGAAGTGCCCTTCAAATATCTGAAAACTCTTTTCACAACATCCCAATGTGTCCTTCCAGGATTAGCCATAAACCGACTAAGAACTCACACTGCTTGGGCAATGTCTGGCCTTGTACAAACCATTGCATACATAAGAATTCCAACCACACTAGCATAGGGTACATTGGTCACGTCCTCCATCTCAGTAGGAGATTTTGGACAGTCTTCAACATATAGCTTCGTTCCCTGCAAGACTAGAACAACTAGCTGCTTGCAATCATTCATGCAAAATCTCTCTAGAAGAGTCTTGATATACTTACTCTGACTGAGTCAAAGTTTTCTACTATTCCTGTCCCTGGTTATCTCCATCCCCAGAATATACCTCACTGCACCAAGATCTTTCATTTTGAACTTAGCAGACAACTGAGACTTAAGATCAGAAATCATTAACTTACTATTGCTTCTGAACATCATATCATCAACATAAAGAACAATAATAAGAACTTGATCACTTTTAGCTTTTAATATACACAATGATCATATTTTGATCTTACAAATCCCAAAGACAATACAAAAGTATCAAATTTCTGGTACCACATTCTAGGTGACTGGTTTAACCCATACAGAGGCTTTTTTAACTTGCAAACTAGTTTCTCTTTACCTTTCTCCACAAAATGCTCAGGCTGGGACATGTAAATTTCTTCTTCAATATCACCATGAAGAAATGTTGTCTTCACATCCATCTATTCGACCTCTAAGTCATATGCTACTCCAAGTGACAAAAGAAATATGATAGATGTCAACTTAGCTACAGGAGAAAAAATTTCCCCATAATCAATTCCCTCTACCTGGGAATAACCCTTCGCAACCAACCTCACCTTATATTTTTCCACACTACCATCTAGACCAATCTTCTTTTTAAATACCCATTTGCAACCAACAACTTTTCTACCTTTAGGCAAGGGCACCAAACTCCAAGTTTCATTCTTTTCTAATTATGCCATTTCTTCATTCATGGCTTCCAACCAAGAGTCTGAATCAGACATTTTAAATGCCTCCTTTACAGTCCTAGGCTCATCAGTGCTAGAAATTAAAGCATAGGCACAAGTAGAATCTATCAAAGAGAACCCATACCTATCAAGTTGTTTTCTTTCACGAGTTGACCTCCTCACTTGCTGAGGCTAAGGTTCTTCTTCTTCTTCAGAACTTTCAAAATTGCTTGAGCTCTCCTCAGTTTCAGGTACATTTTGAATTTTGAATTCCTCTTTCTCTAGTGTAGGAGGAATTACAACTACATCCTTATTGTTTTCTACTTTGTCTCTGACTGCAGATCCAAGATAGAAGGTTTCAGCTCATGAAATATTACACTTCTGCTATATACAACCTTCTCCGTATCAGGATTTCAAAGCTTGTATCCTTTTATGCCAGCACTATAGCCAATAAAAATACATTTGACAGCCTTGTTCTCCAACTTAGATCTTTTCACATCCAGCACATATGCATATTCCTTACAGCCAAAAACACGAATGTCTTAAAGAGGGCTTCTTACCAGACCACGCTTCCAAAGGTGTTTTCTCAACAAGAGCAAAATTTGGAGAATGATTAATCAAGTAACAAGCAGTAGCAACAGCCTCAGCTCATAACTTCTCCTCCAAGCCAACACTACTCAGCATACTCCGTGCTCTCTCCGTCACTGTCCTATTGAACCTTTTTGCAACTCCATTTTGTTGTAGAGTATAAGGTGTAGTCTTATGTCTTTAAATCCCATGGTCTTTACAATACCTCTCAAAATCATCAGAACAAATTTCACTACCATTATCAATCCTTAAACATTTAATTTTTCTTCCAATCTAATTTTCTACAAGGTTCTTAAATTCCTTAAATTGACTAAACACTTTTGATTTACTTTTCAAAAAATAAAAAAATGTTCTTCTCGAATAATCATCAATGAACGACACATAGTATCTTGACTTAGACAAAGAAGGAACATTCACTAGACCAAATACATCAGAATGAATATAATCTAGCAAACCAGAAGATTTATGAGGACTGGAATAAAAAGAAACATGGTGCTACTTTCCATATATACAATGTTCACAGAATTCAAAATCAAGGTTACAATCTTCAAGCCCCTCAACCAGGTTTGTGTTCTTCAAGGTTTTTAAACCTTTCTCACCAATGTGTCCTAGCCTATGATGCCAGAGCATAGTCTTCTCTGCTGGAAGTTTTACTTCCATAGAGTTTACATAATTAGGGATATTTCCCTCTTTACCTCTATGAGTAGCTTTCTATGACTTTACATAGACACTGTTACATTGAATAGCCTATACATCTAGCTTGTATAGGGTACCAATTCGAGCACCTCTAGCCAACACCATTGAGCCTCTAGTCATCTTGCAGCCATTTCCAAAGAATGTGACTTGCACTCCAATATCATTTAGCTTACTGACAGATAGTAGATTTCAAGCTAGACCTAGTATATGCATAACATCCTTGATTCCCTTCACTCTTCCATTAGGGAATTGGATTATGACTCTTCCATAGCCAACAATCTCCAAAGTTGAATCACTTGCTAAGTACACCTTTCCACCATTGTATTCTTCATACTTCATGAACCAGTCTCTATGAGATGTCATGTGGAAAGATGCTCCAGAATCAATCAGCCAGACATCATCTGATGCCTGTGTAGCCAAGGCTGCAATGAAGGCATCTGCATCACTATGAGAAGAGTTATTGTTAGAAGAATACTTCTTCTTCTTCTTCTTCTTCTTCTCCTCTTTACAATCCTTTCGGACATGACCAGGTTGCCCACAGTTCCAACACTTCACCTTGGACTTCTTTCCAGGAGACTTTGATCTCCCCTCTAATTTCAATTTATATTTCTTGTCCTTCTTCTTTCCTTTCTCTTTTGATCTGCCTCTAACAGCAAGAGCCTCCTTTGCCATCTCATAATATTTCCTTCTCATTTCTTCTAATAACAAAGAAGCAACAACATATTCCATCTTGAAATTTGATGTTGTACTCCCAATAGCCATCACCAGGTGATCTCACAAGTTTGGAAGAACACAATAGAAGCATACATCGATCCTCTTCATCAATCTTTACACCAACAAATGTTAATTGTGCAATCAACATGTTAAATGCGTTCAAATGATCAGCAACATAACCTCCTTCCTACATTCTCAAAGTGTACAACTTCTTCCTCAGGAACAATTTATTCACCAAGGAATTCCGTTGATAAATAGACGCCAGTCTGTTCCACAAGGAAGATGTAGTCTTCTCTTCATGCACATTCAGAAGTATGAAATATTCCAAATAGAGCCTTATCATCCCCTTAGACTTTCTATCTGCAAGGTCCCAATCTTCTTGCTTCATGCCTGTAGGTTTAGTTCCAGACACAACAATCCAAAGATCACGATCAACCAATAGATCTTCCATCTTAAGTTTCCACAACTCAAAATTGCTACCATTGAATTTCTCTATTTCAATCTTTCCTAATGTGCTAGCCATCTCAATCTGTAATTAGAACTTGACAAACTTCTACAAGACTCCCACTGAACAAAATTGACTCAAAAAACCCAATGTACCCACAAGGATAACACAACTGGCCAAGCTCTGATACCACTTGAAAGGAAAGCTAGATGCAAAAACAACTCTCCTAACGTCAAAACCTTAGGGAATAATGCAGAGATACCTTTTAAATTTTACAATTACAGTCCAATTAAGATGCACATGAAATAGATAACAAAAATAGAGTATTTGAAAAACACATATGAACACCAGATTTACGTGGGAAAACCCTTACAGGAGAAAAACCCACCACACCAAGAGAACTCACTTTGTATTACAGTAACAAATAATTACATATAGAGTTCTGACTTATCTTTCTGATGTCAAATTACAACAACATTCACATTGATCAAACTTGTATAGGAACCTTCAAGTTACAATCTTTACAGAATAGAAATCACTCTGATACAATTCAAACTATTCACCCAATTGTTCTTCGAACCAACCAAACCTTCGAGCATTTGCAACTACAAACTATATTCATGTTGTTCCCTATCTATCGAGCTTCCTCTTAGAACTACCACAATGAACTGTCTTCCAACGGTTCCCATTCAGCTTCTCTGATTGGTCCACGAGACTCCACATAGGATGGTCAAATGGTCAAAAGGAAATCAAGCTGTGTTGGCATATCGGTGAGACACTGATCGTGTCTCCCCGATGCCAACATAGTCAGCATTCGATATTGCCAAGAGTTCATCCTATCGGCAAGACATTTTACCGAGCTCACAAGTTGCATCGACTTCAGTTTTCCTTTCGGCAAGACTATCACTCTTCGGTGAGATCACATACCGATATTCAAAGTCACATCGAAATGTCATACTGTCGGCAAAACATTTCGCTCTCTCCAAGACCTCCCACCGAGTCTTCATGTTGTTCTGAAGCATCCACTAGTCGGCGAGACTCATCGCTTTCGTTAGGACTTCATACCGAGGTCCATAAGTCACATAGACATGAGTATTCACATCGGCAAGATAATTGTCTTTCGCTGAGACATCCTATCGAGTTCTTTATGTTACTCTGAAGCATCAAGTCATACTGAACAGTCGGCAAGACTTCTTTCCATCGTTAAGACCTCACAACGAGATCTTTTGTGCTACCCCAAGTGTACACCGTCGGTGAGACATTAATTATCGATATAAGTCATACTGAACTCACAGACTTTCCCTGAAGACTTCAAACTAAACACTGTCGGAAAGACATCCATATCGATAAGAATTCTTACCAAGCCATCTCATGTTATATCGATGTATACTGTCGGTGAGACAAAGCAATTGTCGCTAGGAGTTTATAACGAAACCTCTGAGTTACCCCAAAGACACCAAGTGAATGCTATCGGCGAGAAATTCATATCGGTAATACCTCATACTGAAACCTTAAATCTTTTGGCCAAGTCTCTCCGATATACAATAGAATGGCCTATCGGCCAGAGATCTCCATGGGTGGTGAGAGGTTATAATGATTGCCACAAGTCACAACGATAAGATCCTTAGCTGCTAGTCGGCCAGACCCAAAGCATGTCACACTGACTTGGCTCCAATAGAGGTTACAGCCTGTGATGATTGAGACACATTTTTCTAACAATTATTGTGTGAATTGTCGCGAGACATGCTCTAAAAAGTATCACTAATATTCCAATTCACATGGGAAAGTGATTAATTCTTTTCTATTTTACACAAGAAATGCTCAGGTCTTCTCGGTTTAATGATACCTAGATGCTTGTGTTCACTCACAATATCAAAAATCATGGAAGTAGTACTCAGGTCATCATGGTCTAACTCATACCATCGATTCTTGTACTCACTTTCAACATTTTAAAAGCTCAATGATGATAAAAAGCATGATAAATGGACTGTTAAGATGCCAATGTTTGCATGTAGATTTTCATGGTTAAATTAGATTTCATTCTTATTATTTTTGTATCTACATTATAGATTTTCCACATCGACTAATGATATCCATATCAGTCTGCACTAGATGCAAAATCATGTCCCACGTCTTTGGGAAGAACTCTAAAATCCTCCTATGATTATAACATATTGCCAATCAAAAATATTATCAATCAATCAAAAATCAATCAGCCTATCAATCTAATCGGCTTCGGTGATATTTTGATCAAATCTCTTGAGAAAACATCATTGAACCTCACCTATCATGAGGTCAATTATCAATACATCAAGTCAACCTTTCCTATCACGAGGTTCATCAATCAAATTATAATTATTCCTCGCCTATCATGAGGATAATTATCATCAAATCAATCATCAAACCTCACCTATCATGAGTTCAATCAATCAATCTATCATTTGATCCTTTCCTATCATGAGGTCAATAATCAAGCTATCATTGATCCTCGCCTATCATGAGGTCAATCATCAAACTATCAATAATCCTCGCCTATCATGAGGACAATCATCAATCTATCATTGATCCTCACCTATCATGAGGTCAATCATCATCCTATCATCAAATCAATTAATCAAAGGCTGAAGTGATTATCAATCATCAAACACAAGGAGGAAAAAAAGGGCATAGATTTAATCAATCTGGGAGACTTAATCTCATTTTTTTGGGAGATAAATCATTTCTGAGGCATAAAATTTTGAGATCATCATCAAATCATCAAAAAATTCCATAATTTACAAATTTATCTCCTAAGGGGGCATATATTCATCATCACTTGAAAATCAATGTCTGGGGCATACTAAAAAAATTTCGTCGATACTACCAGTAGCAGCACAAAATTTTATTTGAAGCAATATGTAAACACATCACTTTAAAGAGGGGAAAAATGTATACACCTAAAAATTGTCTGGAGAATATAATTAATTAAATAGCCTTTATTTTGTCTACTATTAAATAAATAGAAATATTTATTTATATAGTTCATCTTAATTTCCTCAATATTTATTTTATCATTTTCATCTTAATTAAATAAACGAATTTTCCTTTTTTTTATTTAATTATCATATTTAAATTCCTCTACTATTAAATAAATAGAAATATTTATTTATAGCTCATTCTCCTATTCTTCAATTTTAATTAAATATACAACTTCAATAGTTTGTGTTATTTAATTATCACATCATTCAATCTTAATTAATTAAACAAGGTTAAATACTTTGTTGTTTAATTATCATATCCCTTCTATATTTATTTAATAAACAAATTCTATAGTTTTTTTAATTAAATTATTTATTCCCTTTTACTAATTTGAATAAAATCAAATTATTCAAATAAAGGCATAAAGGAAATTCTCTCTATTCACTCACCTACCAAATTAGATATTCAAATATCCAATTTAATTCAACTAGCATTCACAGGAAAGCTTCAGAGACAAACTTGCAGGCAATCCTCTTCAATCTATTTCCTCTCATTCTTCCTATCATTTGGCTTGATTTTTTCATGGGGAGAAACCATTCCCCTCATCAACTCAAGCTTCCCAATCTCTCACCATTCAATTCTCCAGATTGAATCCAAGCCTCTATTGTGTTGTCCCATCACAATGTGTTGTCGTGAAATCTATATATACAGCCTTCTGAAATAGGAAATGCATCCACAAATCCCCATATTTGTGCAATCTTACTCTGCAGCAATAGCATTCAAGCATTTAGCAATAGCAATATTATCAATAGAAATAGCAATCATAGCATTAGTAGAATCATAATCATGGCTACATCTTAGTTTTACTGTAGCTTATTTTATCGGATTTCATGTTAGAATAGATTACAGTAGCATTAATATCATCTAGAAATCATTATCAATCATTAGATCATTGCATTTAGCATCACTCCATTCTTTGAATTGGCATTTTAAACAGTCACATTGATTACCAATTCTGAGGGCCTTTTGTGACTTGATAAATCTTTGGAGATAGGAAACAATGAGACACTTTCAAGTTTTCTTTTCTTTAAATTAGTTTAATTCATGTTAAATCTTGATATAATGTTTCATTAAAAAGTGTTTTAGTTGTTTTACTTCTTTACTTATTTCGTGCACTTACACTCTTAGTTCTAGAAAATAAGTTTGTGGTTTGGTGATTCAGAAGCTAAGTTTTAGAATTTTTGTATGTGATTGCACAGTCTAGATGGACTGATGGAAGGAGTTCAATGTTCAAATATTGCTGCACTTGTTGCGGATGTATCTGAAAGAACCTAGGATGTTTTCTCGTGCATAATGAATCATTTTGCATCATCCACATGTCATCTTCTTGTTGGGAAGTGTGTACATCAATGTTCATTTGTGTTTTCATTAGGTTTGGTCAACCTGATGTTTACACTTCATTTGAAGAATTAAATTTAATTAAGAAGTTTGTGGTTGATCCGAGACATTATTTTTTGTTCTTGGATAAATGTTTTATTGGTCCACTCTCATTCCTTTCCATCGCAGGAATGTTGAGTTGCTAACCTAATTTGAATTTATGAAATGAAGCTTATGTGGCCAACCTTGGAGAAAGTTTCTAAGGTTGAAGATGGTATAAATTCAAGTCAAATTGTGAAGATTTGGATGATGATGCAAAGTGATGAAGTAAGCCACAAATTAAAAGAGCAGAAGTGTGTGAAAGTGAGTTGAGGTAGCGATACTTCATTGTGTTAGATTCCTGAAGGTAATGAGCTGAAGGTTTCTGCAATATTTTAATCAAGGTTGTGGATGTTTGTTAATTGTTGTGTTGGATCTTTTTTTCTCTTTTGTATCAGTAGGCAATGAGCCTCCCTATTGGACAATGAGTCATTTCTATAGGCAGTGACCCTTTGTATTTGGATAGTGAGTCCTCTTCTAGGTAGTGAGCCTTTGTATTCGGTTTTTTCTCTCTTTATATTGTGAGTTAATCCTCACTGTGGTTTTTCCCTTATTAGGTTTTCCATGTAAAAAATTTGGTGTTCATTGTATTGATTTTACTTTCTGTTATTTATGTTTCATGTTCATACTTAATAATAGAATAATGTGGTTGTGGAATTGATAAGTGTTGAAGTTTTAAGTTTGAATTTATGTGACAACCGATTCACCCCCCCTCTCAATTGTCCTATGCCTTTTAACACAACATAATAGAAACAACACAAAAATTTTTATTAGTGAACATGAAATATCATTGATTCAATAACTTCAGGTCTTACATGCATCATATGCCTCACATA